>CM032333.1:44600622-45200622 GCA_019022515.1 Quercus aquifolioides
AAGTCTCGAGGTCAAGTCGCCAGACCACTCGGTTTAGGAAAAAATGACATTTCACATTCCAAACACACACCAGTATAAATACCCTTTATACCCACAAAATGTAGAGAGCTTCCAGAGAGAATTTTGAGAGAGAAACCCTAGAGAAAAACAAGATTGACTCATCTACAATCTTCATCCTTGATTCTCCAAATTCCTCTACTCTCACTCTCTCCATTGTTACATTTTTGAGAGGTACATTTAGTGAAATCCTTTTCTCACCATACCTATATCTGTGAGAATGTTATTTGGTGCTTGGGAAGTAGTTAGGAAGGGACCAATTGATATTGGTTGATGCTATGGGCTATAGCAGAATTTGGTAAGCTAGAGAAGACAAAGGTTCGGCACAACTTCGTTGGAGCAAGAAGTTTGGAGGGCTTAGGTACACTGGGTAGATTAGGCTTGAAGGGTCTTCTACTGTTCATGTATCCCAACTTCATTCTCTAGTGGATTATTGACCTATTGGAGGGCGGCAGAGATGTTTTACGCCGAGGACTTCGGTTTCCTCTTCGATAACACATCACTGTGTTGTCTTTGTGTTTGCATCTCTCTTCCCTTAATCTTTGCCATTTAATTTCTGTTGTGGATGTGATTTTATTTGGTTTAGATTAAGTTATCAATTCTGTTTTAGCTTATTTACATTTTCCGCACATACATTGTTTGTTAGTAAGCTTGAATTGGTATTGAAAGCTCGAAAACGTGTTGAAAACACAAGAACTGTTTAGACCCCCAATTAAAATTACGGCTCGATAGATTTTACACAACTTTAATACAAAGTGCGGAATAGTGTAAAAGCGAGCGGATGAACAAATAAACTACTCTAATCCATAAACTAAACAACACAGCAGTATAATGGAATATAAAAGAGTAGGGAAGAGAGATGCAACCACAGAAAACACCAAGACGTGTTTTCGAAGAGGAAACCGAAGAACTTGGCGAAAAACCTCTCCGCCGCCCTCCAAGCGAAAATCGATCCACTAGACAATCAGTTGGGATACATGAGTAAGCAAGAGACCCTCCAAGCCTAATCTACCCGATGTACCTAAGCCCTCCAAGCTCCTACTCCAACAAGGCTTCTCGAAACCGTGTCTTGTCTTAGTTCTCCGGATCCCGCAACAAGCTCCATGTTGCATCTGCCATTCCAGACTTCTTCCAATGCTTCCCAGCAGCACCAAAACGTCACTCAACACTCTCAAAAGGTGTGGTAAGTGTTTGGGCTATCAACCTCTCAATGGTGTGGAAATGGAGAGGGAAGGGTTGAGGAGATACCACAAGCAAGTGTATAGAGAAAGGTGGGGATGACAATCTCTAATTGCAAATGTGTTTGGCTAGGGTTTTCTCTCTGAAGCATTCCTCAACATTTGTGGGTAATGAGGGTTTATATAGGATAGGTGCAAAATGTGTGAGTCAGTCAGTACAGGCTGGCAGAACAGCATGTCTCGCGGGTGTCTCGCGGGAAGGCCTTACCCGCGAGATACTCGCGAGAGACAGCTGTCTCCACCTGGCCTGACTCTTCGCATTCCAGCATGTGCAGGGCACATGCCTCACTTCACGGGAAGCTTAGTCGCGACATACCCGCGAGATTCCTTCAGCTTCCAATTTTGCTTGATTCTTCACACACTCTCTATCACACAACCCTTAGATCAATTCCCACAATAAATACAGGGTATAAACAATTGATAGAAATTACAATCAAATTTGGCACGGAATAAAAGCCAACAAAACACATAGTTGTAAATCACAACTTTACAATCTCCCCCTTTGGCTATTCCGTGACAAAACCCTAAAACAGACTCTAGACTTAAACATGAGTTTGGGAACACAGGCAAAACTCACTCACACTTAATTCTAGATTCTGATAAGCTCTTGAAACATATGAACAAGTAACTCCTGAAACACAACAACAAAATATTATCATTGTATGCAGAAAACTTGAAAAGCATATGGAGCATTAAGAGCAAGATCAAGCAAGATGAAATAGAGAACACTAGATCATGGCAAGATCAAACAAGTAATCACTATACACAAGCAATTACTATGCTCATTCACACAAGGAATGAACATCCTGATATGCAAGATGATAAGCTCATATGAAGAGTACCATTTGCAAATCCAACACTCAACCAATGCAAAATACTCGAAGTATTTGCATCTAGGAACAATCCTACTAGGGCACAAGAGTGTTCATCACTCAACCAATGCATAGAACGTATATGCATCTAGGAACAATCCTACACGGGCACAAGAGTGATGTAGTGAAGTAAATGTATGACATTAAACTTCAATAGCACAAGCATAAAGGCTGCATAAGCAAAGTATTGAAAATACATGGCACAAACCATAAAAGCCTACAAAACATGCAATGAAACAAAACAACCCTTAAAGTTTACAAAAGCAACATGGGTACATGCAAAGTATGCTACAAAGCATAGAGAATATCACAAAAAAAATCTGAAATAATACTTAAATAAAGCATAGTATCAAAGCTTTAAACGCAAAATAAGTAAACATAAGACAACAAAACACTTCTTCTCCCCCTATCAATGACATCATCTCCCCCTTTTTGTCATGGAATAGCTAGTCATCCCCTTCTAGCTTCCGTTGAATTTCGTCCATCTGAGTTTGAAGAGAAGTGAACTGTGAATCAAGACGTCGGTGGTGAGTGTACATGATAGTCGCCAGTCCGGACATCTTTGTACTCATCTCTTGAAGAGCAGTGAAGATAGTGTTGAGCTGTTCATCATTGGTACGAGTTGCAGAACTCGAGGAACCCGATGGTGCATGTCTTTCTTGCTTGGTGTTCTTCTTGGCGTGGCTCATACTAGCATGGAGAGACCGAATGTTGATTGGACTTGGCCTTGGATATGGACGTTCATCATCCAATGGACGGACACCTTTGAGCTTCAAAATCTTTGAAATAAGGTGAGAGAAAGGAAGACAATTCCTTGAAGCAGTCCGGTCAACTGTTTTTGCCAAAATGTGAAAGATATGAGAGCACACATCAATCTCTACATCCGTGATCAGATCATTCAGAAATAAAGCTCGACCAAGGTTGATATATCCAGTGCTGGACAAGGGATAGAGATTGCTACACATGATCATTGAGAGAAGTCGTAGCTTGGAAGAGAGGGATGCCACATTGATTGACTTCTTAATGGATGAGAATTCCAAATCAGCTCCTAAAGACTATCTGAGATATTCTTCATCTGGGTTCAGCTCATCATATACCGGCGGTATGGGGAGTATTGGCCGGTTAATGTGTAGTATTTCCGCCAAGTACATTGGTGTGACAGAAAGGTCTTTCCTCGAACCCAACATTTAATCTCGTCGCCGACGACACTGGCATTGGCATAGAATTCCTTAACCATGTTCTCATATGTATCCTCGAAAGTTGACAGCAGATAGTTCCAATCTTTCGTGGCAAACCAAATGGGTATTTGTGTGTCCCTGAGTGATGGCTGGTCAACCCCCCTTTCAACTATCAAAGGAGGACCCTGAAAGTGGTTCTTGAAGGATTCAAAAGCAGCATAAGACTTGAACAAGTGAGGATCAAAAGTTCCTGTTGAGCCACGAGTTCGCTTTGGTCTAGGTGAGTCAGCATCAACATCAATGATCGGCTCTTTCCCTTTGTTGCGACCTCCTTTCACAGCTGAAGTCTTGAATGGAGACATCTGTGCAACATAGCACACAAAACAAACAGGAGACAAGAGCACAACCCACAGACCACAGAACACAGAACTTGATTAGATTCAAGTTAGGTCAAAACAGAAATAACACTGCTGAATGCATAGACACAATGCATGGAACTTAAGCAAATGTGCATGTGTGTGTATATGTGAGCAAGAGCAAGGTGTATGAGACACACTATCAATGACCAATTTGAGTGAAATAAGGTCAAACAAGTGAAAGTCCATGGATTGAAATCACTTGATTCCGAATTAGCACATAACTGTCACTCGGACATTTTGACAAACACCTAGCATGCACAACATCAAATATGACATGAGCAATGCATGAACATGGGAAAAACTACCCTCAATACAAGATAAAATGCCACAAGGGGCCAACACAGATGCAGAAACAACCAATGGGACACAGCCCAAGCAAAAGATTTGACAAAAAAATCACCCAATTTTGAAAAAATATCCAAATTTTCGAACTATGCATTTTGGAAAGTCCGGATGAGGGCATTCTTGTGTTCAATTAATGATACTGTTTGGGATGCCGTAGAAGTAGGATGGACTAGGCCGGAGGCCGCTAAATCCACTTGAGATAAGGCAGCACTTACGGCGACTAACACTAACAGTAAAGCTTTGAATGCAATTTTCTGTGGTGTTTTTCCAGATGAGTTTCACAGGATTTCTCACATAATAGTTACCAAGGAGGCATGGGAGATATTGGAGACCACCTATGGAGGCACGAAGAAGGTGAAAGATACTAAGTTGCAGATGCTAACCACTCGGTTTGAAGAGCTGAAATTGAGTGAAGACGAGTCGTTCGAATCATTCTATAGCAAGTTGAATGAGGTGGTTGTTGGCAAGTTCAACTTGGGTGAGAAGACGGAGGACTCAAAGATAGTGAGGAAAATCCTTCGATCATTGTTGGAGAGCTTCCGTGCAAAGGTTACAAGAATTGAAGAGAGGAAGGACCTTGATGATATCAAAGTTCAAGAACTAATTGGCTCACTTCAAACATATGAGCTGTCATTGCCATCACAAAGGAAGAGCAAATCCCTTGCACTTAAGACAATTAATGAGAGGGTAGAAGCTCACGACTCATCGGATGAGGATGTTGTCGATAAAGATGTGGCATATCTTGTGAAGAATTTCTGAAAGTTCTTGAAGTTCAAGAAGAATGGAAAATTTGCTGAGAAAGGAAAATTCCCAAGTTTCGGAAAGGAGAAAAAGGATTTCAAGAGGAAAGATGGTAAGGATTCTCAATCCTCTCAAGGAATCACTTGCTTCGAATGCAACGGACACAGACATTTCAAGAAAGAGTGTCCCAATTATTTGAAAGTGAAGGGCAAGGTGTATGCCACTACTCTTAGTGATTTCAATTCCTCTAATTCAGATTCAGATGAAAGCTATGATGGAGAGGGAAACTTCTCCGCATTCATGACCATTGCTCATGTGGAATTTTCGGATGATTTGAGTGCTCTAGTGGAAGATCTTGGTGAGCACACTGAATTAGAGTCAATTGGGATAGTTGAGGAATTTGATGATAAGGAAGATGAAGAAACAGTGGGACTGCAAAGGACCTACAATTCTCTCCTTGAGAAGACCGGTGAATATGCAAAAATGGCTAACGCAGCCATCAAAAAGATCAAGAGGGTAGAGGAAGATTATAGAAGTCTTCTAGTGTGATACAAGAAGACAAAATGTGAAATGGAGACATTGAACAAAGAGTTAATTGAAGCTTATACTAAGATAAAATTCCTTGAGCTTGAGGTGATTCATGCAAATGCGAGTAGAGCGGGTTTCCTCCAAGAAGCTTGATGAAGTGCTTGCTCATCAAAAACCTTTCTCCGACAAAAGTGGATTGGGATACACCGGAGAGAGTAGTTCAAGTGTCAAAGTTTCCAAAGATATGAAGTTCGTGAAAGCTAAGGAACCAGTGGTAGAAACTTCAGTTGTTGAGAAAGTGAAACCGAAAAAGAAGCGGAATGTGACTGACCAACGGTTTTTGAATAAGCCTCCTAACCAATCAGTGGTCAAGCCTAAGGCTCAAGGAAAATCACTCCCAAAGTCACAAAGAGGTCCGAGAACTCAACATTTCTACCATCATTGTGGACTTCAAGGACACACCAGACCAAATTGTCATAAGCTTAGAGCATTGAAGAATGCAAGTGATTAGAGGTCAAGGGGACCAAGAAATGACAAAAGGAATTGGGCTGTTGAGCAATCAAGAGGTCGAGATGGTGATTCCGGAGTGATGGATGTGATGAAGATGATTGATGCATTCACCACCTGTTTGGCAAGCTTCTCCAGAAGGTTTGACAGCCATAACTCTTGTACCCAATCCTCTAAGGATATCACCCCAAACGCATGTGCCATGTGGGTGAAGAGGGGTACTCATGCATAAGCATTACAACATGTCCATGCATTAATACTTCCTATGCTTTGTGACTTTGATTGGTTGTGTGCTTTTTGTTTTTGTTCCAGCTTGTGCTGAAAAATTGTATTTATTTTTTTTTTTTTATAAATGTTTTTCACATTGTTTTTTTTTATCATTCTCTACTTGTTTTTTTTTTTTTGTGTCAAAAATCCAAAAACACATAAAAAGTAGAAAATCCAAAAAGTTTGATTGACATTATTGTGTTTTGTCACAAGCATGTTTTGCCTTGTACCTTTGTGCTAATGGCTTTGTGCATTTACGAGTGTAGCATGTTCTTTATGCACTCATATCATTGTGGGAAAAATCTTGAAATCTATGTGACTGTTGTAAATAGATCTTCAAACTTGTCATGAATGATTAGTCAATGGTTTTGTTGATCTTGAAACTTGCATAGACTTGTGCCTATATATCTTCCCACTCTTTTATTTTTTTATTTTGTTTAAAGAGTTCAACAAATGTAAATCTCAAAATGAAAAGAGATAATGAGCTACAAAAGCCTTCGCACATACTAGTATTTGACTAGGAAAAAGGGAAAGCGATTTTTGTGAATAATGTATGATGCTCAAAAAGCCAAAGGCTTACTCATCAAATTGAAATGTCAAAAATTTCAGGCATCGATCTCAAAATGAGATGTATTGATTCAAAAAGATCAAATGATATGATGTACATGGAGCCAAATGAAAAGCTTCATAATGATGTTATCAAGTTTTATGGGAGGTCATATATGCATATTTCTATAATTGAGATAGGTCACTTCTCCTCGTGCTAATTGTGTATGCCTTGGTTGAATTGATCATTGAAGTTTCACATTAGACTAAGGACTGTCTCATTTTTGGTACCCACACACATCACACATATCTATGTTCAATGAATGCCTTATTCATTTGTGTGATTGTACTTGATTAAATGTGTTTCACATGCTCAATTTTTGTTGATCAAACACAAAAATATTTTTGAGTGTTTTAATTTTTTTTGGAAAATGTTTTATTTTTGCAAAAATGTCAAAAATTTCAAAAACAATGTTGCCCTGTTTTGGCGACTTGGTCACGGGTCATTCCAGTCACATGCCCCCAGTCGCGAGCTTACTCAGTAGGTTTTCGCGGCTCTCTGGCAGGTCAAAGTCCCAATCGCGAAAAGGACTTAGAAAATTTTTCCAAAAATCTGATTTTAAGATTTCACGCAACTTGGTTTGGCGACTTGTTCGCGGGTGGAAGCTTCAGTCGCAAGCTTACTCAGAAGTTTTCGTGGCTCCCCACATGACTTAGTCGCAGGTGAAACTTCCAGTCGCGAAAAACACTTAGACAAATTTTTCAGAATTTTGTCTTTAAGGTGTTTGGCGACTTGTCCTGGCAACTTGTTCGCGACTTGGTTCAGTCATGAAAAACGCATGTTTTGCGCTTTAAGGACAGTTTTTAAAACTTTTCAGTTTTCCCTCGAACAATTTTGACTATTCATTGTCTTGTTCGTTCAACACTCTCTCAAACTCACCGTGTCACTCTCGAAAAACCACCGTTGTTGTTCAACATTTCTACTTCAATCTTCAAGAAAAAGGTATGGGTTTTCTTATTCTCACTAAATATTTCATGTTTATAGCCTTGTTTTCTTGGATTTGTGAGCTGTTATCAAGATTTGTGATATATGATGTTTCGGATATGGGTTGGATATTTTTGATTGAGTTTGTTCGTTGGTTATTGTTGACATTGTTTATTTGCTACTTGAAATACTTGTTTCATGCTTGTTTCTAATTTTTTGTATATCATGATTGTACTGTGCTGTGCTGATCATTCTCTTTGTAATTTGTCTCAAAGACAGTTACATGTGCGTCTATGGATTTCATAGTCTACATTGTGCTTAGTTGTGCCTGTACACTCATCATATTTGCACACCACTTGTACCATTATTGTTTATGCTTAAATACATGATGATATTCTGCATACTTGGCTTATTTACCTTGTTTAAGTGCTATGTCTTTCTCAATGACAATGTGTGTTTATTCCATGGACTAACTTGGATCTAATCAAGTTTATGTTTGTGTCTTATGGTTTTGCACTTGGTTCTCTGCTGTATGTATGTTATTTTGCAGATGTCTCATCACTCCTCTCGAGGAAAAGAGCCTATAACTAATGTTATAGTGCTTATAATTCTTGGTTTTACATTGTGTTACTGTTTAAAGCTTTTGGTACTTTGGTAATATATTAGATGATTTTCAGTTTTCTGTTTTGTACCCATGCTTTGTAGCCTAGTACTTGTTACTAAATGTTATGCATTTTCTTTAAGTACATCACTCTTGTGCCCTTGTTGGATTTTATATCCTTAATACAATTACCTTATGTTGTTGTATTGGTTGAGTGTTGGACATGTAAATGATACTTTGCATTGACCTTATTAGCTTACATGCCCGGATGTTCATTCCTTGTGTGAATGAGCATTGTGATCACTATTTATAGTGATTGTTCATTTTTGGTCAAGCTATGCTTTATTGCTTTAATATATATTGCTTGATCGCATTATGCTTGCTCCATATGCATTACAAGTTTTCTGCATACAATGATCATGTTGTGTTGTTGTGTTTCAGGAGATACTTGTACTTATGGTTCAAGAGCATCACAAATTCTAGAGTTAGGTGTGAGTGAGTTATGTTCAACTGTTCCCAACTCACATGTTAAGTCTAGAGTTTGTTTTAGGGTTTTGTCACAAAATAGCCAAAGGGGGAGATTGTAAGGTTGAATTTTATCAACCATTTTGTTGGTTTTATTCTGTGCCAATTTGCTTGTAATTCAACATTTAGAAACGTTGTATTTAGGTGGGAATCATGTAAGGGTAGTGTGTGAGAGAGTGTGAAGAAAACCTTAAAAGTGTGCAACTCAGCAGGGCCTCGCGACTGGATCTCATAGCTGGCTCGTGGCTTGCAAGTCACCAAAGGAGGCACACGTGTGAAGCATGCAGAGGGGCTGAAAAGTCACGCCAGCTATTGCATTATGGGATAAAACTTTCAGCTGGCCAGGCCGTTAGCTTGCGACTTAGACTCGCGACTCAGTCAAGTCGCAAGGCCAAGTCGCCAGACTACTCTGTTTGGGAAAAATTGACCTTTTGCATTCCAAACACACACCAGTATAAATACCTCTTATACCCACGAAATGTAGAGAGCTTTCAGAGAGAATTTTTAGAGAGAAACCCTAGAGAAAAACAAGATTGACTCATCCACAATCTTCATCCTTGTTTCTCCAAATTCCTCTACTCTCACCCTCTCCATTGTTATATCCTTGAGAAGTACATTTAGCCAAATCCTTATCTCACCATACCCATACCTGTAAGAAGGTTATTTGGTGCTTGGGAAGCAGTTAAGAAGGGACCAATTGATATTGGTTGATGTTATGGGCTATAGTGGAATCCGGTAAGCTAGAGAATACAAAGGTTCGGCATAACCTCATTGGAGCAAGAAGCTTTGAGGGCTTAGGTACACTGGGTAGATTAGGCTTGGAGGGTTTTCTATTGTTCATGTATCCCAACTTAATTCTCTAGTGGATTATTAACCGCTTGAAGGGCGGCGGAGAGGTTTTATGCCGAGGACTTCAGTTTCCTCTTCGATAACACATCGATGTGTTGTCTTTGTGTTTGCATCTCTCTTCACTCAATCTTTGCCATTTAATTTCTGATGTGGATGTGATTTTATTTGGTTTAGATTATGTTATCAATTCTGTTTTAGCTTATTTACATTTTTTGCACATACATTGTTTGATAATAAGATTGAATTGGTATTTTGTAAATTGGGGGTCTAAACGATTATAGTGTGTAAAGTTGTGATTTACAACTATGTTTTATATTGGCTTTATTCCATGACAAAATGTGTTGTAATTACTTTATTTCATTTCCTTGTATTTTGTGGGATTTAATTGTATTGGGTTTAGTATCAAGTTGGTGAAGACTCAAGCTTTATTGAAGATCAGTGGATCTCGCGGGTGTGTCGCTGGAAGCTAAGCCGCGAAAGAGCCATGTGAGAAGCACATGACTGGAAGCTGAAGAGTCGTGCCAGGTTGTCGTTTTCGCGAGTGTCTCGCGGGTAAGGCCTTCCCGCGAGATAGTCGCGAAACATTCTGCCTGGAGGATTTTAATGAGTGACTTTCTTACCCTTCACCCATACTATATATACCCTCATTACCCACAAATGTTAGAGAGGCCATTCAGAGAGAAAAACCCTAGATAGGTTTTCTACAACACACACACCCATCTTTTGAGAGAGAGCTACTCCTCCTTAGTGAGAAATCATTGTAGCCTCTTCTCCATCCCTCTCCCATTATCATACCTTGAGAGGAGATTTGTACCCAAACACAACCCACACCTATTCAGAGTGTAGAGAGTGTTTTGGAGTTGCTGGGAAGCATTGGAAGAAGCCGATGATGGCAGATGCAACATGGAGCTTGTTGCGGGATCCGGAGAACTAAGACAAGACACGGTTCCGAGAAGCCTTGTTGGAGTAGGAGCTTGGAGGGCTTAGGTACATCGGGTAGATTAGGCTTGGAGGGTCTCTTGCTAACCCATGTATCCCAACTGATTGTCTAGTGGATCGATTTCCGCTTGGAGGGCGGCGGAGAGGTTTTTCGCCGAGTTCTTCGGTTTCCTCTTCGAAAACACATCTCGGTGTTTCCTGTGTTTGCATCTCTCTTCCCTACTCTTTTATATTCCATTATACTGCTGTGTTGCTTTAAATATGGATTAGAGTAGTTGTCTTGCTTATACGCTTGTGTTTACACTATTCCGCACTTAGTATTAAGTTAGTGTAAAATCAACCAAGCCGTAATTTTAATCGGGGGGTCTAAACAGCTCTTGTGTTTTTCAACACATTTTCGAGCTTTCAATTGGTATCAGAGCGGGTACACTTGCTGTGGTTTTAATACCTAAGTGTGATCCTTGACCCCTTGTGTGTTTTGCCATGGATAATGCTTTACATGCTTGTATGGATGTTGTTAATTGTAACATGCCATGTGTTTGTGAAAATGCCTCTATGAGTGTTTATCCTCATGATTGTGATGCCATGTTATATAAATCCATGGGTGTTGTTGACAAACTCTTGAAGAAAGAAGCTAAGAAGTTTCAAAAGAATTTGAGCAAGTTCATTTGTGAAAATGATGATTTGATTGCTAAGCTCAATGAATCCAATAAATTGGTTGAAAAATATAAAAAGCTTGCTGAAAATTCTCTTGAAAAGCTGAAAGAGTTTGAGTGTTTGAATATGGACTTGGATGCTAAACTTGTTTTGTCTAACAAACTTGTTGATGATCTTAAATCTGAAAATGAATCTCTTAAGATGCATGCCAAGTGTTTGATTGCTGAACCTATTGTCAAAAATGATGAAAATATATGTTGCAATCATGTTGTGGTACCCGATTTTGTGCCTAATGTGTGTTTTGCCTCAAAGGACAAATCGGTGTACATTCCTCCACATAAAAGAAATCAAAAAGTGGAGAGAAAGGCTCTTAAGCCTAAGCCTCTGTTTAGGTCCAATCCTAGGGAATTGAGTGGATCTAAGTTTGTTCCAACTTGCCACCATTGCGGTGTGATTGGTCATATAAGGCCTCAATGTTCTAAGTTGAAGAGAGAACAAACCCAAGTTGCTAGATCCATTCCCAAAAAGCCTAATGGACCTAAATACATTGTTTGTCACCATTGTGGTGCCCTTGGTCATCTTAGACCTCATTGCTCTCAGTTTCAAGCTTTTAAAAGAATCAAAAGAAAAGAGAAACTTGAGCTTCTGGCAAGTTGTGCTAAAAATGATAAACCGGATTTGAGTGAAAATAGCATGTTGTTAAAGAAAGTGTTCAATGCTCTTAACTCCTTGACTATGTGCATCTCCGGTTCTCATTCTCCCAACCCTCGTCTCACTTCTCTTGAGACACTCATTCCAAGCAATCATTCTGTTTGGATGAGGAAGGGTTCTTATGGTTGAGCTTTTGCTCTTTTGGTCCTTGATCTAATTCTTTCGATCTTTGTAGGACCTTTCATGCATTAAATGTCATATCTTCATGCATTTGTGCATTTTGCATTTATTTGTATGCATTACTTTTGTTTTGATCTTACTTTTATGTCTTTGTTTTGTGTGTGTAAAAAATCCAAAATCACATAAAAAGTGAAAAATTCAAAAAGTTTGATCGTATATGTTTGAGCACATTTCACATGTGAGTTTGGCCTAGTACCTTCGTACTAATGGCATTGTGCATTTACGAGCTTAGCTTGTTTTGTTTGCACCTAGTTCTTTGTGGGAGAAATCTTGAATACTATGTGTGACTGTTGTAAATAGATCTTCAAGCTTGTCATGAATGATTGGTCAATAGTCTTGTTGGTCTTGATACTTGCATAGACTTGTGTCTATATCTCTTCCCACTTTATTTTTTTTGCAAATAGAGCTCACCAAATGTAAATCTCCAAATGAAAAGAGATATTGAGCTGCAAAAGCCTGTCGCACATACTAGTATTTGACTAGGAAAAAGGGAAAGCGACTCGTTTTAATATGTTTTGTATGGTGCTCAAAAAGCCAAAGGCTAATCATCAATGTTGAAATATCATAAATTTCAAGCACCAATCTCAAAATGAGATGTTTTTGTCCAAACAAAATAAAATGGACCAATTGTTATGCCTTATATAGAAGCCAAATGAAAAGCTTCTGAAGTTTTGTATTCAATGTGTGGGAGGTCATATATACTCATTTCTATAATGGAGATAGTCCACTTGATTTCGTATCAGTTGTGTATGACTCGATTGAATTGATCATTGAAGCTTCACTCTAGTCTAAGGATTATTCCACACTTGATCCTCACACACAACACACAAGACTTTTGTTCAATGAATGTCTATTTCATTTGTGTGATTGTACATGTTCAAATGTGATGTGTGTGTGCTCAACCACATGTGTTTCAAACCAAAAAGATTTTTGTTCATTTTGTTTGCTTTTGGAAGTGATTTGTATCACCCATGTTTTTCAAAATTTTTAAAGTGTTTTTGTGTGAAAAACATGTTTTCTGGGTGTTTTTGTGACCTATTTCATGTATAGGCTCAATTGGGAGTTAAATGGTCCAATTTTAAAGCTTTTTCAGCTTTGGACAGAGAGTTTCGCGACTGTTTCGCGAGTAGCTTGCAAGTAAGGCTTACCCGCGAAAATTTCGTGAGTACTTTCGCGAGTCAGCTTCCCGCGAAAATCTCCATATCAGCTTTTTAAAGGGCATTTCGTGGGTCTTTTGTTTTAAACTTCTCCCATCTTCTCCCAAACACTTATTTTCATGTTTCTACATCAAAACCCAATTAATTTTAAGTGTTTTACATTCCATAAACATCTCTAAGGTAATCTTTAACTCTTTTCATTGATTTTGATCCTTAGATTACGTTTTTGGGGGTTTTATGTTCATAGTTGGGATTTTCTCAAATGGGAGTTGGAAAACTTATTTTCTGTCAATCTTTTTGATTGGGCTTTGTTTAAAATGATTCTTTGCTTTGGTTGTTGGCCCCTTGTGGCATATATAACATGTATTTAGGCAAGATTTTCATATGTTCTTGCATTGTTTATCATACTTGTGTAGTGTGTGCACTCCAAGTGTTTGATAAAATGCCCAAGTGGCATTTTCTCGTTGTTTTGGACTCCGATGAGTTCCAAATTTTGGGGATCACCATAATTATTCATGTTTATCATGTTTTGATATTTGGTGGTGTGTTTTGTACACTTTGCCCCTTGAGTGCCTTGCTCATGCATTGGTCATGCATCTCACATGCACACTAGATGCACAGTAGCTGCACCTTGCTGCACACACTTGAACACTTGACATGTTTGAGCTTCTTTTTCTCATTCATCTTGCATCTCTCATGCATCATCTTTATATTTTCTTCTTTCCCTCCTTTCTCTTGATTCATTTGTCTATTCGTGACAAAAAGGGGGAGAATATTCCGGAGAGTATACCGGTGTGTTTTGTCATTTCTATATGACTCATGTGCACACTCTTCTTAAGGGGAGAAATTCTACCTTGTGCACATTCGTAGGGGGAGAAAGCCATAGGGGAGATGCATATACCAAGGGGGAGAAGACATTTTTTTGAGAAAACCTTGATTTACTTTATGCTTGTTTGCTCGTTGCTTTATGGTGCTTTGATATGCTTTATTGCTCTCATTGCATCGTGCTTATGTGTTGGACATGCTTTTACCTTTATGCTATTGTGCTTTATTGGTTACATGTTCGGATGATCATTTGCTTTGCTATATGATCATTGTAGTCATTTCCATATGACTGTCATGTGTTTGATCAAGTTGCTCATATGTTTCACAACATGTTTACTTGATCGCATTTTACTTGTTACATTATACTTGTCTTTTTATCACCTGATTTACCTTGAGGGTCTAATGTGTTTTGTGCAAGTGTTTCAGGTTACAAGTATATATGTTCCAAGTTCATCACAGCTCCTATGATTCAGGATAGGGGGAGTGATATGATAGGGAAGTACTTTATATTTTGTACCCATGTTGCTTTTGTAAGCTTTAAGGGTTTGTTGCATTGCATATTTTGTAGGCTTTCATGGTTTGTGCCATGTATTTGCAATACTTTGCTTATGCAGCCTTTATGCTTGTGCTTTTGAAGTTTAATGTCATACATTTACTTCACTACATCACTCTTGTGCCCGTGTAGGATTGTTCCTAGATGCATATACGTTCTATGCATTGGTTGAGTGATGAACACTCTTGTGCCCTAGTAGGATTGTTCCTAGATGCAAATACTTCGAGTATTTTGCATTGGTTGAGTGTTGGACTTGCAAATGATACTCTTCAAATGAGCTTATCATCTTGCATGTCCGGATGTTCATTCCTTGTGTGAATGAGCATAGTGATTACTTTTGTTTAAGTGATTACTTGTTTGATCTTGCCATGGTCTAGTGTTTTCTATTTCATCTTGCTTGATCATGCTATTGATGCTCCATATGTTTTTTTCAAGTTTTCTGCATACAATGATAATATTTTGTTGTTGTGTTTCAGGAGTTACTTGTTCATATGTTTCAAGAGCTTATCAGAATCTAGAATTAAGTGTGAGTGAGTTTTGCCTGTGTTCCCAAACTCATGGTTAAGTCTAGAGTCTGTTATAGGGTGTTTTGTCACAGAATAGCCAAAGGGGGAGATTGTAAAGTTGTGATTTACAACTATGTTTTATATTGGCTTTATTCCATGACAAAATGTGTTGTAATTACTTTATTTTATTTCCTTGTATTTTGTGGGATTTAATTGTATTGGGTTTAGTATCAAGTTGGTGAAGACTCAAGCTTTATTGAAGATCAGTGGATCTCGCGGGTGTGTCGCTGGAAGCTAAGCCGCGAAAGAGCCATGTGAGAAGCACATGACTGGAAGCTGAAGAGTCGTGCTAGGTTGTCGTTTTCGCGAGTGTCTCGCGGGTAAGGCCTTCCCGCGAGATAGTCGCGAAACATTCTGCCTGGAGGATTTTAATGAGTGACTTTCTTACCCTTCACCCATACTATATATACCCTCATTACCCACAAATGTTAGAGAGGCCATTCAGAGAGAAAAACCCTAGATAGGTTTTCTACAACACACACACCCATCTTTTGAGAGAGAGCTACTCCTCCTTAGTGAGAAATCATTGTAGCCTCTTCTCCATCCCTCTCCCATTATCATACCTTGAGAGGAGATTTGTACCCAAACACAACCCACACCTATTCAGAGTGTAGAGAGTGTTTTGGAGTTGCTGGGAAGCATTGGAAGAAGCCGATGATGGCAGATGCAACATGGAGCTTGTTGCGGGATCCGGAGAACTAAGACAAGACACGGTTCCGAGAAGCCTTGTTGGAGTAGGAGCTTGGAGGGCTTAGGTACATCGGGTAGATTAGGCTTGGAGGGTCTCTTGCTAACCCATGTATCCCAACTGATTGTCTAGTGGATCGATTTCCGCTTGGAGGGCGGCGGAGAGGTTTTTCGCCGAGTTCTTCGGTTTCCTCTTCGAAAACACGTCTTGGTGTTTTCTGTGTTTGCATCTCTCTTCCCTACTCTTTTATATTCCATTATACTGCTGTGTTGCTTTAAATATGGATTAGAGTAGTTGTCTTGCTTATACGCTTGTGTTTACACTATTCCGCACTTAGTATTAAGTTAGTGTAAAATCAACCAAGCCGTAATTTTAATCGGGGGGTCTAAACAGCTCTTGTGTTTTTCAACACATTTTTGAGCTTTCAGTGTTTTACACACATAATTGAACATTCAGTTGTAATGTTTTATGTAAAATGGTTTTAGAAAATGTTGTACATGTATTATAGCATAATTTTTAGAGAGTTTTATTTAGGAATGGCAATAAGTCGGGTTTCTTTATACCCAAACCCGACTCGCGGGCCCAACCTCAAAATCCGAACTCACCCAATTTAATAAACAGTTATTTTTTTAACATCCAAACCCACTGTGTCGGGTCTCCACTAACCACTTCAGAGCCTTATCTAAAGGCCTTATTCCATGGTCATACAATCTTATTAAAAAAAAAAAAAGAGGTTTCCCTTTCAAAGATAGAATCACAAACACAGATTCGCAGAATCACAAACACAAACTCATAGCTTTGAGAAAGGACATGAACCCAAAAAGAAGAAAATGAACCCAAAAAACATTTTTGGAGAACTCGGTCCACCAAGGCTCTATCTCTGATCTCGAACTCCTACTTGGCCTCTCTCTATCTCAAACCACCAAGATCTCCGATGATCGGTGGTGGTTTCAGCCATTAATCCCACCTCTAAGCCGAAGATTAGGCCTAACCTCAACATGACCAAGAGCTCCTCCAATCATCACCAATGAGCCTCTCTACTTGTCACAGCCTAAACCTCGCACTTCTCACTCCAATCTAACCTCTGTGCTTCTCCCTAGCAAATAGCAAACACCACGTGATGAGAGTGAAGGTGAGGGTGACTAGGTGAGACCGTATGAGGTGGCTTAAGAGAAAATGAGATTGAGTTATTGAGGGTGAGGTGAGAGCACTTGGAGGCGGCTTGAGTTAAGAGAGACATCAAAGAAATGAAAATAGGGTTAGGGTTTGATATAAATGACATATATATAGGTAGGTATTTTTAGTAATTTTACTTTAAGTTTAAATGAGTCGGGTCGAGTCTGGATTCAGGCCGGGTTTTTACCAAAACCCAAACTTAACCTGAACCCGCTTCGGGTTTTTTTTTAAAACCCAAACCTGCTTTGGGTTTTTTTTTAAAACCCAAACCCGACCCTATTCTTTATCGAGCCGAGTTGGGTCGAGTTGGGTACTCGCTGGTCGGGCATAAATTGTCATCCCTAGTTTTATTAGTAATGAGTTTCTCATAAAAAATAACAATTATAAATTATACACATATCCAATATAATTATTCAATTGTAAAAAAAAATAAAAAATAAAATAAAAAAAACTTAAGAGGAATACTATAGAACAAAAGTTGATATAGAATGTATCTTTTTCTTTTGCCTTAATTCTTAAACAAAATACACGTCACAAACACCACAGTCAATCACATCATTTGCAAAACCCAAAAATTTACAACATCTGACCTTAACATCAAAATTGTAATTGCAGTTGCCACTTAATATAAAATGCAAGCTCCCCTTCCTTAGTTGTAGCCAACTCATACGGTTAGGATTAGATAAGACAACAATATGTTAGAGTTAGGTAGGTGTCATCGAAAGATTGAAGGTAAATGATACCATTTTTGGTCTGTATATATTTGACATGGGATGACATGAAAGGCTATAGATAGATATATATATATAAAGGGGTAAAAGTTCAAGAAGTGAAAATAGTGAATTAAAATACATAGAGTTTTGTATGTATGTATAAGGGATGAAAAGTCTTGAAACATTAAACAAGGATACTGTTAGGACATATGTGATTTGATGTTAGGAACATATGTCACTATTTTATGTAATTGGCTAATCCTTTGACAAAACGCACTTTACTTGTAATTGGGTAGATCTAGGATGTGTTTAATACTTCAAGAAACAAGGTTTCAAGTTCAATTGTTAAAGCCATGCAAGTATGTCCAAGAATCAAGTGAGAAAATGCTAGATTTTAAAACTCGACAGCTAGTCTCTATCGAGGTTTAAAAGCTGCTAAAGCCCGTGGCTCAACAACTAGCTCGATAGATGGCTATCTATCGAGTTTTATGAAATTCAATTTTTCAGAGCTAATTTCAATCCAATATGTGTGTCCAGAGATGAGCTTCTGTCTCACTTCTGTGAGACACCTTCCACATGGGGTGATAAGCTAAACACCTCATGCTCGGGCTTTGCAAAAGGTCTGAGATTCCTTAATATGATGACATTTACTCTTACTCCATTGTCTCACTATAAATCTATCACTGAGCCTCGTGTTCGTTTTCTTTTATCTCTTCTTGAGGACTTCTCTATAGACTTCCCTTCTCACTTCATCACTTCTATCCTTGATGTATATCTAGATACGGCTACATGTGATAAGCTCATTTTCCCTTCGGCCATCACACGTATCCTCCGACACTTCTCTATCCCCATTCTTTATTCTCCTTATTTCACCACCATGGGTGCCATCAGTGCCGATTCTGTTCGGCGAAGTTTGGCCTAGCTTCGACCGAAGTGGCCATGAATGAAGACAAACGATCCTGATTCTATTATTCCTCCCTCCTTATCGGCTCCTTCCACCTCTGCTCCTTCTTCTTCGGCAACTGGTGTGACCTTAGAGGCCATCATAGCGCAACTTCAGCATATGGATGCTCATCTTGACACTCTCTCCAATAAGATGCGTTAGATGAACACCCGTGTCGATCGCATCGCCCATCGACAATCTCACCTTAGTGGCTTCACTCCCTCTCCATCTCCTTCTCTAGAGGCTTCGGCTGATAAGGTCGACGATGCTGGTGATGATGAGGATAAGGATGCTAGCTCTTCCAGTGATAACGAGATGATGACCTCTCAGCGAATTACCCTTTGTCATTCGTGACAAAAAGAGGGAGTAGTTTTGGGTTTGAGAGTAGTCTTGTACTTAGGGGGAGAGTTAGTATAGGCCATTTTTCGTTAGGGGGAGTGTTTATACTTTTTGAGGGATGTAGTGAGGTTTATATGTATTTTCTTTTCTTTCTTTTCAGTTACTTTAGCCTCGTGTATACTAGTCTTGTGACCATTTTATTACATACATTGTACTTTATTTATATATATATATATATATATGATGATGTATGTTTCTTCACCTATCTCTCCATGTATTGTTTCTTTTCTTTTTATACACATGTTTCTTTATGTATGCAATCTTTATTTCTGTTTCACACAAGATGCCTTGTTGAGTTTTGTTTAAGTGTTTCAGAAAGACGGGTTGTTAAAGTTTACCATGCCATGAACTCTCTTCTTGCAAAGTTTTTCAAAAGTTTATGTTAAGGTTAAATTTATTTTGTAATACAACAAGTGATTATGAGTTTAGTGATTTAAGACTTCTCTCATGATTCATTTATTTGTTGTGGTTTTGTCACGAATTGCCAAAGGGGGCGATTGTTAAGGTCATATTGATGTAATTGGCTAATCCTTTGACAAAACAAACTTTACTTGTAATTTAGTAGATCTATGATGTGTTTAGTACTTCAAGAAACAAGTGTTCAAGTTTAGTATTTAAGCCATGCAAATCTGACCAAGAAACAAGTGAATGAAGTGTTGTTCATTAAAGCTTAATAGAATTCTCGACAGAATCCTTTCTATCGAGATTTAATGTTGAATCTCGACAGAAGCTCCACAGAAGTTGTATCTCTCAAGAATTACGAAATCAGGTTTTCCAAATCTGATCACACGCATATCCTTGAGTATTTGTGTAGGGTTTTTTTTCTCACAATCCTAGACATATATAAAGATTATTTTAAGAGCCGTCATATGTTGTTGCAATTGTCTTTATATGCATTGTGTGACCGGAGACAGAAATTGCCCTAGTTCATCATTCTCTCTATAAAAGTTACTGCATCTTTGCGCCAAGGGTTTTGTGACCAAGGAGCTTCCTGATCTTCATTGTTGATGAACTGAAGAACTTTGCAGTCAACATTCTTCCTCAAGTTGGTGTGTTACTCACGTCCGTGCGTCATTGGTTAGTCACGTACTGGGATCCGTGCATCATTCGTGCATTGAACGAAGAGATTAATGCTACAATACAAGTCCAATTAGGTATTGGGGTAAGGGTTTAACAATAGGTTGGTATTGGGTACTGGGATTCCTTATACTTGTAACCGCTTGTTATTGATAATAGTGGATTCTCAGGAGTGGTGACCTTAAATTCACCCAGTGGGGTTTTGTCTCAGTGGTTTTCCCCATTCGTAAATAAATCACCTGTGTCAAATTTAATTTCCGCTGCATTTAGTTTAGTTGGTGATTTGTTTGTGCTACCATGCCATTGCATGTTAAATTGACTTAATTAATTAACTTGAATAATTAATTAATTAATTAATTTGCCAAAGGGGTCAATCCATTTTTGCCCTATCAGTATATATATATATATATTAATTTGAAAATTCAATATATAAAAAATAATAATAAATTCTAAATTTTAAAAATAAATAAACTAAAATTAAATTGTAAAAAGAATTTTAAATAAAGAAGAAGGAAATATAGATAAATAAAATTTGGGAAAGTCCTTCTATTGAATCCTTCAATTCTCTTTGATTCATTACTACAAGCAAAGAGAAAATCCTCTCTAGTCTCTTTCATTTCTCCCCCTCTACAAAGTCCACACGGATTGGGCTGACTTCATGGTCCTCACCACTGGTAGGTCCACCTGGCATGTCAAGAACATTGCTCAAGCCCTTATCTACGAGGCAGGTTCGTCCTCTCTACTTGCATTTTTGTTTGTTAAAACCCTGATTTTCAATTTGGTTGCCAAGAAAAAAAATATATATATAATTTTTAAATTTCAGTTAAAGGAAAGTACTTCATTTCTCTTAATATGTTGAATTTCTTTTGTGTTTGATTAATTAAAGATTGAATTCCTTATCCTCTGTTTGGTTGCTAAGAATCTTTTGGAAATAATATTTTTATTTTTATTTTTTATAAATGATTGGAAAAAAATAATATTTTGATGTATGTATGTATGTTTGAAAATCTCACAATCCTCTATCAAACCTGTGTTGTTCATAAGCTCACGCGCCACCACATGTCAACTCATATGCCACGGTAACATTGATTCATGTTCCACGCACTGTTTGGGGCTCTTCTAGGTTGTAAATCGAGAAGTTAAGTTCTAGGTTTTAGAGAGCGAGAGAGAAGGGATAAATATTAAGTGTTTGGCTTGGGTTTAGAGAGAGAAAGGATGAGAGGTTGAGAACCACCATCGTGATGGTTGTGGCTGTGCCTCGCAACGAAGCTAGGAGGTTATGCCTCATTTATATCGAAGAAAGGGTGAGCCAGATCCAAATTGAGAGAGGTTATAGGTTTTGGTTTTAGAGCAAAGTTAAGGTTGAGATGTGAAACCACTGCCAATGGTGGCGGTGATGAGCTTGAGAGTGTAGACTCCACATTTTGTGCCCCTAACGACTTGGGCCCCCATTCCCCAATGATGCCGAAATTCTAAGTCCTAATGTCAGTTTAGAGCCCAATCAGATTACAAATTGACTTGAGAGATGTTAAAATGGAAAATATAACTTTTTAATGAGCAAAAAAATCTATTTTTGAAAAATAAAGGCCAAAGAAAACCCTTGGCCTGCATACCCAAGCACGAACCTGCGTACGAAAGCACTAGCCTGCGCACGCAAGTAGGGTTTCAGAAACCTATGAAAGACAAGTTTTCTACATTAAAGACTTAGGTTTGGAATGAATCCCACATCGTTTGGAGCCATTCCAAACCCCCATTTTCACAATATAAATCGTCATACATGGTACCTCTTCAAAACACATAAAAATCCCACGGGAAAACACTAAGATTCACTAAAATTAGTGAAACAATGAGGGAGTTTTTCACAAAACATCCTCAAGTCAATTTTATTTGTTTAGGGCATTTTTTGGCCTTAATCTTTGAATTTTAAGATTACTAATGGCATTTTTATTGATTTGTGCATAGATTTGACTGAGGGGAATGATCAAAAATAAGACTAGGAGCTTTTGCTTTGAGGTATTCCATTTAAGCTTTCTCTTTCATTTATGATTTTAATTCTACTTTTGATCTTGTTTTTTGCTTTGTTTATGTTATAACAAGTTTGATTAGATTAGAGTTTTGCTTTCCCTTTGTTTTGAGCATGATAGGATGTTAGATTTAACCTTTTAAGTCATTTTTTGCTTTTCTCTTTCTGGGTTAGGGTTTAGGGCATGTTTGTGTGCATGTGCTTCTTGCATGCATACGTAGGCTCAAAGAATGCGTATGCAAGCCTATGTATGTGCATGCATACTCGTGCCTAAAAACCCTAATTCAAGTTTTATGCTTTTGTTCCTTCTTTTATTTTACATCATACACCTTTGTTTTAACCTTCTTGCATGCCTTTGAGTTTTCTATTTCTATGTTCACATGTTTGTTTCTTACCTTATGCTAGATTAGGGTTTTCTCTTAAAGTTTCTTCCTTTGATGCTATGCATTTCATTCACATATTCATGCAAGATGCCAAAGGTGCTGAGTTGTTGCAAGGTAAGTAAAAGTAAGTCATGAATTCACAATGTACATGCATGGTCTTGTTTAGGTTTGATGATACAATTGTGTTCTTAATGTCTTGGATGATGACATGATTTGTTGGTTTTGTTTTTACCTTACTTTTAATATTCATATGCTTCTGCCTTGGATGTGATGACATGATGCTAGATGTATGTTAGGGTTTGTGATGTGAGATAGGAGCATGATTAGGGTTTGTGCTGTGATGAGATGCCATGATGATATGACATGTATACTACATGAATGTTAGGAGATGTCATGATAGATGCATGCTAGGGTTTGTGATGTGATGATAAGCATGATAGATGTATGATTTCGGATGATTGATGCCATGTTGATTTTTACAGGTATGCTAGCGTGTGTGTGAGTATAGATGCAATGTTGAATGTGCCTTTAATGGGATTAAGATGTAAGACACAATGGATGGAAGCCAACACTAGGGTTGGGCAGTCTTGGGTGCCTAACACCTTCCTAAGCTGTACCTAAACTCCAAACCCATACTCTGGTAGTAAGATCAAAGGTCCTTCCTCGAAAGGTCTCTATATTCATGGTTCCTAGGCCATTAAAAAACTAGGTGGCGACTTCCCATTGTGTCCACCGAGAGGCTTCGGCCATGGTGGTCTGAGATAGAGAGACAGTTCAGATCCAAGGATTAAAGAGAGATTTTGAGGTCGAGAGAGTTGGTTCGGATATGGAGAAGACCATCGTAGTGGTGGTGCTGGTGATCAGAGTGATGAATTCAAGGTACTGGACCATAGAGGCTTGGGTGTGAGAAAGAGTGAAGGCTCTAAAAATTTAAGATACAAGTAAATGGTAGGTTTGGAAAAGGTTTTTGAAGTGGGTCAGCCAGACCCATTTAGCAGGGTCTGAACCAATTTCCTTAAGTAAGATTTAGGCCAGATGAGGGCCCTAGGCCTAGTCCAAGGATGATATGGGTCAGACCTATGAATCTAACCCATTCTGAAACTCACTCCAGGCTTAGTCTCTCAATTTACTAGTTCAAGCCCATCAACTTTTGGAGCCTAGCCCAGATCCGAGACATATACTTAGCTTAGGTCCACCTTTAAAATTAACCCATCTCACTTTTTAGTAAGTTTTAGCCCACATATTAATAAAAAGGTTCCATGGTATGCTTTTTCATAATAATTCAAATGCCATCATATTTTCCATGTTCGCATTATGTCATGTAACTTTGTCATATTTGCATATTGGTTCATAACTTAGTTATATTTGCATGTTGGTCCTTAATTTTGATATATTTACATTTTGTTCTACAAATTTGTCATATATGTATTTTTACCTAAAACTTTCTCAAAATCATAATTTGGGTGAGTTTGGTTCAGATTTTTCATACAGTGCTTTTTGAAAAAGTGTCAGTTTTAAAAAGTGTGGTATGAAATTGGGTTTTTTTTTAAAAGCTGAGTGTTTGATAAAAACTATCAAAAAGTGCTTTTAGAAAAAGTTGAGTGTTTGGCTAACACTTATAAAAGTGACGGTTTAAGTTGTAAATTACCAAAATGGACAAGATACACACACACACATAAAAGATAATTCTTTGTTTTAATTACCTCTCGTAATGCAATTTATGAACACAACATTTTCACAAATATTTCATAATAAATGTTAGGTTTTAAATATTGGCAAACCGAGATCAAAACATAATAAAGTTGTTTAGATTTCTAAATTTATGTATGTTGGCAAACCGAGATCAAAAGATGTCTAGATTAGGTGTTAGACATTGCTCATGATGGTTCAAGTCAAGATTCAAGAACATGTAAGTTGCAAAAAGAAGAGTACAGTTTCTGTGAAGCTCGACCGATCAAAAGATAGATTCAACCGATTGAAAATCATGTTCTGTAGATTTTAAATCAGGCCTAAGCCTATGAAAATGTTTAGGGTTTTAGTCCAACACTATAGGGTATAAAAGGAAAACCCTAATTACATTTTAGAAGCTCTTAGAAGTCATGTGAGTTACTCTTGTGAGATCTATGAGGTTTCTATAACCTTCTAACTCTACAAGCATCCGCCTGAACGAGATCTACAATCAAGAACTGTTGGAAACAAGTTGCTGCATAAAGATCTACTGCTGATGGTGATTTGAAACCTTTAAGTGGGATCTCAAAGTCACAAACGGGAAGTTTGTGTTCAGCAAATCCAAGATAGAAGAGTCTGTGGAGTCAAAGCTACACATGGTCGTATTAGTAAGTTCTACATGAGGTAGCTTTAGATTTAGGGTTTAAATCAGTTGTAATCTTCCATTCTGTTATAGTGGATTTGTTTACCTTAAGGATAGCTTGGTTAAATCCTCTCCAGGTTTTTACCTTGAAAAAATTGGATTCATTAGTTCTCTTGGGTTATCATATTACTGTCTTCTTTACTTTCCCGCACTAAGTAATATGTTTGCATGTGTTTAACCTAGATCTCATATTTAATCTAAGTAAATACTTGGCTAATTCATTAGGTTAAACTAATCTATTTTCAAGGGGTCTAAACAAACAAACAAAAGTCTATATGACAAGTTGTTAATAGTAGATAAAAAAAAAAAATTGTCACTAGTATATCCTAATGAGAACCAATAACAACTTACTATGTAAAATTTATTATGAAATTGTTATGAAAATAATGTGTCAATAGCATTTTTTTTTTTTTTTTTTTTGAAGAAAAATAGTATTAATTTAAAAAGTTTAGAAATACAATAAAATATCACAATACTTATTGTTTTTAGTTGTGGTCAATCCTAGTATAATATTTTATTAATTTATTTCATTTAATTTTGACATTTGAAAAAATTGACGCCATAACTGTTGTGAAAATTTTGCAAAAATTTGCTGTGTTTTAACAGAATTGTAATTTTTCTTTAGAAAATTTCCTTACATGATAGACACGTATCCCACTCAAAAAACCTTTTTTTTTTCCTTCACAATTTTCTCATCCACCCGTTTCTTCCCCATTCCCATCAAATATCTTCTTTTTTTCCCCAACTCACCATCTTGTCTCTTCTTCGGTTCTTCTTCTTCACCAAAAGATTGTTCTTCCTCTTCACCCAAAAGACAAGAAGAAATAGATATATTACACACACACACACACAAAGAGAGAGAACAAGAAGCCACAGAAGAAGAAGCAGCCCACAGCAGCAATGGGTTTACGGGTTAATGTTGTAATTGAAAATTGCACATTTGATTTAGAATTTTCTAGTCTATTTGGATGGTTAGAATTTGGAGAAAAGGAAAAGAAAGCAGAACCACTACTACCGACATGGTGGGATTCTTTTTTTGGGCTTCTTGCAATTGACGAGGAGGGAGCATAATGTGTAGAGAAATTGTTCTCTAGCTCCGTGACGCTATTTTTTTTTCTTTTTGTAAAGATTTGGGTAAAATTGGGATTTTAAAATAAAAAATGGTATTTTAGGGATAATAATTAAAATGACCAGTGGTAACATTACTGAAAGCTCGAAAATGTGTTGAAAACACAAGAGCAATTTAGAACCCCAATTAAAATTACGGCTTGGTTGATTTTACACTAACTTAATACTAAGTGCGGAATAGTGTAAACCCAAGCGTATAAGCAATACAACTACTCTAATCCATATTTAAAGCAACACAGCAGTAAAAATGAAATGAACAAGAGTAGGGAAGAGGGATGCAAACACAGAAAACACCGAGACGTGTTTTCGAAGAGGAAACCGAAGAATTCGGCGAAAAACCTCTCCGCCGCCCTCCAAGCGGAAATCGATCCACTAGACAATCAGTTGGGATACATGAGTTAGCAAGAGACCCTCAAAGCCTAATCTACCCGATGTATCTAAGCCCTCCAAGCTCCTACTCCAACAAGGCTTCTCGGAACCGTGTCTTGTCCTAGTTCTCCGGATCCCACAACAAGCTCCATGTTGCATCTGCTATCCTTGGCTTCTTCCAATGCTTCCCAGCAACTCCAAAACACTCTCTACGCTCTGAATAGGTGTGGGTTGTGTTTGGGTATAAATCTACTCTCAAGGTATGATAATGGGAGAGGGATGGAGAAGAGGCTACAATGATCTCTCACTAAGGAGGAGTAGCTCTCTCTCAAAAGATGGGTGTGTGTGTTGTAGAAAACCTATCTAGGGTTTTTCTCTCTGAATAGCCTCAACTACATTTGTGGGTAATGAGGGTATATATAGTATGGGTGAAGGATAAGAAAGTCACTCTTAAAAAACCTCCAGGCAGAATGTTTCGCGACTATCTCGCGGGAAGGCCTTACCCGCGAGACACTCGCGAAAACGACAACCTGGCACGACTCTTCAGCTTCCAGTCATGTGCTTCTCACATGGCTTTTTCGCGGGTTAGCTTCCAGCGACACACCCGCGAGATCCACTGATCTTCAATAAAGCTTGAGTCTTCACCAACTTGATACTAAACCCAATACAATTAAATCCCACAAAATACAAGGAAATGAATTAAAGTAATTACAACACATTTTGTCATGGAATAAAGCCAATATAAAACATAGTTGTAAATCACAACTTTACAATCTCCCCCTTTGGCTATTCCGTGACAAAACACCCTATAACAGACTCTAGACTTAAACATGAGTTTGGGAACAATGGCAAAACTCACTCACACCTAAATCTAGATTCTGATACGCTCTTGAAACATATGGACAAGTATCTCCTGAAACACAACAACACAATAACATCATTGTATGCAGAAAAACTTGAAAAGCATATGGAGCAATAATATAATGTGATCAAGCAAAATGGAATAAAAACATTAGACCATGGCAAGATCAAACAAGCAATCACTATACAAAAATGATCACTATGCTCATTCACACAAGGAATGAACATCCGG
Source organism: Quercus aquifolioides (assembly GCA_019022515.1). Lineage (NCBI taxonomy): Eukaryota > Viridiplantae > Streptophyta > Magnoliopsida > Fagales > Fagaceae > Quercus > Quercus aquifolioides. The sequence goes on from CM032333.1 coordinate 44,628,232, forward strand.
ACATGCAAGATGATAAGCTCATTTGAATGGGTATCATTTGCAAATCCAACACTCAACCAATGCAACCTACACGAAGAATTTGCACCTAGGAACAATCCTACTAGGGCACAAGAGTGTTCATCACTCAACCAATGCATAGAACGTATATGCATCTAGGAACAATTCTACACGGGCACAAGAGTGATGTACTGAAGTAAATGTATGACATTAAACTTCAATAGCACAAGCATAAAGGCTGCATAAGCAAAGTACTGCATATGCATGGTACAAACCATAAAAGCCTACAAAAGTGCAGTGAAACAAACCCTAAAAGCTTACAAAAGCATCATGGGTACAAAATATAAAGTACTTCCCTATCATATCACTCCCCCTATCATGAATCATAGGAGCTGTGATGAACTTGGAACATATATACCTGTAACCTGAAACACTTGCACAAACCACATTAGACCCTCAAGGTAAATCAGGTGATAAAAAGACAAGTATAATGTAACAAGTAAAATGCGATCAAGTAAACATGTTGTGAAACATATGAGCAACTTGATCAAACACATGATAGTCATATGGAAATGACTACAATGATCATATAGCAAAGCAAATGATCATCCGAACATGCAACCAATAAAGCACAATAGCATAAGGGTAAAAGCATGTCCAACACATAAGCACGATGCAATGAGAGCAATAAAGCATATCAAAGCACCATAAAGTAACGAGAAAACAAGCATAAAGTAGATCAAGGTTTTCTAAAAAAATGTCTTCTCCCCCTTGGTATATGCATCTCCCTCTACGAATGTGCACAAGGTAGAATTTCTCCCCCTAAGAGTGTGCACATGAGTCATATAGAAATGACGAAACACACCGGTATACTCTCCGGAATATTCTCCCCCTTTTTGTCACGAATAGACAAATGATTTATGAAGAAGGTGGGAAAGAAGAAAATATTAAGATGATGCATGAGGGATGCAAGATGAATGAGAAAATGAAGCTCAAACATAAGACAAAAACATTTTTTTTTTTTTTTAAAAAAATGCTACAAAGCATGAAGAACATGACATGCTAAGGATGATGAAACATGATATGGACCTAGGCATGACATAGACACAAGAACATGTTAAATGTGTTAAAAGGTCTAAAAAGACTTAACTAGCATGAGTGAATGCAAAACATGTCACGTGTTCAAGTGTGTGTAGCAAAGGTGCAACTAGTGTGCATCTAGTGTGCATGTGAGATGCATGACCAATGCATGAGCAAGGCACTCAAGGGGCAAAGTGTACAAAACACACCACCAATGATCAAAACATGATAAACATGAATAATTATGGTGATCCCCAAAGTTTGGTACTCATCGGAGTCCAAAACAATGAGAAAATGCCATTTGGGCATTTTATTAAACACTTAGAGTGCACACACTATACATGTATGATGAACAATGCAAGAACATATGAAAAACTTGCCTAAATACATGTTATATTTGCCACAAGGGGCCAACAACCAAAGCAAAGCATCATTTTAAACAAAGCCCAATCAAAAAGATTGACAGAAAATAAGTTTTCCAACTCCCATTTGAGAAAATCCCAACTATGAACATAAAACCCCCAAAAACGTAATCTAAGGATCAAAATCAATAAAAAGAGTTAAAGATTACCTTAGAGATGTTTATGGAATGTAAAACACTTAAAATTAGTTGGGTTTTGATGTAGAAACATGAAAATAAGTGTTTGGGAGAAGATGGGAGAAGTTTAAAACAAAAAAACCACGAAATGCCCTTTAAAAAGCTGATCTGGAAATTTTCGCGGGAAGCTGACTCGCGAAAGTACTCGCGAGTTACTCGCGAAACAGTCGCGAAACTCTCTGTCCAAAGCTGAAAAAGCTTTAAAATTGGACCATTTAACTCTCAGTTGAGCCTATACATGAAATAGGTCACAAAAACACCCAGAAAACATGTTTTTCACACAAAAACACTTTAAAAACTTTGAAAAACATGGGTGATACAAATCACTTCCAAAAGCAAACAAAAAGAACAAAAATCTTTTTGGTTTGAACCACATATGGTTGAGCACACACACATCACATTTGAACATGTACAAACACACAAATGAAATAGGCATTCATTGAACATTAAACTTGTGTGTTGTGTGTGGGAATCAAGTGTGGAATAGTCCTTAGACTAGAGTGAAGCTTCAATGATCAATTCAATCGAGTCATACACAACTGATACAAAATCAAGTGGACTATCTCCATTATAGAAATGAGTATATATGACCTCCCACACATTGAATACATAACTTCAGAAGCTTTTCATTTGGCTTCTATATAAGGCATACCAATTGGTCCATTTTATTTTGTTTGGACAAAAACATCTCATTTTGAGATTGGTGCTTGAAATTTATGATATTTCAACATTGATGATTAGCCTTTGGCTTTTTGAGCACCATACAAATCACATTAACAGAGTCGCTTTCCCTTTTTTTCTAGTCGAATACTAGTATGTGCGACAGGCTTTTGCAGCTCAATATCTCTTTTCATTTGGAGATTTACATTTGGTGAGCTCTATTTGCAAAAAAATAAAGTGGGAAGAGATATAGACACAAGTCTATGCAAATATCAAGACCAACAAGACTATTGACCAATCATTCATGACAAGCTTGAAGATCTATTTACAACAGTCACACATAGTTTTCAAGATTTCTCCCACAAAGAACTAGGTGCATACAAAACAAGCTAAGCTCGTAAATGCACAACGCCATAAGTACGAAGGTACTAGGCCAAACTCACATGTGAAATGTGCTCAAACATATACGATCAAACTTTTTGAATTTTTCACTTTTTATGTGGTTTTGGATTGTTTACACACACAAAACAAAGACATAAAAGTAAGATCAAAGACAAAAACAAAACACTGCATATGAAGAAATGCATGATGCACAAATGCATGAAGATTAAGCATCTAATGCATGAAAGGTCCTACAAAGATCGAAAGAATTAGATCAAGGACCAAAAGAGCAAAAGCTCAACCATAAGAACCCTTCCTCATCCAAACGGAATGATTGCTTGGAATGAGTGTCTCAAGAGAAGTGAGACGAGGGTTGGGAGAATGGGAACTGGAGATGCACATAGTCAAGGAGTTAAGAGCATTAAACACTTTCTTTAACAACATGCTATTTTCACTCAAATCCGGTTTATCATTTTTAGCACAACTTGCAAGAAGCTCAAGTTTCTCTTTTCTTTTGATTCTTTTAAAAGCTTGAAACTGAGAGCAATGAGGTCTAAGATGACCAAGGGCACCACAATGGTGACAAACAATGTATTTAGGTCCATTAGGCTTTTTGGGAATGGATCTAGCAACTTGGGTTTGTTCTCTCTTCAACTTAGAACATTGAGGCCTTATATGACCAATCACACCGCAATGGTGGCAAGTTGGAACAAACTTAGATCCACTCAATTCCCTAGGATTGGACCTAAACAGAGGCTTAGGCTTAAGAGCCTTTCTCTCCACTTTTTGATTTCTTTTATGTGGAGGAATGTACACCGATTTGTCCTTTGAGGCAAAACACACATTAGGCACAAAATCGGGTACCACAACATGATTGCAACATATATTTTCATCATTTTTGACAATAGGTTCAGCAATCAAACATTTGGCATGCATCTTAAGAGATTCATTTTTAGATTTAAGATCATCAACAAGTTTGTTAGACAAAACAAGTTTAGCATCCAAGTCCATATTCAAACACTCAAACTCTTTCAGCTTTTCAAGAGAATTTTCAGCAAGCTTTTTATATTTTTCAACCAATTTATTGGATTCATTGAGCTTAGCAATCAAATCATCCTTTTCACAAATGAACTTGCTCAAATTCTTTTGAAACTTCTTAGCTTCTTTCTTCAAGAGTTTGTCAACAACACCCATGGATTCATATAACATGGCATCACAATCATGAGGATAAACACTCATAGAGGCATTTTCACAAACACATGGCATGTTACAATCAACAACATCCATACAAGCATGTAAAACATTATCCATGGCAAAACACACAAGGGGTCAAGGATCACACTTAGGTATTAAAACCACAGCAAGTGTACCCGCTCTGATACCAATTGAAAGCTCGAAAATGTGTTGAAAACACAAGAGCAATTTAGACCCCCAATTAAAATTACGGCTTGGTTGATTTTACACTAACTTAATACTAAGTGCGGAATAGTGTAAACCCAAGCGTATAAGCAATACAACTACTCTAATCCATATTTAAAGCAACACAGCAGTAAAAATGAAATGAACAAGAGTAGGGAAGAGAGATGCAAACACAGAAAACACCGAGACGTGTTTTCGAAGAGGAAACCGAAGAACTCGGCGAAAAACCTCTCCGCCGCCCTCCAAGCGGAAATCGATCCACTAGACAATCAGTTGGGATACATGAGTTAGCAAGAGACCCTCCAAGCCTAATCTACCCGATGTACCTAAGCCCTCCAAGCTCCTACTCTAACAAGGCTTCTCGGAACCGTGTCTTGTCCTAGTTCTCCGGATCCCGCAACAAGCTCCATGTTGCATCTGCCATCCTTGGCTTCTTCCAATGCTTCCCAGCAACTCCAAAACACTCTCTACACTCTGAATAGGTGTGGGTTGTGTTTGGGTACAAATCTCCTCTCAAGGTATGATAATGGGAGAGGGATGGAGAAGAGGCTACAATGATTTCTCACTAAGGAGGAGTAGCTCTCTCTCAAAAGATGGGTGTGTGTGTTGTAGAAAACCTATCTAAGGTTTTTCTCTCTGAATAGCTTCTCATACATTTGTGGGTAATGAGGGTATATATAGTATGGGTGAAGGGTAAGAAAGTCACTCTTAAAAAACCTCCAGGCAGAATGTTTCGCGACTATCTCGCGGGAAGGCCTTACCCGCGAGACACTCGCGAAAACGACAACCTGGCACGACTCTTCAGCTTCCAGTCATGTGCTTCTCACATGGCTCTTTCGCGGGTTAGCTTCCAGCGACACACCCGCGAGATCCACTGATCTTCAATAAAGCTTGAGTCTTCACCAACTTGATACTAAACCCAATACAATTAAATCCCACAAAATACAAGGAAATGAATTAAAGTAATTACAACACATTTTGTCATGGAATAAAGCCAATATAAAACATAGTTGTAAATCACAACTTTACAATTACAAATCATATTTGTGTTTTCACATCGCAGCTCCGAAGGTCAAATGTGAAAAAGCAAGAGTCCTTCGGATTTGGAAAAGCCACTTTTTGATAATGCATGATGGCAATAATTTACCAAACACGCATTTTGGGTTTTGGGCTTGGAAACGTGTGTTTTGGGCACTTAAAGTTGAACCAAACGCACACTTTGACCAGAAACATTCCCAAAATAATATTTTGACCCATATTTTCCCCAAAATTCCTAAAATTACATTTTTCCCAAATCTTTCTAAAATTGCAAGAAAGCCTTCCTAATTTTCAAAATCCTTTTGTGCGATATCTAATGTCTTGTATGTGTGATGCCTTTAATATGTTTCTGCCCATACCCTCATATGTGGTTGATATAATGCTTTCATTTGCTTTGCTTCGCTTCTTCCTTTGTTTGATGCTTGTTTGTTTGCATGTGATGGATGGAGCACACATTAGGCTTTCGAGAAGCAAATGAAAAGATATAGATCTATAGACCCTAAGGGTTTAGCCCTTTCGAGAGGTCCACTTTTTCTTTAGCCTTTCTTTTAGAACCCTGTTTAGCTGCTTTCCTAGATTAGGTTTTCATTTCTTGCACTATGTCTACATTTTTGTATCTTGCTTTGGGCCACACCTTTTATGTGTGGACATGCCTACATTCCTACTCTGCATGATGGAAATATATTATGCATGCTATATTTTGCAAAGGTTTCTCATGCACTTCGGATGATGGATATTTGCGATTAGGTGTCAACCCCTCCATAACCACAGATGCATCTTAGAGTATGGGTATGCATCCAAGGCTTATAATGTAGATGCATATTCATGCTTCATTGGGTGCATTATCTACCACATGTGTGATTGCCCCTATCCATGTTAGTTAGTGACATTAAGTTTCGTTGTGTATATGACACACACCACGTGTTTGGTACTTAGATGCAACTCGGCAAAATTCAAATTCTCTGCAAATCTAGACAATCCATACATCTAATGTACACAACTTCCCATTGGATTTATGCAATTCTATACATTCAAAGTATTCAAAGAATTCAAATTTTCTGCAAAGCCAAACAATCCATACATCAATGTACATAGTTAAGCATTGAATTTACGCAATTTTATGCATTCAACATATCTACAGAATTCAAATTTCCAAAAAATACATACAATTTGTACATCTAATGTACACAATTTCCCATTGAATTTATGCAATTCTGTACATTCAACGTATCCGCAGAATTCAAATTTTTTGCAAATCCAGACAATCTGTACATCTAATGTACACAATTTTCTGTTGGATTTACGCAATTATGTACATTTGACGTATCCACATAATTCAAATTTTCTACAAAACCAAGCAATCCGTACATCTAATTTACACAATTTCCCATTAAATTTACGTAATTTTGTACATTCAACGTATTAGTAGAATTCAAATTTTCTGCAAATCTAGACAATCCGTACATCTAATGTACACAATTTCCCATTGAATTTACGCAATTTTGTATATTCAAATTTTCTACAAATCCAGACAATCCGTACATCTAATGTATGCAATTTCTTGTTGAACTTACGCCAATTCTGTACATTCAAAGTACCCGCAGAATTCAAATTTTCTACAAATATAGACAATTTGTACATCTAATGTACACAATTTTCTGTTAAATTTATGCAATTCTATACATTCAAGGTAACCACAAAATTAAATTTTCTGCAAATCCAAACAATCCATGCATCTAATGTACATTCAATGTATCCACAGAATTCAAATATTTTTGCAAATCTAGCCAATCCGTACATCTAATGTACATAATTTCCCGTTGGATTTACGCAATTCTGTACATTTAACATATCCAGATAATTCAAATTTTTTGCAAAACCAAACAATTTGTACATCTAATGTACACAATTTCTCGTTGAATTTACGCAATTCTGTACATTCAACAATTCCGCAGAATTCAAATTTTTTGCAAATCCAAACAATCCGTACATCTAATGTACACAATTTTCCGTTGATTTAGCAATTTTGTACATTCAACGTATCCAATGTATTTTTCTTCAAATCTAGACAATCTGTACATCTAATGTACACAATTTCTTGTTGAATTTACACAATTCTGTACATTCAACATATTCGCAGAAATCAAAGTTTCTATAAATTCAGACAATCCGTACATCTAATGTACACAATTTCTAGTTAAATTTACACAATTCTGTACATTCAGGATATCTGCAAAATTAAATTTTCTCCAAATCTAGACAATCTGTGCTTCTAATGTACATTTAACTTATCCACAGAATTCAAAATTTTTGCAAATCTAGACACTATTCATTGTGTTATATATGATGTAGGGTTGTCATGTTAATAATTGGCATACCAGCCAAAATCGAAGATTTTTCATTTTACTTGGACCTATAGCTAATGGGTTTTCAGCTTATGTTGTATACTTCGTGATTCACTGGTTTTCAACATATTAAAATGCTATCATATAAATCATGCATCGTTAAATATTTTTACTATTTTTTTTTTTTTTTTTTTGGTTAAAATTTTACCCTTCTTTCACATTTATAATTTTCATTTAGTTGTAGTTTTTGGACTAATTCCTAATATTCCTTTAGATTATATAACTACAACAAAATGTTTTTTTAGCGACGTATTTTAGTGTGGAAAATTTTTCGTCACTGAAAACTTGTATTTAGCAACAAAATATGAATTTCGTCACTAAAAATGAAAAAAATAATAACCTTTAGCGACGAAAGTTGAATTTCATCGCTATTTGTTGATTGGAAACAAGAGCGCCAACGGGAAAAATTGGGCACGCATGTAATTTGCCTATAGCGATAAAAGTTTTCATTGCTGAAACTTTAAGTTTTTAGCGATGAAAAGCTTTGGTCGCTGTAGGTGTTACTGGAAAACAAATTCATTGCTAAAAATATTAAGGATAACTTTTTACCTATTGTGACGAAAAGTGTTTCGTCGCTGTAGGTTTGCTGGGATATTATCAGCCTTAAGACCTTTTGTGACGGAATTTGAAGTTGTCGCTAAAAGTGGCCTATAGCGACGAAATAAATTTCGTTGCTAAAAGTGTTAGTATAAAAACTCACTTTTCTCTTCATTTTTCAAAACCCTACACTCGAATCAACGCCGTTTCATCTCTCTCCCTTAGCGCTGTTTCATCTCGCCACTGCACTGATCCACGCTCCTTTGTTGCACTCCACCTCGCCACCGTGGTTGAGCTCCATCTCACTGCACCTTGCCAATGCTGTTGAGCTCCGATGCATTCCATTAAGCTCCATCTTTGCTAATATCTCTCTAGCCCTCTCTCTCTTCCCTTTTACAGCTATGCCGCCGAGCTCACCATGCCGTCCACCACGCCACGCCGTTGAGCTTGCCATGCCATCCACCATGCCACACTGCCGAGCTTGCCATGAGACATTTCTTTTCTTCTTCTTCTTCTTCTTCTTCTTCTTTTTTTTTTTTTTTTTTTTTTTTTCTTCGTTGCCGTGGGTTTTATTATTGTTTGTCTTTCTAATTTTCCATTTTGAATCTTCATTTGCATTTTGATTGAGTTCTGTGACGAATTAATGTTATGAACTACTTGTTTTTGCTTTGGAGTTTGGTTTTGACTTTTGAGATAGATCTTCATACTGTGCTTTTTTTTTGTTAACATTCATGTTGTTAAGAAATTGAAATGAAATATCAAATAGCAGAATTGGTATAAGGATTTTGCATATAAATTATTTTTTGAAGAAAAGGATGGGCATTTCATTAAAGTTGCATGTGCATTTCTCATCAATTAGCAAAATGTGAGCTACATATTAAGTATCGGAGCAGGTCATCTTTGTGTGTTAATTGTTAGTTTCTTGGTGAATTTGAATATTTCTAAACTATCATATATTTTATTTGACTTCGTTTAATATATTTTCATAGATGAAGATAGAAACCATGATTTTATTGAACATAAAGAGGTTGAAAATAATGAATAAAGACTTATATAAAGAGTAATATAAATGGAGCCACTCAATAGCTTCTTTGTTATATATACACGATATTAGAGAAGTAGAATTATTTGTGGAGAGACATAGTCAAGTACACTTAACTATATGATAGTTGCCATGTAATTTAAAGTTACGATTATCTCTTACCTTCCTTTATAAATACTTTTACATAACAATTGAAGGCTTCTAGGTTTGAATTAGTCTAACTTTGGTGCAATTGTTGAGAAATTTAATCTAGGATCTGGTGATTAGATTGGAAAGGATTAAAGTAATGGATATTGTTGATTCATATGTGATGGATATTATTTTAATTGTTTTCAATACTTGTAAGCATTACATATTGTGATGTTGATAATCGGTTTTGTGGTGGGTTGTTGTCTTGGAGCAAGCAGGTGGCTTGCATGGTATTATAACGTGGTTTAAATTCATATTGGGAGTGTTTCTTATTTTTTGGAATTGTGAATGGATATTGTTGAGTTACTTTTGTTTGATTGATTATATTTTTGTGTTTTTTTTTTTCAATACTTGTATTTGTTTTATATTGTGATGTTGATGATTGGTATTGTGGTGGGTTGAGTTACTTTTAGCACACACTCACATACTTGTATACACATTTACTAAAATGTTTTGATAATGGTATTGAATGGTCACTTGGTTTCACTTTACGTAAAAGGTGATTAAAATGTATGTAGTCACCTTTTAAATGATGATCATTTATTTGTGGAGATGCTAAAAGTATGAAAAGGAAGGAAAAAGAGAGTCTTTAGAGTCAACAAATAGATCAATGATGTGTTGATTTCCATATTGAGACTATATTATTTTATCAAGTTCTTAGAAATGATAACTGAATACTGGGAGTTATTATTAAATATAGTAAAACATATAATTTTGAGAATGGATACAAGTCTAGTTTAGGAGAAAAAAATTGTCTGGGAATCATCATTAGTACTAGTAACTTATAAGCATAGTAACTTTTTAATTTTTATTTTTGTTTTTGACAGGCAACTCATTATTTGTTTGCGATCACTTTAGATTTCTTTGGTAGAGGTGTGTGCTAGCTTAGGCATTGTAAGTAATTTCTTATTAAATTCTTGTAAACATTATATTTTGGGATGTTGATAATTGGTTTTGTGGTGGGTTGGTTTGTTGGTGGCTTGCATGGTGTTATAAGGAAGGTGATTTAAATTCATATTGAGAGTGTTTCTTATTTTTTTGGAATTGTGAATGGATATTGTTGATTTATATGTAATGGATATTATTTAATTGTTGTCAATACTTGTAAGCATTATATATTGTGATGTCGATAATTGGTTTTGTGGTGGGTTGTTGTGTTGGAGCAAGTGGGCGGTTTGCATGGTGTTATAAGGTGGGTTAAATTCATATTGGGTGCGTTTCTTTTTTTCTTTTTTTTGGAAATTGTGAATGGATATTGTTGAATTATATGTGATGGATATTATTTAATGTTAGGACATATGTGGAACTTGTTAAGAACATATGTCATGTAGAATTGGCTAATCCTTTGACAAAACGCACTTTACTTGTATTTGGGTAGATCTAAGATGTGTTTAATATTTCAAGGAACAAAATTTCAAATCTAGTATTGAAGCCATGCAAATCTATCCAAGAATCAAGTGAAGAAGTATTGTTCATTAAAGCTCGACAGATAGCTCAACAGATGTATCTATCAAGATTTAATATTTAATTCTCGACAGCTCTCGACAGAAGCTATATCTATCGAGAATCAACTTGATGCAAAGTGATTATTCACTCAAATTGTAACTGGAGACAATTTGCCCTAGTTCATCTTTCTCTTGAAAAAGCTACTGCGTCTTTGCGCCAAGGGTTTTGTAACCAAGGAGCTTCTTAATCTTCATCATCTGGATGAACTGAAGAACTTTGCAGCCAACATCTTTCTCAAGTTGGTGTGTTAGTCACGTACTTGGATCCGTGCATCGATTGCTTAGTCACATACTTGGAGCCGTGCATTGAAAATAGAGATTGTCACTACATTACAAGTCCAATTGTGTTTTAGGGTAAAGGTTCAACTTTAGGTTGGTATTAGGTACTGGGATTCCTTTTGCTTATAACCGCTTGATTTGATAATAGTGGATTCTTGGGAGTGATGACCTTAAATTCACTCGGTGCAGTTTTGCCTCGGTGGTTTTCCCCATTCATAAACAAATCACCTGTTGGAAAATCTGCTTTTGTATCTCATACAAAACACACAGCGGAAACAACAAACACGGATCTATTTCAATTATGCAAGATAACATGTAACCATGAATTTTAGAATAAAGAATAGAAAGCGTACCTTAATGTAGTGAATTTCAAAACCAAAACTTGAGAATTACTTGGGAACACTTGAGAATTACTTGGGAACACTTTCAATCTTCATTCCAATTCCACTTGATGCCCAAGAAGTGTGGTCTCTCAATCAGTTTCCAATGAGAGAATTAAAAGAGTGTCTAACACTCACATACATCATTGCATTCTTTATGTGATCTAAATGAAAACCACACACACATAATTCTGTATGTTTCTCTCCTTATATATAACTGATTATCTAATTGGGTTAGTCTTTTGAGCCATTCCAATTGGGCTCTAATATGTGGCTTGGAGTGGGACCAAAAGGGACCAATAAGACACTAGCTCCAATGGGCCTTGGGATTTTCAGTTAACTCTTGACAAGTCCAAAGTTACCATTAACTATATTTAATACCACTATATAAACATAGTTGCACTCTAGGCCTTATCTATAAATTATATCCCAAGACTTTATTATGCATACAACCCCTTCATTAAAATATTCGTAGTAATACAAAGTCATGAATGTAGACTGTCACTTTGAAGATTACTACATCTTAATCCTTGAGTACCCAGTTTAATTTTTTATGTTATTCATCATATATTTATGAAATCCAATTTCATAAATATATACTTTAGTAACTACTTACTAAAGTGGTTGGGCCCAACACTCTGAATAACCAAACCTATTAAACTTATCTCAAGAGAATATTTTATATCTCCGTTAAGAGATTATGAATTCCATCTTGAGAATATATTGTTGGTTAAATCTGGTTTTGTATCTTATACAAAACACATAGCAGAAGCAACGAACAAAGAACTATTTCATTCATGATTGATAACTTGCACTATATAAATTTTAGAATTTAAGAACAAGATAGCGTACCTTGGTACGGTGAAATTCAAAACAAAAGATTATAAGTACTTGAGAACACTTTTAATCTTCACTCCAATTCCACTTTACGCCCAAGAAGTGTGGTCTCTCAATCAGTTTCAAGGGAGAATAATTGAGTGGTTTCACTCGCACATACACACTACTTCAGAATGGTGTCTCACTTCTTTCTCTAATATTTATTACTAATAAAAAAATTATGTATGTTTCTCCCTTTATAACCAAACTGATTATCTAATTGGGCTGGCCTATTGGGCCTTTCTAATTGGGCTTTAGTGTGTGGCTTGGAGTGGGACCAAAAGGAACCAATAAAACACTAGCTTCAATGGGCCTTGGGCTTTTCTATCAACTCTTGACAAGCCCAAAGTTACTATTAATTATATTTAATACCACTATATAAATATAATTGCACTCTAGGCCTTATTAATAAATTATATCCCAAAACTTTATTATACATGCAACCCCTTCATAAAATATTCATAGTAATACAAAGTCATGAATGTGGACTGCCACTTTGTAAATTACTACATCTTAATCCTTGAGTACCCGGTTTAATCCTTTAAATTATTCATCATATATTTATGAAATCCAATTTCATAAATATATACTTTAGTAACTATTTACTAAAGTAGTTAGGCCTAACATTCTGAATAACAAACCCATTAAACTTATCTCAAAAGAATATTTTGAATTTCCGTTAAGAGACTATGAATTTCATCTTGAGAATATATATTCCATCAACACTAAATGTGGCTGCCCAACATACTGAGGTTTTGACCGTTACTTTAGATCTCACTCTTGATATATCAAAGCAACCTACACTTTATGATCAGGTCCATTATTCTCTCAGGATTAAGAGTTCATGTAAATATATAAGTCGTAAGATTTATTATTCAATTGACAGTCGTTAGGAGAATAATAAATCTCGCAGCGGTCCAGTTCAATATGTTTTAACTCTTAAAACATATCAACATATTAACTAGAAGTCATCACTTCCATGATCAAGATAAATCATCTTAGTTAATATGTTATAGTCTTCGCAGATGAAACATCCAATTTCATCACCGACTACGAACTAAATTCTGAGTTTACAAAGAACTTGTGATTTATATCTTCTGTGATTTTTCACATAAATCGCATACTATGCATCTCATGGACTTTGTGATAATGTCTGAATATTCATGCTACCATTATTTCAAATAATAATAAAACAACTTTATTAATTACAATATTAAGTCATACATCATGTCATACATAATGTCATACATAATATTATACATAGCATCATACAATAGGATTTAAGGGCATTAATCCTAACAATCTCCCACTTGCCCTAAAGACTATTATGCACTAATCTAACTCTCATTCGCTCCAAATGTGACTCGAACGTCCTTTGAGGCAAGGCTTTGGTAAAGGGATCTGCTAGATTATTTGCACTTTCAATCTTTGCTACCACCACATCTCCACGAGCAATAATATCTCTAATGATGTGGTACTTTCTCTCGATGTGCTTTCCTTTCTTGTGATTCCTTGGATCTTTTGATTGTGCAACTGCTCCACTATTGTCGCAAAACAAAGTAATGGGAACTTGCTCAATTCTTACTACACCAAGGTCAGAAAGGAATTTCTTGAGCCATACAGCTTCTTTTGTTGCTTCATAAGCAGCAACATATTCTGCTTCCATGGTGGGGTCCACAATACAAGATTGCTTAACACTCCTCCATGTTATGGCTCCACCTCCCAAGGTGAAAACACATCTTGATGTGGACTTTCTGAAATCTAGACCCGATTGAAAGTCTGAATCTGTATAGCCAATGGGAATCAAATCCTCACTATGGTAAACAAGCATATAATCTCTCGTTCTCCGAAGGTACTTGAGAATATGCTTTACAGCTTGCCAATGGTTTGGTCCTAGATTTGATTGATATCGGCTGACCATGCCAACTGAATAATAGATGTCTGGTCTAGTATAAAGCATGGCATACATGAGACTTCCTACTGCAGAAGCATAAGGAACTTGTCTCATCATATTTTCTTCCTCTTGAGTCTTAGGCCTTTGGTCATCAGACAGAAGAACTCCATGTCTGAAAGGAAGTAAACATTTCTTGGAGTTTTGCATGCTAAACCGTTCTAGAACCTTATCTATATATCCAGCTTGTGATAAGACTAACATCTTATTCTTGCGATCTCGCCAAAGCTTGATCCCTAGAATAAAATTAGCCTCACCTAAGTCCTTCATATCAAATTGGATTGACAACCAAACATTTACTGATGACATCACTCCTACATCATTTCCAATGAGTAGAATATCATCAACATAAAACACTAGGAACATTACTACTTTATCTTGATGTCTTTTGTACACACATGGTTCATCAAGATTTTGTTCAAAACCAAATGACTTGATTGCTTGATCAAATCTGATGTTCCATGACCTAGATGCTTGCTTAAGTCCATAAATGGATCTTTTTAATTTGCATACCATATGCTCTTGGTTCTTTGCTATGAAACCTTCTGGTTGCAACATATAGATTTCTTCTTCAAGATTGCCATTTAGAAAAGCAGTCTTAACATCCATTTGCCAAATCTCATAATCATAATGAGTAGCAATGGATAAGAGAATTCTGATAGATTTAAGCATGGCTACTGGCGAAAAAGTTTCATCATAGTCAATACCTTCTTTTTGTGTATACCCTTTCGCCACTAGCCTTGCTTTAAAGGTTTCAACCTTTCCATCTATCCCTCTCTTCCTCTTGTAAACCCATTTGCAACCAACAGGTTTAATGCCGTTAGGCGCCTTTACAAGATCCCAAACTTGATTGGAATACATGGAATCTAATTCAGATTTCATAGCTTTGACCCAATGATGTGCATCTATATCATTCATTGCCTCTTCATAAGTGTAGGGATCCGATTCAGCCTCTTCTGAGATAGCTTCATAAGTTTCTCCCAAACCTATGAATCTTATAGGAGGCCGAACAATTCTCCCACTACGACGAGGCACTTGTGTACTAGACATATCATGAGTAGTATCTTGTGGTGTATCTAATACAGCCACATCATCCCTAGTTTCATCCATTGGTTGTTTATTTACAGGTTCATTCATTTCAGCCAACACAACTCTACTTCTAGGAGTATAATTATTCATATAGTCATTTTCCAAAAACTTGGCATTTGTGCTAACAAACACTTTATTATCTTTATGACTATAGAATAAACCTCCAACAGTTCCTTTTGGATACCCTACAAAGAAAACCACTTCTGTTTTAGATTGTAACTTGTCAGACTTTCCTTTCAACACATGTGCTGGACAACCCCAAATATGGAGATGTCTCATACTAGGCTTGCGCCCATTCCACAACTCAACAGGTGTTTTAGGAACAGACTTCGAAGGTACTAAATTCAGAAGATACATTGCAGTATTTAAGGCATATCCCCAAAAAGAAATTGGTAGAGTTGAATAACTCATCATGGACCTAACCATTTCTAAAAGAGTCCTATTCCTTCTTTCTGCTACACCATTTTGTTGTGGAGTTCCAGGTGCAGTCATTTGGGATACAATCCCATTTTCAGTTAAGTAATCCTTAAAATTCCCAAGAAGGTATTCGCCACCACGATCAGATCGAATGGCCTTTATGCGTTTGCCTAATTGATTCTCAACTTCAGCCCTAAACTCTTTGAACTTTTCAAAGGCTTCAGACTTCCGTTTCATTAGGTACACATAACCAAATCTAGAGTAATCATCGGTAAAAGTGATGAAGTACTCATAACCTCCTCTTGCCTGGATTGACAAAGGACCACATACATCTGAATGTACTAGTTCTAGCAAATCTTGGGCTCTTCTACCTTTTGCATTAAAAGGTCGTTTGGTCATTTTACCTTCTAAACAAGATTCACAAACTGGAAATTCATCAAAGTCCATGGGCTCTAAGAGTCCATCTTTGATAAGTCTTTGAATCCTATTTGAATTAATATGACCCAAACGCAAGTGCCAAAGATATGCATCACTAGTAGAAGGAAACTTTCTCTTTAATGATTTTACATGAGAATCATTATCTAATTCAAAATTATATAATTCATGCTTATCAGGAGTTAAAATATAAAGACCATCCACAATATTGCCAGAACAGATAAACATTTTACCCTTCTTTATTACAACATTGTCTTTAAGGATAACACAATATCCATGTTTACCTAAATAAGTTGCATAAATTAAATTCCTACGAACATTAGGTACATACAGACAGTCTTCCAATATTAAAACTCTAGATTTAAAGCATAAATTAAACACTCCAACAGCTACAACCGGAATTCTGCTCCCATCAGCCAAAGTAAGAAACAATTCCCCTTCATTAAGCTTTCTGGTCTCCTGGAACCCCTGCAAAGAATTGCAGATGTGATTAGTACAACCTGAATCCACACACCAGGAATCTGTGGGATTTTGTACTAAACATATTTTAAGGAGGAATGAACTTTTCATACCCTTATTCTTGGCAGCCTTGAATATTGGACAATTCCTCTTCCAATGTCCTTTCTCACCACAATGGAAACACTTTCTTTTGGTTTTCTTTCCTTTGTTGGCAACTCCTAAGGCAATTTGTTTACCATCTTGTTTAGTGAAGTTTTTCTTCTTCTTCTTCTTACCCTTGCCTTTCGACTTAGGTTAAGAAGTAGAAGCTTCACCAACATTGGCTTCAACACTAGAAGTACCAAGGATGCCTTCCGCCGCTACCAACTCATTCATTAATTCAGACAATGAATAAATCTTTTTGTTCATATTATAATTAAGTCTGAATTCCTTGAATGATTCCGGTAGTGACTGGAGTATCATATCCACTTGGGATTCTCCATCAATATCGGCACCTAAAACTTCCAATGTATTCAGATTAGAGATCATCTTAAGACAATGCTCCGTCACTGAAGTACCTTCAGCCATTTTGGTATTATAAATCTGCCTCATAGTTTCCTGCCTTGCAGAACGGCCTTGCTCACCAAACATTTCCTTCAGACTTAGCATTATGTCTGAAGCTAGTTCTACATCCTGCATTTGATGCTGTAGAACATTTGAGATAGATGCTAGGATGTAGCACTTGGCCATCTCATTAGATTTCTGCCAACGATCATATCACTGTTTTTCCTCAAGAGGAGCATCTAATGAAGGAAAGCTAGGACATGGTTGAGTAAGCACATATTTATGCTCTTCAACTGTAAGAACAATGTCCAAATTTCTTTTCCAGTCAACATAGTTGGATCCAGTCAGTTTGTTTTGATTAAGAATAGTAACAAGTGGACTAAATGATGCCATGTTCAAATCTGAAAATAATAAACATGAATATAATAAGTAACTAGACATTATCAATTTAGCATATAAACATATAATATGGAATCTTAACAAAACCATAATATAATATATGCAACGACAACCCAATCCCATATTCAATATCCCTCAGCATAGAGTAAACATTAAATGCTATGATTGATTGAGAACTATTCTCATTATTAGTGTTATCATGATAACTCTTATCATACACTAATAATATGCCGTTATACATTTGGCCTCTAAATAATAATAGTAAGAACTCAGTATAGAGGATACTATAATATTTAGTCTAGTGTATGCCATTGTCCAGAATCATGTGTAGCCACATTTCATCATCTTAACAGACTTATTTTGTAGTACCATGATACAAAACACCCTCCGCATGGAATGCAAAGCTCGAAGCTAAGACAAGGCGTTTGATCAAACTACTATAAACCAAGAAATTCAATCTTGTAGAACCATGAAATAAATACTCTCCGCATGGAATGCTAAGCTCGAAGCAAAGACAAAGTATATATTTCACACTACTATGAACCAACAATAGAGGCCGTGAGATGCAACTCTTGTATCTCTCTCCCACTAGATATTTTAAATTAAAGGTTTTTATAATCAAGAACCATATTAATGCTAGAAACCCTTGAAAACATAATTAACCCTAATCTCATTAGGAATAAATTTCATTAAATGAATACTTTAATCCTACCATTAATATATATAAATATATATAACGTAATATAAACCCATATTACATTATATGTAATATAATATATGGATTATTACATATAATATATGATTATTACATTATATATAATATACGGATTCAATATGAAATAAAGAACTTGAAACCTTAATGCATGTGTATTCTTGATGCATATAAAAGCATGACACGGCACTTGATGCAATATATAAATGAAAGCATGTTAATGGCAGATAGAATTTGCCACATGGGTCCACGAAGTCATGCAACAAATCAAGCCAATATATACATCCATATCCAACTGGTGCAATATCATAGTGCACGCACATGACAGTTATTTCAATAACTGTATCCGAACAACAATTCATCTAGAAGTTTATGGCCAAGGATATATATATATGCGCCAAGCCATGTATATCATCTAGAAGTTTACATTCAATGCACACTAATAACATAGAAAGCAAACTGTGCAATCTATTTAACCGAATGGTCTTAAATCATTGTTATATAACAAGGATTCAAATAAATCCTTTAAGATAACAAAATGCAACCGTGGGCCAACATAAATCCTTTTGAAGACGGAATTCCATATTAAAAGGAATTCACTTCACATCAACGCAAAGTCAATCTCCAAAAATAAATTATGAAATCAAAAATCCTATAAATGTGATTATATAGAACAATCACGGCAGATTCAAGAATCCCATCATGCAAAGAAAATGATATTCTTTGATTCTAAAATTCAATCACATGTTATACAAGCATGAGATGAAAACCTGGCTCTGATACCAATTGTTGGTTAAATTTGGTTTTGTATCTCATACAAAACACATAGCGGAAGCAACAAACAAAGATCTATTTCATTCATGATCGATAACTTGCACTATATAAATTTCAGAATTTAAGAACAAGATAGCGTACCTTGGTGCGGTGAAATTCAAAACAAAAGATTATAAGTACTTGAGAACACTTTTAATCTTCACTCCAACTCCACTTTACGCCCAAGAAGTGTGGTCTCTCAATCAGTTTCCAAGGGAGAATAATTGAGTGGTTTCACTCGCACATACACACCACTTCACAATGGTGTCTCACTTCTTTCTCTAATATTTATTACTAATAAAAAAATTATGTATGTTTCTCCCTTTATATCTAATTGGGCTAACCTATTGGGCATTTCCAATTGAGCTTTAGTGTGTGGCTTGGAGTGGGACCAAAAGGGACCAATAAGACACTAGCTCCAATGGGTCTTGGGTTTTTCTGTCAACTCTTGTCAAGTCCAAAGTTACCATTAATTATATTTAATACCACAATATAAATATAATTGCACTCTAAGCCTTATTAATAAGTTATATCCCAAGACTTTATTATACATGCAACTCTTTCATAAAATATTCGTAGTAATATAAAGTCATGAATGTAGACTGCCACTTTGTAAATTATTACATCTTAATCCTTGAGTATCTAGTTTAATCCTTTAAGTTATTCATCATATATTTATGAAATCCAACTTCATAAATATATGGTTTAGTAACTATTTACTAAAGTAGTTAGGCCTAACATTCTGAATAACAAACCCATTAAACTTATCTCAAGAGAATATTTTGAATCTCCATTAAGAGACTATGAATTCCATTTTGAGAATATATGTTCCATCAACACTAAATGTGGCTGCCCAACATACTGAGATTGTGACCGTTACTTTAGATCTCACTCTTGATATATCAAAGCAACCTACACTTCATGGTCAAGTCCATTATTCTCTCAGGATTAAGAGTTCATGTAAATATATAAGTCGTGAGATTTATTATTCAATTGACAGTCGTTAGGAAAATAATAAATCTCACAGCGGTCCAGTTCAATATGTTTTAACTCTTAAAACATATCAACATATTAACTAGAAATCACCACTTCCATGATCAAGATAAATCATCTTAGTTAATATGTTATAGTATTCGCAGATGAAATGCTCAATTTCATCACTGACTACGAACTAAATTCTAAGTTTACAAAGAACTTGTGATTTATATCTTCTATGACTTTTCACATAAATCGCATACTATGCATCTCATGAACTCTGTGATAATGTCTGAATATTCATGCTACCATTATTTCAAATAATAATAAAGCAACTTTATTAATTACAATATTAAGTCATACATCATGTCATACATAATGTCATACATAATATCATACATAGCATCATACAATAGGATTTAAGGGCATTAACCCTAACATATATGTTCCATCAACACTAAATGCGGCTGCCCAACATACTGAGGTTTTGACCGTAACTTATAGATCTCACTCCTGATATATCAAAGCAACCTACATCTCATGATCAGGTCCATTATTCTCTCAGGATTTAGAGTTGATGTAAATAGAAGTCGTGAAATTTATTATTCATTTGACAGTCATTAGGAGAATAATAAATCTCACAGCGGTCCAGTTCAATATGTCTTAACTCTTAAAACATATCAACATATCAACTAGAAGTCTCCACTTCCATGATCAAGACAAATCATCTTAGTTGATATGTTATAGTTTTCGCAAATGAAACGCCCAATTTCATCACCGACTACGAAATAAAATTTTGAGTTTACAAAGAACTTGTGATTTATATCTTCTGTGACTAAATCACATAAATTACATACTATACATCTCAAGGACTAAGATAATGTCCTATTAGTTCATTTATAGATAGTCTTATATAATTAAAGAATTTAATTATTTATGTCATGCCAATAAATTGGATTTCAGGGCATAAACCCCAACAATCTCCCACTTGCCCTTAAAGACAATTTACAATATATCCGACACTTATTTCCCTTTGGAGTAATTCATAGTCACTCTAAGGTAAGGTTTGGAAACAAGTTTCAGTCAGATTTACTGCATAAATTATTTTTTCTACTACTACTTTTCATGTACTCATATTTCTCTAATGAGATGATACTTACGCTTAACGTGTATCTTCACCACCTAGGATGAACACATATCTTGAAGTCCAACTTCATGAATCACAATCAAAATACAAGTCAGTATTTGTGCATCCAATAACCATCAAACCCTCAATTTGGTGGACAAGCATATAATCCCTCATTCTCCTAAGATATTTGAGTACATGATTTACTCCCACTAAACTAAGTGATCTTTGATTCAATTGATATTTGCTTACTATGCCCACCGCAAAATAGATATTTAGCTTAGTATATAGCATAGCATAAAGACTTCCTTTTTGATATGATATAAGGAACCGTCTTAATATGCTCTTCCTTTTATATGTCTTAGGACTACAGTCCTATATAAAAGAACTTTAAACTTAAAAGGAAAGAATCATTTCTTGAAGTAATACATGCTATACTTAGCTAGAATCTAATCTATTTAAGCAGTTTGAGATAGACCCAACATCCTAATTCCTGAATTTTAACAAAATTATTATTCTTTGGATGTGACTAGTCTTTCTCAAGTACTTTATATCAAACTGGACTAGATAACAAAAAATTCTATTGATGACAATAACTCTATATCATTCTAAATGATTAGAATGTCATCAACATACATTAAGAAATTTATTATTCTATATAACTTTTACACACATAAGGCATCAAATACTTGATCAAAATCAAACAATTTGATTGCTTGATCATTTATGATATTTTATGATTTAGATGCTTGCTTTAGTCCATAAATGGACTTTAAGCAACTTGCATACTAAACACTACTGGTTCTTTGCTATGAACAAGTCTAGTAACATCAAATAGATGTCTTCCTCAAGATTGCTACTAAAAGAAGCTTTCTTGATATTCATTGTCATATTCATCCAAATGAAATATGATGAATAAGAGAATCCAGATAGAGTCAAACTTGACTATTGGTGAAAAAATCTTTTCATAATCAAACCATTTCTTTTTGAATAAATCTTTTCGCCACTAGCCTTGACTTTGAAGGTTTGCACCTTCAAATCTATCAATCTTATTTACTTGTAGACCTATTTAAAAACAATAGGCTTAATGCCATTAGGCGCCTCTACAAGTTCTAGACTTTAAATAGAATCTAATTCTATTCACTTAACCTTGATCCAGTAATCCATATTCATATCATCTATTGCCTTTACGTAGGACCGAGGATCAAATTCATATCCTTGTGGAATAACTACAAAAGTTTATTCCAAAACTATGAATTTATTTGGTAATCCTCCCACTTCGATGTTGTACTAGTGTAATAGTTATCTATAGAATAATGTCTTGTGGTGTATCTAATACAACCATCTAATTTCCAAATGTATTTTATAGTTGTCCTACTACAAATTTTGACATTTTTCTTCTAGAACAATCTATGATTTGCTTTAAGATTATTCACATAGTCATCATCAAGAACTTTACAAACATCTTGTCTTCTTTATGACTACCAAAACAATCTTTGCGATTCCTTTTGGATACCCAACATAAACATACATTTTTTTACTTTTTGATTTCAACTTGTTAGACTTCCTTTCTAGTACAAGTGCTGGACATCTCCAAAATGGAAGTATCACATACTAGGTTTTCACCCAATCCATGATTTGACAGATGTCCTAGGAACAAACTTTTGAAATCATCTTTAGAAAATGTATAGTAATTATTAGAGTATATCTCCAAAAATAATAATAATAATAATAAGCAAATGGAAATACTTATAATGTACTTTACTATTTCTAAAAGAGTCTTATTCCTCCTTCATGTATGCACTAACTTAAAGAAGTCAATGACACTATATTCCTTTACAATAAAGGAGCCCTAGATCATATTATCCTCTAAATAAAATTCATAGATTGGGAATATAACAAAATAATGGTTCTAAAAGCCCATCTTTCACCAATCTTGAGTATCATTTAGATTAATAAAATCTAGACATAAGTGCCAAAACATACAACTACAAGGTATGAAAACTTTCTCTTTAAAAAGTAAAACATGTAAATTTCCATCTAGAAAACAATCATGGACAAAGCTTAGCATTACCAAACCAGAAACACTTTCCTTTGGTCATACTTTTGAGTATAATTTCCTTTAGGCAACTATTAGGGCAATTAGCTTGCCCAACTGTTTGGTATTATAATTCTTCTTCTTACCACTCTTACCTTTCAGTTTAGGCTAAGAATTTGAATTAAATCTTATTGATCCTAGCCTTAGCTTTTAGGATGTCTTCCGTTGCGTAGAACTCACTCATCAATTTAGATAATATAAAAAGAATTTATTTTCAAAACAAGCTAAATTGATCAAATGATTCTAACAAGGACTTGTGGATCATATCCAAATGAGATTAACATTTAATCTCTACATCTAAGAATTTCAATTCATTTTAAAAAATATTTCATAAAATGATATAGAATTGGAACTCCTTAAGCCTTTCTTTGCACTTAATATGGTTCATACCAAACATCTCATTTAGACTTAATATAAAGTCTAAGTCCAGTACTAACTCTTGCATCTCATGCTATAGTACAATTGAAATAGATGCCAATGAACATTTTAGCATTTCAATGGAGACTATGATCATATCATAAGCTATCTTCCATTAAAAGCATCATGTATAGGAAATTATGACAATGCTGAATCAAAACATAAATATGTACTTCAGCTCCTTTAAGCACCATGTCCAAAATTATTTCTTAGTTAATGTGATTCATCTAAAATAGTAGCTAGAGAACAAAATTTATGACAACTTTATTTTGAGACTATGAACTTAAATACCAAGACATTATCATTTTGCATCCATAACCATATAATATGTAACCCAAAAACATACTATACTAGATGCAACGACAGCCCAATCCATGTCTATAATTCCTTGGTTATTATAAACACATTAATTGGTTGAGAAATATTCACATTATTGGTGCTATCATGATAACTCTTATCATACACTAATAATATGCCGTATTAACTTTAGCCTCTAAACAATAATGACATAGCTTCTTTGGGAGGTTAACATTACACTTAGTCTAGTGTATACCATTATCTAGAATCATGTGTAGCCACATTTCATCTCCCTTTATAGTGTTTAAAATTGTAGTACCATAAAACAAAACACCCTCCTTTGGGATCGCGAGGCATATACACCAAGACGAGGTGCTTGTTCACACTACTTTAAACGGGTAAGTTCAATCTTGTAGTACCACGAAGTAAACACCCTCCTTTGGGATCGCGAGGCATATACGCCAAGACGAGGTGCTTACCCTACACTACTATGAACCGATAATAGAGGCCGTGAGATCCAACCCTTGTATCTCTCTCCCACTAGAAATTTTAAAACAAGTGGATTGTCCTGAAATCATTGTGATCTTATCACAATTTGAACCCTACACATCAAATGTGTTTAATTGTTTAAATTCAATGTTATGTTACTAAGTCACGTCACAATAGTGTAACGAACATTTGCGCAATCACAAAGAAGTTTAATCTTGTAATTCATGAAGTAAATACCCTCCGCATGGAATGCAAGACTTGAAGTCAAGACAAGGTATCTATTCACATTACAATAAACTTAACAAAAGGGTTATTTCAGCACTCCTACTCATTATTTGGGTTTTTCTTTAAATAATTGTGATCCCATCACAACTAATAACCTTGCACTTACTGAAGACTCTAACCTTATTAGAATCACTAACTAAAATGGAAGTCGTAACCTATTTAGGATTCCTTAAACACTAATGAATCAAAAATTAGTTATATAGAACTCTATCCTTAATTTACTAGATAAAGTATTCTAATCTCATTAGAAACTATATAACTTTAATTAGAATTTTAATCTCATTAAAAACCTCTAATTAAAATAAATTAAGGACTTTTAATCATTAAATGATTTAGTACTAAGAGTTCTATTTAACTAACATCTTTGATCTCATTAGGTCTTTTAGTTAGATAATGATTAATAAATGTCCTTAACTTTTAAGGACTATAAAATTAATCACATAGCCTTACTTTTATTTATGTGAAAAATAAGTGCCAGAATTTTTGGTGACTCGTTTTGGCGACTCATTCCAGTCGCGAGTTTTGGCGGCTCGTTTTGGTGACTCGCCCAGTCGTGAGACTCCAGTCGCGAGTTTTGGCAACTCGTTTTGGCGACTCGCCCAGTCGCAAGACCCTAGTTGCGAGTTCATCCAGAAGCTCTAGCGACTCACTCGCAACTCATCTCGTGACTTGTCAGTCGCGAAAACGCCCAGAAATAGCCGTTTTTTCTGTTAACCATTTTTTCCGTTTCTTATGAACAAAAGACATTCTTAATGATCAAAAACGATGGGATTAAGATTAAAACTTGAATTTCATTGATGGTAAAGTGTTAAAATTCAATTTTACATGGTTAAAATCAAACTTAAACAACATCATAACATCAAAATCAGTTTTAATCAAACAATAGTTTCAAAAACTATAATATGCAGAAAAATGATTGCGAAATTTTCACAACAATGAATCCACATCATAGATCACGATAAATAGCAAGTTTCCCACGCACTATTGAAAAAATAAAATCCAGTTAACACTTTGATTTGGACACCGAAACAAAGTCAAACATTTTGTCTTTTATCATTCTTTAATCAAGAATGAACATAGGCGCATAGTGCAGAAAGCAAAAAACGATTTCATACAATTCCCTTCTCGCTATCTCTTATCAAAACATATAGAAACATGTTCAATTATTAATCTAACAATAAATTAATAAAACCCAACATGTATCTATATCAGACCATACGTGCAACAAGTATGCAGAAAATTTTACTGCAGAAAACTAGATCACCAAGAAAATGGTTTTTCTTTAATTCTAAAACTCAATCACATGTTATACAAGCATGATATTGAAGACCGCTCTGATACCATTTGTTGG
Source organism: Quercus aquifolioides (assembly GCA_019022515.1). Lineage (NCBI taxonomy): Eukaryota > Viridiplantae > Streptophyta > Magnoliopsida > Fagales > Fagaceae > Quercus > Quercus aquifolioides. The sequence goes on from CM032333.1 coordinate 44,654,474, forward strand.
AAAATCTAGTTTTGCATCTCATACAAAACACACAGCGGAAGTAACAATCACGGATCTACTTCAATTATGAAAGATAACATGTAACCATGAATTTTAGAACAAAGAATAGAAAGCGTACCTTGATGCAGTGAATTTCAAAACCAAACTTGAGAATACTTGGGAACACTTTCAATCTTCAGTCCAATTCCACTTGATGCCCAAGAAGTGTGGTCTATCAATCAGTTTCCAAGGAGAGAATTAAAAAGGTGTCTAACACTCACATACATCATTGCATTCTTTATGTGATCTAAATGAAAACCACACACCCATAATTTTGTATGTTTCTCTCCTTATATATAACTGATTATCTAATTGGGCTAGCCTTTTGGGCCTTTCCAATTAGGCTATAATGTGTGGCTTGGAGTGGGACCAAAAGGGACCAATAAGACACTAGCTCCGATGGACCTTGAGCTTTTCTATCAACTCTTGACAAGTCCAAAGTTACCATTAACTATATTTAATACCACTATATAAATATAGTTGCACTCTAGGCCTTATCTATAAATTATATTCCAAGACTTTATTATACATACAACCCCTTCATTAAAATATTCGTAGTAATACAAAGTCATGAATGTAGATTGCCACTTTGAAGATTACTACATCTTAATCCTTGAGTACCCGGTTTAATCCTTTATGTTATTCATCATATATTTATGAAATCCAATTCCATAAATATATACTTTAGTAACTACTTGCTAAAGTGGTTGGGCCCAACATTCTGAATAACTAAACCTATTAAACTTATCTCAAGGGAATATTTTATATCTTCATTAAGAGATTATGAATTCCATCTTGAGAATATATGTTCCATCAACACTAAATGTGGCTGCCCAACATACTGAGGTTTTGACCGTAACTTATAGATCTCACTCCTGATATATCAAAGCAACCTACATCTCATGATCAGGTCCATTATTCGCTCAGGATTAGAGTTGATGTAAAAAGAAGTCATGAAATTTATTATTCATTTGACAGTCGTTAGGAGAATAATAAATCTCACAGCGGTCCAGTTCAATATGTCTTAACTCTTAAAACATATCAACATATCAACTAGAAGTCTCCACTTCCATGATCAAGACAAATCATCTTAGTTGATATGTTATAGTTTTCACAGATGAAACGCCCAATTTCATTACCGACTACGAACTAAAATTCTGAGTTTACAAAGAACTTGTGATTTATATCTTCTATGACTAAATCACATAAATCACATACTATGCATCTCAAGGACTAAGATAATGTCCTATTAGTTCATTTATAGATAGTCTCATATAATTAAACAATTTAATTATTTATGTCATGCCAATAAATTGGATTTCAAGGCATAAACCCCAACATCACCTTGTCAAATTTATTTTCTGTTGCATTTAACTTAGTTGGTGATTTTTTTGTGCTACCACGCGTATTGCGTGTAATTGAATCTAATTAATTTACTTAGCTTAATTAATTGATTTAAATTACCAAAGGGGCCAATACTGTCTTGGCCTATCAAGTGGTATCAGAGCGGGCATACTCTAACTAGGGTTAATCTTTACTGTTTAATCCATTAACCCCTATTGTCATGGCTGCAACTAGCATGAAAAGATCTTTTGTTTCAAATACATCTTGTTTTTCTAATCTCTATTTGATTGAGTGTCTCAGAAAATGCAAGTCTAAAAGTTATTTGAAAGCTATCATGATGATTATTGGAAAAGATCTTAGCATGACAAAGAAGAAACTAGACTGTCTTAGAATGAAAATGTGCAGAGGAGTTCATCTGAGAAGAGTGAAAGTTAGAGGCTTTGTTCATAAATGGCAAATGAGAGAAAACACCATTCCTACTGATTTGTCATCTAAGCATAAGGTGTGCTTTATAATGAAGTCCGCATATAAGGTAATGGGCACATGTTTGTGGTACCTTGACAGTGGTTGCTTTAGACACATGACTGGAGTCCGCTCTCTCTTTAAGGTTTTTGAGTATAAGAAAGGTGGTAATGTCACTTTTGGTGATGGGAGCAAATCACAAATTAAAGGGAAGGGAACCATCTCTCTACCTGGATTGCTGGACATTGCAAATGTGTTATATGTAGAAGGTCTGAGAGTGAACTTGTTGAGCATAAGTCAGATATGTGATCAAGACTTTATGGTGTTGTTCTCAAAAGGGAAATGCCTTATGTTAAATGAGTCTGGGAAGAAACTCATAAGCAGTGTACGCACTCTAGATAACTGTTATGGATTGGTACTTGATGCTAATGTTATGTGCAATAACATTTTGTTAGGTTCTAAATGTTTAGAACAATTGGCAAATCGTGAACACAAACTTGTCTAGATATAGATCTTAGAGTCTATAGGTTTTATTAGACAATGCTCAAGGTGATTCAAGTTAAGATTCAAGAACATACAAGCTGCAGGAAGAAGACTTCATATTCTGCCTGGTTCGATCGATCGAAGAACAGGCTCGATCAATCGAAAATCGTATCTGCAGAATTTTAAGTTGGCCCAAACAGTAGCTTAAGCCCATTAAGGATTAGGGTTTCAGATCTACTTCTCCCACTATATAAAGGAAACCCTAAGCCACGTTTTTGAGACTTTTGATGAGAGATTAAAGTGCCTCTTGTGCCTCCTTTTATTTTTAGGGTTTTGTACCCAAACCTCTCTAAGCCTTTGTTGCTCATATTTTCTGTTTTGTGTAAATCTCTTGTGAGATCTTAGAGGAGCTTTCCTTTACACAAAGCTTAGGGTTTTCAAGGTAGAGATTATTATCTACATCTTGATGATCAACAAAGTTGCTGCCATTGAAGCTTAAAGAAAAACAAGCGTGGGTGCTTGTACTTGATTGAAGAATTCAAGAAAGAAGGAGTCCGTGGATTCGGAGCTTGCACGGGGTCGTGTCAGTAAGTTCTACTGGTAGGTAGCATTAGGAAGTCGAGCGGGGAGCTTGTAAGTCCTTTTGTATGAACTTTGATTCTTTCATAGTGGATTCAGGTTTGCCTTGAGGATAGGTGGGTCAAATCCTCCCCAGGTTTTTACCGTGTGGTTTCCTGGGTGATCATATCATTGTGTTATTTATTATTCCGCTGCTTTATATTATTGATATGATTGTTTGATTGTTTTAACCTAGAATTGCTTAATTTGACTAAGTAACAACTTGGCTAATTAACTAGGCTAACCAATCTAATTGTGTTTTAAGGGGTCTAAATTTCCAACACATTTGTTTGCTAAATGAAGACCTATGGCACCAAAGGATGGGACATGCTAGCTACAAACATCTTTCAATTGTATTTAAGTATGAATCAGTTTTAGGGATACCAAAGCTCAGTAGAGTGAACAATGTTGTGTGTGGACCATGTCAATTTAGTAAACAGACAAAAGCTAAACATCCAGACACTCAGACACCAGCTACATCTAGACCTTTGGAGCTGCTACATCTAGATCTCATGGGTTCAATTAGAACCAAGTCTCTTGGAGGAAAGAGATACATCATGGTTGTGGTAGATGACTTCACTAGTTATACTTGGGTCATTCTTCTAAGATCCAAGTCAAATGCTCCTGAGCACATTGAAGCCTTGTGTACAAGATTACAAAATGAGAAGAGCTTGAAGATTGATTGAATTCGAAGTGATCACGGTAAAGAATTTGAGAACTCATACATGGAATCCTTTTGCACTAGATCATGTATATCTCAAGAATTCTCTGCTCCTATTACTTCTCAGCAAAATGGTGTAGTAAAAAGAAAGAATAGTATCATTTAGGAGATGGCTAGAGCCATGTTGCACAACAAGGATGTGGCTAGAAATTTGTGGGGAGAAGCCGTCAACATTGTGTGTCATACAGTTAAAAGGGTGTATTTCAAACCCGATACCAAGAAAACTCCTTATGAGTTATGAAAGGGAAGAAACCAAATGTAAAGTATTTTAGAATCTTTTGAAATACTTGTTTCATTCTTAAGGATAGAGAGAATGTGAGAAAATTTGATTTCCTAAGTGATGAAGGAGTATTTTTGGGATACTCCTTTAGTAGCAAGGCTTATCGGGTACAATAAGAGAACTAAGGAAGTGATGGAAACAGTCAATGCTGTTATCGATGAAGTTTTAGAGTCTAGTTTTGAGAAAATTAGTGAGGAGATCTGTAAGGTTGAAATTATTCAATCATGTGTTGGCTTTATTCTGTGCCAAATTTTCTTGTAATTTAGCAATTAGATACCCTATATTTAGGTGGGATTTATGTAAGGGTAGTGTATGAGAAAGTATGAAGAAAACTCAAGAAGTGTGCAATTCAAAGGAGTCTTACAACTAGATCTCGCAACTGGCAGGTCGCCAGAATGGCACACGTGTGAAGTACGCAGGGGAGCTGAAGGGTCACGACAACCAGAGCACTACAAGACAAAACTTCCAGTCTGGCCAGGCAGTTAGCTCGCAGCTCAGACTCACAACTCGTTCCAATCGCGAGGTTGAGTCGCTAGAATGCCCTGTTTGATGAAAACTGACTTTTCGTATTCCTCATACACTCTACTATAAATACCCTTATACCCACGAAATGTAGAGAGCTTCCAGAGGGAATTTTGAGAGAGAAACCCTAGAGAAATATAAGATTGACTCATCCACAATCTTCATCACTTGATTCTCCATATTCCTCTACTCTCACCCTCTCCATTGACATATCCTTGAAAGGTACATTTGCCAAATCCTTATCTCACCTTACCCATATCAGTGATGAGGTGTTTTGGTGCTTAGGAAGCAGTTCAGAGAGGACCAATTCATTTGGTTGATGCAATGGGCTTATTGCGGGATCCGGTAATCTAGAGAAGACAAGGTTCAGCGTAACCCTGTTGAAGCAAGGAGCTTGGAGGGCTTAGGTGCACTGGGTAGATTAGGCTTGGAGGGTCTTCTGCTATTCATGTATTCTAACTTCATTCCCTAGTGGATTATTGACTACTTGGAGGGTGGCGAAGAGGTTTTTCGCCGAGTACTTCGGTTTCCTCTTCGATAACACATCGCCCTGTTGTCTTTATGTTTGCATCTCTCTTTCCTTTCTCTCTACCTTTTAATTGCTACTGTGTTTGTAATTAATTATGGTTTAGAGTGTGTTACCAATTTGGATATAGGTTATATTTCATATTCCGAACATATACTGTTTGATTATAAGCTTGTGTTAGTAATTTTGTATTTGGGGGTCTAAACATTCATTGGTGTTTTATACGCTATTTAAACTTTCAATTGGTATCAGATCGGGTGCAGATGCTAGAATGTTTGTTCACACACTGAAATATTTTGAAAATGAGAATCATATCCTACACAATAGTCTATGTGAGTCAAATTCTTTGATTAAGAAGTATAAAAGAAGGAATAGAATATTGTGTGATAAGGTTGATAATCTTGTAAGGTTGAATTTTATCAACCATCTTGTTGGCTTTATTCCGTGACAATTTGCTTGTATTTCAACACTTAAAAACCCTGTATTTAGGTGGGATTCATGTAAGGGTAGTGTGTGAGAGAGTGTGAAGGAATGCTCAAAGATTGTGCAAGAAGCAGGGACTCGTGGCTAGGACTCGCGACTGGCAAGCCGCCAACTGTAGCACACGTGAGAAGCAATGGGAGAGGTGAAGGGTCACGCTAGCTGTTGCACTACAGGACAAAAGTCCCAAGCTGGCCAGGCCGTTAACTCGCGGCTTGAACTCGCGACTTAGACCAGTCGCGAGGCCAAGCCGCCAACTTGCCCTGTTTGGGAAAAACTGACTCTTCGCATTCCTTTCTCACCCTACTATATATAGACCCTTATACCCACGAAATGTAGAGAGCTTCCAAAGAGAATTTTGAGAGAGAAACCCTAGAGAAAAACAAGATTGCCTCATCCCCAATCTTCACTAAGAGACTCTTCAAATTCCTCTACTCTCTTCCTCTCCATTGATACATCCTTGAGAGGTTCTTGACCAAATCCTTTTCTCACCACACCCATGTCTGTGAGAAGGTCTTTTGGTGCTAAGGGAAGCAGTTTGGAAGGGACCAATGGTTATTGGTTGATGCTATGGGCTATAGCGGAATCCGGTAAGCTAGAGAAGAAAAAGGTTCGGCGCAACCTCGTTGGAGCAAGAAACTTGGAGGGCTTAGGTACCTGGGTAGATTAGGCTTGGAGGGTCTATTGCTGTTTATGTATCCCAACTACATTTTCTAGTAGATTATTGACCGCTTGGAAGGCGGCGGAGAGGTTTTACGCCGAGGGCTTCGGTTTCCTCTTCGATAACACATTGCGTGTTGTCCTTGTGTTTGCATCTCTCTTCCCTTTATCTTTGCCTTTTATTTTCTGTTGTGGATGTGATTATAATTGGCTTAGATTGTTTATCAATTCTGTGTTTGGCTTATATTCATGTTCCGCACATTAATTGTTTGATAATAAGCTTGAATTGGTAATTTGTAATTGGGGGTCTAAACGTTCATAGTATTTTCAACGCTATTCGAAATTTCAAATCTTAAAAACAAAATTCAATCTAACAAAAGTGTGGAAAATGAAGACAATTTTCTATTTGAAGGTCAAGAGTGTTTGTCCCATGCTTGCTTGTTTATGCACACTTCTTTGAAGATATTTAATTTGTGTTTATGGTATCTTGATAGTGATTGCTCTTGCCATATGACAGGAGATAAATCACTGTTTTAGTCACTCAAAGAGAAGGTCGATGACTATGTGACATTTGGCGAAGGAAGTCATGCTCAAGTACTTGGCAAAGGGACTGTTAAGATACTAAGATTACCTCTATTGAAGGATGTCTTATACATCAAAGGGCTTAAGGTGAATCTCTTAAGCATCACTCAAATATGTGATGAGGACTTCCATGTCCAATTCTCAAAGAAGGGGTGTGTAATCATTGATGAAAAAGGGATTCAAGTCTTGGAGGGAAATAGGACTACCAACAATTGCTACGGAGTAGTTCCTACGTCAAAGATTTCCTACAGAAGTGCTCATGTTCGAACTTTGGAATCAAAGACTTAGGCATGCAAATTTCAAACTAGTGGCTAAAGTATCTAAACTTGAAGCTATTGAGGGACTTCCAAAATTTGGAAAAGTGGAGAAGACCATTTGTGGTGCATGCCAAATGGGGAAGCAAACAAAGGCAAATCATCACAAGGTGAATGTGATCACTACTTCACGCTGTTTAGAGCTTCTTCATGTTGATCTAATGGGGCCCACAAGAACTGAAAGCCTAGGAGGAAAAAGGTACATCATGGTCATTGTTGATGATTTCTCAAGATACACTTGGGTGGAATTTCTTAGAAAAAAACAGAAGAATATGAGAAACTGGAAATTCTGTGCAAGAGACTTCAAAACGAGAAAGGGGTTCCTATTGTCAAGATAAGGAGTAATCATGGCAAGGAGTTTGAGAATGCAAGATTTGAGTCTTTTTGTGAGAAGAATGGGATCAAAAAGGAATTTTCAGCCCCTAAAACTCCTCAACAAAATGGGGTGGTTGAGAGGAAAAATCGGGAGATTCAACAAATGGCAAGAGTTATGCTACTCAACAAGCAAATTCCTCAAAAGTTTTGGGGAGAAGCCGTGAACACTTCATGTCACATTGGTAATAGAATATTCTTCCGAGCGGGAACAAAGAAGACCGCATATGAAATTTGGAATGGAAAGAAGCCAAAAGTGAAGTACTTCTGAGCATTCAGAAGCAAGTGTTACATTCTAAATGATCGAGAAAACCTTGGAAAATTTGATGCAAAAAGTTATGAAGGCATCTTCCTTGGGTATTCCACTACTAGCTGGGCATATAGAGTCTTCAACAAAAGAACAAAGATGGTAATGGAGTCCATCAATGTGGAAATTAATGATGCCACAACAAAAGTAGAGATTGATGATGATGAAGAAGGACCAAGCTCCAAAGAACCCACTGTTGAGGTCGAAGCCCAAGATATTGTAGGAGGACTTACACTGGAAAAGGAATCGACTCCCGTGAACTCAAGAATGGAAAGAAGGTCAATGTCTAGAACATCAAGTCCTCTTACTCCTCTGGAAGTTCATCCTCCTATCTCCCAGAATGATGAAGTGTCCACCTCAGAGAAGCCATCATCAAGAGTGGTTAAAAACCATCCAGACAGTAACATCATTGGGTCTCTAGATGAAGGTCTTCACCTTAGAAAGGGAAACATACTTCTGGCCAATCATGTAATATACCATTGCTACTTTGCCCAATTTGAGCCAAAAAAAAATTGAATTTTGAATTAAGAATAGTAATAAAATATCTAAGTATAACAGGTCATGACGATACTAATATTCCATTCTAAAGAATCAAATATACTAACAAAATATCTAAGATGCTTTTCGAAATGAGTATAGTAACAAAATACCTGGAGAAAATTGGCAAATGCCCTTTTCGCACAAATTATGTAGGGTTTTGCCCCCTTTCCCAAACTAATTAGGGAAATGCCCCTCTTTTAAAACTCGATTTGAGATAAATCAAGTTAGGCCCTATAATGGTGTTTTTAAGGAGCCTATAGTAACGTTTTAAGGACCTATAGTGGTGTTTTGTAACTCGACCTCCATGAACTCGAGTTATAGGAAAAAAAAATAAAAATTTTAAAAAAATTTGCCTATAACTCGAGTTCATGGAGGTCAAGTTACAAAACGCCACTATAGGTCCTTAAAACGTCACCATAGGCTCCTTAAAACGCTACTATAAAGCTCCAGAATTTCTTTTTTTTTAAACTCGATTTATCTCAAATCAAGTTACAAAAGAAGGGCATTTCCCTAATTAGTTTGGGAAAGGGGGCAAAACGCTACAATTTTTGCTCAAAAAGGGCATTTGCCAATTTTTTTCCCAAAATAACTAAAATATCTAAGTATAGTAGGTCCCGACTAGGTTGAACATTTATTCTCAAAAAAAAATTTAAAGCTTCTCAAAAAAAAAAAAAAGACATTTTGAACATTTATTTCATAATCGTTGCAATAACATTAGAGTCATTGTAATAGTTGATGCAGAGTGTTGTAATAAAATTTGATGTAATAGGTTTATACAATAATTTTTTTTTTTTTTTTTGGCAATAAACTCCAAATACAATTTACTGCTTCGAATAATAGACTTTGTGTAGTGAGAGTTCTACTTCCCTCCTTATGATGTCATCAAATCTCACCACATTGAACCTGGAATCCAGAAGCTATTGGTGAAGCTAGTTCCTTTATTTATGTTTTCAAGCAAAAACAGATAAGCTTTTTGGCTTTTTGTTGGATATTTTTATAAAAAATATCATTTTTATTCTAATACTCATTTATGTGAATTGAGGAAATCAATTATTCCTTAATGTTAAATACGTTAATTGCTAAATTTTGAAATTCAAAATTTGAATAGTTTTTGTCAATGGTTTTAATCAGGAAATTTATGAACATTAACGTGATATTAATACCATAATTGCCAGCATATTTGGTTTTATTACATATATATATTTTCCATTCTAAATGTTTTGTATTCAAACATTCTTATTTAAATATGACATAATAACATCATATATGGAAGATTTTTCAGCACTTAAATGTACAGCTATTGCTGAATTATTTTATGTTATAATAAATTACCATATATACACAAATGTTTACTATTTGGTTTAATGGAAAGTGGTCAAACAACTAGCAATTTTTGTAACATATATTCAGAAACTTTTGAAAACGTATTGTAATAATGGGTCATTAAATGCATGGCATTATGATCCTTTCCTTTTGTTCTCAACGTACAAAGTTTGGCTAAGACAACTTTTGATATCCGGTTATATTATATTACATATATATAAAGAAAGCTATTGATTATATATATTTATTTCAATAACTTTATGACTATTTAATTGATATCAAACCCTTTTGATTCTTTGGCTAAGGACAAGCAACATGTCTAGCTCTATATATATGGAAAGAAATAAAAGTTTCAGACACATATATTTTTATTTTGAATTACAAAGCTGCAAACTTTTCAAAAACAATTTTTTCTTGTCCTAAACACATATCATCTATTGCTTCTTACTACTCACAAAAATATTCTATCTTTTACAAAATTAAAAGAAAGTACTATAGAGAGCTTATATCCTACGAGCAGTGTAAACTCGCAAGGATAATCAGCAAAGGTAGCTGGGCTGTTGTATCCTGGGGACAACGTGCAGAAACTATTTCTCTAACTACATCGGATATATCATAGACGGCACAATTTGTCTCAAGACAATGACTTGGTCCACACCTCATCTCTGCCACCTCTTTTTGGTAAAATCAAATTGTGTAATTTTCAAGGAAAATTCAGGTATTATCTCTCCTTTATTTCCAACACTTTTTGCAAAGTTAGTTTTTGATAATGAAATGGGTCAAGGTGCAACCAATGTGCATAAAGACAAAGGCAAACCCCCACTCCCACCAAAAGCAAGTAATGCTGGTAAAAAAAGATCTTTTGTTTGGGGTCATTTCACTACTATTGAAGAGGAGGGGGGGGGGACCTAGGGCAACTTATAACTACTGTGGCACAACTTATGCTTGTGATAGTAAGTTGAATGACACTACAACCATGAAAACTCATATACAATCACAATGTCTGAAATATCCTTATAGGAAAGAGGAAAAAACCAATCAACCCTAGCATTCAAACCTAAAGAAGAAGGAGAAAGTTGTGAGAGACTTGTGCCTCATGTGTTTAATGTTGAGGCATGTAAGAAAGTAATGGCGGAGATGATTATTCTAGATGAGCTGTCTTTTAGGTTTGTGAAGGGTCTTGGTTTTAGAAGGTTTATGTCTGTTGCTCAACCTCGGTTCCATCCAATCCCTTGCCGCACAACAATGGCCAAAGCTTGCTTTAGGGTGTTTTTGGATGAGAAACATAAGTTGAAAGAAGCGCTAAAAGAGTAGTGGGTTTGCCTTACCACAAATACATGGACATCCATTCAAAATTTGAACTACATGTGTCTCACTGGCCCATTATATAGATAGTGATTGGAAAATACATAAGAGGATTCTTAGTTTTTGTTTAGTGGAAAATCACAACAGTGAAACACTTGGGAAGGAGGTTGAGATATGTTTGCTTGATTGGGGGATAGACAAGATTCTAACTATTACGGTTGATAATGCTACCTCTAATAGTGGGCTCATTTCTTTTATTCAAAAAAAAAAGACTAAGCACAGGAAGGCAACAATTTTAGGGCATAAATACATGCATTTGACGTGTAGTGCTCATATCTTGAACTTAATTGTTTGTGAAGGGTTAACTGAAATGATGAGACAATAGTGAAGGTGAGGAAATCCATGTGATATGTGAGATCATCTCCACAAAAACAAAGCACATTTAACTTATGTGCGGAGAAGGAGAAAGTTGGCTTTAAAAGTCAATTGTGCTTAGATGTGCCCACTAGGTGGAACTACACCTATTTGATTTTGGAGAAGGCTGAGAAGTATCAAAAGGCTTTTGAGAGATTGGAGGAAGAAGATCCAAATTATCTTAGGACAATTAGAGAGGAGGCAAAGGAAGAAGGAAATGATAGACATAAGGTTGCTTGGGGAATGGCTGATGTGGATTGGGAAAAGATTAGGATCTTTTCGAAATTTCTTAAAATTTTCTATGATGCAACCTTGCGGTTTTTGGGTGCTAATTATGTCACTAGCAATTCTTTTTTTTCTTTGGAGCTCATGTCAATTCATGACACAATTGACTTGGAGTATGAAAAAGATGGTTATTTGTTGAAAAATGGCTGATTACATGAAGAACAAATTTGAAGAGTATTGGGGGAACTTTGATAATATGAATCACTTATTGTATGTAGGGTTAGTTCTTGATCATTGATACAAGTTGTGGTATCTTGAGTATTGTTTTGGAACTTTGAATGAGAACCAAAAGGCTATTGATATGGCAGAAAGAGTAAAGGCTATGGTGAGTTTGTATAATGCTTATACTCAAAATCAAGTGGGGAGTAGTAGTGCTAGTGCTGCTGCACAAGCCAAGGCCAAAAACACGAGTAGATCAATGGAGAGAGATGATTCTAGTGTGGTTGTGGATGTGAAGGCAATGAGGATGATGGGATTTAAGAATCACTTGAAGGGTATTGATTCTTCAAATACCAAATCAGTGGTTGATAAATACTTGGCAGAGAGTTGTGAAGATGTCTTGGATGAGAAGTTTGATATTTTGGCTTGGTGGAAGGTTAATTCTCCACAATATCGTGTGCTTTCAAGAATTGCACGACATGTTCTTACAATTCTAGTATCCACTGTGGCCTCAGAATCTGCATTTAGTATGGCTAGTCGTGTTCTTGATCCCTTCCGAAGTTCATTGTCTCCACTTATGGTGAAAGCCCTCATTTGTGGTCAAAACTGGCTCCGTTCTTCATCGGCTTCAATTAGCCTTCGAGCTACCATGGATGATGTTGAAGAGTTTGAAAAGCTTGATAGAGGTATGACTATTATTTTTTATATTAGAAAAAAATATGAATGTCTATTTATTTATTTATTAAAATAAATTAAAAAAAAAAACAAAAAACTGAATGTCTTGGATTCTTGGCATATTTATTGTTTTATTGTGCAGGTGACTTTTATGTTTTTTTTTTTTTTTTTTCATTTTTTGTTTGTAGAACTTGTTAGTGATGCTGCATTAACATCGGAACTAGACATGTCCACACCAACACCTATTGAAGTTGATGATTGAAGATTGCTCTTTGCTCTTTGGACGGGAGGTATTGATGATGACATATTGGGTTTTGTTAGTTTTTATTTTGACAAGATATTGATGTGTGAACTTGACATCTTGATATGTGGACTTTTTGCTATTAGACACTAATAGACAGTGGCCTATACATAGACAATATATGATATTTAGGCAATAGGCAATGACATACAACCAATTTGTTTTGAGTCTTTGGCCAAATATTAAATATAGACAATATATGTTGACATTGACATATGGCCAATTTATTTTGAGTCTTTGGCTATAACACTGTTATGTAGGTATTGACATATGGACAATATGTGAACATTGACATATTACTAATGAAGTAATGAAATTTGCACTAGTTATTTTATTTTGACTTGTACAAGTTATTTTTTAATCTTGTTTGTATTTGATGGGTACCTGTAACAAGTTACAGATTAGTTTGAGCACTAGAGCAATTTTTTGCTCTAGATTATTTTTGAATTTATGAATCTATGTTGACAGGTTGTGCAAATGTATTGTTGACAAGTTTTATGGCTATTTTTGGATTTATGAATCTGTGTTGACACTTGACAGGTTGTGCAAATGTATTGTTTACAAGTTATATACTGTTAGCAGGTTATTTTTGGATTTATGAATATGTGATATGTGTGTTTTTATGAGAATAATAGAAGCTCTAAAGTAAGTTATGAATCTATGATAGGTTATGATTTATGAATTTGCTATATGTGTATTTTTGGATTTATGAGTCTGTAACAGGTTGTGACTTTTTTTTTTTTTGATGAATCTGCTATAATGTGCTTTTGTTGAGCAAAAGCAGGTTATGAAAAATGTAAAATGCAAAAGCAGGTTGTGATTTTTTCTTGTTTGTAAAATGCTTTATGGATGTGTAAAAAGGCCCAAAAAGGACCAAAACATATTCCTAAAAATGGCCCAAAAATGGCCAAAATAGAAAAGGCCCGAATCTGGGCCAAAATTAGTTCCTAAAAAAGGCCTAAAACAAGTTTCTAAAAAAGGCTTAATAACAAAGAGCATAAAAGGCCCAAAAAGGGCCAAAAAACAACTGGCTTGAATACTGTATTTTAAAAAAAAAAACCCAAACAGAAAATTTTTGGAGAAAAAAACCAAAGGCCCAATCGACCCAAACTCAAGGCACAAAAAACCAACAACCGACTAAAAACCGACCGAAACCAAAACCGATTGAGTTCCAACCATTTCAATCAGTTTCGGTTGAGGACTTCACAAACTGAAAATTTCAGTTTCGGTTGGCCAGCTCTAAAAAAACCGACCAAACCAAACTGATTACAACCCTAATGGGTAACCTCAAGAAAGGCTTCTACCATAGAAATTACACACTTTGGAAAAATGACCTAAATGGTTTAAATTTCTATTCTCAAATTCCTCAGGGAATGGATCTGTCAAGAGGGAGAAAAAAAAGTGGTCTATTGACGCATGCCTCTATTCCTACCATTCATATTTTTCCTCTCTCTGGTTTTTCTCTGTGTATTCTTTTCCTCTATTCTTTTTTTTTTTTTTATCTTTCCTCCTGTTCCCTTCACTGTTCACACTACCCCCTTTTTATACCATCTGCCATCGTGGAATTTACCATTTTTACCCTTCAACTGTTTTTGGCTCCTTATGGGTATTCTACCAAGACTGCCCACTAGTCTGCCAGCTGCCCAACCACTACCTTTGCTCAGAGTGAGTTGGTTGCACCACTCTCCATTTCCAGACAAAATTACTTGTCTTGTTTCTTACCTCTCTCTGTTTTTGTTTTATCCATCTAGATAAAGATTAAGCTACTTCACTACCTACCTCTATGGCATGCATCAAGTGGTCCTAGCTTATACTTACCTCTTTTGGGTGAGATGCCATCCCAACAGGACATTTCTCCCAAAGAAGCTTGAGCGAGAACCCTAGAATAGACCCTTTTTTTCTCCCCACCACCAAACCACACCCTCTAAATACCTTGAACCATGGCCTACCTCCCATGTATTGGCTGGGTATAAGTAGGTGATGCCTTGGCCCTTTGTGCATGCTCCACTCCGTCTGAATTTGTTTCTTTTCAGCCTTCACACAATTTTTTGCTGCCTTTACGTTTGTTTGATTCTGCTGTACGTACTAGCTGATGTTTATCTCTAGTTGGGCTCATATCTTCTTCCTTTTATCCCTTCTTGGACTAGGTATCGCTTAGGAAAACGCCTTCATCTTCCTTTTGAGCCCATGCCTTTTTTTCTCTATGACTGTAGGCCTTTTGGCCACTAATCCTGCCATATCACTTCATCATGTCTGCTATAACTTTACCTCTCCTTTTATTTCTTATTACCCCGTGAGCTTGAGAGCTGATGTTCCTATCATATCAGCCCATTCTTTCATCAATCTTTTGCTCAGGGCTTCTTTGACCCACTTTCCATGTCTTTACCTCTTTAGGCTTATTGGCCAACATTCTTGCCATGCCAGCCCGTTCTACCACTTTATTCCTTGGGTTTCCTCAGCCCATTTACTTCTTCTTTTCCTCTTTTACTCCCATGGGCTTTTTGCTAATTCTTTTGGCTTCCTTGGCCCATTTATTGCATCTTTACCTCTTATTACTTTCGGGCTTATTAGCCTTTAAGCCAACCCATTGAGTTTACCAATTCATTTCCTGAGTTTCCCTAACCCATTTACTTCCTCTTTACCTCTTATTATTCCCATGAGCTTACTACTTCATTCCTTGGACTTTCTTGGCCCATTTACTTCTTCTTTGCCTCTTTTTTATTTTCGTGGGTCTGCTGGCCGTCAATTTTGCTACTTTAGTTCATTGGGTTTGTTTCCTTATTTCTTTACCATTTTTCCTTCTTACCTTCTCTATTGTTGGGCTTCCTCTGCTGTTGGGTCCTTTGTCAAAAACAAGCATCAACAGAAGTATTAGAAAATTTGTCATGTGTGCTTATGGTAGGCTTAGGGTTAGGAGGATTAGTGAATTTATGGTTTAGAGCCTTTAGAAAGAGGTTTTGTGTAGAAGAGAAAAAATTGATTTAGGATTGCAAAGATGTAACCTATTAAAAAAAATGGTAAGTATAAACAAAATTTAAATATTCCTACAAGTGGGTTCCAGTTAGCTCAACTGGTAAAATCTCAGATGGTTGTATAACAGATCTAGGGTTCAATCTCCGCCTACACCAAAAACTGATTGGTGTCTTGGTCTAATGATAAAGAGCTATCATCAAAAGCGGACACCATAGGTTAAAACTCTCTCAAAAAAAAAATATTCCTACAAACTGTGAACAATGCCATGAATAGTGATAAATGGATTAGAAATTTTTGTTTCGAGTATCCTTCCTACCAAGTGGTGCTTCTATATATATGTGTGTGTGTATTTATTTATTTATTTGGATAAGTATCTTGTTTCAATACTCAAAACACTCGGCATTTTCAATGATCAACTCTTTATTTGTTCGAATACAATAATATACTTCGACCCTAAATCTGAAATTTTCCTAATAGGACCAAGTCTCCTACTTTGATTGGCAAACCAAATATTAATTGAATTGAACCCAATCCCATACATATTGACTCATTAAGACAAAGTTATCAAACAAATGAAATTTTATTACTTTTATATATATAGTACTTGAGACAAATATCCCATATTGAATCATCATTTTAGGGTTATTAACTTTTGCATACAAATGTTCATACACTTTTCAGTCTTGGTGTGATATATGGTGACATAATTTTAGAGACTAAACACTGCCCCAAAAGGTTTTTGAAGGCTTGTTATCTAGTGCATCTTTCATAGGTTTTCTTTTAACAATTAGAAGTAAAATGTCTTACTACATTTTATATTGAGAGTGAATTTTATGTCTAGCAACATGACGAGCTTATGAAACAGGTTATGGTAAGACTGGGATAGAAGTTTCGAGTAGGGATGGCAATTTTTATCTGACCCGTGGGTACCCGGCCCGGCCCGACCCTAATGGGTCGGGTTTTACCCTGCCCGATAAAGAATAGGGTTGGGTTTGGATTTTTTAAAAAAAAAAAAAAACCCAAAGCGGGTCCGGGTCAGGTCCGAGTTTTGGCAAAAACCCAGCCTAAACCCTAACCCGACCCAACCCATTTAGAATAAAAATAAAATTACAAAAAAACCTATATATATATATAACCTAACCCTAACCTAACCCCACTTATTCTCACTCACTTATGCCAGCTGCTCCCTTCCCTCACCCTCACACTCAAACACTCTTACCCTTAGTCACTCTCACACTCACTCTCATCCCTGCATCACTGCCGCCGGCCACAGCCCCATTCGTTCCCACGCCTCACTGCCTCAGCCCAGCCGCCTCGCTGCCTCCATGTCTCTCCACTGGACCACCTTGTTCTCTATCTTTTCTTTTTCTTTTTCTTTTTTTCAATGTTCATTTCGTCTTAATCATGTGAGTTATTTTCTCTTATTTTTGGAGGCTTGATTCGATGGTGGTGGAATGGGTCTCGGCAAGGTTTGGTGGTAATTTGCAACGCTTCTATTTTGTGATTCCGATGTGGGTGATGTCTTTGGGTATTGATGATGATAGCAAGGCATTACAATTGTTTTGATTATGGTATTATGGTGATACTAAGATTTTTCTATGGGTTTTTTAGTGGGTATAATAAGAACACAACGCAAGGAAGAATTTTTTTTTTTGGGTATGGGTTTTCTTGTGGGGATGGGTTACTGATTTCGTTACTCATTTCCTAATTTTGATTGTAAAAGTTCCCAAAATGAGTTGAATTTATATACAAGTTTCTAGCTGTGATTATTACACAAGTTTCGGTTTTTGAAAGTATTATATTTGCATTCATGTAATATAAAAAAATGATCTTTTTATTGATTCCTTTGAAGAGCTCAAGTAGTTTGTAGTTTGAAACAATGATGAATTTGTTAAAAACTCTTAGAATTTTTGTGTTGAGTAACTTTGCATACCCAATTCATTGGCATGGGTTGGCACAGAGGTGATGTTATAGAGGGAAGAGAGAGGGGGCAAAAATGAATTTGGGCTTCATTCAATTTATTTTTTTGGTTGGGCCACGATTTGGGCCGCAGATTGGGCCCAAATCTGGTTGGCCTAAACAGGGCCCGCAGGGCTTGGCGGGGTGGGTCTGGGCCCCAAAAAAAAAAATCTGTTTAATAAACGGATCGGGTTCGGGCCGTGGGTCCAGGCCCACAGGTTAGGTCTAGGTATGAAAAAACCCGGCTCATTGCCATTCCTAGTTCCGAGACACAATCCTTGCTCTTAGAGGTGGTCAGGTGCCAGTAAAGGTTAAACAATAGCTTCTTTTATTGGTTTTCTAATGAAATGAGTATTGAATGGTTTTATCGTAATTAGCTGCAGTTTAACTTAAAGATTGTTCTTGTGGAATTTATTTTTCTAGAATTCATATTTGATGTTTATAATGACTTATTGTGTTGCATCAAGGTCTTTGAAATGTTTTGTGAGCAAAAACATTTAGTAGCGGCAATCCTAAAAAACATTAAGGGTGTATTTGTTTTAAGGTAAAATAGGGTGGATGGAAAACTTTGGAAAGAAAATAGGAAGAGAAACTTTTTTGGAGTGTATTTGGTTGAGTGGTGAGAAAGAAAAATAAATGATGAAGTCAAAGTGTTTTCTTCCCAGACCTACCAAAAAGTTTTCTCCTCAAAATGGAAAGAAAACTGGGAAAAGGATCCGAGAATGCTCATAAAATGAGCTTCCAAAAATACCCCTCATGTTGGGATTCACCTCCAAGTCACCAATGTGTTAGCTTTCTTTTTTATTTTCCCTTTTTTCCTTTGATTTTTTCTTTCTCTATTACCTGTTGGCTCTCTTTTAAAAAAAAAAAAAAATTATTTTTTTATTTTGACTAACGTGTTAGGCTTCTTTTTTTCTTTTTCTTTTTTTTTCTTTTTTTTTTTTTTCTCCTTTGATTTTTCATTTCTCTGTTACTAGCTAACGTGTTGGCTTCCCTTTTTTCTTTTCTTTTTCTTTGATTTTTTCTCTCTGTTACTAACTAACATGTTGGCTTTTTTTTTTTTTTCCTTTGATTTTTTCTGGACGTGTAGCTTTCTTTCTTTCTTTCTTTCTTTTTTTGGTGCTCATATGTTTATTTTCTCATTAATTTTGATTGGTTTTCTTTATGTTCTTTTTTTTTTTTTTTTTTTTTTAAGAAATCAGTTTTGGGTTAATTTCTTATGCTATTTTTTATTTATTTTTTTACTTTAATGAAATGTCTATCTATACACAATTTTTTTTAAAGTATAATGTGTTACTTTTTGTTTTATTTAATAAGGACACGATCGTAAATTTATACAAACTTTATTTTAAACCAAATAAAAAAGTTTTCTATCCCTCCACTTTTCCACCCTCCCAACCAAACACAAATAAGGGAACCTAAAATCTTTTCTATCCTCTCATTTTTTCATCATCTCTCCATTTTCTATACTCCCACTTTTTCATTCTCCCAACCAAACAAATCGTAATCGTCCGTTTGAATTGAGGGGGAGGGAGAGGGAGTAAAGTAAAGTAGATTTAACCCAAAATTAGTCTATTTTTAATTAACTCTACTTTACTCCCTTCCACTCCCCCTCCTTCCCTCTCCAACCAAATGGGCCCTAAGGCATTGCTCAATGACATGGATGCACAACAAAACAAAATTAGAGATAAGTCCTCAAAGTCAATTCAAAGATGAAGAGCAAGAAAAACAAATGGTAATATGGAATTCCCTGGTCTGATTTTTGTGACCTGAAACACTTGGGAACTATATAGTATATACCTTAGTAAATCGAATCCAAAGTAAAATCCGAGGACGGCAAGTTAAATACCTTTTGATTGCTGGGAGGTTAACTTTTTTTAAAGCAGTAATCTCATCCATTCCTAAACTACTCTTCAACCCTCAAATCTAATTGATGATTTGAGTCGCAATTTCCTTTTAGGAGACAGCTGAACAAGCAAAAGAATTCATCGGGCCAACATGAATCTCAAGGAGGTTTAGGTATATATATTGTAAGGTTGAATTTAATCAACCATTTTGTTGGCTTTATTCCATGCCAATTTGCTTGTAATTCAGCATTTAGAAACCATGTATTTAGGTGAGAATCTTGTAAGGATAGTGTGTGAGAGAGTGTGAAGAAAAGCTCAAGAGTGTGCAACTCAGCAAGGCCTTGCAATTGGATCCTGCAACTGGCTCGCGGCTTGCAAGTCGCCAAAAATGACACACGTGTGAAGCATGCAGAGGAGCTGAAGAGTCACGCCAGCTGTTGCACTACAGGAAAAAACTTCTAGCTGGCCAGGCCGTTATCTCGCAACTCAGACTTGCGACTCAGTCAAATCGCGAGGCCAAGTCGTCAGTTCACTATGTTTGGGAAAAACTGACCTTTCGCATTCCAAACACACACCAGTATAAATACCCCTTATACCCACGTATTGTAGAGAGCTTCCAGAGAGAACTTTGATAGAGAAACCTTAGAGAAAAAACAAGATTGACTCATCCACAATCTTCATCCTTGTTTCTCCAAATTCCTCTACTCTCACCCTCTCCATTGATACATCCTTGAGAGGTACTATAACAACCCAAAGAAAAACGCTAGTCACATCTGCGCTATACCTCAAAAGGATTAGTCACAATTGAGGCTCCTTGTAGTTGTTAATAAAGCCCAGTTCAACTCAGTAAATATCCGATGTGGGACTCATCACACACCCACACACATCACACAATCAATCAAATTGGGGCATCACAATCTCCCCCACTTAAATCTCTAACGTCCTCGTTAGGGCCCACTTTGTGGGATAGTGTCCCTGAGCCCACACGGGGTTACCGAGCCGGCTTTGATACCATATATAACGACCCAAGGAAAAACGCTAGTCACATCTGTGCTATACCTCAAAAGGACTAGTTACAATTGAGGCTCCTTGTAGTTGTTAATAAAGCCCAGTTCAACCCAGTAAATATCCGATGTGGGACTCATCACACACCCACACACATCACACAATCAATCAAATTAGGGCATCACAGGTACATTTAGCCAAATCATTTTCTCATCATACCCATATCTGTGAAAAAGTTCTTTGGTGCTTGGGAAGCAGTTAGGAAAGGACCAATTGATATTGGTTGATACTATGGGCTATAGCGAGATCCGGTAAGCTAGAGAAGACAAAGGTTCGACGTAACTTCGTTGGAGCAAGAAGCTTGGAGGGCTTAGGTACACTGGGTAGATTAGGCTTGGAGGGTCTTCTGCTGTTCATGTATCTCAACTTCATTCTCTAGTGGATTATTGACCGCTTAGAGGGCGGCGGAGAGGTTTTATGCCGAGGACTTTAGTTTCCTCTTCGATAACACATCGCTGTGTTGTCTTTGTGTTTGCATCTCTCTTCCCTTAATCTTTGCCATTTAATTTCTACTGTAGTTGTGATTTTATTTGGTTTAGATTGTTTTTATCAATTCTGTTTTAACTTATCTTCATATTCCACACATACATTGTTTGTTAATAAGCTTGAATTGGTAATTTGTAATTTGGGGGTCTAAACGTTCAAGGTGTTTTACACACTATTTGAACATTCATATATATATATATATATATATATATATAGGCAAAGCTGAGAGAAAATCTAATTAGATTTCAAATTGAAATTCAATTTGAGTCTAATTTTACGTCATGTGTCCCATCTAATCTAAAATTTTAAATTTTTGTGTCAAGTTAATTAATTCAATCTAAAAATTAAAATTCAATTAGAGTTTAATTTTGTTCCACGTGTCTCATCTAATTCTAATGTAAGTTTTTTTTTTTTTTTTTGGGTGCCAAATGAGTTAATTCAATGTAGAAAACAAGGAGTTCAATATAAATAAATCATAAATAAAATAAATAAATAAATAAACCCTAATCATATATATATATATATATATATATATAACCAATACTTAAAGAAAATTTAATTTGATTCAAAATTGAATTTTGTTTTTGTTAGCTTTCCATACAAATTAAATTATTTAGATTTTTACTGTTATTTTTTCTTTGAACTAATAAGCATATTTTTTATACTGTTTCTATTTAGATATTTTGTATACCAGGATCTTGAATGTAACAAATCATAATTGAGTTGAAAAATCTTATGCACCTATTCTCATTCAATTTATGATATACTATTAGATCAATTTATTCTTTTATTTTTTGTTGTATGTAAAGTTGTTATTTACAACTATGTATTTTGTTGGCTTTTATTCCGTGCCAAATTTGATTGTAATTATTATCAATCGTTTATACCCTGTATTTGTTGTGGGAATTGATGTAAGGGTTGTGTGATAGAGAGTGTGTGAAGACTCAAGCAATTTGGAGGCTGAAGGATTCTCGCGGGTATGTCGCGACCTAGCTTCCCGCGAAGTGAAGCATGTGCCTTGCACATGCTGGAATGCGAAGAGTCAGGCCAGGTGGAGACAGCTGTCTCTCGCGAGTATCTCGCGGGTAAGGCCTTCCCGCGAGACATGCTGTTCTGCCAGCCTGTACTGACTGACTCACACATTTTGCACCTATCCTATATATACCCTCATTACCCACAAATGTTGAGGAATGCTTCAGAGAGAAAACCCTAGCCAAACACATTTGGAATTAGAGATTGTCATCCCCACCTTTCTCTATACACTTGCTTGTGGTATCTCCTCAACCCTTCCCTCTCCATTTCCACACCATTGAGAGGTTGATAGCCCAAACACTTACCTCACCCTTTGAGAGTGTTGAGTGACGTTTTGGTGCTGCTAGAAAGCATTGGAAGAAGCCTGGAATGGCAGATGCAACATGGAGCTTGTTGCGGGATCCGGGGTGCTAGACAAGACACGGTTCCGAGAAGCCTTGTTGGAGTAGGAGCTTGGAGGGCTTAGGTACATCGGGTAGATTAGGCTTGGAGGGTCTCTTGCTTACTCATGTATCCCAACTGATTGTCTAGTGGATCGATTTCCGCTTGGAGGGCGGCGGAGAGGTTTTTCGCCGAGTTCTTCGGTTTCCTCTTCGAAAACACGTCTCGGTGTTTTCTGTGTTTGCATCCTTCTTCCCTACTCTTGTTCCTTTCATTATTACTGCTGTGTTGCTTTAATTATGGATTAGAGTAGTTGTCTTGCTTATACGCTTGTGTTTACACTATTCCGCACTTAGTATTAAGTTAGTGTAAAATCAACCAAGCCGTAATTTTAATTGGGGGTCTAAACAGCTCTTGTGTTTTCAACACATTTTCGAGCTTTCAATTGGTATCAGAGCGGGTACACTTGTTGTGGTTTAAATACCTTAGTGTGATCCTTGACCCTTTTTGAGATGGACCGGTCTCAATCGCTCAATGTTCCACCATTTTTTGATGGGAACAATTATGCATTCTGGAAAGTCAGAATGAGAGCATTCTTATGTTCTATGGAAGATACCATGTGGGATGCGGTTGAGATAGGCTGGACTAGGCCTGAGGATCCTAAGTCCACTTGTAATAAGGCAGCTCTCGCAGCCGCAAATGCTAATAGTAGAGCTTTAAATGCTATTTTCTGTGGTGTGTCTCCTGATGAATTCCACAGGATCTCTCATATGACAGTAGCCAAGGAAGCTTGGAAGATTTTGGAGACAACATATGAGGGTACGAAGAAAGTTAAGGACACAAAGATTCAGATGCTTACCACCAAATTTGAAGAGCTCAAGATGGGGGATGATGAACCATTTGATTCATTCTATGGGAAGCTCAATGAAATTGTAATTGCTAAATTCAATCTTGGGGAGAAGATTGAAGAGACTAAGGTGGTGAGAAAAATTTTGAGGTCCTTACTGGAGAGCTTTCGGGCAAAAGTCACAGCCATAGAGGAAATCAAGGATTTGGATGAAATTAAGATCCAAGAGCTCATTGGATCACTCCAAACGTATGAGCTTGGACTGCCTTCCCACAAGACGAGTAAATCGCTTGCCCTTAAAACCATCACCGAAAGAATGGATGATCCTTCCGAAGAAGATGGAGTGGAGAAGGAAGTAGTATTTCTTGCGAAAAACTTCCGCAAATTTCTGAAGATGAAGAACAGTGGGAAACCTTTCAACAGAGGGAAGTTTTCATCTTCAAGAGGTGATAGGAAAGAGTTTAAGAGGAAAGAAGGGAAGGATTTTCAACCTCCTTCAGACATTGTGTGCTATGAGTGCAATGGCATTGGACATCTAAAGAAGGAGTGTCCAAATTTTCTGAGGGGAAAAGGCAAGGCTTATGCCACGACGCTCAGTGATTCAGACTCTTCTGATTCTGACTCGGAAGAGAGCTATGACGGAGAGGGAAACTACTCCACCTTCATGACCATTGCACATGTGGATTCCTCGGATGATTTGGGTGCACTTGTGAAGGAGCTTGGTGAGCAGTCTAATTCAGAGTCTATTGGGATTGTGGAAGAATCAGTTGCTGAAGAAGAAGAAGAGAATACAGCTAATCTTCAAGAAAATTACTCCTTACTACTTGAGAAGTCGGGAGAGTATACCAGAGTAGCCAAGGCAGCTGTAAGGAAAATGAAGAAAGCTGAGGAAGATTACAGAAGTCTCTTGGTCAGATATAAAGAGGCTAAGTGTGAGATTGAGACACTAAATGGCGAGTTGTCTGAAGCCTATACGAAGGTGAGGTTTCTTGAGCAAGAGGTAGTGCAAGCTCATGCCAAGATAGAAAGAGCCTCCTCCCAGAAGTTAGATGATGTTATCTCATCTCAAAAACCTTCTTCAGACAAGTCCGGGTTGGGATACACCGGAGGAAGCGGCTCATCAGCCAGAGTCACCAAAGAAGTTAAGTTTGTGAAGGCAAACGAGACGGTTGTAGGAGAGCCCATTCTTGAGAAAGTTGAGGACGTGAAGAAGAAGAATGTGGCTGAGCAATGAATGGTGAATAAGCCTCAAAATCAATCTGTGGTTAAACATGAAACCAGAGGAAGATCTCTTCCAAGATCACAACGGGGTCCTAGAACGGATTATGTGTGTCATTACTGCGAACTGCAAGGACATACCAGACCCAATTGTCAAAAGCTGAGATCAGACAACAATGCAAGCGCACCTCGGTCACGAGGAAGGAGAAATGACATGAGGTCTTGGGGTGGTGAACAACCGAGAAGTCAAAATCGTGATCCTGGCATGATGGACGTGATGAAAATGATTGGTGCCTTCACCACCTGCTTGGAGAGTTTCACCAGAAGGTTTGACAGTCCAAATTCTCGTACCCAATCCATTAAGGATATCACCCCAAACGCACGTGACGTGTGGGTGAAGAGGGGTACTCATGCATAAGCATTATAACATGTCCACGCATAAATTCTTTCAATGTTTAGGGACATTTGCTGTTGCATCTTTTCATGCATTGCTTGCTTTTTACTGTTATTATTTTGTCTGGTTGGTTTGTACCAGCTGTTTTTGTTGATCTTTCTTTTCTTGTTCTGTTTTGGGTGTGTTCAAAAAATTCAAAAACACATAAAAAATAGAAAATCCAAAAAGTTTGATCACTTTGTTGAGTTTTGTCTCAAAGCATGTTTTGCCTTGTACCTTTGTACTTATGGCTTTGTGCATTTAACGAGCTTAGCTTGTCTCTCATGCACTCATATCATTGTGGAAGAAATTCTGAAATCTATGTGACTGTTGTAAATAGATCTTCAACCTTGTCATGAATGATTAGTGAATGGTTTTGTTGATCTTGAGACATGCATAGACTCATGCCTATATATCTTCCCACTTTTATTTTTTTTTGCTTAAAAGAGCTCTCTAAATGTAAATCTCCAAATGAAAAGAGATATAGAGCTGCAAAAGCCTGTCGCACAAACTAGTATTCGACTAGGAAAAAGGGAAAGCGACCAAAATAAAATGTATGATGCCCAAAAAGCCAAAGGCTAACTCATCAATTGAAATATCAAAAATTTCAGGCATCTATCTCTAAATGAGATTTTCTTTGCTCAAAAGTTGCAAATGATATGTTGAATATGGAGCCAAATGAAAAGCTTCAATGAAGTGTTATCAAGTTCGTGTGGGAGGTCATATATGCATGTTTCTATAATTGAGATAGGTCACATAATCTAGTGCTAGTTGTGTATGCCTTGATTGAATTGATCATTGAAGCTTCACATTAGACTAAGGACTATCTCATTTTTGATATCCACACACAACACACAAGTCTACGTTCAATGAATGTCATATTCATATGTGTGATTGTACTTGATTAAATGAGCTTTCACATGCTCAATCTTTGTTGATCAAACCCAAAAAGATTTTTGAGTGTTTTATTTGTTTTTGAAAGTGTTTTTATACTTTCATGTCTTTTGTTTTTGATTAAAATGCATGTTTTTGTGTTTCTTCAAAAACTGGTTCAGGGGTTGTTTCGCGAGAAGCTCGCGACTTAGAGCTTCCCGCGAAAGTGGGTTGAGGGAAATATTTCTTTTATCCTGTCACACAGAAACTTTCGCGACTGTCTCGCGACCAACAGCTTCTCGCGAAATGCTGTTTGGCTAAAATTGGATTTTTCCAATTTCAGACAGAAGTTACCGCGACTGTTTCGCGACCTAATGCTTCTCGTGAAATTTTTGTGCTTCAGTGGCCCTTCTCGCGATTGTTTCGCGACTGTGTCGCCACTCCCTAACCCGCGAAAAACGCGTGTTTTCAGTTTTTATATTGCTGATGTGACAGTTTTTCAAAACATAAAAACTTCCCTCGCTCAACCTCTCTCGAAATTTTTCAACCCAAATCACTATTCCATTCAAAACCCTTCAATCCAAGCATTTTTTCTGCATTTTCTTCTTCAAGGTATGTTTGATAATCATTTCTTCTTAAGTTTTTGCTTAGATTATGCAGAATTTTTGTTAGGGTTTTGATAATTGGGGATTTTCGAAACTTTGGGTTAGTTTTCAAAATTGGGTGAATTTTTCTCAAATATTTTGATTGGGCTGTGTCCCATTTGTTGTTTCTGCATCTGTGTTGGCCCCTTGTGGCATTTTACCATGTATTGAGGGTAGATTTTCCCATGTTCATGCATTATTCATGTTATATGTGCATTTGTGCATGCTAGGTGTTTGTCAAAATGTCCGAATGACATTTTTGTGCCAAATTGGAATCAAGTGATTTCAATCCATGGACTTTCACTTGTTTGACCTTATTGTACTTGGTTTGGTCATTGGTTGTGTGTTTCACTCACTTTGCTCATGGTGCACACTCTTGGGACACAACTAGGCACACTTAGGCACACTCATGCATCTCATGCCGCACACACTCATTAGCACATGCACACAGACACACACACTTGCACTGTCTCTTATTTTTCTGCATTGTGGTATGCATTGGAGTCTTTAAGCATGATGTTAAGAGTCTACCATGCTATGTTTTCAGTTAGTTTAAGTCTGATTTGGAACTAACTTGAATCTAATAATGTTTGTCTTCTGGTTTGTGTTTGTGCATTCTTTCCTTCTTTGCTTTGTGAAATTGTGCAGATGTCTCCCACCAAGCATGCAGCTAGGAAGAAATCGACTTCAAAGCGAGCCCGAACTGAGTCTGATCATTTCAAGTCTATAGAAGCTGATATGAAGTACAATGACTGCTACAAGGACAAGACGATCATCATGGAACGGGTAGTCCAGTTAGAGACTCTTGAGGGCACTTGCATCCTTGAAGTGTTCAAAGATAGAACGTGGACCAAGCTGCTAAACCCAACTGGAGTGGTATATTCAAAGATTATCAAGGAATTCTTCTCTAATGCCACTGTCAACGGAGAGTGTATTGAGTGCTGGGTAAGACACAAGGAGTTTATGATTACAAGAGAGAGCATCCAAGACTTTTTGGAGACTCGTCCTCCATCTCAGCCAATCACAATTGCTTATGAGGACAGATTGGGTTCTATTGCTGAGATGATTACACTCCTTGGTGGTGAACCGAAGAAATCATCCATGGACACCCTCAAGTTCTCTCCAGAAATGAGGACACTAAGCTATGTGATGATTCACAATCTGTATCCGATCACCAATCTCACCACTTTATCTGCTCCGAGAACAAGATTCCTGTATGATCTCTATACACATAAGGAGATTGACATTTGTGGCCATATCATGCATGTCCTGAAGAAGAGAATCACAAAGCAGAATTCACGGACTGTGATGCCGTTCCCCTCTTTGATCATGGGATTGATTGCCAAGACAAAGCTCAAGCTACCCAGTGGCCTCACAGTTGTTCAGAGGGATTACCCCATTGGTGGTCATACACTGACTAGGAGCACTGCACACATTAGAGGCTCCAAGACTGGTGTGCATACCATACCACCACCACAACGGGTTCAGCAGGATGAAGGTGCAGATACAGAGGAAGAGATCGACAGGTTCACCTCAGCTCCAGAGCCTTCTGCACAGCCATCCTCTTCGGCTCCACCACAAGGCTTAAGCAAACTTGATCAGTTGCTTGCTAAGATAGATCAGATGTCTACAGTGCTTGACTCCCATGTGCAGCACATAGCAGATCAGTTCGCGTACCTTCAAGGACAGATCACCGCATTAGCATCGTAGGTTCAGGAATTGTCCTCCACTCATGGCTCAGACTCAGAGTCCGATCCGTTCTAGCCCTTTGGCCATTCCGGTCAAAAAGGGGGAGAAATTTCTGAGGGGGAGCTGGAGAAGAGCTTGCACAACGTTAGGGGGAGCATAGCTTAGAAACATAGTAGCATTGGTTATTGGTTTTAAAGACGGTTTAATTCAGTTTCTTTTAGTGTTTATAACTGTTTTACGGTTTGTGGTTTTAAGCTTTGATACTATGCTTTATTTAAGTATTACTTCAGATGTTTCTTTTATGATAGTCTCTATGCTTTGTAGCATACTTTGCATGTACCCATGTTGCTTTGGTAAGCTTTAAGGGTTTGTTTCATTGCATGTTTGTAGGTTTCTATGGTATGTGCCATGCATATTCAGTACATTGTTTATGCAGCCTTTATGCTTAGGTCTTTGTAGTTTAATGTCATTCATTTTACTTCAGAACATCACTCTTGTGCCCGTGTAGGATTGTTCCTAGATGCATATACGTTCTATGCATTGGTTGAGTGATGAACACTCTTGTGCCCAAGTAGGATTGTTCCTAGATGCAAATACTTCGAGTATTTTGCATTGGTTGAGTGTTGGATTTGCAAATGGTACTCTTCAAATGAGCTTATCATCTTGCATATCCGGATGTTCATTTCTTGTGTGAATGAGCATAGTAATTGCTTGTGTATAGTGATTACTTGTTTGATCTTGCCATGATCTAGTGTTTCTATTTCATTTTGCTTGATCATGCTCTTATTGCTCCATATGCTTTTCAAGTTTTCTGCATACAATGATATTATTTTGTTGTTGTGTTTCAGGAGTTACTTGTTCATATGTTTCAAGAGCTTATCAGAATCTAGAATTAGGTGTGAGTGAGTTTTGCCTTTGTTCCCAAACTCACGTTTAAGTCTAGAGTCTGTTTTAGGGTTTTGTCACGGAATAGCCAAAGGGGGAGATTGTAAAGTTGTTATTTATAACTATGTATTTTGTTGGCTTTTATTCCGTGCCAAATTTGATTGTAATTATTATCAATCGTTTATACCCTGTATTTGTTGTGGGAATTGATGTAAGGGTTGTGTGATAGAGAGTGTGTGAAGACTCAAGCAATTTGGAGGCTGAAGGATTCTCGCGGGTATGTCGTGACCTAGCTTCCCGCGAAGTGAAGCATGTGCCTTGCACATGCTGGAATGCGAAGAGTCAGGCCAGGTGGAGACAGCTGTCTCTCGCGAGTATCTCGCGGGTAAGGCCTTCCCGCGAGACACCCGCGAGACATGCTGTTCTGCCAGCCTGTACTGACTGACTCACACATTTTGCACCTATCCTATATATACCCTCATTACCCACAAATGTTGAGGAATGCTTCAGAGAGAAAACCCTAGCCAAACACATTTGGAATTAGAGATTGTCATCCCCACCTTTCTCTATACACTTGCTTGTGGTATCTCCTCAACCCTTCCCTCTCCATTTCCACACCATTGAGAGGTTGATAGCCCAAACACTTACCTCACCCTTTGAGAGTGTTGAGTGACGTTTTGGTGCTGCTGGGAAGCATTGGAAGAAGCCTGGAATGGCAGATGCAACATGGAGCTTGTTGCGGGATCCGGGGTGCTAGACAAGACACGATTCCGAGAAGCCTTGTTGGAGTAGGAGCTTGGAGGGCTTAGGTACGTCGGGTAGATTATGCTTGGAGGGTCTCTTGCTTACTCATGTATCCCAACTGATTGTCTAGTGGATCGATTTCCGCTTGGAGGGCGGCGGAGAGGTTTTTCGCCGAGTTCTTCAGTTTCCTCTTCGAAAACACGTCTCGGTGTTTTCTGTGTTTGCATCCTTCTTCCCTACTCTTGTTCATTTCATTATTACTGCTGTGTTGCTTTAATTATGGATTAAAGTAGTTGTCTTGCTTATACGCTTGTGTTTACACTATTCTGCACTTAGTATTAAGTTAGTGTAAAATCAACCAAGCCATAATTTTAATTGAGGGTCTAAATAGCTCTTGTGTTTTCAACACATTTTCGAGCTTTCATTGTATTTAGTAGAATTTCATGAAGAGTGATTCTGAATTGATATTATATATGTAGTATCCAATAGTGATTTTTTCAAAATTATATACATAATAGTAGTATAATGAAAAACTTGGTGTAGCCAATATCATAAAAATTGCAAGAAAAAAACTATTTTAGTACCTTCAAATGTCTTGGTCGAATTAATATTTTCTACGCTTTATAACTTAAACTAACATCAATAGCACCACTACAATTCACGTTACATATCATTAAGTATAAGGCCTATGAAGACCACAAACCTAGCTAGCTTTTCTTACAAATTTAGCTCGGCGTTTATGACCCAACCTAACTCTTTAATCTTTATGGGTGGTGAAACGACTTTAATACCCTTTTTGTACACTACCTGATCACCAAATGTGGGCGTGTGGCCTTATGCTGATGGGAATTGTGTACAGTCAAGTCTTCCTTCAAAATTTTAAACAATTCAAATCAATGAGAAAGGCCTAAGTATAATTACCTTTGGACGGCCACGTGCACCCCCATGATCCGGCTTTTTTCTTTGTAAATATGTTCATACTTCATAATAGGATAGCAATAAAAACTGTAGGTTGCATTTGGAAATTTTTGTTTTGATTTGAATTTTAAATGAATAGATTTTAAATGTCTTGATTTTAAATTCTTAACATTTTTTAAATTGTTCAAACAATATAGCTAGAATTTAATCACACAAATCTAAATCTAAATCTAAATACCCAAACCATGCCATCCATGTGCACCAATAGTGTTTTCATCTAACAGCGAAAATGAAATTCAATGCCCAAATTGTGATCAAGTGGAAACACCAATTCATTTTTTATGACATTTTGTATGGGCTCAACACATTTGACCCTCCTTGCCTACACTATAACAGGCCAATTTCATGCATTAATTTTGGGGTCTACAGTGAAAAATAAATTTGAGACCTTTTTTTTAGTTAAATAATAATTTTTAGGCAAAAATACAAAACTAACCCTCTAACTTTCACCTTTTTTCATTTCAGTCCTTTAACTTTCAGTTTTGTCATTTGAGTCCTCTAACTTTCAATTTTTGTCAATGCAGGACTCTGTTACAACTCAGTTAGTGGCTGCCGTTAGAACTCCTAAAACGACGCCGTTTTGCATTTTTTTTTTAATTTAGAATTAAAAGAAAATAAGAAAAATCTTTAAAATTAAAAAATTAAAAAAAAAAAAAAAAAAAAACATTAAGGGGAATAGTGACCAGAATAGAGCAACATCCAAAACAAGCAAAACCCAAGAAATTAAACCATGAAATTAAAGTCTTTGATCCATTTTAGTTCAGCTGAGACAGAGAGAGAGATCACAAGATAGAGATTTCCAAAACTAACCGGAACAGAGCTGGATCTTGCCGTTGGACCTTGTCATTGCTCCTTGCCACCGAAACCTCATAGCCTCACCCTTTCTTTCTAGACCAAGTGCTAGTTGCTCCTCAGAGTTTAGGGATTTTAATCACAAATAGACACACTCACGTGCAAACATGAGTCAGTGGAGGGGGAAGGGGTCGTTCCCCTTAATGTTTTCTTCTTCTTCTTTCAGATTTTTCTTATTTTCTTTTAATTCTAAATTTTTTATTAAAAAAAAAAATGCAAAACAGCATCGTTTTAGGAGTTCTAATGGCAGCCACTAATTGAGATGTAACGGAGTCCTGCATTGACAAAAATTGAAAGTTGGAGAACTGAAAAGACAAAACTAAAAGTTAGATGACTGAAATGAAAAAATGTGAAAGTTAGAGGGTCAATTTTGCATTTTTGCCTAATTTTTATTATATCATAATATGTTTATTTTCAATAAAAATTTATTCTTCTCTCATTTTGAGATTCAAAATTACTAATTATTGATATATTCTTCTATATATGTAGTAAAAATCAATATCTTGGATAGACATGAAACTTTCCATAAAAAAAAAAAGGACAGATATGATATTTTAATAAAGAAAGATGAAATGTTAAAAAAAAAGTACTTAATTTAATTTTCCTACATACTAAAATGTAAATCTCTTTTAACGTTCCATTAAGGCATTAACTAAGAAAGTATGAGTTTATATAATTAAGAAAAACAAACAAATAATAATAAAATGCTAAAGGGTAGTTACAGGCTTCTAGGGTTTGAAAAATAAAATAAAATAAGTTTTGTGTCAGATTTGCTTATTTTTAGTAATTTATTTGCATAGTATTTATTAAAAAAAATATAAATTTTGATAATTTTTATGTTAAATTTATTTAAAAAGCTAAAAGCTAATTTATTAGAAAAGAAAAAAAAAATTAAAAGCTAGATTATTTAAAGCAAAACTTATTTCCACCATTCCCAAATGCCTCCAAATATGAAAACTTGAAAAGTTATCCGCTGCACTTTTTTTACCATTTTAATAACGAAGTAATCAAAAAGCAAAAGAAGAAAGTCATTGAATCATATTCATATGCAAGTGATCTGTTACATCTGTAAATGAATAATGTTTGTTCTTTTAGACCACATAAACCAAATTGTTCAACCTAATTAATTAACCAAGTTGATTATTAGGTTTATTATTCAGATCTAGGTTAAACAAATATATATCATATCATGCACAAATGCAGAAAAGTAAATAACACCACGATATGATGACTCTAGAAAACTGATGAAACTAATCGTTTCAAGGTAAAAACCTAGGGAGGATTTGACCTAACTTTCCTCAAGGTAAAGTAAATCCACTATAAGAGAATTGAAGTTTTTACAAAAGATTTAACCTTAAATCTATTGCTACCTCATGTAGTAACTTACTGACATGATCGCATGCAAGTTTCAAATCCACGGACTCCTTCTTTTCTTGGATTTAAAGCAACACGAGCACCCTTACTTGTGACTTTGAGATCCCACTCAAAGGTTTTAGATCACCATCAGTAATGATCTTGTTGTAGTAACTAGGTTCTACCAACGCTTGATTGTAGATCTTGCTTCGGTAGATTCTTATGTAGTTAGAAGGTACAAACCTCTCATATCTCACAAAGATTAACACACAAGTCTTCCAAAAGTCTCTAAAACATAGCTAGGGTTTCCCTTTTATATGTGAACAAGTTGAAATGAAACCCTAAACTTTTTCTCGGGCTTGGGCTTAGGCTTGATTTAAAAATCTACAGAATTTCTTTTCATCCTACGATTTTCGATTGATAGAGTCTAATTCTCGATCGGTCAAGCAAGGCAGAAAGTGTCTTCTTTTTTTTGCAGTCAGCTGAACTTGAAGTTTGAAACCTAGACCTTTAAGCATTGCCTAACACATAGACTTGACATGTTTTGTTCTCGGTTTGCCAACACATTTAAAATATGATTCTAAACATTTAATTAAACCTAAATCTTTAGAACTTAACAAATAAGAAACATGTACAAATGTACTTAGATTTGAAAGACTGAAAATTGGTTTAAATTCTATTTTATACACGAACAAACATGCACTCCTCTTAGCTGTTACACGGGTTTGGAATTATTAAATCAACAAATTAAGTAGATAAAAAAAATTAAAATTAAGCAAACATAAAAGGAGAAAAACTAAATAGTTTTAGCAAGAGAGAGAGAGTTATGGGTGATGGAAACAAAAACTGGAAACAATGCCAAACACACTTCTCAGTCATGGGACCCACATATTTTGAGTTATGGGTGATGAAAACAGAGTTATGGATGATAGAAACACAAAAACCAAACAGCACCAAAACCTCAAGGCTGAGAAGCAGTTTGCAGATTTTGATGACTCCTTTTTGGTGCCTCTATGCCTTCTTTTTTTGATAAAGTGGTGCCTCTATGCCTAGTAGTAGCAGTTAGTGGCTGGCCCAAAAGTATGTCAAATACTAGGCCGGTGGGCCCTTTATCAATAATAGTAGTATAAGTTATTATTATTTTTCAACAGCTTAGGCAAAGTTTTAAATTTAGTAATAAGTTAATAACTTTAAGTAATTACTTGGCTATTTTTTCTCCAAAAAAAAGTAATTATCAAGCTTTTTTTTTTTTTTGGGATAAATTTATGTTCATATCTGTGAAAGATAAATTGTATAATTATATCAAGAAAAAAGAAAGAATTTTAAAAATTTTGTAACAAAATAAATAAAAGAAACAAAAAAAAACAACATTAAGCAAACAATTGGGTAAATATATTTTTCTTTTTTTTACTCTAAATTTCTTCATAGAAAATTTGCATTATTTTATAAACATATAATCGGAGAATTTTATAAATCTCTTATTCACTCACTTTGGCACATTGGGGTCTGCATATGAGACATACTTTAATTTAAAATAATCAACTAACTCAGCCTCATATCAAGAAATACGTTCTTGTTTCAAGCACAGGTCGAACGTGTAGGAAAACTAAGACCCTTTATTTCGATCTAAATTATGGAGATGTATCTTTAGGATTAAAAATTTTCTAATTCCAAAAATTCGGCAAGACCAAAAAATTAATAAGTGTCTACACTGAGCACTTGAAAATGTTAACCGGGTTTGATTGAAATCCAAACACTTGTTTACCTTAATCAGATGTCAAATTGATTTATGGACGAAGTCTAGATTTAAACATGATGGTGAACCAAAAATTGGACTATCTCCAGTTCGTCCATAGTGTCGTCCAAGTCCAGAAAGATTGTTCCAATACAAGAAGGTCGTCCAAGTGCAAAAAGGTCGTCCAGCATAGAAGCACCTGGACGACCTCCTAACACTTAGAAATTCTCAAGGTTAATTTATGTTCAAAAGCTTATAATTCAGACCACATTCTACTATTTTGAAGTATGAACAAAATCCTTATTCATCACTCTAACTTCCCACTAAGTTCTTAACTTCTCATAGCAGTTGTAGAAGTTAAGTCTGAACCTTCTAACTTCCACCCATGTTAGGGAAGTTACCAAACAAGTAACCACTCCAAAACTCACTATAAAAGGACTCAGCCATATCAATTTAAGGTAAGCTTTGACAACCCCAAAAGTTGGAATTCTTGAGTTCTAGAGGGAAAACTAACTTAAGCATCGGAGGGTTCTTGGCCAGTTCACCCCAGTCACCTTTGATCTTTTGTTTCTTTCTTTTCAGGCCTTCCAAGCAACCACTAGCCCATTGAAGCCCAGAGCATTCAATCTATTGATTTTATGTGCATCATTAGTTGGGCCCGTCTGTGGGAAAGGTTGAATTTGTGTTTTGTGATTTATCTTTCTTGGACAAAAGGTTGTATGGTCCGGACAAGGTCAATGGCCACTAGTCCAGGCCACCAGGAGAGTGGGAATGCTTCTAGCTACCCCAACCGCGCTCACCAATCAGCACCTGTTTTGCAACCGCCTTCTGTTCAACAAATACAGTCCATGGCAGCCGCCATGGCAGAGCTAACCCGTCGAAATCAAGAGTTGACTCGAGAGATCAACCAAAGAAGGCAACGTCATGAAAGGTATGTAGAAGGGCAGGCTTAGAGGCAAGAAGTTAAAGAAGGAAAAATGTTGAGTGCAAGAACCACTCAAGGGGAACAACATTGCGTAGGGTGCCCCACTTGGAAAAGGAAATAGACCAAATGAGGAGGGCTATGGATGAGATAAGGGAGAATATGAGAAAGACGAATCACGTAGATGATTTAGTTCATCGAACCGATTCTCCTTTCATAACTTCCATCAATAGTCACCCTCTGCCTTCCAAGTTTAAGATGCCTTCGTTGGATTTGTATGATGGAATGCATGACCCATGTGATCACATTGCAACCTTCAAGACCATAATGCAACTTTAAGAGGTTCTAGAT
Source organism: Quercus aquifolioides (assembly GCA_019022515.1). NCBI lineage: Eukaryota > Viridiplantae > Streptophyta > Magnoliopsida > Fagales > Fagaceae > Quercus > Quercus aquifolioides. The sequence continues at coordinate 44,690,453 of CM032333.1, forward strand.
GAGATAATGTGTAGGGCCTTCCCAACCACCCTTAAAGGACCAGAACGAGTGTGGTTTAGTAAGATACCTCCAAACACTGTTAGGTCTTTTGAGGAGTTGAGTAAGTTATTCGTCAACAACTTCATTGGAGGTCAAAGGCATAAGCGTTCCTTATCCAACCTGTTGACTATAGAGTAAGGAGATAATGAAAGTTTGCAGTCCTTCATCACTCGCTTCAACAGGGAAGCCTTGACGGTAGACGAGATGGATGATAAACTGTTGTTAGCAGATTTCCACAATGGAGTTAGTTCAATTTATTCATCCACAAGCTCTATGATCAAGAACCACAAACCATGGCTAAACTCGTCCATTCAGCCCAAAGCTTCATGAATGCAGAAGATGCGATCATTACCAAGAAGAGGAAGAGAGCAGAACGAATGGAAACGGAGTTTCCACATCATCCTGAACAAGTCCCATGTCCAAAGAAGGCCCAGATGGGAGAGAAGAAGGACAGAGACAACAGGAAGATGGGTTTGTCTTTAGGAAGAAGTCAGCATTACACGACCTTATACGTTCCACTTGATCAAGTGCTTATGCAGATCAAGGATGACCCATCCTTGAAGTGTCCAGAGAAGATGAAAGGAGATCCTAATAAGCGCAATAAGAACAAATATTGTCACTTCCATAGAGATCACGGGCATAATACGAACAAATGCTATGATTTGAAGTAGCAAATTGAGAATCTTATCAAGCAAGGAAAGTTAAGGAATTTTCTTGGACGAGATCATAAGGATGAGAAGCTAAAAGGGAAGATAGAAGAAACATCGTGGCCCCCACTTGGAGAAATAAGATTTATTATAGGAGGAACTTCAGTAGGACGATCCTCCAAGTCAAGGAAGACCTACTTCAAGGTGGTGTAGAGCGTCCAACTCTTTGATCGACCACCAAGGATTGAGGGGGTAGATGAGCAGGCTATCACCTTCACGAACAAGGATGCTAGAAGGGTCCATTATCCACATGACGATGCAATAGTCATAACCTTACTCATTGCAAACTACACAACTAGAAGGGTGCTGATAGATAATGGGAGTTTAACAGATATCCTATATTATCCCGCCTTCCAGCAGATGAGGCTTAGAAGAGATCAACTTCGTCTAGTGAACACACCCTTAGTTGGATTTGGAGGAATGAAGGTACAACTAGTGGGCACTATTACTCTACCTGTCGTGGTAGGGACGTATCCACAACAAATAGCTAAAGAAGTGAATTTCCTCATTGTAGATTGTTCGTCTTCTTACAATGCCATCATTGGATGACCAACTCTAAATAATTGGAAGGCAGTGACATCCACCTAGCACATATTTGTCAAATTTCCAACATATTATGGAATAGGACAAATGCAAGGAAATCATTTAGATGCTAGAGAATGCTACTTAGCCATGTTAGCTATAGACGAACATGTACAGACAATGAATATAAAAGAGAGAAGGGTTGCTGTAGAGCCCACTGAAGTACTGGAAGGCAATCCTCTGGACGAAAGTAACCCTGAAAGGTTTGCCAGAATTGGAACAAGCAAGGAAGAGAAGACGAAGCAAGACCTCATCCAGTTCTTAAGGAAGAGTATTGATGTTTTTGCGTGGAGTCATGAAGACATGCCGGGTATTGACCTAAGTGTCATTACCCATTTTGTCTAAATGTGTATGCTTCCTCCAAGCCTGTCCGTCAGAAGAAGAGGGTCTTTACTCCTAAACTAGATAATGCTATCAAGGAAGAGGTCCAGAAGTTAGCCACAGCAGAGTTTATTCAGGAAGTTTATTACCCAGATTGGTTAGCTAATGTGGTGATGGTCAAGAAGGCTAATGGTTAATGGAGGATGTGTGTAGACTTCACCGATTTAAACAAGGCTTGCCCCAAGGATAGGTATCCATTGCCACGTATTGACCAGCTAGTAGACTCAACATCCGGTCATCAATTGCTAAGTTTCATGGATGCCTTCTCAAGTTTTAACCAGATAAGAATGGACAAGGCAGATCAAGAGAAGACATCCTTCATTACCAATCAAGGCTTGTTTTGCTACAAAGTGATGCCCTTCGATTTAAAGAATGCAAGGCAACTTATCAGAAGCTGGTTAATCATATGTTTCATCCGCAAATAGGATGGAATGTAGAAGTTTACGTGGATGACATGTTGGTGAAAAGCTTGGACGAGAAGAAGCACCTAGACGGCCTTCAGGAGATTTTTGACATGCTTAGACGATATAACATGAAGCTAAAACCAAGCAAGTGTGCTTTTGGGATTTCGTCAAGGAAGTTCATAGGATTTATGGTTTCTCATAGGGGAATTAAAGCAAATCCTGATAAGATCCAAGCAATACTAGACATGAAGCCACCAAGAAACATCAAGGAAGTCCAATCTCTCACTGGACAAATTACAGCCCTTAACAGGTTTGTTTCAAAAGCTACTGACAAATGTTTGCCATTTTTCAAGGTTCTCAAGAAGACGTTTGAATGGATGGACGAGTGTCAGAAGGCCTTCCAAGACTTTAAGGCCTATCTTACAACGGCTCCTCTACTAAGCCCGTCTATACCAGGTGAGGAATTGTATTTATACTTAGTAGTATCCCCACATACAGTGAGTTTGGCATTAATCAGAGAAGAAAGGAAGATACAGAAGCTTATTTATTATACAAGTCGAGCGCTAAGGGGAGCATAGGGACGATATCCTATGATAAAGAAGCTAGCATTTGCACTGATAACAGCTTCCAAGAAGCTAAGGCATTATTTCCAGGCTCATGTCATTAATGTCTTGACAGATCATCCACTCAAGAAGGCAATGAACAAGTTGGAAGCCGCAGGACAACTCATCCAATGGGCTATAAAACTTAGTGAGTTTGATATTAGGTATCAACCAAGAAGTGCAATAAAGGCTCAAGTTTTGGCAAATTTCATTGCAGAATTCACTCCTAATCATAGTGATCTATACGAGATGGATGAAACTAAAAAGTGGGTCGTCTTTGTAGATGGTTCGTCCACACAATGTGCAAGAGGTATAGGGGTTATACTGAAATCTTCGAAAAAGGATAAGTTATACTGAAAGCTTTGGCAAATTTCATTGCAGAATTCACTCCTAATCATAGTGATCTAGATGAGATGGATAAAGCTAAGAAGTGAGTCGTCTATGTAGATGGCTCGTCCACACAATGTGCAAGAGGTATAGGGGTTATACTGAAATCTTCGGAAAGGGGTAAGTTAAAATTTGCAGCTCGTTTACAGTACCAGACAACCAACAATGAAGTTGAATATGAAGCCCTCCTTAAAGGGCTAGAATTGGCCAAGTCCTTGGGGGCAGAGTCAATAGTTGTCCAAGGAGACTCTCAGTTAATCAGGGGTCAAGTAAATGGAACATGTGAAGCTAAGGAAGAATGGATGAAGAAGTATCTTAGTAAGGTGAAGTGGCTTGTTAAGAAATTTAAGGAAACCAGTTTTCTTCAAGTTCCAAGGGAGGAAAACATGGAAGCAGATGCCTTAGCAAGGGCAGCGTCAGCAGAAGGGTTAGTGGACGAGCATGACGAAGTCCAATACGTTCCAAGCATAGATCTTCCAGAGGTGCAGCAGATTGAAGGAGAAGAAAATTGGATGATCCCAATAGTGGCTTACCTCAAAGATGGAAGACTTCTAGAAGAAAGGGATAAAGCCAAAAAGCTAAGAATCAAAGCAACTAAGTATATTCTCATAGATGAGGTACTATATAAAAGAGGTTTCTCCCAGCCTTACCTAAGGTGTTTAGCTCCAGACAAATCAAACTATGTATTTAAGGAAGTTCATGAAGGAGTATACGGAAACCATTTAGGAGTAAGAGCTTTCATCCATAAAGTCATCTGTGTAGGTTATTACTGGTCGACCATTCAGGCAGATGCTAAGGCTTATGTTAAGGTGTGTGATCAGTGTCAACGCTTCAACAATATCCCTAAGCAACCATCAGAGTACCTTACCCCGATAATGGCCCCATAGCCCTTTGCACAATGGGGATTGAATATTTTGGGTCCTTTTCCAATAGGAACCAGGCAGATGAAGTTTTTAGTAGTGGGGATTGATTACTTCACTAAATGGGTAGAAGCTGAACTTTTAGCAAAGATTACACAACAGAATGTCAAGAACTTTGTCTAGAAGAGCATCATCTGCCAATTTGGGGTTCCTAGGGTACTAGCATCAGATAATGGAAGGCAGTTTGATAACACACCCTTCAAAGATTTCTGCGAGCAACTTGGAATAAAGAATCATTATTCCTCACTCTCCCACCCACAAGCAAATGGGCAAGTTGAAGTCGTAGACCGATCCTTGTTGAAGATCATCAAGACTCGGCTTAAGGGGGCAAAGGAAGTATGGCCAAACGAGCTACCAAGTGTTCTATGGGCCTATAGGACGACTGTGAAGACCTCCACAGGGGAAACTTCTTTTAAACTATCTTATGGAAGTGAAGCAGTCATACTTGTAGAAATACACATGGCTAACCACAGGGTGACGAAGTACAAGGACGAGGAAAATGAAGAACAACTTCATCTCAATCTTGGTTTGATAGACAAGGTGAGGATAGTTGCAGAACAAAGAATAGCAAGGTATAAAAATCTCATGGCTAGACAATATGATGCAATGGTGAAACCTAGGTGCTTTAACATTAGGGACCTTGTCCTAAAAAGGGTCTCCTTAGCAACCAGAAATCCGGCCCACAAAAAAAGGCAAGGATCATACTGCTTGGAAGCTCTGGATGGACAAAAATTAGAGCACCCCTGGAATGTTGAGCATTTAAGAAGATATTATCAGTGAAGTATCAGTATGGACGAGCATCATCTTGGATGAGCATCATCCTAAACGAGCATCATCCTAGAGGAAGTTTAAGTTATGTGTTACTTTCCTTATGTTTATTTGTGTTTGTTTGTTTTTTTTTGTTTTTTTTTTGTTTTTTTTTTTTTAGTACTACATGTTTTTAGTATTTTAATTCCCTAAAGTGCACTAGCTTCCGACTTGTGCACTGTCTATGGACATAATCATGATGGGCAAAGTCATGAACTTAGTCCGTTTGTACATAAGTATTTTCAATTCCTTAAAGGCACCAGCTTTTAAGCATGTGTCATGCTTGTGGACGATGTTTATGTTATGTAAATACAATTTGGGTTTCCAATGTATATAAAGTTGTGTGAATTTCCAATTTTCATATTGTTGAAGTTCTCATTAAAGCTAATCCACAAGAAGGCTAAAGGTACAAGATGAGCAAAATCTCTAGACGCATGAATGTAACGTCTATAAGCTTTCCTTAAATAAGGTAAAAGCAAAGTAAAATAAGCCTAAGGTATCTTCGTCTAATTAATGGACGAGGTAAAGCATGCACGCAAGAATATTCAAAATCCATGGATAAATGTGACCAGCTAAACAATCCAATCTCTAGACGAGTAAACGCTGGAAAAGTCTTGCCCAAAGACAAACAATGAACTGTCCAGCCTATGGACGAAGATTAATTCAAGCTATAAGTCAAACTTATGGACAAAGAAAGCTGGCAATAAAAATTCCATTCATAGACGAGTTACACTTGTAAAATATAATGAATGGTAGAATGTTGAACATGAAAAAACTATCCTAATATGGATGAACTAAATGCCTTCACAGGTGGACGGACCACACTTAAAAACCATAGAATATAACATGGACAATGTAAACAAAGGAAAATTCGTTCATACACAAAAAATAATATATTCAACAATTTATAAAGAATGAAAATGAAAATAGATATTCATTCACAAAAGGGTAGATGACCATTGTCCAAAAACCCTTGTATTATTTAAGCTAATGAAGGCTATTGTATCTATTATACGTCCACAAACTTGGACGAGAGAATTGTACTTAAATAAGTTTTAGAATAAAAGCCCAAAACAACGGGCATTCCCAATGAAATAAAAATAAATAAATTTTTCTAAAGAAATTAAAATTATTGAGATAAACCATTGAGGGCATTGTCCCCAGACTTTGGGTCGTCCTTGGTGGGCTCGACGACATCTTTAACAAGTTCAGTTGAGGCATCGTCCACTATATTGATGTCCTTGGAGCTCATTTGAAGCAAGGAACTTTCTGCTGTAGTAGGAACTTGGAAGGAGTCAAAGTCCATCGCACGGTAGGCCTCTTTGGCATCAGAGCGAAAGTCTTCATAGCCAGCAGCATAATGTTGGTCTAGACGATTGGTGTAGTCGTTTGACTTCATAAATGTTGCAATGGCTTCCTTCTTAGCCTTCTCCAAGGACGAAGTGAACCCTTGACATTTCACCTCAAGGTGATTGATACAAGTCTCCTTCTCAATGGAGTCTGCCGTGAGCTCTTCCACTTGGTTCCTTAGTTCCTTCTCTATTCCTTGAAGACAAGTGAGTTCCTCGGTCAACCTAATCACTTCCCCTTTCTTTAAAAGGAACTTGTCCTTCAGTTCTTTGTTCTTCGTCTTAGAGGCCTTAGCCTCATCACAAAGCTCCTTGGCTTGGCTGGACGCAGTGTAGAACTTTGCCATGGCCTGAAATACAGATGGACGAAGAAGAGTTAGAAATTTTCCTTAAATTTCTTAGAAAAATAAAATAAGAATAATTAGAAAACTACATACCTTGAAAAGATCATGGATGGCAGAACGTTCAAAGTCTCTCACAAACATGTCATAACATGCACTCACCTCTTTGTCAGAGATGATCCCTTTGAACGTCTTCCACACATAATCTTCGTCCAGCACCAAGTTGGGAGAACGTTTGGCTAGAACTGAATCATTAACTCTATGAGGGACTTTGGCCGCATGGGGAGTAGGATTTTCAGGCTGGACGATTGAAGGAGAAGCTTGAACAGGCACCAGGTTCACTGTCGAGTCGTCCAAGTCTACCATCACGTCTTGAGGCTTTGGAACTTTGGGAGGAGGGGTCTTGCCAGACTTTTACTTCTTAAGATCTCGGCATCTTGGAAGGTTTCCAAGGTCTATACTACTTGAAATGTTTTTCCTTTTCCCAGCAGCAGCCTGGACGACAAACTTCTGGACGGCCAAGGGAGTTGGCTCGTCCTGAACCTGAACGTCTTCCTCCTCTTCAATCCCACTAGCCACATTCTTCTCTTTATTATCCTTCATGGTGGCTAACCTTTTGATGATGAAAGATAAAGGTTAAAAAAAAATGAAAAATGATAGACGACACTTACTTCGACGAGTAGTCTCCTCGTGTGCAAGATTCTCCTCAGTGGGCTCAAGACCAAGTCCCCAGACAGCAAGATGACGAAAGGTCACCAAGCTATGGAAGGACCTCTCAGGATAAGCACGAGCTCTGTCAATACGCTCCAAGTAAAACTTGTCCAAATCTGGACGAGTAATGGCTGCACAAATAAAAGACATGGTTAGACAAGGAAAAAAATAAATAGAAAAGACGAAGTAAAGGATGAAAGACATACCCTCAGGACGAAGACTACCTAAGGCACTAGTAAAAGGAGGAAAGGGGCATTATTTACATCACTTGGGTCCCTAGCCCAATTTCCAAAAATAAAGAAAAACTCTTTCTTCCATGACCTATCAGAAGAACTATAACCCCTAATCAAACTAAATTGGGGGCCTCTAGATGAGAACTGGTAAAAACCAGCAGATTGTTTAATTTTTAAGAGTTTATAACAGAGGAGGAACTCGTCCACTGTGATTGGATAGTTCCCCTCAAACACCTCACGCCATAGCATTTGCATGGCTCCTATCGTCCTTCATCCATTAGAGTTGAGTTGGTTTGGTCCAATACCCAACCTATGGAAGAAGCCTCTACAAAAAGAATTAAGGGGAAATCAAAGACCTACTAATAAGTAAGAAGCATATACACCAAAGCTAGAAAGAGGAGAATAACATCATTCTCCACTCTTAGGGAAACAAGGTCTAAGCTCAAGGGGAATTTGGTATGTACCTACAAGGGCTGTTAACTTATTCATATCTAAGATGGACGTAACTTCTGGGGTACAGCTATAGATAACATTTTCGTCTTCCTGCTCATCTTGAAGGGGACTAGGTGACTTACTTCTTCTGGACAAGCTAGCCTCAGTCGCAGAAGCCATCCCACGTTGCATCTCCTCCTGGAAATCCTTTAAAGGAAATCAAAGGAACCCAGACGAATAATACTCGTCTTGGGAACTACTGTCACTATTTTCACTACTACTCTCATAACTACCACTACTACCAAGTGACTCGTCCTGATACTCGTCTATCTCTCTCTCAATACTACCATTAGACGCAGACATATTTATAAAAATATACAGAACTTCCTAAAGACGGAAACCTAAGAATGAAGAGAATGAAGTACCTGACGAGAGACTAGGGACGAGGATGACTAGACAAAGCTATTAGACTAGATGGCAGAAAGGAAAATATCAGAAAAGGAAAAGGGTAAGAGAGAGAATGTACATATTTATAGGCCCTAGGGGTGGGTCAATGAAATGACTCAGGCCAACCAGAAATTGACACGTGGCATGTCCCTCGAAAAATAAATCGACGCGACGAGTTAGTCAATAAGATTGTGACACGTGGCATAATCTAAAACAACAGAATTCAGCCAAAGCAAGGACACCACGTGGCACATCAATTGACCGTTAAAATATTGACACGTGTTAAAAGCAAACAGTAAATCAAAGTTCTGCCACAGTGTCCGAGACGACCTTTGGACAACGGGGGCAACTGATGGTGAACCAAAAATTGGACTACCTCCAGTTCGTCCATAGTGTCGTCCAAGTCCAGAAAGGTTGTCCTACTACAAGAAGGTCGTCCAAGTGCAATAAGGTCGTCTAGCATAGAAGCACCTAGACAACCTCCTAACACTTAGAAATTCTCAAGGTTAATTTATGTTCAAAAGCTTATAATTCGGATCACATTCTGCTATTCTGAACTAGAAACAAAATCCTTATTCATCGCTCTAACTTCCCACTAAGTTCTTAACTTCTGATAGTAGTAATGGAAGTTAAGTTTGAACCTTCTAACTTCCATCCACGTTGAGGAAGTTACTAAACAAGTAACCACTTCAAAGCTCACTATAAAAGGACTTAACCATATCAAATTAAGGTAAGTTTTCACCACTCCAAAAGTTGGAGTTCTTGAATTCTAGAGAGAAAACTAACTTAAGCATCTGAGTGTTCTTGGCTGGTTTACCCCAGTCACCTTTGATATTGTGTTTCTTTCTTTTTAGGCCTTCCAAGTAACCACAAGCCCATTGAAGCCTGGAGCATTCAGCCTATTGATTTTCTAAGCATCAACAAAACATATTTGACCAAACTCTCTGACATGAAATCTAACCATCTGATCGGAGTGAAAGTAACATTAATTCAAAGAATATGAATTGGTGCAAACTAAGTCAAATGACATTGAATTGGTGCAAACGAGACATCGTTGAGATAAGCAAAATAAAGCATAGAAAAAACCTTTGATTTGAGAGACATGGTTTTGAAATCCAAACCGGATTGTACGGTCCGACTTGGTTAACCGAGAACCGTCCATTAGAACGGTTCTTTTACTCTTAAAACCCACTCTACACAAAAAATCAGTGAACCGTGCAAATCGAGGTTGAATTGCCCGGGTTTGAGAATCGTGACCAAGTCTCACAGTTCAGACCAAAGCTTCCAAAAAAAAAAAAACAAAACAAAAACGACTTCATCAGTTCATCTCCGGTGAAACTGAGTTGTTTTGCCACTTTATGCCATTTTTCTATCTTTTTATCTCTCATTCTCAACCCCAAATTTGAAATTGCAATCCCAAAAGTCAAAACACACTAATAGATCCACATAAAATGAAATGAAAAGCACAAACCTTTTCTTCTTTTTCCTCATCTACATTTTCCTTCTTCTTCCTCTTTTCCGTTTTGCTCCTTTCTTCTTCTATCACCAGTCACTAGTACCCACAACCAAAAGCCAAGTTTTTTTTCTTTTTCAATGCGTTGTCTATCACTATGGCATTGGTTGGCAGGCACCCTTTCCCCGTGTGAAGAGTTGGACATGTGGCTACCTCTCCACCTTTCATTGATTTGTAATTTTTTTCTAACTTATTTGATTTGATTGCTTCATTTATTTACATGTGGTTCAGTCATTTCTTATACAACATACACGCGGTAAAATCCTACCAATTCCAACAAATTTATTTACTGCCTCTGTACTGCCAATGTAAATGTAATTGTAGATTAAAAAATGCACAAAACATTGTATATATTTATATAAAGTGTACAATATTATACATATTTACATGAAAGTGTACAATGTTGTAAGTATTAATTTAATTTATAATGTAAATCTTGCTTTGATAGTATATTATAAATAAATAATTTTCTTTTATTATTATTATTATTAACAATTGATAATATTGCGTTAATTTTTGAAACACTATAATGAAAGTTGTGATATGAAAAATACATTTGAAAAATGGTCTTCATATTTATTTGGTTTATTTTAGTCAAATTTTCACTTATACTAATTTAATATATTTATTTATATTTTAAATAATTATTAAATTAATTATGACATCATCACGGTTGAACCTCGGTTCAACCTCAAAAATCTTGAACCTCTTCCTTTAACGGTTTGATGAACCGTCCAAGTTTCAAAACCATGTTGAGAGGCTTTAAAGATTCTCTACAACTTGATTGAGTTGGTTTTCTCTAAGGAAGACGGTTTGTTGAAGTAATAACAAGCAAAATGGAAAGTTTTTCGAAACCCAAGATTGGTTGGAGGTTGCAACTTTCTAACTGAGGAGCTTATGATTGCAAAGTAGACTTCTATCTTTCTAACAACACTAGGAATGCCTATGGACTAAATTAGAAATGAGCCAAACTTTTAAGTATAAAAAATGATAATTATTTAACATTGGAATTGCGATATCACTCCCAATATCCACAGGATTGCCTCCAAATTATAAGGGGAGTGGATTAAATAAGATAATCTCATTGATGTCTTGGAGTGATCAAATCCATGAACATCATAAAGAATGGGGAACAGTCACTAGAATATGAATGAGCAAATAACCCAAAAACCATATCTTTTGGCTTTTCGGTTAAAGTTTGTGTACTAATATAAGCTTACAAAAGTACCCCCCATCAACCCAACTCTAGTTGATCATCTCCCTTCTCTTCCCTTATTCCAAGCACGATTAATTATCGTTTCTAAAATTATCCCCATTAATTATTAAACTAAGCCTTTTTTTTTGCTAGGGACTAGACTATCTGCATATGGGTTCAAATGTCCCAATAATTAATTAAGAATTCAAAAATATGTAGACCTCTTAAAAAAAGAAAAATAATAATTATTACTTCACATTCAGAAGTGCATGTACTTTGTTACATGAGTAAAATGGGAAAATCTAGAATCTACATTTTACACGTGATATTAAAGAGTGGGTACAATATCAGACTAGAAATACTCATGGTAAAAAGTAAATAGACACGTTTATAACTTTTATGAAAGATAAATAAAATAAAGGGAAATTTAAACGAGCATTGTAAGGTGTTCATTAAGGATGAGTTATTGTGGGGTCTAGTCAATCAATATATATATATATATATATACAAGCAGAGACCTCATGTGAGAGTGCATGAGCTCCTGCCATGTGACACTCTAATATTGCATTTAGCCTTTTTAACCTCTTCTCATTAAGTTGGTTTTACTGTTGCCCAAAAAATTACGTTAACTTCTTTTTACTATTATCTAAAAGATGGGCTTTTGTTGAAAATTAGACCAAGCCTTATGAGAAGCTGAAGCCCACTTATTCCCTTACATATTATAACTCAAGCATGATCCTTTCCCATGTGTAGATGAAAACCAAGACCCTAACCCACTTACAAACTCTCTTTCTCCTCCCCCATGCATAGATTAAACTTGAAAGTTAAGACCTTGACTCACTTAGAAGCTCTTTTCCTTCGTACAAGCTTCCCTTCAGACTATACACACTCTTCAACTTCTTTACAAACAACGGTTTGTAGTTTGGATTCACTGATCCTATCTTACCAAACCAACATTCCTACTAATTTCTCAAGTCTTAATTCAATCCTTCTGTGTAAACAAATGGAGATTTATGGTCAAGGAAGATATACAATCACTCTAAAAAAAAAAATTTAAATGTACAGTCTAACCTAAACAATCCCACCTCTCTCTCTCTCTCTCTCTCACACACACACATTTTGAGTGCTATATTAGGATTCTCCAAATTGAAGATAATATTCAATCTTACCAATGGGCTACACATTGGAAGGATTGTCTACGAAGATAACAAATACTTCTCTTACTGTGTTACAAGAGTAATTCTTAGGTAATCCTAGAGCACCATGAATAGTGCTCCCTTATCTCACATTTATGATAAAGTTCACTCATTAAATTCATGGTGGGATCCATAATAAATGTGAGATAAGGGAGCACCATTTTACTATATTTCGAGAGAGAAAATTATTGAATACTCCAGGAGTACCAAAAATGTGTACTCCCCTCTGGGTCCCACTATAAATTTAATTAGTAAGGCTCATAGTTATGTGAGAGGGAGAGTATGCATTTATGGTACTCCGGGAGTACCCAATAATTACTCCTCCAAGAGTACCTATGGACTTTTTGTGTTAAAGAAAAAGTCAAATGTTATGTGATATGACATAGTCACCAATAGTCATATTGCATTCAACTATATTCATATTGAATTTTGAGTCGGTCAAGGACGGATCTATGATTTTAAGCTAGCGGGGGATAGAATATAAAGGGGAAAAAAAGAAAAAAAAAACTCCAAATAGGCAACCATATAACATTAAAAAAATAATGTTTTTTAAAAAAAAAATACTAGGCTAGCTAGGATTTTTTTTTTTTTTTGAAGTTAGAGCATTCATAGTGGTGGTGCTAAAAATTTTAACTTTTAGCACCTCAAAAAGCTATTTTATCTATTTTACTACCTTACTTTACAATACACTCAATATCAAATGTTATATTTTTTTATCACTTCAATATAAAAAACTCATTAAAATAATATAGGAAGAGAGAGAATTTGAGTTTTTTAATTAAAGTAAGAGAGATATAATTTTAATAAAATATTTTATTTTATTTTTAACAACTTGCTACAGTCAATTGGTATTTATACTAGTTTACTGTAGTTGCAAAAAATTTAGCTTTAGCTTCTCCAATAACATATGATTTTTTGGTTCTTTGGTGGAAAAATAGTTTTTTTTTTTTCTGCTAAAATACAATCATCATTGTGAATGCTTTTATTGTTTTTGTTAAGTTTTTGGGTTGGATAGTTGCTATTTGGGTGAGGCTAGCTAGGCTTATTGAGGAGAAGAGAAACCTAAGATTTTGGAAGGAAGGCCCAACTATAAAAATAAAATATATAATAACTAAAAAAATAAAAAATTTTGGACCCAGGGGGGCTCGGGCCCCCTCCTAGGTCCGTCCCTGAGTCAGTGTGATGCTATGGTACTAGGTATGAAAACCAATTTGTTAAAGACTTTTGATATGCTCCTACAACTGATTAAGAAATTCACAAGTTTGATCAAACTGTTTGTGTGCCTTTGAATTGCAGGGGTTTTTTTTTTTTTTTACACTAATGTGCATGAAGGTGGTAGGTCCATCATAAGCATAAAAATGATCATCAGTTCAGATATTGACAAACAATTGAGATACTGCGATAATAAATTCTAATAGCATTTGTCCTTTCTAAAAAATCTAAACAATTTAAAGGATTCTAGCAACGAATATTTGGCATAAAATCTATGATGCAAAATAATTTTGGTATCCCATGTACAATAGAAACTAGAGAGAACTACAGAAATTTTTAGTTAGATGCACACTAAAAATGTTTTTTAAAGTCTTCTTGAGTTATTTATTATTTCAGTTTGAGACCAATATAATTTAATTATATTTTTTTATGCAAAACTTGAGACCGATATACTTTTAGGCAAAGTTTTCCCGTGCATCGCATGAGTTTCCGGACTAGTTAATATGAATTGATGAGGGGACTGAAATATTGAATCTAGTAGGGACAAGTGGAACTCAAAAAGCTGGCTCCATTGGCTCCACAATCTACACTCTAAAGCTGGTAAAAAATTTGACATAAAGAAAAAATTTTTGACATAAAACCATTTCTTAACTGATACCTTATATTACTAGTTAACACAACCCATAAGTAAATAGACATGGACCTTCAATGCATACCTCCGTGATATCACGAGTCACGACACTCTACTGTCTCCACATATATATATATATATATATATATATATATTTTATGAAGATTCAAAGCAACTACTATCATCTAGCAGAGACGTAGGGTCTCTTTAGATCTTTAGATACTGCTTATTTTGTTGAAAACTGAAAATTTATTACTGAAAATACTGTAGCAAAATATTTTTGAATGATAAATAGTGTCGTGGGTCGTGAACAGTGTCACTTATCTGCGTTTTTACTGAATTTTTAGCTGGGTCATGAATAGTACCATGGGACCTAGCCAAAAACACAAACGCACAAACGCTAACATTCATTTGCACGCAAACGCAAGCATAATTTCAATAAATTAGAACAGTGCAATCTCAACTACCAGTTCGGTTAGATCTTAGATATGAATATATTGGACGTAATATTTTATATTTATACACTGTATTCAACTACTAAAATTTAATAATTGACCCTTTTTTTATAATATAATTGACCAAATATTAATTTACACCTTCTTGTCTACATTGCGCATTTGCATGTGACAATCCACATCGTTGCACGAAATTGACTTTTAACGGCATATAAATTATGAGTCTAGTTAACTACATTTGTTAATGATTATTTTAAAAAAGTTTTGATACAATTTTTACATAAAATATAAAACAAAATTAGTTATTTTTTTTTATTTTTTCATAAAAAAATTAATTATTTCTTAAATCAATACCATTAAGATTCGTTTACCATAAATATTTGACGTAAAGCAAGCTAGATATGCATAAATGTCACCAAGTTGACTTTTCTCGCCGTCCTGAGTGCCCTATACTTTGTTGTGTCATGTGTGGGTTTTTTTTTTTTTTTGGTATGTGTGGAAAAAGTGGCTACGATTTCTTTTGTTTTCTTAAAGAAAAAGGAAAATACTAACGGATGTTCTTAGAGTAATGATTAATAATCTAGTTAAAGAAAGTTTTTTATAGGAAAAAAAATTAATATTTTTACAGTTTTTTCTATTTCCCATAAAAATAGTGTTAAAACTTTTCTAAAATGAATTGTTAACCATTGCTCTAAGAGCACCTGTTAGTATAACTCCTTCTTAAAACGGCAATAAGGTTTTTAATATTGTAATTTATTACTTGACATCCAACCGTGCTCACATTTGTTAAAATGTGTGAAAAATATGTGAAAGGATGTTCACAACTTCATATTTTACATATAAAGAAAATTCTTAGTTTACATTGTATTAACAATCTAAGATTTACATTGTAGACTAAACAAATATTTATAATATTGTACATATTTGTTTAGTATACAATATAAGATTTATATTAATAGTACAATGTAAACCTATGATTACCCTTATATATAATGTGAAAGAGGTATGTGCATGGTTGGATGTGAAGTAAAATGTTTTTTCTCTTCAATATTTGGAAAAAATAGATAAGAGCATTGACATTATATCTTACCATCACTAGACCAGATATAGGTTATGCAGTGAATAAACTCAGCCAATTTGTCTCTAAGCCTAGGAAACCACACTTAGATGTAGCTTATAAAGTCCTTCAATACATCAAAGGATGTCCTAGCCAAGGCATTTTATTATCAACCAGGTCTGATCTGCATTTGAAGGCTTACACAGATGCTGATTGGGCTTCTTGTGTAGATACAAGAAGGTCCACTACTGGATATTGTGTATTTTTGGGAGATTCCTTGATATTATGGAAGTCTAAAAAGCAGTCTATAGTGTCCAGATCCTCTGCTAAAGCTGAATATAGAGCCATGGCAGTGACAGTGTGTGAGATGACATGGTTACTTGTTTTGTTGAAGGATTTGGAAATTTATCATCCACAGCCTGCTCTACTTTTCTTTGATAATCAAGTAGCCATTCACATCGGAGAAAAT
Organism: Quercus aquifolioides; assembly: GCA_019022515.1. NCBI lineage: Eukaryota > Viridiplantae > Streptophyta > Magnoliopsida > Fagales > Fagaceae > Quercus > Quercus aquifolioides. The sequence goes on from CM032333.1 coordinate 44,706,523, forward strand.
CCTGTTTTTCATGAAAGAACCAAGCATATTGAAGTTGACTGTCACTTGGTTAGAGATAAAGTTCAAGATAAAGTTGTTAGATTGTTTTATACTCCCACACATTCACAATTGGCAGATTTGCTCACTAAAGCTTTAAGTGGTCTACAACTCAAATACTTACTTACCAAGATGAACATAGTTAATATTCATAGTTCTGGCTCTCATCTTGAGGAGGACCGTCAAAGTTCAGCACCCAAAAGAAAGAAGAAGAACCAACTACAAGCATTAGATAAGAAGAACTAAACATAGGCTATACGACAGAAAAGGATTTTGTACATATAACAGAGCTACACAAGTCGTTTTGTTCCTTTATTTATCTTCTTAGTGTTCACACGTGCCATAACTAACTGTAACTATCTCTTACACGTGTTCCTTATAATGTGCCCAGTTAGTTAGTGCTTAGCAAGTTAGTTAGCTTAGTTTTCTTGTATAAATACTATCTTGACGTACATAATCATTTATGCTAATACAATCAGAAATTTCTGATCTTTCTTGCTCTCTTGCTCTCTGTTTTCTTCTTTCTCTGATAGTATTAGATTCTTATAAAATGAATAATGAAGATGACCTCAAGTTGAAACAATTTAATTTACAAAATCAAAGATTTGAGACTTAATTTAAACATAGTTTAAACTATGTAATTTGTTAGAAGGGGACGATTATCTCCATAATCGATTTGACTTATATTCTCGCAGTGAACTTCCCGAGTTGTCCTTATTATAAATAGGTCTTTAATTATCACAATCTTTAACAACAGTCCAAATAGTTTGCATCGCAGAGAGGATAAATAGAAGCTGAGAGATTGACACATTCAGACAAAAGCAAAAGCCACAGCATCACACAAAAAACTAAAGAAAAACTGAGCTTTTTTATCATATAACTTATCGAAGTCAATCTTTATATATAACTAAGCCTTTTTCCTTCGTGAGTCACAAGAAACTTTCTTGAGAAAAAACTAGAGAAGGATTTGAAGTTTTTCATTTTTTTTTGGGGTCAGGATGAAGTTCTGCAAGGAATACAGGCAGTACATGCAGGGCAAAGAGGAAACGCTCCCTGTACTTGGCTTCAAGAAGCTGAAGAAGATCATGAAGAAGTGCAGGAGAGACTTTCGGTGTAAGAAAAACATTGATGGGTTCCATAACAGCCAAACCTGCCCGGATCATTGCCCAGGTAAATCTAAGAAAGAATTACAAATGTTTGTTGATATATTATTTGTTTTATTTATTCTTCTCTCTTTGGTTACATCTTAGCTATGTGTCTCACAATGAATCTATTGTATTTATAGTAGTCTGAATCCTAGACTTACTAGAAATACTTTGTTTGTATTCTAAGTAGTATTAGATACAGTAAACTTAAATTAAAAAGAGATAATAGACTTGTGCGTTGACTAGGATTGGCCCTTGATATCTCTAACATCAAGTCAATAATGGTTATTCATTAATTAAGAGAAATGGTTTGAGTAATGTGGTCTTTAAAGATGATAGAGACACATGTCCAAAAAGAAAACTGATAAAGGAGGCTATCAATAATCAACATGATTCATGATAATCGGCCAAGATGGTTGAGGACACGTAATAAAAAAGAAGGCTAATGACTAGGTGTAGAAGAAAGATGCACATGCCCAATGAATGTAATTGAAATTGCCAAGATCTTCTTGTCATAAAATACCATATGTGAGAAAGACACATATGATAATGTTAGGATGTTGTCTATAACATGGAATAGATTAGAATGGGCCTACAAAGTGGCTGGCACAATGTTAAGAGAGAACCTTAACGTCGTCCACCACACAGAGTAGATAAGGATGAGCCAAGATAAATGATTGGCAATGGCAATAAAGAGAGGAACATTGATCTAGTGATTAAAGATATGGATTATTAATAAACACCACACAATCTTGGCCTTCTTAAGTGTACATCAACATGGGAAAGCCCATTATTGTTACATCATCACAATTAAGTTATGTGATTTACAATGAACTAATTGGTATTTATAATAGACTAAATCTTAGACTACTGATAGTTGAACTACAAATAAGATTGAGCCATGATATCTCTAAGATTGCCCATTACACTTATTTTCCCTTTAAGAAATAATTCATTTCATGCAATGGAGAATTATCTTTGTAGAGTATTTTTTACTATACTCTGATGGGTAATGACATGATTGTTAGTCGTACAACACATCTGCAATAAATACCTGAATCCTTGAGACACACCTGGGATTAGTTAGATGCCCTTCGAGCCCAAAGAAAAGAATTAGTAAACAATACACATCCTATCCATGAACAAGAATGAAGTAGTTGTTAACTGAAATATAAGATTGTTTTAGTGAATTATGCAATAACTTAAAAATTAAATGAAAATAAAAACCAAGTCACCATGGAGTTTCCTATTTTTAAAGTCATATTTTCTTCTTTTCTAAGTTATATTATTGAAAGGATGGAACCAAATGCAATGCAATGATACTATAGTATATAATGTTGATAGAAACATAGTTACCTTTACAAGATCTTATGTACAAAATGTATATAAGGCGAAAGAACTTAGTGTTTCTATGGTTTTGTTGGAGACTAGTGTGCGATGGAACCATCTTCCCTTCTCTTCTCAAGGACATGTCCTCAGTAGTAGGTTTTTTCAATGAGCAAGCACAGAAATTGCTTGAGCTACATCTTGCTTCTGGCCTTCAGAAGTACTTCCTTTGGTTAAGAGGCAACCGACAGAGCAACCATATTGCCTTAATTCAGAAAGGGAAAGACCTTGTTTCTTATGCATTGATAAACGCCATTGCAATTCGAAAAATACTGAAGAAATATGATAAGGTCTGTCCATGGCCTGCTTTTGAATTTTGCCTCTTTTATTTTTTTGCTAACTAATTAGGGAGGAAAAGAGGAGTAGATGAAGATATTATAAATGTAAATTTTGACAATAAAGATTATGAACCAAACGGCAATACATATTATTTGGAAACTTAAGCAAAGTGAAATACATTCTGGCTGTGGTTGATTTTCATTGTATAATTTGAACTTCATGTTGATCACAGATTCATGACTCTAAGCAAGGACAGACCTTCAAGTCCCAGGCCCAAAGTATGCGTATTGAAATTCTTCAGAGTCCCTGGCTCTGTGAGCTTATGGCTTTCCTCATCAATTCAAGGGAAAGCAAGGTCAAGTCAGAGAAGGCGCCAGCATTTGAAGGCTGCAACCTCATATTTAATGACGGCAAACCATCACTCACCTGTGAAATCTTTGAATCCATCATCAAACTTGATATTGACTTGACTTGTTCTATATGCTTGGTAAGTTCCCATTTATAGAAGTCATATTTCCTTATCAGTGCCAAGAATCAACTCTCGCCTATAGTATTATGAAGCATATTTGATCAATATAAATACATAAAGCATTTAGTTCTGTGATTTAGGATTACATCATAACACCAATAGCATCTTCTTCCCTATCTCATGAACATCCATGATCACTAAAAGTAGAATTTATGGAGAAGAAAAGGCTCACTTATCAAGGTGCTCAAGTGACACCACTAATCAGTTGATTTATTTTATTTTTCCAAAAGGAGACAGTCTTTGATCCAGTTTCCCTCACTTGTGGCCATATATTCTGCTACATGTGTGCTTGCTCAGCTGCATCAGTGACTATCATAGATGGACTTAAGGCGGCAGAGCCAAAAGGAAAATGCCCTCTATGCCGAGAGGTATATTAATTTCTTTATCACCCATTATTCCAGCACTTAACAAAAGTATGGGGTGGGATTGTGGAGGTATTAATTAAATTCAAATCATACCAATCAAATTATTTGTATGATTATTCAGTAAGCTTTTCATTATTAGCAAAAAGGGAAAGAAAATCTTTAGGTTCTATGGGCTTAGTCCCATATTGCAGATTAGGGAGTTGGATGAATTTCTGAGCTATTGTCAAAGTTTTGGGTGCGCTTGAGGCTTAAGTTTAATGGGACCATGATTTGTAATGCGCCTCTGCAGTTGGAAATATTGACTCCATGAATTCTTTTGTGTTGATTTTAGGTGGGAGTCTTTGATGGTGCTGTACACTTGGATGAACTCAATATTCTTTTAAGCCAAAGGTATATTTTTCTATAGGGTTATTTTTACTCAAGTTATATCCTTTTGTTTGAGAAAACTTAGCTTCATATCATTCTAAGTTCTATATTCCTATCGATTTTACCATACAAGGTTGGGTGGTAGTGAGGGTGTAAATTGAAAACATAGAAATCAAAAAATTAATAAAAAGTTAGAAACAATAAAAAAGATGAATAAATATATGTTTCTTTTTTCTTTTTTGGCCCCTTTAAAGTTCCTTATTGCTATCAATGCCTATTTGAATAGTTGCCATGAATACTGGGAGCAGAGACATCAGAGAGAAAGAGTAGAGAGAATTCAACAAGCAAAGCAGTACTGGGAGAACCAATGTCTAGCATTAAGTGCACGTAACCAGGCAACATCCTCGTCATAGGAAGCTGGTATTAGGTAAATAAGTGGATGTTTTCATGTATCCAAGAAGAAAAATTTGCATGTTTTTTATTTTTTATTTTTCGCCACAGAGTGGGGAAAGTCTGCCGAAGTGGACTTCGAATCTGAGCTCATTGGCAACATATCTTTGATTTCAGTTTATAAATTTTATGTTCCTTGTAGATGCCTTGATTTTGTGTAAATTATATATACTGTTTGTTGGAGCATTTTAATATTAAATAAATAAAATGAATAAATGTAATAACATAAATGTAAAGATGTGGGAGTGAATATGGAAGATGAAGAGTTAGTGAAAATGTTTAATCCCATATTGAAAAGGAGAGATACTATTTTATTTTTTTTAATTGTGGTGATTAATGGGCTAAAATGTATTGACTCAGATATTGGGCTAGATATGTGCGCAAGGGGGAGGTGAAGAGTGGAGGTATCAAAATTGGAAATGAATCAGCCTCTTGGATCCTTATCAAACCATTAATTGTGTAACTTCAGCCCATCAGATTAATCCTGGGAAGAGAGCGAGTGCAAGTAATAAAATTCAGAAGTATTATTCAGTTTCTCTTTGTATTATTTCTATTATCATTGTATTTTGCACCAACACTGTTTTTCATGTATAACATTGTGTTCTAAATTATTGAAAAATGTCTTTGATGGTGTTGCTTGACATATATCAAATTTGAGAAGGATTTCTCTATTGAAGATAGTAACCAAAGGAAGCAGCGTTAGTGTATTCGAGTATACATCATTTTGTCAAATTCGTTGGTTGATACAATGAATATAAGCATCTCAAGAATTCTTTCTCCAAAATTGTCAATATATGTGGTTTTGATGGATTATAACATGCATAGCAAGGTAAGAAAAAGAATTCATTTGTATTTCTACATTGATTCCAACTTTCTCCATGTAATTATGTACTAATAATCTATATCTATATAATATCTAAAAGCTAAAACCTATCCACATTCGGTCCATTTCAGTCTATTTCGGTCCATTTATGTCTCATTCGGTCCACCGGTCATTTCAGTGCACTTCAGTCCATGTGGTCCGCTTTGGTCCATTTCGATCTATCTTTTTATTTTTTATTTTTTGGGGAAGAAATCCAACATTATAGTAATATGATTGCACACTAAACTCTTTATTGCTATTTAGGCTCCAATCAAACATTCACACACCGCAATTCCCAACCATGAAAACCACAAATAAATCTTAAATTCCAAAAAAAATGACCATCATCACTTTTAGAGAAAAAGGAAAGCATTGATGCATCCTTATTCACAACAATCAAAATATGTCCAGATACATCTCCTTTAGGGCTCAATCACCACACCACACATCATGAGAGAATCTGATCCTTCTACCATTTCTGTTTTGTAAGAGATTTAAGAGGACAACTTCCTCCAACCCTTTCTAATTCCCCTCCATAGACTACACCCATGTGGCCTACAAATAACCGAAGTAGTCCATCCATACCCTGCTTCCCCATTTTAGGAAGCAATAACATTCCTTCAAGAGTATTTATAAATAAAAATAAAAACAAAAAAATTCCTCCTAGAGTGATCACTTTCCTCTAGAAACCTCCATAACCATTTACCCAATAAGGCTGGCTTAAAAGTTAAATTTCAATTTGGTAATTGTGTTGGTGAATAGCAAGTTGTTTTACAATTAAAGGCCATCAATGAATTCCATCAACTTCCTTAATTGGCAAATATTTATAAAGGAAAATACTAATACAATATTAAGAAAAAGGGTTGCACTAACTGTCATTAGGGCACAGAATAGTGATGGCAAATTTAATCCAACGGAAGGTCTCAAGATCATGTATCACCATTATCTAAATTAAAATTTAAATCTCGAAACTCCATTGGTGATTAATAGATAGGTTTGAAGTTAATGCCGTCATAATATTGGTCTACTTTTGTTCACTTCGGTCAATTTTGGTCCAATTCGGTATACTTCGGTCCACTCCAGTTTAATTAGGTCCATTTGGTCTACTTCGATCAATTTAGCCCAATTCAATCTATTCGGTCAATTTCAGTCCAATTTGGTCAATCCGTTCTACTTTGGTCCAATTTGGCCTATTCGGTCAATTCAGTCCACGTTGATCTATTTGGTCCAATTGGGTCCACATTGGTCCATTCAGTTTATATTGGTCCATTTGGTCTATTTAGTCCATTTTAGATCATTTCGGTCCAATTTAGTGTACATACATAAGAATGACAAAATACGAGTCTGGGTTGGGAGTACTATTAATTATTTGAGTTATATCAATTGTAATTATATGATAAGTTTTGGTTATCATAATAATTTCCTTAAGAAAATGAGAAATTGAATAATAACTTTAAAACTTAAAAAATTTAATTGTACCAAAAGAAATTAGAAAAATATAATACATAATAAAAATAGTTAGAAGAATATGACAATTTCATAAAAAATAATAAAATTATATATTTGTAAAAATAGAATGATGAAAATTAATTTTTGAAATTGTTTAGGAGGAGGAAAGACTATCAAAACTTGCCTAATCACATGTTTGTCAAGTCTTATTTCCAATTTTTTCTCTATAAGGTAATAATTTTCATTTTTAATAATTCGAGACTGCTAAATTTTTAATGACAAAAATACCTAAGGAATGTGATGATTTGTGCATTTTTTCAATGAAATAATTTTGTATATAAATCGCATCACACCCTTAGCCTCTGTTTGGGAAGCGTGTTTTGTGCGTTTCCCAATGAAAGCATTTTTTTGCTGTGGGTCCTATGCATTGTTCATGGAACCCACAAATACCTTTATTCAACAACTCTTTCTTTAAAATTGGGTCTTACGATACTATTCACACATTTAAAAATTATTTTGCTACAGTATTTTTAATTTTTAGTAATAAACGTTATCTAAACAGATCTTTAGATAATTTTGTAATTGAAAAATGCATCAATTGAAAAAAAAAAAAAAAAAAAAAACCTTTTAGAAAAAAAAAAAGAAGGTAAAAGTTGGATTCGGGATTAAAAAAAAAAAAAAAAATCAACTTATTGGGGCGTGTGGCAGTTTTGTAAAATACAATACATAATTTTGTATATAAATCGCATCCCACATCCCAACGGCTCTCTCATTCTCTCTCCCAAATCCCCAAATTTGAAATCCCAGACTTCTCTCTCTCTCTCCTCAAATTCCAGAGTTCTCTCTCTTTCTCTCTCTCTCTCTCTCTCTCTCTCTACCCAAAGGGTTAGGGTTTCATCACAATTCTCCATATCATATCGCATGTCTGTGTTTTGGAGAAAATCTGATACCCTTTCTCTCTTCTTGGAAATTCAAGAAAAGGGTTTGAAGATTTTCTCGGGAAAGTGACTGCGGGAACAACAACAACAATAATTTTCCGGTGAGGGGTTTTCCTTGCCGCCGCTGGCACGGAAGCCGAGGCCGATGATGCCTATGTCAGAAAGGAAGACTAATGGGTTTTTTTGTGCTTTCATACGTTTTAGACTGATGGGTTTTTTTGTGCTTTCATACGTTTTAGACTAATGGGTTTTTTTTTTTTTTTTTTTTTTTTTTGTGCTTTCACATGCTTTAGACTAATGGGTTTTTTTTTTTTTGGTGCTTTCATATGCTTTAGACTAATGGGTTTTTTTGTGCTTTCATATGGTTTAGACTAATGGTTTTTTTTTTTTTTTGGATTCTTATTTGTTTGAATTGAATTTCAAGTTCTTGTTGATTTGGTTCTTGTTTGTAATGAAAAACTTCTTTTTGGATTTTCTTTGGTCTATTGCCTTTTGGAATTTCCTGGTTCTTGAATGTTATTGATTTTTATTAACTAGACTCTTAAATTTTGTATAAATTTTTATTAACTGGGGTTGGTTTATTTGTTTCTCTCTCTCTCTGATTGAGTATATCTGCTTCTTTGGGTCTTTGCTTAAGATATTGTAAATGACTATGGAAATTTAAATTGTGTTCAAGTCTATTACTTTTATTACTTTTAAGTTCTATAAATTTCTTGAAGGGATTCTCCTCTGCATTTTTGTGTGGTTGAGTTCCTCTTTTTTTGCAAGAAAACTTTTTACGTATCACAAAAATATAAATCCTATTAATGATCATATGTGTCTTCTGTATTGTTCTAATTAATATTGTTATCCTCATACTTAACTGACTTATTTTTTTGAGAAAATTTTGCAGTTTGACTGTAGTTGGCAAGTAATACGGAGTTGTCTTTTGCATGGGTTACCATACCGATGTTCAGATCAGTAACTGGAGTTGTAAGTTTTGTTTATGGAATCTTCTTTCGTATTGTCAATATAGCTGTTGTAAGTTCTCTATGTACAATCTTCTCTGTTTGGTTCTATTTTGTCATTGGAAAATTTAATTGATTATTTGGTTAACAGCAAATTGAAAAATGTTGTTCTTGCAGAGGACATGCATTTTCCGATGTAAGCTTCTGTCTTTTTCTTTTTAGGTTACTGGGTTTGTCATTGATTTACTAATCTTACTCACGTTTTATAAACACTAGAATGTGATCTGCCCTGTCTTGTCCCTGATATTTGATTTCTAATATGCGTAACATATTAGACTGCGGTTAAAAGGAATGCTATTTAATATATTGACTACAGATGTGTCTTCAAAATGGTGTAGTTTCTTCATCACTCTTTATTTGATTACCGTTTAAGTACCCCAGTTTGATATTTTACAATTTTGTGTCTGATCTTTGACTAATAATGAGGTCTGTTGTCAATTCTATTATGACTGAGAATGTAGACAAAAGCAGACTTATTATGATTGCAAGTTGCTTTTATTTTATAATTAGATTTAGATTTAGATCTCTTGGTTTTGGTTTTCATTCATGGTTTCAGGTTATAATGTAACAATTGATAATTATTTATGGTTGATTCTTATTATGATAATCAAACTTTTGTAGAAATATAATATTAAAAGAAGCAAACTTATTTGACCCCTATTAGGTCACTTGGACTCTTCATGGTCAATGATTGATGGCACAGGCAGGCCAAGTGTTGGCTGGTAGCCAACGGTTGGCAACGGGCATGTAATGATGGCCTGCTTGGAATCAGGTGGACCATGTGACAGTTGGTGGTCAGTGGTTGGTGGCACTAATGGTTGGCAACTGGTGGCCAATGGGCACCTAAGTATGGTATGGAGTACATTTCTGGACTTAATGTAACTTCCTTTAATATGGATGCTTAATGGTGCCATTGTTAATATCTCTATATGAATGATACCTATTTTTAATTTTATTGTTATTTGTTATGTAATGAGTTCCATGTATTGTGTCACTTTATGATGAATTAGAATATAATAGTCTGTATAAGCCAAGTATGTACCCCAAGAAAGGGAGATTATTTTGATGAATAAAGTTTCTTCTGAAATTGAGTCCATGGTTTGGTGCCGACTCCAGCCAGCCCTAAGTGTTGACTCCTAGTGGTTTTTTTCCTTGCTTGGTGCTGTCCAAGCAAGCCTAGGTACTGACTGTTCTCCATGTTAGGAACCTATGAGAAGTAGCTTGACTTAATGCATATGATCCAGCTAGTGCGTCATGTATGCAGCACCAGTAAGCATGAGTAAGTAAAGTTTTGTATCAGTAAGCACCAGTAACAACAACAGTGCAGCATTAACACTTGGTACTAGACACCAGCAGCTTATTATAAGAGGTAGTTTATTAGTAAAGTTTTGTATCGTCTTTGTAATTGAAGGTTAGAATCACGTGCTTATTAATTGATTGTGTCACGTGCTTAATTGTTGATTAATTAGAAGCCATGTGCTTAACAGTTAATTGTTGAAGAATTTTTTTCACATCAGATAAAGAATAGAGATCCTCTTAAACTAGGGTTTGTCTATAATATCGTGCTTTTTGTTGGTATCAGTATTCATATTTTGTTACTCGTATGCTCCTTTTTACAAATGTTATGCTCATCAATCTTTTGTTTTTTTCATAAGCCTTTGGTCATGTTTGTTGTCATATTGCATTAGTGACTACTTTCTCAGTCTACAAGTAATTATGCAGAGCAGCTTCTCTTTTGTTTCATGAGTTCTGATGAAACATTTGTAATTAAATCCCCAGGTAAAATAGTCTAACAGTTCACTTGCATGGGACATGTAATGCTAGGCTAATACATGTCTACAGCTGGCTGATAGAACATCACAAATTTTGCTGAAGCTCTGGACCATGCATGATTTTTGGTAACAGTATGCACATATTGGTATATAATCTTGGCTTACCTTAAAAAAAACATATATAATCTATGGATATGACTAGTAATATTCATATCATTAGTTAATTTTTGGTAAGCATACCACCTAATTTCACCAATGGGCTCTAGCTCGATTAGCACTTCTTTTCCCTCAATAGTGGGACAGAGGTCATGGATTTAAAACTCACATGGTGTGGCTTTCCAATAAAAAAACTAATTTAGAATGATGATGAAACGCTTCTGCTTTGTCATTACTAATTTCAGAATGGCAACATAAAACCCCTTTTCCTTGATATCATCTTTAATTAGCCTCCTTCTCATAAAAATTTATCTTTCATGTTTCCTCTACTTATTATTGATACTGTCCTTGATAAACTCTTATTTTCTTATCATTCCTAGACTTTTATGATTCTCTTATTTTGAAGTTTCTTTTGTAGTTTTTAATTCATATTAGTTTTGTTGTACTTGCTTTTTATAGAGAACTAACCCCAGCTGAAATTGATGATATTTAGCTCAAGTGGAGTAGCTTGCTGCTTGCTCTTCTTGCCTGCCATATGTCTTTGAAGAGATATTATTAATCAAATATTTGTTGCATTCCTTATCAATTTAATGTAGATTAATTGATAGGATTAAATTTCCAACCTGTCTGAATTGGGGCAGCAAACTGGTGAGCCAATTGAGCTTATTACTATATATCCTCTGTCTATGGAGTGGTTTATTTTGGGCCTATTACTATATATCCTCTGTTTATTATTCAGAGATGAAAGTAAAATTACATCTTTTCTTCTATTACTTTGGCATAACTATCACTGACAAGAAATTCAGGTAAGCTTTACTTATCAAAAAAAAAATTCAGGTAAGCTTTGTTTTCCTTCCTCACCAAGCATGTGGATGGTCTTACATTTGATGTGAATTGATCTTGGTTTGGGTTGATATTCCAAGTACCTTGCATAAATTTCACATTTATAAACTGTTTTATATAATCCCTCTTTCTGTGTTTGATTTTTTGTCTTTTGCATGCGTCTTTCCCTCTCTTTCTGACTGAGTATATCTGTTTAATTTGTACATGTAGGGTATCTTTGACCGAGTATCTGACGAATTCGCAATTTATAATTTTTTAGTTATTATAGAATATAATCATGAGACTTTTGGTTTCCTAGTCGTTTTTGGCTCTTTCTCTACTTCCAATCACTTATATAGGCTTTTTCTTATTCTCCTTCTTTCTCATTGTTGTCCACTTGTACTGCAAGAATGGGTTTAAAAAAAAATGGCACAGTTCATAATTTTTTTTGTTGGGGTGGGGGAGTTCTTTTCTTGTGCTAAAATGTTATTTCTAATAGATGCTTCATAACACTTCTATTGTGTGTACTTAAATCTGTGTATCCAACTACACTACAAGCATTGGCTTATCATAAGGTATTCTCTTGGTTCCTTTTTAAAATTTATCTTTATATAAACTCCCCACATATTTGTATATCTTAAAATCTATTACACAAATAATTATTTTGCTCATTGCATTATTAATAACTGATGGTTATTGCATTATCACATTTTTGTTATAGACTGACTTTAAAGTCAAAGAAGTACGAAAGAATTCAGGGATTGATTGGATCAGATTTTTTATGTGTTACCCAATTAGAAATTACAGGTTAATTTTTTTTCCTGCCTGAATAATAACTGAAGACTTGAGGATACCATCATTTTCTAACTTCTTTTTCTTTTTTCAAATAATGTTAATTTTAGAGCAATACTGTGCTCAAAAGTATAAGAACTTTTAGCTTTCTATGTGGCTGATATTTTGGCTCTTTCTCTACCTCCTAAGCCTTGGCTCTTTCTCTACCTCCTAAGCCTTGGCCCTTGCTTCTTTCGACTGTGGAGTCCCATGTGAACTTGAGGCAGTATTACACATGTTCTTTTTTAAACATACAGTTTTGAATCTGATGGCATATTTAACCACTTCAGGTGTTTCCTTTTTATTCAGAACCAAACATCAATAATCTGTTCTTGTTTGTTGAGGTTTTGTTATTTTAGAGAACTTCTCAGTTATTTGATGTCTCACACATTATGGATTAAGGCAAGGAACAAACGTAACTTAAAATTCAGACCTTGTTCAAATTGTGCCAAATTTGTAAACTCAGAGGTAATCATTTTTTCTTTTCTTATTCTTCATTTAGGAATTCTCTTTATATTCTGTATTCTTACTGTATTTCCAAAGGAGTTTAGATGAGTGTATGATTTCTTCACATATATGTAGAAGGAAAGGATAATGTAACTTAGATTTTCTACTATTGACAATTTACATTTTTGTACCTAAAAATTAGTTAAGAAGGTGATGTATATGGTTGCTTTGCTGATAATTACAGAAATGTAGAAAATATTTTTAACACTTGAGGGAGTAGCATACCAGCCTAACAGTCAAAACATTGCAAGACTTTGCTAATTATTAAGGTATTATGTTCAGTCCCAATCTCCTGGAGGCTTTAAGGTGATGTATTTTGATTTTTCTAATTAGTTGGATTTATTTTTATCAGATTTGAAAGACAAATTTCGAGCATCAACATTGGGATTGGAATAATTGGCACCGACAAGAAATTTGGATAAGCTTTGTTTTCCTTCCTCACTAAGCTTGTGGATGGTCTTACACTTGATGTGAATTGGTCTTGGTTTGGGTTGATATTCCAAATACCTTGCATAAATGTCACATTTATAAACTGTTTTTCAAGAGGATATAAACTGGTCATGTGATTGCATGTTTTAAGATTTTTGGGACATCACCATTCTCCATATGGCTCGCTACTCACAGTTCCTTTGTTTTGAAGTTTATTCCATGAAGCTGAAAGTTCAGGACTGGTGTCTGGGTAGCTCTGGTCTATGCATGTTCATGAGATGGCATTTATCTTTTCTGTGTGCCAGGTCTTGAAAAATTGTGACAGAAAAATGTACCTGTGATCAACTGATCACAGTTTGTAACCCGGGTAAAATAGTCTATTGGTTTTGACAAGTTACATAAGCATACTCATTCTGTTACATGTAACTTTTTAATAGGTTTAAGAAAAGATTACTATAAAAATTTATTATATATCTAATAGTGAGTATATTTCTTGAAGGATCTATCAGTTGTGCTCCATCTTAAAAAAATATTAAATGCTGATCTTAATCATGTTCATCAATTGCCAACCTTCCAATTTCTTGGTGTTGATGATGAGAAAAGCTGGAATTGCCTGTAAGATTGTTTTCAAGTTCAGCTTGTGATTCTTAAACTTTTCCCCATTCTTCCTAGACAAAGGAAGTGGGGGTACACTAACGAGACCAAATTGGATGACATTATCAGGTTTCTTTACATTCTATTCGCTTGATTTGGGGTTTTTTTTTTTTTTTTTTTTTTTTCTGCCATGTCTTACAAAGGTATAATCCTATTCTCTGGGGGTTCCTATAGGAAGTCTTGCAAGTAACCCAAATGGTCTGTGTCATATAGACGATTTTTAGAGGGTTATTCAGGTATGGATTGTTAAAACTATTCGTTACATTAGCATTTTAGCTTTTGAAAACATATTTAGCATACCCACTTCTGTTATTGCTTTTATTTGAATATTGCTCATTGCAGAAAGTCTTTATAGTTTGGCTTTTAGTGTTAATTGGATTTACCTTTATAGTTGTTCAGTAATATGCTAGTTTTTCTATTTTTTGTTTTGCAACTCCTGCCTTTCTTAGTGCATGTTATAAATCTCATTTTGAGTCACTGTTTACTGTTATTTATCATAATCTTTTTAGCATTTTGCTTTAGATTACCTATGTTCTGATTGTGCTTTTACCTTCACTACTTGTTTCCGATTTACTTTAGCTTTAACAATTGTTTGTTGGGGGTGTTGATTTTCTCTTTTACTTTATTAATTTATTTTTCATTAAATGATGCTTGTGTATTTATTTTTTGTTTTGTATAATCTATTTAATTCCAGGGGTGATGCGTTTGCATCCTTTTATGTTTGCATCCATTTATGTAAGGTTGATTTGATTTTGTTGTTCTCTTTTGTATATTCTTCTAAGTTGAATTTGCTTTGTTATTTTTTATTTTTTATATTCTTGGAAGTGTTTCCTCTTGTACATTTGTCTGCTAAGTGTTGGGTAATATGCTAGTTTTTCTATTTGTTGTTTTGCAACTCCTGCCATTCTTAGTGCATGTTATATATCTCATTTTGAGTCACTGTTTACTGTTATTTATCATAGTCCTTTTAGCATTTTGCTTTAGGTTACCTAAGTTTTGATTGTGCTTCTAACCACTTGTTAGGGTTTTTGATTTTCTCTTTTACTTTATTAATTTATTTTTCGTTAAATGCTGCTTGAACTATGTAGCTGGGTATGTATATTTTCAGTTTGCTACATGTGGTGGATTCAAAGCTTGTGCCACTAAGGGTTTGCACTTTCCTCTTGTAAATTTGTCTACTTGTCTTGTTTCTATTGACGTTTTCTTTGTACAGGACATGGGAAACTTGTTGGACGTGGCTGCATGCGCATCCCAACCGTTTTTCTGCTCCAAAATAAAAGGCTGAAACGCACTACCTCTAACACCGATCTCCTTCCACTTCTTCCTCTCACGCCGATCTCCTTCCACTTCTTCCTCTCATGCCGATCTTCTTCTTCTTCTTCCCACGCTGATCTTCTTTTTCCTATCACGCCAATCTCTTCTTCTTCTTCAGCTCTTAGATCTATAATCCTATTTTACTTTTACAGTTTTGCCCCTTTGCTCTTTCTGTCCATGTGTGCTTTTTATTGCTTTGTCTGCCTCATAGTGTCACACATTAAGAGCTCTTTTATCTCCAGCCACCCTCTTGAACAAAAGATGTGTAAATAAATGTTTCTTTTCAAATTTTTTTGTCTTTTATGAATTAAAAGTCTACCACCTATCAAGCCAGGTAGTCAACTTTTTACCGTTCTTTTTTCATTATCTAGGTAGACAGTATCAGTGGCTAGACTTTAATATGCTTCTAAAAGATTTTTTAACAATTATTTAAAAATATTTTTGTTAGAAAACAAAATTTTCAGGTTTGTCTTCTGTGTGTTTATTTGTAATTTTGAAAGTTTTTAAGGTATTCATGTTCAAAAGATATGTTCTTTGGTGATTGCCATCTTTCAATGTCTCTCTTATAGAATAATATTCTAATTGCATGATTTCCATATGTGATCAGTCTCTTAAAGAAATGGTTGCAATGTGTCTGGTGAAAGATCCAGGAAAGAGGCGGAATTTATTGAAACACACCTTTTTCAAGCATGCAAAGTCTCTTGAGATTTCTGTGAAGAAATGATTCGCTGACTTGCCACCCCTTTGGAATCATGTAAAAGCCCTCCAGGTTACCCATCATATTGCTGAGATGCACCTTCCGTACTTTCACTTGTCCTGGTAAGCTTGTCTCATGGCTATGGTTAATTTTGCAACTTAAAGATCAAGTGCAACTCTGTAAAGAACAAGAGGTAATATCACAGGTCATAAACATTTGTCCACGCCATTAAATTTGAACTTAAAATGCATGTAGTGATATTTCTTTAATTTTTATCTATATTTACTACATATTTAATTCAATTGGATGCATTTCTTAAGAATAACCGATGTAGGATCTCTCACCTAACTTTAGTTATCTTTCAAAACCATCCCCACCCCCTCTCTTTTCCCCAATTTTGTTTTTGTTAAGTTTTTCCAATTCTTCATATTGACTAAGTTCCCCTTTCCATTTAGTTACACTGATGATATGGAGCTTGATGATGCTGTGCATATGGCTATTTTGATGCTGAAGGAGGGGTAAATGAATGTTAAGCTTTTTTTTTTTAATGAAATATATTTTTATTTAAAAAGCTGTGGTGGGGTGCAGCTAGAATGGTAAAGGCTAGGGCATTGGTGGAGCTCGATGGAAGTATATATATAAGTCAATGATAGTAGTTTTTATCGTTGAGTTTTTTATACATTGTTCTTTCTTTGTCTCTAAAAAAATCAGGTTTCCTTCATGTTTAAATATTTTCTATTTTGAGAACTATTTTCTGTTTGGCAATATATTCTTTTGATATACAATATAGGCTTTACCTTTTGGTGCTTCTCTTACATGCATGCCATGTTCTAGGATTGTGCCCTGTATTGCGCCATTTATTGAAAATGTTTTACCTATAAAAATACAAAGCATCGTACAATGTATACTTCTTTTTAGGGGGTATGTCTTAATTTTCATTTGTTGCCTAATGTGTCTCCTCTCTCATCGTCTCTTGCTCAGCTTCCACCCAATGCAGTTGCATCAATTATTGATGGCTTGAAGAGATTGTACATTGAAAAGCCAAAGCCACTAGAAGTTGCATATCTTTCGTTTGCAAAATGGAGATATTCTGAGCTTTCTAGCTTTGTTGTCAAGTTTCAACTCTAGTTTTTAAGACCTCTGTAACAGAGGATTGATTTTTATTTGTATTTTTGCAGATGAACGGTGATTTTGTTGCTAAACCCATGGTCTTCTGGGTCAATATTCAACTGGAAAGACAAATTTTATAAACATTTGCTAAAATGCAACTATCCAGGTTAGTCAAGTTTTATTTCTGTTTGTCCCTTCTGATTTGTTAGTATGACTGGATCTCAAAGATGAATGTCCCTTATAATCTGTTTGAACAGGTGCTCACATTGGACCAGAGCCTACAAAAGATAGATTTTTTGTTGTTATGGTATCACTAGTCACCCTCACTTTCCTATGTTATTTATGAAGGCTAATTAAGTTTAAATGCACTATAGAAACAACAACAGTGTCGCATCAACACTTGGTACTAGACACCAGCAGCTTATTATAAGAGGCAGTTTATTAGTAAAGTTTTGTATCATCTTTGTAATTGAAGGTTAGGGTCACGTGCTTATTAACTGATTGTGTCATATGCTTAATTGTTGATTAGTTGGGAGCCATGTGCTTAACAGTTAGTTAGATCATTAGATCAGTGTAGCCAGCTGCCCTCTTAGTCAGTCACTCACCATTTTTCCTTTGCTTAATCAGTTCTTATCAATCCTTTATTTACATATTTTTCTTGTTGTACAATTCTGGTCTCTAGGTGCTGAGTCCAAGTTCATCCATCTCTAGTTTTCCTGCTCTTTAATTTCCTGTTACAAAGTTTTGGTTTGTCCTGCATCATTGTGATAAAAAAGTTCTCCATTATCCCATGAAGTTTCCTTTGTGCTTTGTTGTGGAGTTTGGTAATTCAATTTGAGTTGACATGGGGTTTTTGCTTTATCATGAGGTGGGCTTTCAGGTGTGTGTAAGAGATATTGTCCATAATCTTCCTTCTCTTTTACTTTCGAAATTGTTAGATATTGATTTTGTTGCTTCATACAGGTACTTGAAATAGTGTTAACTGTGTTGGTGACTATAGTTGAGGACATTGAATGCTCCGATATAGCTGATGTTATTGTTGAACTGGATCTTTTGAGTGCTTCAAATGCCCTTTAAAGAAGGTAAGGTAGTTCTTTAATTCCTTTGGTTCCTTTCTAACAACTCCAATATGTAAATGTCCTTAACACCTTCAGCACTATCAAGATTGCAATTCAATGGTTCACTGAGTAATATTGCTACAGTTATCATTCCTTACTGACTTGATTTTAAGACTAACATACTTGATTTTTATCATTGCTTGAAGTTATGAGTCAAAAATAATGTTAGTTTATGTTTTGGTATCTGAAAGATGTTTCTGTATGGCTTTACATGAAATTTGGTAGATTGTGACCTGTTATGTTTGTCTTTATTGTTTGTTTTTGTTTCTTATTGAAATTCTTTTTTGTTTTTTGGGTGAGATTGAGAAAATATTGCAGGTTTACTGCTTGGTGTCTTGGAAGAGTAAAAAGTAATATCTAGTCCTTTAACCTTGATGACAATCCTATGTTGTGACTTCTTGATCGAGGTAGCGAGACTGTTATATTAGAGGTAATGTTGCATGTGTTCCAACACTTGGCCTAATGAGTTTGACTGATTCCTGCTAGGTATTGAAATTCAAAGTTATTATGGTTGATTTGTGTGTAGGTGAAAGTGTTATTCGTAGTGTTTTCTTTTTTGGATAAACTTATTCATTGCTTTTTTGACATTTTTATTCAGTTTTATTTGATCTTAGGCATCATTTTTCTGTGGACTAATTGGTTTTTACGATGTCAACTAAAAAAAATCAACTAACCTAGCATGAATGAAGGTGCACAATCTGGATACAGTTGATAGTTATAAAAGCTTCACTAATTTAGACTGCCCTGAATACATTATGTTTTATGTTTGGAAATATATGGAGAATTTCTGGCTACATAGAACACTTTGCCTTTTTAGTTTGGAAATATATGGAGTTAAAAGGGATAAGGATGGTAGGGATAAACACAAGTCTTTTTTTCAGAAAACCGTTTATGTTTTTTGAAGGTGTAAATGATTTTGATTTATAAAAAAAAAAGTGTAAATGTTTTCTGCCTATATACTGTAATTTTCCGTTGACTAAAATTTTCTGACACACCAAATACCTGAAAACACAATATCAGTTTATGCCAAAAACAAATGAAACCTTAGAGTTTTGTTGTTTTTTGGTTTGGTAAGTAGTTGTACATGCACTCGACTGTTCTTGAATCATGACCTCACACTCCTTTCCATTATTTTTGGAAGCAGAAGTGCCATTTAAGCTAGAGCTCATTGGCTGGGACCTTATTTTGTGATGCTTTGTTTGCTTAGAATGGAGCAAGTGACCCTGCCAAAGCATAAAGTTGGGGACTGCATTTTTTTGTTGTTGCCTGGTATAGAGATTTATAAAAATTCATCTTTTTCTAAACCAAAATATTTAGCGTGTTGGTCAAAATTACCTATTTTGAAAAGGAAGAAAGGATACAAGCTCTGGGAATATAATTTTTTTTCTCTTTTTGGAAATTGTAGAACTTTTGAATGCTCCTAGAACCTGCATTTTTAGTGTCATTATTAAATTTGAGAAATTTATTTATTTGACTTTCTTGTCTCTGACTTTTTCATCATTTTATTTCAAGGCAACAACCGGCCTTACTTTTGTTATGGGAATGGAACTAAGGTTAGTAAGCTTCACCATATTTTTCTAAGCATCAGAATATTAGGGAAGCGTGTTTATTATTTATTTATTTGTTTATGAAGTTGAATACAGCTGTCTTTACTTTTCTTGCTAGTGGTGTAAGGCCCTTTGGAGTTTCTGTGCTGGTTGCTGGGTTTGATAACTATGGACCACGATTATACCAGGTATTTGTTTTTCAGATATGCTTTAAATTATAGTTACTAACTAGCTCCAATTTAGGACTGGATTATCTAATGGGTTGCACCTCTAAACATTTTGGCATACATTAAACTTCTTTTACACTAAATTTATGAATTTTTTTTGGCATTGCTTTATCTCAAATGCAATAAGAGAGTATAATTATGTGATGAAAGTTTCTTCTATTACTTTGGCTTAATTAGCACCGACAAGATATTCACGCAAGCTTCGTTTTCCTTCCTCACTAAGCATGTGGATGGTCTTACACTTATGTGAATTGGTCTTGGTTTGGGTTGATATTCCAAGTACCTTGCATAAATTTCACATTTATAAACTGTTTTATATAATCCTTCTTTCTGTGTTTGATCTTTTGTCTTTGGCATGTGTCTTTCCCTCCCTATCACTTTCTCCTAAAATCCCCAAACTGAACCATTGTTAACCACACCCCTTTGTTGTGGTGTTGGTTTTAATTTCAATTGATTGATTATATCTGTATAATTTGTACATGTAGTGTATCTTTGAGTTTTATGAGTCTTTCACCAAGTATCTGACGATTTTGCAATTTATAATTTTTTAGTTATGTTAGAATATAAATTATTTTTTTTTGGTTAAATTTTTGTAACACAAATAAGGCAAAATCATTTGCCAACCTTCCAATTTGTTGGTGTTGATGATGAGAAAAGCTAGAAGTGCTAGTAAGATTGTTTGCTGGAATCTGCTTATTTTTACTAGTATTTCATTGGTTCACTCTCTTTTTTTTGGGGTCTATAAGAATAATTTATAGATTTTCATTTTGAACGACTTATTAACCAATGGCTTTTAAGTAGTTTTTTTAATGGGATAATAATCTACATGAATGATTTCTTTCTTTTTCGCAATTTTTTTGGTGTGGAGAATTTGTTTAACTCGAAAAACACAGCAAAGGTTGAGGATATACACAAATCTTGAGATAGTCTTTATTTGAGTTGTGCCTTTCTTATCTTCTACTTATCAAAAGCTTCTAAATTGATATCAAATTTGTTCAAACAATTTCAGCAAAACCTTTTGTGCATTCGGTTTCTAATGCCCATTGATCATAATCATGAGTCTTTCGGTTTCCTAGTGGTTTTGGCTCTTTGTCGACATCCAATCACTTATATAGTCTTTTTTTTATTCTTCTTCCTTCTCATCGTTGTCCAATTGTCCTGCAAGAAAGGATTTTTTTTTTTTTAATGCATAGTTCATAATTTCTTTGTTGGGGGTAGGGGAAGCTCTTTTCTTGTGCTAAAATGTTATTTCTAATAGATGCTTCATAACACTTCCATTGTGTGTGTGCTTAAAAACTGTTTATCCAACTACGCTACAAGAATTAGCTTATTTTAATGGTATTCTCTTGGTTCCTTTTTAAAATACCATAGATACCATTGATAATATTCTATCAATTTTGTAATACATTGACATTCAAGTTGGATGTTGATAATGTTGTCATGGCCTAATGGGATTCCTAAAATTGTTTACTAGTAACTAATTATGATGTCATATATTTGTGGGATCAAAATTTTCTTTATGCTTTTAATCCCCTGAAATTTTTTTAAAAGAATGAATCCATAAGCTGTTGGACTTTTCTTTGTGGACTTATCTTTGTAATTGCATCTGGCACTCTTGGAGTCCATGGGGGCCAATGGATCTACTGGATCTGAAGCTATTGCTGCTGCAAAAAAGAATCCGGCTTTATTGACTGCAAGAGCTGGTTCCTTGGATCTATCTACAATTCCCTCAATATTCTGTGTTTTAGCTACCCTTCAATATCCTGCTGGTGAGTCATGGCTTCTTTGTTTATACATGACATAAGTATAAAATACTAGGAAGCACCTTTATGTAACGGGTATAGGTATGGGTACGGTATGGCGGCATAGAAATTTTTGAAAAATGCAACTATCCAGGTTAGTTAAGTTTTTATTTCTTTTAGTCCCTTCTGATTTGATGTCAAAGATAAAAGTCCCTTATAATCTGTTTGAACAGGTGCTCACATTGGACCAGAGCCTACAACACACAGATTTGTTGTTGTTATGGTATCACAAGTCACCCTCACTTTCCTATGTTATTTTTGAAGGCTAATTAAGTTTAAATGCACTATGTAAAATTTTGAAACTACTTTGGTTTAGACAGAAACTTCCATGTGCGTATTGTCTCCTTCCCAAGTAGCAAACGGGGCTTTCCGAACAGGTATTCATTTGGGAAAGATATTCAAACCAACCCCACCACCACCACCCCCCCGGCGGTGTGCACGGTAGTTTCCCTTAAGAAAATTGAACCTCGTGAGTTTTCAACTCGTTAATTGTGTTACACTTAACCCCACCCCCCTTTCCAAGGGCTTTTGGATATAACACAACACCTACTTGTGGTATTTTTGTGAAAATAATATGGAATCTTATAGTTATTTTCCCTCAAAATCTATCTTCTTATTCTATTCTTTACATAATGAAAGTTTTTGGTGACTTTTCTTTTGTGCAAAGTTTAAGGTCATGGAATCTTGCATGGGTAATGTTTAAGGTCATGGAATCTTCCATTCTATTCTTTTCATTTACTACTTGTGTTTTATTGTCGGACTGTGCAGGGGAATGTTTTCAGGTTTTATGACTTTGCTTCCCCAATTTCCCATGTTAAAAAAATTTAATGCCGATATATCTACTAGGACAACGAAGTTGGATAGGGACCTAAGGCAATATGCTCTCTTATCTCTGAATATTGATATTCTTTTACTAAAATTTAAAGGTTTCTTTATTGAATTAAGATGCAAGTTGAAAGAATTTGCTAGGGTGACATGGGGTTGAGATCAAAATTCTCTTTGGTTTTCTCAATAATCTCATATCGGTACTTTTCTCCTTATTGTCTTTTAAAAATTTTATATTGAATATAAATAACCTTGTTGCCGCTGTGTTAGATTTTATTTACGATTGAACTAATTCTCTCTTAACTATTTGATTGACCCTTTTAGGTTATTGATTCTCTCTCTCTCTCTCTCTCTCTCTCACACACACACACACATATATTTGTGTGTGTATCTTCCACAATCATTTTTAGTCTATATTTTATTATTGGAGCTTAGGATTTGTGTTTTCTCTAGCTGCATTCTTAGAGTTTGCTTAATCCTTGGGGTGATGCATTTGCAGTGCTTTAACTAAGGTTGATTTGATTTTGTTGCTTGTCAATGATACATCCTTTTGAGTAGTCTTAAAATTATTGCAATTTAAAGTTGTCCTAAACTGTGTAGCTGGGATTCTGTGTTTTTCAATTAGCTCATGCGAAAAGTCAATACCAACATCACTAAGGGTTTGCGCTTTTATGTAGTGCTTGTTCATCTATCCTATCATCTAGTTTTTGTTGATGTTTTCTTGCTTTTAGTTGAACTGGGTTATCCTGTTATGGTGGAAACTCCATGTCCAGTTTGGATTGCCACTTATTTTCTGTTTATAGGAAGCAAGATTTTTTGGTGTGCCATAGAGTCTCATTTGGCAATATGCTCTCTTTTCCTATCATATTTGTTTATCTCTCCTATGTGCATAAGAATTTTGAGGATCATTTTTTGCTTGTTTTAATTCTTTCTAATATTTGGGTCCTTCACTGCTTTTCCTAGGTTTTGATTTTGGAGTGGATTCTAATATCGAATTCACAGGCTAAACTAACAATGGCTCTTATTAGCTCCCAAATAAGCATCTAGACATTATTACTACTTCTACCTCGATCTATGGAGTGGTTTATTTTGGGCTTATTACTATATATCATCTGTTTATTATTCAGTTTCTGTTGCCTAATTTTAAAGTCTATGCAAAGTTTTCTGCAGTGGTATGGGACCAGATTTTCGAGTTTTGGTTTGAAAAAGTAGGAAGCAGACAAAACAATATCATAGATTGTATAGAGTATGTGGTCTCCATTCCAATATTTTGCTAAGTTGTGGTATGACATATGTTTATCATCTTGATGCAAGCTATTAAAAACAATTTAATCATCAATCTGTTCCCTGTTAATCTACTACCTTAGGTGTACAGCTAACTAGTATTTTGCACGCAAATCACAAAATCAAGCAGACAAAATACAAAAGTTCAAGAATTTATCTTCTTTAATTACCTTGGTCATATTTCAAATATGGGAACCAAATCGGTGCCAAGTTCTGGGAAGTGGTTTGTGCCAAGCACAGCATAGATTCCACCGGTTGCTATTGCAGTGACTCAGAACTTCAACTCGGGAGGGTTAACGTGTACTACAATGAAGCGAGTTCTGGTAAATTTGTGCCTCATGTAATGTTTGATTTGAAATGTGAAATGGGTCGGTAATGTTTGGGGGTTATTATTTTTCCACAATTTTTTAGCTTTTTGAAAAATGTTTTTGTAATAATGTATTTTTTTTTTTTTTTTGGGTTTAGGGTTTCAAGTGTGTCACTCATTGGGTGGTGGAACTGGGTCTGGAATGGGGACGCTTTTGATTTCGAATATGAGGGAGGAGTACACATTTTGGCCTTACTGAATTATAGTTATGATGATAGACTACCTTTCTTTGGTTTGTTGATAATATTAAATAAACGCAGCCTAAAAGATCTAATTTTGGGAAATTTACTAACATAGCCTGCAAGTTTTTTCTAACTGTTTGTTTGCGCTACCACTTTAAATGTTCATTTTAATTTCCATGCAGGTAGATGCTGCTTTGGTGCTCTTTGGAAATATAATTTTATATGCGAGTGCCAGAACATGTATCCTCTTAGACTGTGTTCTCACACTTTATTTGCATGGTGTGGCTTTCCAGTAAAAAAAAAATTTAGAATGATGTTGAAACGCTTCTGCTTTGTCATTACTAATTTTTGAATGGCAACATAAAATCCCTTTTCCTTGATCTCTTCTTTAATTAGCCTCCTTCCCATAAAAATTTATCATTTATATTACCTCTACTTATTATTGATACTATCCTTGTTAAACTCTGATTTTCTAATCATTCCTAGACTTTTATGATTCTCTTATTTTGAAGTTTCTTTTGTAGTTTTTAATTCATATTAGTTTTGTTGTACTTGCTTTTTGTAGAGAACTAACACCACCCCCACCCCCCAAAAGCTGTAATTGATGTATTTAGCTGAAGTGGAGTAGCTTGCTGCTTGCTCATCTTGCCTGCCATATATGTGTTTGAAGAGATATTATTAATCAAATTTGTGTTGCATTCCTTCACATTTTAGCAGGGGTGATCAATTTAATGTAGATTAATTGATAGGATTAAATTTCCAACCTGTTTGAATTGGAGCAGCAAACTGGTGAGCCAATTGACTGGTGTCCCTTTTTTTAGTGTGCTGGTGGCCTTAGACTGGAAAATAGCATTCCTTGTCAGACATAACTTTTCAAACACTCTCATCAAAAATGGTTTTACCTACTAATTAATGTTTTCCATGTTCCAGGATATGTGTTGGGGTTTATTGCCTTGCCTCTTCACATGGCCGACTTAAGCAGTCCTAAAATCATCAAGCTTTTGGCCGATTCTAGTTAGGATGTTAGCTACAACAATGGGAGGGGTACACAACCCCAAGAGACTATCTGAAATTATCTTAGAATCACATTCAAAAAACACATCTCGTTTACATCTCCCAAGCAAAGAGAACTCCTTCCTCCGTGGCCTTTGCTTCGATCTTGAAAGGTCCCAGTGGTTGGAAACTCAGTTTACTCGTTGCTGCTGTAACTCTCCCCTCGTGGTCTCTAATCACCACGCCTACACCAGCACACTGAACTTGATTAAAAATTGCACCATTCACAAGAACTAGTGAATGCCATCAGTGTAAGTGCATTTTACTTTGATTACATGTCAGTGGAAACAAATTCCTTTTGATTCTCCATGCTTGCTTCTTTATGGTCTTTTAAGTAGGGCTAAGGAGAAAACATTCGCATTATTCAGGTCATTTATATGTTTTGTCAATTTTAGTTGACTGTTTAATTTACATGATATGTGCAGTAAACACTTTTTTGTTAGGTAAAAACGTGGATGTAAGCACTCGTAAATTGTTGATTTTCCATTAAATGGCAGAAACCATAGTATGTTTTATTCTTGTGCAAGATAGAATTCGTTAGCATGATGTGCTCATTTTAATGGTGGAGGGTTGAAATTTCCATCCAATATGCATTTACAGCTTATACAATGGCACTGCCATAACAACAATTAACTAATCAACCGTTTAATTTTGGTGGTTACATTCTAGAATTATTGTATTGGACCTTTGTTGACATTGTGACATACATTGTTAGTTGTAGCCTTTTGTTCTTTCTCAAACACTTATCTCTTGGGGGAATTTTGCATCGGGAGTTGCATGACAAATCTGTGCCATCCCTGGGGAGGGCAGATGGCAGAACTAGTTTAGTTAATTTGCAGACCTATACTATAGGTTTAATGTAGGCCATACAGAGAGAGCCGAACAATAGAGCATTTGAAGGGTTAGAATGGTCCACGATGGGTTTCTACGACAGGTTTTAAGATGCTTTTATTGTATTCCTTATGTGAATGGATGACTGCTTTATCATTCCATTCATGTTCTAGTATGTTCAAGTTTCTTGATGATTGTAATTTCCCTTGATTTGACCGCCTGCGTGTAATTCTTGAGTGCAGGGTGATGTTCACATTTTCCTGTTCTTTAATCTCCTGTTACAAAGTTTTGGTTTGTCTTGCGTCATCATGATAAAAAGTTCTCCGATATCCCAGGAAGTTTCTTTTTGTGCCTTGTTGTGGAGTTTGGTAATACAATTTGAGTTTGCCAATACATCTTATTTATTGACATGGGGTTTTTGCTATATCATGAGGTGGGCCTTCAGGTGTGTGTAAGAGATATAGTCCATAATCCTCCTCCTCTTTTACTGTCGAAATTGTTAGATATTGATTTTGTTTCTTCGTACATGTACTCAAAACAGTGTTAACTGTGTTAATCACTGTAGTTGAGGACATCGAATGCTTTGATATGGCTGATGTTATTGTTGAACTGAATCTTCTGAGTGCTTCAAAAGAAGGTAATGTAATTCTTTCATTCCTTTAGTTTGTTTCTAGCTACTGCAATATGTAAATGTCATTAACACCTTCAGCACTATCAATAGTATATCAGGATTAATACGCTTTTGTATAATAGTGAGCTTATCTACTGATGTTGCAAAGTTGTTTTTTTTTATAAGAACTTTTGTCAATTAAGTATTGCAATTCTTTTTATTTTTGTCTTTCGTGTGAGATTGAGAAAATACTGCAGGTTTACTGCTTGGTGTCTTGGAAAAGTTAAAAGAATAATATCCAATCTTTTAACCTTGATGACAATCCTATGTTGTGACTTCTTGATCGATGTAGGAAGATTGTTATCTTAGAGGTAATTGTTAGGAAACATTATCTAGGACATTAGGTGAACTGCTCTGTTTCTTAAATTCTTCTCACCTGGATATGCCTTCAGTAAAGCATGTAGTATTGGTGTATCTTCTGTTAGTACTCTCAATCTTGTTAAGATACTAGAGTCGTAATTAGATTGGTACATGAAAGTATAATCCTTCAATTGTGTTCGCCCAATTCCTTACCATTTGGAAGGACCAACGTATCAGCCTAAAACATTACAGGAGACATATCGAGAACGTATCTCAATCCCTCAAAAAAGCTGTCTCAGTTTTGCTAAAACTAAGATCAGAGTTCACTGATTTTTTACGAAAGAGTCCCCTTAAACAACGCATCCTATGGGGTTCTTATTCTATCTCTGACTTTTATTTTCACAGATTTGAAAGGTAAATTAGATCTGCTATATGTTTTTAACTTTTACAATTTCAATTGGGTTTGGTTCCAAATTTGAATTTAGGAAAATCTATTTTTATTAAATATTTTCGGTAATGGTTTTTTTTTTTTTAATGTCTCTATTGGATTTAAATCATTCAATTTCTTTCTCTGCAGAAATAAAGTGGAATCTTTCTAAATTCTAGAGTTTCTAATATCATAAAAGCAAAGGTATTTCTTTTCCTAATATTCTCTTCAAATATGGTTTGTTGTCAATTTAAGAATTTTGATTCATAACCCTTTTCCTCTCAATTTGTTGAAATCAAGGAAAACCCTACAAGATGAAATCCTATCTAAATTTTAATGGTTGGTTTTCTTTTAAACTTAATAATTTCATTTTAATTTTCGGGTCTTTGTTTTCCTTCTTACCTATTCTGTTATTTGTAACAGGGAGTGAAATTGTGGCATTTTGAATATTTGCTCAAGGTTATTCTTTGTTTGCCATGAAGAGTTTTCTAATGAGCATATAAGTGACATGTATGGTTTTTGTGAAGTATGCATTTTTCTGCAATTGCATTATTCATATCATTTTGGTTCTTTAATCTGCTTCTACAACAGTGTTATTATTTTTTTTCTTTTTTTAAAATATGTGGTGATTCCAATAGTAGTGTACCTTTCAAAGTTGTTTCATTGTTATAAACTTTAGTATGTGTGTAACCAGCTTGATTCTATTTTTTGGTTCCTAAGTTATTTGTTCTCATTTTTCTTTTCTTTTTAAAAATTTAAATATGCAGTGTAGCCCCTGTCCAACTTCTTTACGTTTATTTTCCTCAACTTTCTTTTTGGGCCTTCATAATTACTCTAAACTGATATAATTAACTTGCTATTTTGGTACCATTTGTCTATACCGTTGAATATAAAAAAAAGAAAGCTACCTCATGCACACATATTGCTTTTCCTACATCTTGATGACAAACATCCTATACAGCAGCAGTTAATTTAGACATATACAACAAAATCACGTTGCTATCGATTAATATGAGCCAAGGTCAATCTTTGCAACGTGTTGGACTTTATTTAGATTGACCAGTTTTCAGTCATGGACAGTTATATGTTGTCGTCTCCAAAGTTACAAGTAAAAATGGCCTTAGGGTACATATTGTGGAAAATGATTATGGTGATCACTTCATACAATAAATATTGTATATAAAGAAATATTTGATAATCTGCCTAGAGGTAACACATACTGTTTTTTAAAATTATTTCAAGTTGTTTATAGTGTAAATTAGATTGTCACTTATACAATCTTTGCAAACACTAGATTTTTCTCCAAAGTTATATACAAACTTTATTGATGTTTAGAATGTTCAAATATTACAGATTTATATCACAATGGATACACAACTTTGAAGCAGATATTAGTGGACAAAGACAACTCGACTGTGAAAGTTAGAGTTTTTCAAATGTGGGATGCAGTTAACATAGCAAATGACCATGACTTGATCAGTCTTGATATGATATTGGTTGACAAAGAGGTAAGTTCAGAATTTCTCATTCTTTTATTCATTGTGGTTCATAGGAATGGTAGATGAGAATATCACATTGTCAGGTAAGTTTAAGGTATGGTATGATTCAAGTTTATATTTGTTTTGTTGAGGTTTTATTTTTTATTTTTTTTGTTTTTAGAAAAAAAAAAAAATACATTAGTTTTTCCCTAAGTAGCAATTTAGAATGTGGGACTCTATGATAGTGGGTTTTGGGCGCAATAATAATGATTGCAAATTTGCAGTTGTTAAGACTTGATTTTACACAAATTAAATTTTTACTGGTGGGTGATTCCTTGAATATGAAAGTCGATATATCATGATGATTGTGTGTGCATTATGTTGTTGTAATCATTATCATATATTTGGTTGATTTTTATGTTCTGCTTGCATGCATTAGCAGTTAAAAGGCATATTTGGGTTCTTTATTTCCCTGTTTGGCTAGTGAGAAAATGTGCGAAATTTCTCTAGGCTGTTTGCTTTGTCTAAAAGGATAGGCAATGTGCCATTGTATAGTGCTCATATGCATGTGTCAATTTGCAATTAGGCTCTTTCATTACATTTCCTAGGTTTTGTTTCCATTTTTTGGGGCGGATTATTAATTCCAGTCTCAGTGAGTAAGCGTTTGAAATTTCTCTTGCAATTCTTATGCTTTTCTGTGTTTGTCTTGTTTAATTTTTGGTCACTCTGTGTTGGCAACCTTAATATCAATTTCAATAGCTAATCCGACAATGCCTCTTATAGGTGTGGGGAAGTAATATAAGTATATAACAGTGTGACCTGAATATGGTAAAAGGAAATCAAAATAGTGCTTTCTCTTCTACTAGCATGAGTTGGGCTTTTGGGGAATTATATATGGATTTAACTTATGTTTTGGATTTGCTTCATAATTTGTTAACTTGGTTTTTTGCTAATTAATTTCCTTGTTTCCAATTACCAGGAAGTATAGAAGAGCTTGGCTTTCAGTGTTAATTGGAATTACCTTTATATTTGTTGGGTAATATCCTAGTTTTTCTATTTGTTTTTTTGCAACCCCTGCCATTCTTAGTGCATGTTATAAATCTCATTTTGAGTCACTCTTTACTGTTATTTATAATAATCTTTTTAGCATTTTGCTTTAAGTTACCTAAGTTTTTGATTGTGCTTCTACCCTAACCACTTGTTTCCAATCTACTTTAGCTTTAACAATTGTTCGTTGGGGTTTTTGATTTTCTCTTTTACTTTATTAATTTATTTTTCGTTAAATGATGCTTGTGTATTTATTTTTTATTTTGTTTAATCTATTTAATTCCAGGGGTGATGCGTTTGCATACTTTTATGTTTGCATTCTTATATGTAAAGTTGATTTGATTTTGTCATTCTCTTTCTTATATTCTTCTAAGTTGAGTTTTTTTTTTTTTTTTTCTTGGAAGTGTTTTTTATGAACTATGTAGCTGGGTATGTGTATTTTCAGTTTGCTACATGTGGTGGATTCAAAGCTTGCGCCACTAAGGGTCTACACTTACCTCTTGTACATTTGTCTACTCGTCTTGTTTCTATTGATGTTTTCTTTGTACAGGACACAGGAAACTTGTTGGACATGGCCGTATGCATGTCCCAACCATTTTTCTGCTCCAAAATAAAAAGCTGAAATGCACTTCCTCTCACGCCGATCTCCTTCCACTTCTTCCTCTCACACCGATCTTCTTCTTCTTCTTCTTCCTCCCACGCCGATCTTCTTCTTCCTATCACACTGATCTCTTCTTCTTCTTCTTCTTCTTCAGCTCTTAAATCTATAATCTATTTTGCTTTTATAATTTTACCCCTTTTCCCTTTTTGTCTATGTGTGCTTTTTATTGCTTTATCTATCTCACAGTGTCACACGTGAAGAGCTCTTTTATATCGAGCCACCCACTTGAACAAAAGATGTGTAAATAGGTGCTTCTTTTCAAATTTTTGTGTTTTATGAGTTAAAGTCCACCATCTATCAAGCCAGGTAGTCAACTTTTTACACGTCTTTATTCATTATCTAGGTAGACAATATTAGTGGCTAGACTTTAAAATGCTTCTAATAGATTTTTTAACAATTATTTAAAAATAAATAATATTTTTGTTATAAAACAAATTTTATAAGTTGGAAATATATATATATATATATATATATATCCCCACTATACCCGTGTCCTAATTTTTCAAAAATTATTGTGTTGTATTGTACCCGTATCCCTGTCTGTGCTTCTTAGATTGTAGGATATAGATTTCACCCCCTAGATTTCACGTTTGAAGTGTGCATATCTATGTTTTTGTGTTTAGCCTATGTTTTCATATAATTTACACTTGCTGTTTCTTTTTAAGGTTTTGACCTGTGATAATTAGATGGAAAATCAGTTTTTTTATTTCCTGTTGCTTTGTGATGCTTTATGTGCTACCTTCATCCATGTGGTTTGTCCACTGTTCCTTTGGGATGCCCCAATATACTATCAATGTTGAAACCCCAATAGGCAGATTATTAATAACTTTCCTAACAGTTACTTTATTAAAAAATACCCTTTTTTATTTGCTTTATTTCAATTTAAATCTTGGATGGCAGTTTTGGAAAAGTTGAATCCTCTACGATGGGCTAATAATATGGGATGGATGCCAGCAGTAAGTCACAAGAAATAGGTCTCTTATTTGTGTTCATTTTGTTTAGAACTACTGATTTGATGGTTGACCAGGTTCTTGCAGTGCAAAACAAGAAGGAATAAAAGTATGCAAATCCCATTGAATTGAGCCAGTTTGTGGATTTCATCAAGCACGACAAACTCCAAACTGAGACCTTCATTATCGGGCCAAACCAGTGTAAGTTTTCATTGGTTGACTGTGTCCTGCAATGTCAATGCCTATGTTCCGGAAAAACAAATTCCTTTTTGATATTTTTTGCTTATATGTAATTGAAAAAAATGTGAAGGTTTATAAAAATTTCTAGTTACAGTGATGTTTTGGCTTAGCTTGATTTTCAGGTGTCTCGTGGCTTTCATATAACCCCTTACTTTTCATGTTCTTTGAGCAACAACTCATATAGCCTTTGATCTCTTGACATGGGCTTTGATCTAATATCTTCAAATCAGAGTTCAAGTTGGTAATATCACAGGTTTAAACATATTTCTCTCTAAATATGTGAATTATCTCTAATTTTCTAGAATGTTATGGTTGCTTTGTTTCCTTCTCTCAATGTTTTCAAAATTCAAATCACCTAAAATTTTGGCTGCCAATTAATATGTGCTTTTATTTGATCTCAGATTCAAAATATAGTCTCTCACATTAAATATTGGAGTTGTTTACAGGTTTGTCTTCTGTGTGTTTATTTGTAATTTTGAAAGTTTTCTAAGGTATTCATGTTCAAAAGATATGTTCTTTGGTGGTTGCCATCTTTCAATGTCTCTCTTATAGAATAATATTCTAATTGCATGATTTCCATATGTGATCAGTCTTTTAAAGAAATGGTTGCAATGTGTCTGGTGAAAGATCAAGCGAAGAGGCAAAACTTATTGAAACACACCTTTTTCAAGCATGCAAAGTCTCTTGATATTTCTGTGAAGAAATGATTCACTGACTTGCCACCCCTTTGGAATCATGTAAAAGCCCTCCAGGTTACCCATCGTATTGCTGAGATGCACCTTCCGTACTTTCACTGGTCCTAGTAAGCTTGTCTCATGGCTATGGTTAATTTTTCGGCTTAAAGATTAAGTGCGACTTTGTAAAGAACAAGAGGTAATATCACAGGTCATAAACATTTGTCCACGCCATTAAATTTGAACTTAAAATTCATGTAGTGATATTTCTTCAATCTTTATCTATATTTACTACATATTTAATTCAATTGGATGCATTTCTTAAGAATTACCGATGTAGGATCTCTCACTTAACTTTAGTTATCTGTCAAAACCATCCCCACCCCCTCTCTTTTCCCCAATTTTGTTTTTGTTAAGTTTTTCCAATTCTTCATATTGACTAAGTTCCCCTTTCCATATATGTACACTGATGATATGGAGCTTGATGATGTTGTGCATATGGCTATTTTGATGCTGAAGGAGGGGTAAATGAATGTTAAGCTTTTTTTTTTTAATGAAATATATTTTTATTTAAAAAGCTGTGGTGGGGTGCAGCTAGAATGGTAAAAGGTCAATGTGTATGCTAACAGGTTGATGCTTATCGGAGAAGATGTAGATGGTGATTAAGGCTGAGAATTGCTGGATATTGTTTTGGAATGGTGTAACTTCAAGATGCCATACATTGGTATAAGTCATTGGCTTCTTGGAGAAGCCATGTATGGACAGAAGATGCATTCCTGCCAGAATGGGTATTACATGGAGCCAAACCTAGAGAAAGTAGATTTTCTTTTGTGGTCGTAAGTTGCCTTTTGATTGGGATTTTTCCAGTGCAAGGGCTAGTTGCTTAGTTTGTAGAGAGGAAATTGAGCTAGGAATACCCTAGCCACTAGGCTTAGGACTGGCTTGCTTGGGCTGGTTGGTTTAGGTGAAAAAGCCCAAGACAAGTGCTAGAGAAGTTCATGCTCGGCCTCAATTTGCTTTGGTTCAACACTTTCACATTCAATCTTGTGGATCTAGTCCAAGAGGCAGTTATGTTAAGCATCCAATTACTAGAAGAGACACAACTACTATCCTTCTGCTTTATGAGTAGTCTGGTTGACGTGTATTCCTTTGGCAAGGTGTAGACATTCTTGGAAAGACATGCCAAACTCCTTTCATATGTCACTGTCACATATGCTATGCTGGCATGAACTAAAAAATGACCATAATTAATTAATTCAAATTATTAAATTTGGTTTAGTAGTCATATAAACAATCTAGAGTAATTTTTGGTAAGCATATCACCTAATTTCGCCAATGGGCTCTAGCTTGAATAGCACTTCTTCTCCCTCAATAGTGGGACATAGGGTGAGGTTGTGGATTCAAAACTCACATGGTGTGGCTTTCCAATAACAAAACTAATTTCAGAAAGCTAATGAAACGCCTCTGCTTTGTCATTACTAATTTCAGAATGGCAACATAAAACTCATTTTTTTGTATATCATGTTGTTATAACTATTCAGTGGCTTCTAAATTGGTGGGTTTGTGGACATTGACTCAACTATTCTCAATGCGTGGGGATATATCCAACTTTTATACGGACAAAACCCTAACGTGTGCTTTGTTATTTATATGGGTATTAGTTTATGGTTTACTTTGAACCTTTTGATCTATTTGTGGGTGTGCTAAACCCTAACATGTTTCTTTGGGACTTAGCTTAGGATATTGTGAGTGACTATGGAACTTTAAATTGTGTTCAAGTCTATTAATTTTATTACCACTGAATTGTAATTTCAGCATATGAAAATGATGCCACTGAGTTACTTATTTTTTTGGGGGGTGTAGAAAATTGTGTATTTGCATGCTATGGTATTATTTGCTAACATGGAGAGGAGTATTGTGGTGGAGGAGAATCATTGTAAGAGCAATGTTAATACTGTCTCGAAGTCAGATGGGCCGTTTATTCGGATTGACTCAATATCTATAGATCTTGTTAGTGTGAGGATAAGAGTGATGCTGGAAAGTGTGAGCATTTTTCTATGCGGTTAGCCTTCTCCCTAATCATGTAATAATTTTTCAGATTTGTTTTTAATTTTTCAGCTATGTGGCAATGATTCAATACCAGTTCTATTGTAATTGTGTGTGTGAGTTTTTGGTGGTTTTTTTTTTTGGGTGGGGGGTGGATTTTTTCTTACGAGAATCATGATCTTTATCACTTATAATGCGTACACAATTTCTGGGAAGTTCTTTTCCAAGTATATTGTCTTATTTTTGAATAATCAGCAATAGTTACCTGATTTTTTCATTTGGGCTAGGTCTATCTTTTTTGTGTTCTCTGGGCATTGTAAAGTTCTATAAATTTCTTGAAGGGATCCTCCTGTGCACTTTTGTGTGTTTGAGTTCCTCTTTTTTTGCAAGAAAACCTTTTACTATCACAAAATTATAAATCCTATTAATGATATGTCTTCTGTTTTGCTCTAATTAATATTGTTATCCTCATACTTAAAACTTAAAGCTGACTTATTTTTTTGAGAAAAGTTTGCAATTTGACTGTAGTTGGCAAGTAATATTGAGTTGTCTCTTGCATGGGTTACCAATGTTCAGTTTAGTAACTGCAGTTGTAAGTTTTGTTTATGGAATCTTCTTTCGTATTGTCAATATAGCTGTTGTAAGTTCTGTTTGTACAATCTTCTTTGGTAGTGTCAATCTTCTTTGATAGTCTCAATATATTGAGGGTTCGAGTTCTTGCATATTTCTTCAACTTTTTTTTTTTTTTTTTGAGCGCCTTAAATTTTCACCCAACTTGACTCTTCTTTTTGTTTGTTTGTGTACATTTATTATTTATTAGTAAGTTATGCCTTTTGGATTCATTTTGTTTTTTTTGATTCTAGCCTTACTAAATTATAGTTACGATGATAGACAGCCTTTCTTTGGTTTGTTGATAGTATGAAATAAACACAGCCCAAAAGATCTAATTGTTGGGAAATTTACAAACATAGCCTGCAAGTTTTTTCTAATCGGGCAGTGCTTTTATGATTTCTTCTTTTCACTTTGCTTTGTTACAGTGTGAAACTTGGAAAACATTTGTTTGTTTATACGTGAATTTGATTTGGTATTTGATGTTTACTATTAATTAAAGCCAAATTTTTTTTTTTTTTTTTTGGTTTATGAATTTCATGGTGTTGAATGGGAAGCCAAGTCCAAAGAAGAAGAAGAAATTGTCAATTCTTCCCCTTTATCGTATCTCTTATTTGGTGTTTTTACTTTTCTATTGATTTCAATATTTGTTTTATATTGAAATATTAAGTGCCTTTTCTTTTCTCTCTTTTGCTATGGATTGTCTGCATTGCCATTACTTTTGTTACTGACAATAATTCCAATTTTTGTATCTTTATGATTTCATATGTTTGAAGAAATGCCGATGAGAAGGGTTAACAAGAAAAATGATAATCATGTCAGTTGAATAATCCCAATTATTTTGTTAGTAAACCTCATTGATAAATGGGTTTTCAGAACAGATAAAAATTGTTCATGTGTGTTTCATTAGATTTATTGCAAAAATGAAAGTAGTGACATGTAATCTGTCTCCATCGTTGTTGGGCATGGAAAACACAGATTGACTATGCTTCCAACGATCTCCGCATTCACAAGTACCTTCAACCCCTCTCTCTTAAGGATTTTCTATTATCTATTTTTGTTTTTTTCAAATCAATTTTTTCCTTGGTTTCTCAATTGCCATCAAACTATTTGAAGAAAGGCTTGAACTGAATTTTTGGTCAATTGCTTCTTAATTCTGATTTTAGTTTAAGGTGAGTGGAAGCATGAAGGCAAGAAGATGTAGAAGCTGTCCAGGAAGCCAGACGTAAGATAAAGCTTAAGAGATAAAGCAGCATGACAATCATTAGGCCACTGTGACTGAACAAATATGAGGTAATGTTCTGCCTTACCAAAACAATGGTTAAGGTTTCTGTATAGATATTATACGCTGGATTCGATTTACAGATTTGGATAACTATAATATAGATGTTTAAATTTAAACTACGAGATCAACATAAACAAAACTCCTAGAATATAGCTTCAGCTTCTTTCTATCTTATCTCTTCTATTTGAAAGTGATTGTGATCATGTAGTCTTTGAATTTGAGTAGGCTGACTCCATTTGTGGTTGCACCTTATCATTATCTGGCCCACCAAGTGGATATGATAGTGGGCATGGTACTGATGGTCGAAGGGGGTATTGGTGGTGCTTCTGCTGAGGCACCAGATGTGACAACTGAAGAACTAAGGGAGCTTTTTGGAGGCATTGGACAAGTAATATACTACATCTTTTCTTTTGAACTCCTTGCATTTAAGTTTATATTGCTTAATTTTGAAGTATGATATTGTTGTCCATCTGTGTGCCCTTTGCAGAATATGTGTACAGCATTTTGTCTATATTCGAGTGTTGTTTTTTAGTTTACTTTATTGCTTTATATAACAGGAGGATGATTTGACCTTGAAATTATCAAACCATGGGGTTCACTTTCCTCTAACCCTATCCTAATAATGTATTTGATGAAAATACTATCAAATCTGATAAACTTAAAAATTTACCATCTTGGTTGTTTGTTAAAAAAAAATTTTGCCATCTTGGTTGTGTTTGAATGAAGATGAATGTGCTGGATTCCCATCTGTCTCAACTGTGATGGAATGACAGTGGAAAAGGGATTTTAGTGTGATGAATCTGAAGTTTCCAATTTCCCCACCCCCAACTATTTGATGTATCAAAAAGAAATCTAATTATCCACATGTTACTTAGGTTGGAAGAGTTAAGCAAAAGCGAGGATATAAGGATCAATGGCCATGGAATATAAAAATATATACAGTTGAGATGGGAAACAACAAAGGCGATGCAATTTTGTCCTATGAAGATCTGTCTGCTGCACATTCAGCTGGCAGTTTTTACAACAGTGCTTAACTTTAAACTTTTTTGGGATATCATCATTTTATTAGTAGCGTTCTTACCAGGAGCCTTTCTTCACAGATTATGATATGAGGGGTTTTAAAATCAATGTTGCGATGGCTGAGATGTCTGCACCAAAGGCTCCCTCTGCCTATGACCAGCGGTACCTCCCTGACCAATGTACTCACTTTATTTTTACATGCAATGTTGGAATGAGATGTTTAGTACTGTGTAGTGCCATGTTATTGAGATATCTGCGACTGCATGAGAATTGTGTTTTCTCATGTAATCTTGATGTTATGAGTCTGATGTTGTGTTTTAGATCCTCTTTATGATCATCAATGACTGATTAATATGGGTCCAGCTGTCAATGGTGGTTAAAATTGTTTGCCAATTGTAATGTTCATTTTTACTAAGGTTGCATGCTTTTTCTAAGGACAGGATTACCATGGTTGTTAGTGATCAAATGTAAGACTCAAGTAATTTTCCTTTTTCCTTTTCCTACAAACAGAGCAGGAATTGATATGGTTGCTTGGAGTTTAAAGTGTTTGTTTTGATTTTGGATTTTCATTTTTTGGGGATAGCTGAATTTGATTTTGATTTTTCCTTTTATTTTATTTTTGGGGAGGAAAATGTAATTGGGCTATTTGCGTGCCTTTTTTCTTCTATATCACATAAGAATTACACATTGTTTTGAAAATCATAAGTATATATTTGTCACATAAAATAGAGTCTCATTTTCCCTTTTCCTTTTTCCCTTTTTCTTTTTTAATTTTTAGAAATTTAGAAATTTTTTCTATATTGGTTAGGAATTTAATGTAGACAAGTTGCAATTGGTGGAGGCAGAAAAGAAGAAGATACGTCAAGAGTACGAGCAGGAAGAGAAGCAAGGTGATGTATAAAATAAGTAATTTGTTTTTCTAAAATTTTCTTTCATTTTTTATTTTATTGATCTAAACAAATTGTTTTGAATACTCTGTGAGATGAAATTTTATGATTAAGCTGCTCACAATTGGTGGAAAAAGTTTGAAACTTAGAATTTGGGACACAGGTAATTGCTGGAATTATTTTGAATTGTAGTTTCATTTTAATCTTTGATTAAAGATGCTTTGGAAGTGATAGTTTATGGTAACATGTAATCTCTCTCTTCCTTCAATTTAGTCACTGTTCTGACTTCTGATGCATAAATAGATTATTTGTACATTTGCCAATCTCCACATCAAACCCTCCACTTTTTTAGAGAGTATATCTCACTAATTGGTTGGTTACCTTAAGAAGTAGAAACTGTTCATTACATCTATTATATGCCTATGAAAATGATTGTGCACGAAAACAAAATGATAATTGCTTTAATTATATTTGTAAAAATATGCTTATTACATTTTCTAATTTCTTTCATTATTATATTCTGTTATGGAGTATAAATCCAAGTGAAAGATCACATTGCAACTCATAAAAAAGCAGAAAAAAATCATTCACTCAGAAGCTTTCTTAAAAAAAAAAATTAATCTAAATTCTTAACCATTTCCAATTTTGTACTTATGCTTAAAGTTTTTATAATACTAACAAACTTTAAATTTTGCATCACTCTCTACAGAATCAGGAGCCAAATAAGTACCTCAAAAAATTCAGAACTTGATTGGAAAATCTTGTACATTCCAACTTGAAGGATATAGCTAATGACAACATAATAGATTATATCTCTGAAAATGCAAAATTGGTAAGAAAACAAAATCTTATTACTAATTTTATATTATTTGCTTCATCATAACCTTTCTCATAATGTGTGTGTGTGTGTTTTTTTTAAATTTTACTCTTATTAAAATTTTAAATATTTATGCAAAATAAACAATCAATCTGAAAGTTTTTTTTCCCTTATTTTCCAGAATGTGCAAAAAGATCTTTAAAAAAAATTTAAAAAAAAAAAAAACCTCCAAGCATTCATTGTTTCAGTAATATCCAGTTTCCATGAAGAAGAAGAAGGAGATACAAGTGGTGAAAGCAGGGTTAGTGTTGCCAACCCACCTTTGTTTCGAGCAAATCCAAAGGCAAGCACTAGAAACATCTGTAGCAAATCATTCAGGCCAAGAATTAGAAGAATTACCCTTAAGAACCACCTGTAAGTTCTTGGAATGAAAGAAAATATGGGAATCTTTTTTTTTCAATGGCTTTCCTTCATTTTTGGAAAAGCATATATATTAATTACTAGAGGGAATGACGAGAATGCACTTTGTATTACTCATGGTAAAAAGTTGTAATTGCTAAATGAACTGACTATGTTTTTATATATTATATTAAATAGTTCTGGATTTATGTTTAAATGATTTTATTTGATTGTGGAAGTTGTCTACAGATTCAACTTCAAGGACTCAAATTCTCTATTTTTACCAATGTAAATTAGAGAAAACAGAATTGATGGGATGAACAATTGCTACAATGTTGTTTTGATTTTTTTTTTTTTTTAATATGTTTTTAGTATGTAATGAACAATTGAAGTTTTATCATCATGGGTTTTATTTGTGTTGATGCTAAGAACTTGAAATTTAAATGTTGATTATTAATTTTTTTTAATTTCCTAACATACATGTCGCATTTTGTGGTGTAGAGTTTGAGGAGATCCTTATTCATATTTGTGCGTGGCCTCTTTGTACTTTGTAGTCTAACGAATTTGAAGTAATTATACTTTAATTGTATAAATAAGATCTACTCAGGGTATAAATAAGATCTACTCAGGGAAAGGGTATTTAAGCAATGGATATGGTATCTAATTTAGAAAATATTTTCATATTAATTAATCCTTTGAATAATTTACAAAATCATTTATTAAGGCTTAGCAGTCATATTTCGATGAAAATTGAAGAAGATTTTCATTATTTTAAATTGTGTTGGTCAGGAGAGGATGAAAAATGAAAGACCATGTTACTTAATGCAAAAAAGACCATGTGGACACAGAAGCTCTTACTGTTTTGCAAGGAAGCACGGGTGCGTTTTGGGACTCGGGTGCGGGTGCGGGTGCGGGACTCGGCAATTTTTGAAAAAGGTGGGTGCAGGTGCGGCAGGACTCGGCGATTAAAAAATTATTAAAAATATTTTTATTTATATTTTTAATATATTGCTAAGCATACTTTTCACATTATATAAACATATACCAAATTTAATAACTAAAACATGATGTTCATAAATTAAATACAACCCACAAGATTGAAACTAAAAGTCTAAAACATTCCATGATGTTCGAAAATTAGAATACAACTCACAAGTTTGAAACTAAAACAAAATAAAAGATAATCAACAAAACAATCAAATGCCAACATCATCATCCTCAATATCAATTGCTTCACTTCGAACTTCACTTTCACTAGTAGTAGCACTAGTGCTAGCATTCCCAATAACCACGGCCTCCAACTCTGGCTCATCGAGTGTAAGGGCTGCATTCTCAAGAATTCCTGCTCCTCCATTTATGTCGCTCTCATTCCAATAGTCTCCAGCAATATCCCACATCTTTGTTGCTGTATGTACGTTCTCCTCATTGCGCCTTGACAAGAGTCGAAGATTAGAATGCACATATACCAAATCCTCAGCGCGTACAGGAGTCATTTTGTTTCTTTTTAAGGAATGAATAAATTTGTATGTGCTCCAATTCCTCTCAGCGCATGAGGATGAACAAGGTTGTCCAAGAAGTTTAAAGGCAAGGGTTTGAAGAGTTGGAAATGCGGAGCCATGGTATTGCCACCAAATCAAAGGTTGTAAGGTCCACCTATCTGTCAAGGCTTCTGGTGAAGGAAACCTCCCTCCTGAAAATGTAGCAAACTCAGACTTCACCACCGGCTTTAATTCACTCTCATCTTGAAAGTATCGATCCAAACACTTGCTCCTTTCCATAGAAATTTCATGATCCCGATGTGGAGGGATGCGTTTTGGATTCTCTGAAAGCCATTCAATGGAGTAATACCTAGTTAAAGATTAAAAAACAAGTATAGATGAAATGTGGATTTTACTAGAAGGGTGAACTAAGGAAAATAGAAAATAAATGTACTTACTTAGGATTTAAGGAATGAGGCAAGCAATGTAGTGGCGTACAATTTTTAGTCCATCGATCAATGAGTATATCATACACCACACTCCAAAATGAGCTATACTGATCATCTTCCAAGCCTTCATGCCGATATATTACTACCTTCACCTTCTCTATCATTGAATCCCACATCTCATACACAAGATGAAGACAAGGCTTATCTGTGTCGGCCATTCGTAGCATATCATAAATAGGTGCTGTGAAGTCAAGGATATAATTAATATTATCCCACCAAAGATCACTTAGAATCATATCTTTCACCTTATGAGCTTTTCCAACATCATCTTCCCTATAAGAAGCCCATTGGTTACTAATAGCCATGGCTTGAAGGCATCTTTTTATCAACTTCAACCTTTTCAGCATTACAACGACTGAAGCAAATCTAGTATCAGCAACTTGGAGCAATTTTAATGGACAAAATTCATTAAACATTGCCAATCTCATTGAATGGTTCATGATAAAAACACGTATGAAGGATGCATCATCAGCAATACGTGTAATCCAACTACATTCCTCATATGTAACTTCATTCTTTTCAGTATTTTTTGCTGCACAAATATTCTTCAAAGCTAGATTGAGAGTGTGGACAACACAGGGTGTCCAAAATATTTTAGAATACTCACCTTCAATAAGAGCTCTAGCATACTTCATCACACTAGCATTATCAGTGATGACTTGGACAACTTTTTCATGTCCAATCTCTTTTATAGCATCCTTCAACACCCCAGCAATATAATGTTTGTCTTTGAACTCACCTGACCCATCAATTGCCTTTATAAACACTGGACCCCCATCTGATACAGCCATAATATTAATAAGAGGCCTCCTTTGTGGATCTGACCATTCATCAGAAAATATACTTACACCATTTTCAAGCCAAGAGTTCTTAATTGGTTTCAAAAGTCTTTCAACATGAGCTCTTTCTTTTTGCAAAAGTGTTGTTCTCAAGGCATTGTATCCAGGAGGAAGATAACCCGGAATGTTATGGGTAGCAGCATATGCATAGGAACTACGATAATATAGATTTCTTGCAAAGTGAAAGGAAAGCCCACCGGTGTAAAACATCCTAACAATTCTGCTATCCAAATCATGTCTAGCATTATTTTGAAATGCTTTCTCCAAAGTAGAATTCATCACCTTTCTCCTCTTACTATCACCCGAATTTGTACTATCACTCCCTTCATGTCTCCGAAATGGGGAAATAGGTGCAGGCCCATGGCCTGGGGGAGGTGGGGGTAAGGGAATTTGACTTCTCCGTTCCCTCTCTAACTTATCATTCTCAACTTCGTCATGCATTCGCTGCATTTCCAGCCTATGGCTCGGTGTCACCTTAGGGCATGCTCTAATTCCTTTGCCAGAAATTTTTAATAAATGAGCCTTAACCCTAGAATAGGATCCTATAAAAACTAAACCACAATAGTTACACTTAAATTGTGTGTTTCCACCTGATTTAACAGAAGCACCATGTGGTTTTTCTATTTTAGTCACATACTGCCAAAGAGGAGCTTCATCATTTGGCACTTCTTGATTAAATGAAGGTGAAGTTTCTGTGCTAGCAACTTCGTCCATTGCAAATTCAATAGATTCAATTTAACCTACAAATAATAACTATTAACTAAATAATTAATAATAAATCAAACCCAAGTTCACACTTCACAGAACACAAATCACAAATCAAACTAACTAACAAACCACAAATCAAACTATTAACTAACATATAATAACTAACAAATTTAACCTACAAATAATAACTATTAAC
Source organism: Quercus aquifolioides (assembly GCA_019022515.1). Lineage (NCBI taxonomy): Eukaryota > Viridiplantae > Streptophyta > Magnoliopsida > Fagales > Fagaceae > Quercus > Quercus aquifolioides. The sequence continues at coordinate 44,750,103 of CM032333.1, forward strand.
TAAATAAATTAATAATAAATCAAACCCAAGTTCACATAACACAAATCACAACTCACAAATCAAACTAACTAACAAATCACAAATCAAACATTTAACTAACAAATAATAACAAAAAAATTTAAACTACAAATAATAACTATTAAGTATTAACTAACAAATCAAAAATCAAACTAAAGTCTAAGATTAAATGCGGTACCTGAGTTGAGAATGTGTGAGAGAGAGCTGAAGTTTGAGAGAGAGCTAAAGTGGCTGGTTCAGTGAAGGCAGCCCAGACAGCAGTCACAGCACAGAGAAGAGAGAAAGAGGCGATGGAGTTGGGAGTGAGGAGGCTGTTTGGAGGTCTCTGGACGAAGTCTGATGGAGTGAGGGATTTTGAGGTATTAGGGTAAGTAAAACGGTGCGTTCTGCACCGTTTTTTTTTTTTTTGGCCTGAACCGGCTGTTTCGGCCGATACGGCCCGAATCGGGCCGAATCGCGCCGCGTTAGCCCGCGTCGGCTTTGCCACGTGGCTCGACGCATGTCGAACGCGCGGTCAGCGGCGTCGGACGCGCGTCGCCGTGTCGGGTCGCGTCCGACGCGGGTGCGGTGCCTCTGGCGCCGCACCCGTGCTTTCCAGCTGTTTTGTATGTGTTAGCATATGGGACACCGACAATGGTTTTGGATACCACAATATTGATTGTAAATTTGTGACTATCAAGACTTGATTTTACACAAATCTCTGAGTTTTTCCTGTTGGGTGATTTCACAAATGTTAGAGTTGATTTATCATGTACTTTGTGTGTGCAATATATTGTGATTGCTTTAATATATTGTTTTAAGTTATCGTACAATCCAAGATTTGTTAGCACTTAACACAATTAGGCAATATAAGGAGTTCTTGTATAATATTTCATTTTTTAAATCATCGTTTGTGAAATTATGTTTAGTTTATGAGAATGTAGTGGGCTAAAGTTTTCTAATACTTTTTGTAATACCCAAAAGAGAAAAGGGGAGGAATGGGGTTAAAAGTGGTGATAAATTGGGTTTAATCTACAAAAACAATAAGAGATATTTCTTTTATTTTAACTTTTTATATGCTCCTTCATACCCTCAACAAATTATGATACATACCTCAAAGGCTCTAACTAATATTGTCATATAAGTTTTAGTTTGGTGTGATTCATTGTGGTTCCTAGGAATAGCAGATATGGTGTTTGAAATTGTCATGTAAGTTTTACATTTGTGTGTTTCAAGCTTTTATGTGGTTTTTAAATTTTTTTTACTTAGGTTAGTTTGTTTCTGTGTATCATTTTTTGTAGGTTCTTACTTGGAACAAATTAGTAAATGCTTTCAAAATAAAATGATCTTTGTAGATTGTTAGTGAGATTAGTAAAGGGCAGATAATTGAAAGCCAAAACTGTAGAGCACTCCACTGCAAAGTGTACTATGCAAGTCATAGCCTAAGTATAAATTTTATAAATGTGGTTTTTTTTTTTCCTCTTTCTGATTCTCTTTAGATCGTTAATCTGCGAGCCAATCCCTTCCTTCAATCTTTGCAATTTTATGACTGTCAAAGCCAAATAACTCAAGAAAGAAAGGTTCAAAAACCATCAAATCCAGATTAGCCAAGTGATGTTGGCCTTTTGGAGAATCATTTTTGTATATCTCAGCTTTGTGTGATATATAGAATCCCACAAAAAAACCTTGGAAAGGCTTTTCTGTTTGGTATATAAGCATTATTTTGGGACCACCAGATCTATTGGATACTGGTAATGTTGATTGGAAGTGCTAGCTATGGGGATGTGTAAAGCCTTGGAATTTGCCAAGCATTTGTCAATATAAGACCTAGAGGTAGAGTATGAAGATAGCTCCATCATTCAAGAACTTAATATGCTTTAAGATCGAAAACCTTCTACATGACCTACTAACTCTTCGTCATGCTTTCAGGTGCATTGCATTCTTTTGAGGTAACATAGCATACTTAACTCATGTACTTGGTAAGATATTCTGGAATGTATTTTAGATTCAATAGTTACTAATGTACAAGTTTTATAAGTTCTTAATACATACCACTATTGTTTTGTTAAAAAAAAGAATTTTTGCGAAGGCCTTTTAATTTTTAATTTTTTTTAAATTATCAACTATCAAAATATATTCAGGGGAGGTGGAAGCAAAAGGGACTGGGAAGAAAGAGGCCAAGGTGAACTGAGGTGAAAGGTATTGAATTTTTGGGGAGTTTGGGAAGTTGGTACTGCTATTGGTTTTTTTTTTTTTTTTTTTTGTTTAGTATTTTGTTGGGCTTGTATATGTGAGGAAGAATGGTTAATAGGTATTTGTTTAATTATACATTGACCTGAATTTACAATGATGGGCATGGGTATCTAATGTTATTTGCACTTTTTTTGTGTCAATTGTATTGGATTCAATTACCAAGGTTAGATCTTTTTGGGTCCTGTTTATTGTGGTTGTTTTAGTGAGGAATAATGGTTAATTATCCATTGAACTTAATTCACAATGATCTATACTACTAGACATTGAGTACATTTTTGTTGTGAATTGATGTGGACTTGCCGACCGGTTATGCATTACATCATAATTCAGCTTCCAAATCGGTTTGTAACAAAATTGCAATAGAACTTATAATACCTAGAGCAATTTTCATGTGAATTGGAATTATAGGAGAGGACACATTATATGAGTTTGTAATGATACTATTAATACTAAATAGAGATGAGTCCAAATGGACTATTCTTTATAAAGGTTGCCTTTTAATATATTTTCTTGATGGTCTATATATGATCTAAATTACAGACCTATTATCTTGCCATTATGTAATTATTGTGTTCATTTTTTGTGTTAGGTTTCGTCAAACTCCTGACAAATTTGGTGCTATATTTGCTTCTTACAGTGATATTTTGGGTTCGCTTAATTTTCAAGTGGCTTATTAGAAATAGGCCCCCAAAGATTAAGAACAAACGTCCCATCAAAATATTATTTACAACAAACCCTTGATGAATATCCTCTTTAATGCACTGACTTGACTTTCAAGATTAGTCCCAAATGTTTAGACAATGTTATACCAATTCATTTGGATATATTTGCACTATTTTCTAAATGATTTCCACTGTAATAAATTGTTATTATTTGTTTCCCCTTATTTCTAAGTAAGTTATGATGTCTGTTAGTTGATGACAAGTACACCAAGTTCAGATTTTTATGTCAATCTTCTTGCTCAAAGTCAAGTTTTAATTGCTTTGAAGATATTGGATGGTTTTGAAGATATTGCATTTTTGCATGCAAAATAGAGAAGCATTCTAGAGAATTCCCTTCATTCAAACTCATTTGAACGCAATGAAAGTAATAAAAGTGGTGGTTGCTCATTTCATATGTTTTTTCAAGTGGTCTATTGGAGAATGAAAGTACATGATGTGATTTAAAGAGAGTAATGTTTAAAATTTTTAGAGAATGTTGGGATACTATATGCTTAAATATACTAAATTATTTAGGTTTGAATGTATGTAGTAGAAGTATGAGAACTAAGTTTATGTTGGATGCAAAGATCATTATATGTAAAATGATCCCATGCATTGGGCGGGTTAAACATTAGTATATATAAAAACAGAGACCTTGTGTGCGAGAGCATAAGGTTCTATTAATTGGTGCATTGTATAAAATTCTTTTGATTTAGACTTCTACCTCATTTAATTTAGAACTTATGTCAAACTATTAAGTAATTGTAGATGTATTTATTTCAATGTATTAATAAAATTCAAAAAATTCATATATATTTATAATTTTAAATGCTTTGGATTGATATAGATGGATCTAAAAAGTCATGAGAAATGTAGGAACTAAGAAACTTTTCAATTTCCAACATAAGACTAACTTCAATGCAAAATTGCAAAAGTCAGATTCAATAAATTAGATAATATGATATGATTATTTGTCTTCATATTTGTCCAATATAAATCATCATTTGTCCACATTTGTCCAATATAATTTCTCTCATAATATCTTTGGTTCCCTTTCTAAGAGGTATGTTAATTTCCAAAGTATTATGTTCATCTTAAATATTTTGTTTAGATTTTATGTGTATGTTTTTACTAATGTAGCATTGTAATGTGTTTAGATTGGTTTTTTCATATTGTGTTTCAATTTAGATTTTTGATTTTTCGTATGATGCATATATATAGTTGTAGAGATTTGTAGTATTTTTGGTGTTTTAGCTGCTTTTAAAGAGGTTAAATCGTGATATTATTATATCACTATGACATTATTGTTTGTGTTGTCGTATCATGAATTAATAGTAGTTTTTATAGCTATTGATTAAAATATCATTCTTTCAATTTTCATCCTATTATAATTACAATCTTAAAAATCAAACTTTTCTTCAATTAAAATGTTAGTGTGCCTTATTTTTATCTATCATGTCAATTCTGAAACTGAAGAAAAGCTATTTTGAATGACAAAAATTATAGGTGTTGAAATAGTGGAGATAGAGACTTTAGTGGCCTAAGAAATGTAGAAATTACCATAGAATCTATATATAAAGCATAAATTATACAAGAAAAACACCTAGGAACCAACATGTTTGTAGGTGACATTGTTAACTGTGAGTCTATGACTAACCATAATAGTATTCATGAAATCAATAGATCATAAATAATTTTTTATAGAATTTATCAAAATGCACTGCGCATTGCCCGGGATATTGGCTAATTTTCTGTAAAAGCATGAATCCGTGAGCTGTTGAATTTATCTTTTTAAATGCATCAGGCACTCTTGGAGTCCATGGGGGCTAGTGGATCTACTGGGCCTAAAGTTGTTTGCTGCTGCAGAAAAGAATGCGGTTTTATGGATGGCAAGATACCGAAAAGGGAAATAGCTTTGATACCAATGGTATTACAGCTGCAATAATCTTTCAACTAATCAAGAAATCGGTAAAATAGCGGGTACATCTTCAACACCATCTGGTTGCAGAAAGATCTGCAAAGTAATGTTCACTATGACAGTTAGCAATTTAAACTTTGAGGCCATGGAATACGATGGAAAAAGACACCAAAGTTAGAGAAAGACAAGCCTATTTACCATCAACTCAAATGGGCACGAAGCTGACTCTTTCTGAACAACACAAGATTCTGTTTCAAAAAAAAAAAAAAAGTAAAAGCAAAATAGACAGCAACATGATGCATGAAGGCAACAAAAATTGCATGGATTCTGTCATCTGTTGATGCATCATTCATTGCAACATATTCTGGTGGGAATGGATGACGTAAGATGAAACACCAGCTACTTAAAACGAAATAATGAATAAGCAAATACACTTTATCCAAACTAGGTGAATGTAAATTCTCTAAGTATGTTTGCCAATGAGGGGTAATGTCATGGGTTCAAAACTCATTTGTTTCATGTGAAAAATTACCAATAAAAGAAAAAGGAAAAAGAAAATTGCTAACTATGTTCAAATTCTTCGAGGCTTTAAGAATGATGCTAATGTAAATTATGTTCATATTCTGGCTTTTCATTTCATTTTCTTGTGCGTCAAACAGTCATATAAAGAAAATGATTTTCTTCATTATTTGGAGCCCGTTTGGATAGGCGTTTGTGAAAACGTGATTTCTTCCAAAAACGCGCATTTGTTTTGCACAAGTAATCACGTTTTAAAACTATGCCTCTAACTAGCTTTTTATGAAAATGCTAGTTTCAAACTCATTACTCAAAATCAACACAAATGTTTTAGGGGTCTCAATACCTAAGATACCCTCAAGTATTTGTTTAATAACAAATTTGTCAACCTGTAAAATTCTCACCTATGTTTGATCTTACTCTCTAACACTTGCAACTTCTTGGCACAAGTTGTTTTGTGGAAAGAAGATCATGCAACACACACTAGAAGTTGCCAAAATGAGTTCAATGGTGAACTTTGCAAATTATTTGGTTGAGAAGAGACCCACTACTCTTTCTCTCTCCCTCTATTTGGTCTCTTCACTTTTTAGACTTTTTACTTCTCTTTTTTGTGGTTGATCTTGATTAGCAACATATATAATACTATTACTTTGTCTAGTTGTCATTAACTCTGTAGTGGGGATCGTATAAAAATAATAATAATAAAAAGCTTTTTAGTGAGGCACAGCCATACAGGGGAAGTGATGGTACTGGGTAACTGTGTTAACATGTTTAGCATGGACTACATTTACAATTTTAAAATGACAGAATATCATTAACATCAAAATTGAGTCCTTTTTGGTAATTTGCACCCACAACAAAAAATTTATAGTTTTCAAACTGCAATTTTTACAAATTTTACCAAACGTTTAATTGTGGCTTTCAAAATTGTGTTTTCAAAATGTACATTTTAAAATCGCTATTTTTTAAAAATACAGTTTTTAAAACAGCCTATCCAAACATACCCTTGATTTTCTTTCTCTTCATAAGAGCCATTATCATTGTGATAGCTATAAGCCTACAGGACAGGATTATATATCTACATTCCCAAATCAATTTTCCTAAATAATTGGCAATTGATTACCCTTAGCCTTGAAGAAACTCAATGAAGTATAGAAATAGAGATCTTCAATTTGTTTTGAAAAGATCATCTGGTCCCAAAAAGATCCCAAATCTGCTTGTTACAAATGCAACCTTGTGGTAAAGGAAGAAACAACGCTCAGCAGCCAAGATCTGCAGAACACCAATTCTTGAGGGACACAACAGGTCACCAATCCCCAAGAGTTTAAATGGACATCACTGAATGCTGACTTATTCTATATACTCACTAGAAAAAGTACTCTGGATCGCTATGATGACTGGTCCATAAAAAGTAGATGCCAAAATATAAGAATACAAAATATTGTTGCTAGGTGTCTTGTGTTTTGAACAGTGTTGGTAAAGAGCGGGGAACACTTAAGCACAAAGGACTCTATAGGAGCCTAAGTGCAAACTGGAAGTGCGCACTTGATTGAAGTGAAGCACACATTTAAAAAATAAATAATAGACAGCCCTAAGAATCAGCACCTAGGGGTTGCCTGGAATTAGCACCAAGCAAGAAACTTAGGCATCAGCACCCAACAATTTGGAAAATATCCAATCTGAAACATAACCATCTAGAACTCTGTTATAGAACTTTTGAAAATAAAAGATAATCCTATCTAAAGCTGAAAATAATCCCTATTTAAACTCAAATGCAAATCCTATTCGAATTTAAAAATAAAAGTCTACAATAATCCAATCTCCTATGAGATAAATACAATAATATGAAAATAAAAATTCTAGAATAATTTTGGTCATTTTTGCAAGCTCATATACATGAAGCCGCTGGCCATTCTCAGCACAGTAACGCACAATCTCCACAATATTAGCACAGAAACGTTTAGAGATACAAGAAACTAGATCAAAAAAGTACTAATCACTCCAGGTAAGCAGAATAGTAGGCCTTTACAGCTGCACTGCTAAGCACTAGTTTAGTAAAAATTCCAGACTGCCTAATATCCAAAAAGAAATGGAAAAAAAAAATAACGAAAAAAAGAAGTATCGAGTTCTGTATTTTTTTGATAAATAATAAAACTTCATTGAAAAATAAAGTAATAAAACAAGGAACCAACGCACACAGGAAGTGTATTAAGGAACCAACAAAATCAAAACTATCGTGCATAGAAAGTACAACTATGAAGCAAATCAGCCAAAGGATTAAGAGTAAAAATCACCTGAATCATTAGTCCACTCTAGCAAACTCTGCTGGAAAGACGGCTTCAAATCAGGGGTAGATCTCTCACTTCCTTCAAAAGTACAAGCATTCCTCTCCTGCCAAATACCCCACATAAGACAATGAGGGATCAAATTCCAAATCATCGAAGATTTACGTATATTAAATTAATTTGCACGACTAGTTAGCAAGAAGTTCCACTATGCCTCTTGGTAGAACCCAATGAAGCCCAAATAATAAAAATACCATATTCCACAACACTCTAGCTACAGGGGAGTTTAACAGTAAAAGATCTATAATGTCAAGTTCTGTACTTATTTAAAAGAGGCTGTAAGGGAAGCACTAACATCACTAGTTGCAGGATTTGGCATGCACGACAGAATTAAATCCATGTTAAAAGAAGAATCAATATATATAAAAGAAAGGCAGAAAACCCACAGCACCTGAAATTTTGGAATACTCATCAATTTTACAGATGTAGGTCCACAGAATAGATTGTTCTGTACATTCCTGGATAGCAAGAAAGTAAGAATTTGTGAGCTACTATGCTGATGTAGGCAGCACATAGTTCATCCAAGCAACTTCTGAATCAAGATCAAATTTTGGAACTCAAACATTGATAAAAATCAATATTGTGAAATATTTAAAAATCAAAATCAAAGAGGCCGAAAGAAGGGTATAGATCTGGCAATATACCCAGACATATTGATGCCCAAGGCAATTCAACAGAATCAAGAAACTGATAATATTTCCTTAAGAAGAGTGGTATTATTTCATTGGGGGGGCACGGTGACAGAGAGGTTGACGTCAGGTTCACACCCCAAAAAAAAAAAAAAAAAAACAAAGAAAATTCATATGTTTAACACAAATTTCAAATTCCAGCCATGGGCATGGTAAGGGATTCCAGCCATGGGCATGGTGAGGGATGTGCATCTCATCTTTAAAGATGGAATTGAACCAGAACAGACATAAAGGTCTTTTGCAGCAAAAAGATATAGGGTAAGTACAGCTCAACAACATATGATGATCTATACCAAAAAGGGAAATAACTATGATACAAATGGTATTACAGCTGCGATAATCTTTCAACTATGATACCATTGGTACAACTTCAACACCATCTTGTAGAAGAAAGATCGGCAAAGTAATGTTCACCATGACAGTTAACAATTTAAACTTAAAAGGCCATGGAATATGATGGAAAAAAAATACCAAAGTTATAGAAAGGCAAGCCTGTTTACCATCAACTCAATGGGCCAGAAGCTGAGTCTTTGTGAATGATGCAAATTTCTGTTTCAAATAATGGAAAAAGTAAAAGAAAAATAGACAGAAACATGATGCATGAGAACAACATAAATTGCATAGATTCTGTCATCTGTTGATGCATCATCCATCACAACATATTCGGGTGGTAATGGATGACGTAAAAAGAAATACCAGCTACTTCCAACATTATAATGAATAAGAAAATACACTTGGTCCAAATTAGGCGGATGTAAATTCTCTAACAATGTTTGCCAATAAGCTCTAGCTCAAATGGCACGTCCTCACCCATAAGAATGGGTTGAGGGTAATATCATGAATTTAATACCCTGTAAATTCACTAACTATGTTTGTCAATGAGGTCTAGTTCAAATGACACCTCCTTCCCATTGAAAAGGGTAAAGAGTAATGTCATGGGTTCAAAACCCATTGTGAAAAATTACAAATAAAAGAAAAGGAAAAAGAAAATTGGTAACTAAGTTCAAATTCCTCGTGGCTTTAAGAATGATGCTAACGTAAATTATGTTCATATTTTGGCTTTTCATTTCATTTTCAAGTGTGTCAAACAACCATGTAAAGAAAATGATTTTCCTCATTATTTGATTTTCTTTCTCTTCACAGTAAGCCACAATCATTATGATAGCTATAAGCCTACAAGACAAGATTGTATCTAAATTTACAAATCATCTTTTCTAAAATAATTGGCAATTGATTAACCCTTGGTACATTGGGGATCTACAAGGTACTAGTACAAGATATACTAGTGGAAAAAGGGCGTGCAGTTTCGCACAACAAATTGGAATATTGGATAGCCACCAGTGATGGCAAAGTTTTATGTATTAAGGGACAAACCTTCCTTTGTGTCCTCTATGGGATTCTCACATTTTTCTCGAGAGTTGGGTACACTTGTGGTGGTCCTAGAGTATTTACCTTATCCATGACTAGGGCCAATACATTATTAATGGAGCAATGGGTATTTAACTATTAAGTTACACCTGCCTGTGTATGGATAAGAGTCTAACCATACAGAGCAGAAACCCCAGAAAAGAAAAATTGAATATTAAAACTTGGCTCATACGCTTAATGCTTATGCTTCAATTCATCCACTAGCTTAAGGGAGCATGCAAATTAGCGCACATAAACCTTTCAAGGGACTAGAAAACCAAAATTGTATAGTGCACAAGAATATCAATTTCAGCCAAGCAAGCCAGATAGCTCAAATTGCTTATCAACACCAACTTGAACACAAGCCAATACAGCTCAAGCCAAATTACCATTGACAAAGTAAAACACTAATATACAGAATAAGTACTTGTGTAGTGTGGGGGGCAAGGGTCGGGGTTCAAGTCTCTAGAAAGAAGTTTTACACATATAAACTTAAATTAGGTTGGCTTCAATTGTTTATTTGCATTTTAGTAATGGTTAGATACTCGAAGAGGTCTAGATACCCTTGTTATCAAAAAATATATAAAAAAACATTAAAAAAAAAAATAACACAAAATTGAGGCATAAATATTTTGGAACTACGAACAATTACGATGCCAAACATTATTCACAAAATAATCATAAAACAATTACATTAGCACCTTCACGCTGATAAGAAGTAATGAATTGTTAATTATGTTAACAGGCTTCAGAACAAATTTGCAACCACGGCATGCTCACCTCTTTAGCTGATACCTATCGTAATCATACTCATTTCCTAATTAAGACAATTCCTCATTTCAAAGGTTCCCTCCAAATCATTCGTTAGAGTTATTGGACAATTTCAAACATTGATGGCCTGAATTCTGGCTCTTGCTGCAAAAGGATGGATATATTTTTTTTTTTTTGATAAATAACGCTGCAAACGGATGGATATAAGCAGCTACCAAACTTCATATCTCAACTTAGTTTCCTTATGTTATTTGTGAATTAGTCCTTCAACTTGAGTACTCCAAGGATCTTGCAGCTTTGAGCGCCACCTGGATGTGTGTTTTCCGTGAATGTTTCTTATGAATATCATGATCATGCAGTGCATCATGAAGTGTCCCATTTCTGCAACACTCATATACAGGTAGCTGTTAGCCATGCTTAGCACAGTAACCCACCATCTCCACAAAGATTAGCATGGCGAAGTTTAGAGATACTATAAAGTAGTTCAAAAAATTCCTCATTACTCAGCTGCCTGGAAACTTTAGTGTCCAGTTCCTTGATTGCCAGAAGCTATAAAAGAAATAAGAAATTGAAGATTAACTATTAGGATCTCAAATTACTTATGAGGACGAAGAAGAATCCACCACGTTACTTGAAACTTGGGGAAATAGTGATGGTTGGGAGGGTGGGTTGGAAGGGACTACCTAACAGACATTTATTTTCACACATGGAGGTAAATGTAATTCAGACTTCAAAACTAATTTACCTAATGAGGATAGAGAAGATGAAGAGGGAAAAAAAAGAGACAACAAATACAAACGTACATGAGGCATTCTAAAGTAGAAGCCACACAATCAAACAGCCACGCCATCATCCTGGCAAATTAGTTCTTATTAAGTTCAAAGAATCTTACCTTTCCATTGGGCAGCTCACCCCTATAAATACTACAAAGCATACCTTCACCAATAAAATTTTCATGAGAAAAGCTATTTGCATAATGCTCAAGCAACGCAACAGTGAAAGCTTTTGCAGAACTTGCATTTGGACTCTTTCAAGGATGTATACTTGTAGTTACTTTGAAAGGTACCGTCGGTTCCACAGAGACCCTTCTCGAAAGGATAAAATGGAGGAAGTCGTGGTGGCAAGAACTCCATATCCATGCTGCTCGTGACTGAACCATGATTCTTCTTGGGCACTGAAACTGCCGGTGTGTTTTTCACATCTACCTCCTGTTCATTCTGAAGCTTTGGAAATACACTTTTTTATCCATTGTCTTCAACATAACTATCTCTTGGTTTCGCAACTCTCCCTCTTGGCACTGCTAAAGATATTCAAAAGTCAATTTTCATTTAGAACAGAATAAAGGAGATAACGAAATTTTAAAAATTTGAAAAAATAAGAGTGGACAATAAAAGACATACCTTTCTCCATTGGAGAATTATGCTGAGGCAACAATTCACTGTATTTCAGCTTCTCAAGAGACCTTATAGGTACCGATATCATGCCTCTTAGCATTCTCTTTCTCTTGCCATCCTTTCTTGCATGTAAACATACAAAGACACAGCACCAATGCAAAAAGCATTGAAGCCCTTATAAATAGCAATCCAAGTCAAATATGATATTTCTAGGACAGAAGGTCCAATTTTCCCAGGGGTTTTTCAGAGTGTGGTGCAGCCGCAAGAGGAGGAGCAGCATTGTGACTGGTTAAAAGGTTTCCCAAACTTGTTAGAAGTTTTTAGCATGTTGCAACAGAGCAATTCTAACAAGTCAGAAATTCACAATTCCATATTAACTGCTCAGTTGCAACATGCTAAAAATTCTTAAAAAGTTTGTTCACAAAATTGACACATTGCTACAAGTCCGAATCAGGGCAATATCTACATGTTCATTCCTTAGTGGACATCATATCATCAAAATAGATATTAATATTAGTTTTCTTTTTCACTTATTATAAAAAAATATGTACATATTCAATTTCTTAAAAAATTCTTTTCAACTAACAACTTAAAATAATTGGCATCCTGTTTACAGAAACATCAATAAAGGATTGAAACCCATAAACTGGGAGAGAGGAAGTCCAACTTTTTAGTACCTAAAAGACTGAAACATTAATAAAGATTCTATTTCTAAGGAGAATTTCAAAGAGCAGAGAATAATTTTGGCAGTAGGGTCGTGTACAAAGGACGAGCCAGTGTCACAGTAGTAATTGATTGTGTTTTGAGTTTTTCCAAGAAAAGTTTGCCGCTCAAGGAGATTTGGATAAATTTTGATTTTTGATTGTTGCTATAGGAACGGACGCTAACGGTGTTATATCCAGTTAATGGGGATATATGATGTGGCACTTAATGCCTATGTAATATCTTTTTAATGACTTGGTGTTTTTCTATTGGGTAAGACTACAAGGTCAGCTTGACTACCCAATAATTTCCCAAGTGATTATTGGGGGATGGAAAATATAGGAGAGGAAATGGTGTTTTTGGTTTTTGATTGAGAGGGGAGAAAAAAAAATTTTATTTATTTTTTACTCCGAAGACTTAAGTATTGATTTGTAAAATAATACTCAAGAGTTTAGAAATCTCCTGCAATATATACACTTGTTGAAGCCTAGTGCGCCATTGAATGTCTCATGGTGCATTGTTGAATGTGTCATAGCGCACCACTGAATGTCTCTTGCTGTCACCACTAAATGCATCATGTCATTCATTATTTAATATTACTATATGCCTACCACCAAAAGTCACATGACTTATTTTAGTACCACTGATAATATTAACATTGAATGCTTCATGGCTAAATATCTTTTTGTTGATTCTTTTGTTCCACTCTTAAAATGACTATCTAATGTAAAAGCAACCCCAAAAAACTATAATTTCAACTATCTTTTCTATTAAAATCTTTATTATTCCTTAATTTTATCTTTATAAAGAAAAAAACTCTTGTTGGGTATAATACAATAAATATTTATTATTTGCGATTCTATAAACAAACAACAATAAAAATACTATATATTGCTCTAACATGAAGTAAATAAATAAAATAAAATACAAAAAACAAAAAAATACAAACAAAATATGTTAAAAAAAAAAAGGAAAAATCATTTCTGATCAAGGCTAGTGTTTTTTACCATGTCCTTAAGATAGATTTTGTCCATCATAGTGGTTTTTTGAGTCTATTGGACAACTACCTACCAGGATACAAAAAATCTTCTATAAACAGAAGAAGCATAGCAAATGTGTGCGCATCTAACAATACTGTGTTTTTCTCCCTTTCAAAAATTCTTAAGCATGAAATATGAAAATAAAAAGTAACCAGAATGAATGAGGGACAAAGTATTCATAGACAAAATCGCAACAATTCATAACAGGTACAAGTTAAGCATTCATGCTTTTCCAAAAAAAAAAAAAAAGCAATATTAGACAAATCCAAATAGCATGCGCAGTTGCGCACACACCCAACCCAACCCGACCTAGGGTGATGCGTGCTTGTGTGAGAAAGACCCATTTAAGTAGGTCATCCCCCTTCCACAAAAGTGAGGTGCCCCTTGGGGCCCATCCAATATCCAATGCGGGATCATGATTTTCACTACCTTCATTCATGTTTAAGAAGACACTTTTGTAGTCAATTTCTCATTAATTCCCTAATGGTTTTGAGCAAGTGATAACATAAGTTAATTTTTCCACGTAGGAAAACACAACCCAACTCACACTGCCTCAAAAGTGTTGTCTATCTTTTATTTTGACTTAGCCAACCACTCACTTCTTAAAACCCAAATTTCTCAAAACTCCACACCATTTTTCACCTACTCATTACGTTATTTCATAAGTCATAACCTAGGAGAAAACACAATGAGGAGGACCAACAGACCATCCATTGGCAAGAGTTACAGACTCGACTCCTACAACAACCTTAAGTCTAACCTCCAACGTATCAAAGACCAACACGTGTACTAGCAATTTAAAAAGTCCAAACAACTTTGACAAAGTATGGTATTAAAAACCCTCCCAATTGAGCACGAATTGTACAAGAATATTAATATGTAAAGCATTTTCAAATTCAAAAAATTTAGAAAGAAAAAAAAAAGGACACAAACTAAAAGGAGAAAAAAAGAAAAAAGAAAATTGAACTTTCCGTAAATTCTAAACAAATAAAAATAATTAGGAAATATCAAGAAGTATAAACTATAAAGTACACAAAATGTCTATAGATTAGGACAAACAAGTGGCCCATTCTATTACTTTGGCGGTGGTCTAATGAAAAGCAAACTATTTGTGTGTTTTGCATAGAATCTTAGAATAAAAAAATTTCAGGACAGTAAACATGAAGATCTATTTTTAATAACAAGCAATGTATTTTAAAATACAGAAACCTAGGAAAACATCCTCCAATTTCTCATTTTCTTTTAAATTACATGGTTTAGCTATATATAACTTTCAAAACTATATGCTTTATGTTTGCAACTTTGCATATGGTTCACCACCCTCAAAAACAAGGCTGAATGCCAAAACATGAAAACCATCAGCAGGGGGGAAAAACAATTATATCCTAGTCAAAGAATCTTGGGTTTGTAATTATGAGTACAACATTAATAAACTATAACCAGAGGACAATTGAAGCTCAAAATTAAGCCAGTAATCATCTAATTTATTAAGCTTCCAATATCTAAACCACCTAGTTTTAAGTTTGCAACCAACAAACAAACACAACCTACAAGTTACATATGAAAAATTGCATCACATAATTTAAAATTCCTAGTCTCATGGGCCATGGCAGCATCATAAACCAAACATTGTTAAAAGAGATTGCAAAGAGCAACAAACTTGAAGTTTGAAACTGCTGGGAAAGGAACTTTTCCTCAAAAGTTGACTTTGAGCTTGTGGAAGCACTGGTTTTCGAGGAAAGCCACCTATACTGATTTTTAAAACAAATACAACAATGACTTAAAACAAAACGTAAAGTGGGCATTTATGATATAAAAATTTACCCAAACTGCCCATAAGCAAAAAAGTAACAATATGCTAAGACATCAGAAAATATGACTTTGCACTATACAGTAGTGGAAGAAACTGAAAAAGCCTATGAAAACATCTTCAGGAAAAATCTTTTTGATTGAAGCAATCTAATAAGTTATGAAGCACCTGCTGAAAGCACTTGAAAAGAAATCTTTTTGGAGAGAGGCAATAATATTACTCAAATGAAAGGCTCTGCATTTAGAAAGGAACAAAATGGTCTTCATATAATTAAGGGTGTCCACGGGTCGGGTTAGGGACGGACCCGTTAAGGGGCAAGGGGGGGCCATTCCCCCCCCCCCCCCTCCCCCTCCCTCTTCAAATTAGCTATTTTATTTGCATGCTCGTATTTTAGAGTTTATAGTTGGCCCCCCTCAAATTTTTGAATTGGTTCAAATAGCCCAAAAGAAACTAATCATTTAACCCTTTCTTTGGACCCATGGCCCCTCCATATTCCAAATACAACACAACAAAAAATCTACAAATCACCAATATCATAATTCAATAACTCATAACCAAAAAAATCTCATAGAAAAAAAAATTCCCTTACGAGGGTGACAATAATTTATATAACTTTTTAATTGATTTATAAATTATGGGAAAGTCAATTACAATATTTAAATTTTTTTCAAAAGATAAAATGTAAAATTCTTTTAGAAGCCAATATTGATGATGTAGCATTGCCAACTCTTAATATTAATATCCCAATTTTTTAAAATCCTCAAACAAAGTTTTGAAAACTTCATTAGTGTGATTTTTAGTTGCATCCAAAAGTATGGGTTTATCATATTGGTGAGTTGGTCAATGTGATAAAATCAACATATTAATTCCAATTATTCAAAATTTGGAGATCCGAAGTCGTCTTCTTTTTATTCTTCTTCGAAAAGGTTTGAATATCATATTGTAACTTTCAACTTTTTTTGTTCATATTATTTCCTTCTTGACTTAAATATTTATGGTAATAAGGTGCAATTGTTTTGTCTACCATAAATTTTTTTTTTAATAAACTATATCACTTGAAATTTTTTTGGTTTATGCTTTCGTCCCCCCTAGGTTCAAATCCTGATTCCATCCCTGAGTCGGGTCAAGTTAGTTTGGACTCAGACACATTATGTTGGTCGTTGGGTGGTGAAGGATGAGACCCATCACTGACTGAGCAGAAACAACAGCTCAAAAGTGCAAGTGTCCATGGGTGGTAGTCAGATTCAGTTGAAACCGGCAAAAAAAGGCGACGAAGAGCAGAAACATTTGAGATTGCAAGATCTCTATCGTATCTAATTGGATATCTCACCAGATATCGGAGATCGTCTCTGCCAATTTGGGAAAATATTTTACTGGTTTTGCATCTTGAATAGACAAGTCAGTTTCATCAAATTCCCGAGTGGGAAAGCTGACACTTGACCTGTTTGAGGTAGATTTTCAACGGATTCATATCTAGGTGCAATCAGAAATGATATGTCAACAATATTTTTACAATAAATTCTAAGTGGCAGGTTATTATTATTGGGACAAAAAAGTAATCTTGGTGTTAGTTTCAAATTTGAACCAATAACAACTAACCATATGTGATTTGTTGTAAAAATATTGTGGACGTAGCATCTCTCTACCTCAAATCCTAGCCGTCCATTCAATCTAATGGCTCTAAAACAACTCCGCGTCATCAATCCGCGTGACTTAGAAAAAATTTAAAAATTCTTTTTTTTTTTCGGTAAACTAAAAAAAAAAAAAAAAAATTAAAAATTCACTCTCATTCATTCTTTTTCTCTACTTTTTTTTTTTTTTTTCCTGGTCACATCTCTCTCTGCTACTCTTCACTCCTCTGTTCTCTACTTCTCTCTAAATTTCAGAATTTTCAAAAAATCCCTTAGTCACTTTTGCTGTTACCACTATCGTGCCAAACCACCATCATCACACGGACCAAGTCTCGAACCAGTCACCATTGCGCCACCCACAAGCCACCGTTGCGGCCTTTCTCTCCCCCAACGATCTATCAACCTCTGCTACGCCTTCGCTTGCTCCACTGCCTAGCATCTTCAAACTGCACTGCCGGCACAGTCACTTCTCAATAAGTTTTCTCTCTGATTTTTCATATATATTGAGAACACGAAAGAAAATAATTATAATTTGACATTGCAATCTTTTCAAATTTTTTTTTAGTTAGTTATGAGCTTAGGGATTGAAATCAAATGGTGGGTTTTTTGGCTGTGGGATTTGTGGATTCTTTTAATCTGGGTCTTGTTTTTTTGGAGAGTTGTGATTTTTTTTTTTTTCATTCCCATGGTGGTGATTTGTATTAAGAGCCACGAAATTTTTGATGGGTATATTGTTTTGCTCGGTATTATGGGTTGGGTTATTTATTTATGAACTTGAACAGAATTTTAATGCTTCTTCATTGTTGAACTTTTTTTTTTTTTTGAGAAGAATGTAAGCGCATTGTTGAACTTGAAAGGCATTATGAGTACCTTTATTTAACTTAAGTTGGACATATAGGTGATATATATGGACAATTTAGAGACTTGATTTTTTTTTTTTTAGTAGAGTATTGCAAAGAAGATTATACATATCAAAATCTGCTGGTGATTAGAATAATTCATTATTACAAAACTTGCGTCAATGTGAAGTTCTAAATTTATACAGCACTTTAATGTGTTCATTTGCAGTTAGATGGCATTAGATTTGATGATGGAGAGTCTCCATTGGAGACCTCTCAAAGTTGAAAAGGTAGATTTTGCTGTGCACAGGTAATGTAGCATTAGTGGAATGCTTACCTTTTGTACTTGTTGGTTGTGATCTTGCTAGTAGTAATCTGGGTTGGTTTTGATGTAGCTTGTTGGAAAGCTACAGTAAGAGCTAAAGACCATGGGCGTGATTCTTGTTGCAGTGATACTAGGCAATTTGACATTGGTAGTAAACAAAAGGTACTAAAGACAGATGCAATTTAGGTACTAAAGACTAATGCCTTTCAGTGTGTCATTAAATATTCATAATATGCTTTGGGTTACAGCATTTTTGTGGTAATGTGCTCTCAATTTTTATGATAGTTCATGTACACGAAAAATTGGTTGTTTCTTTGCTAAGTTCAGTGTATTCATTGGCTAGCTATGCTAGCTCTTGATATAAATCCCCCCCTCCAAGTCTGTTCATCATCTTAATAGTAATATTCTTGTTTTTCTTAGCATTTTTTCAACTTTTCAATATAATCTTCTATGGAGTCCGAATTTGAAAGAATTATTGCACTGAGTCACAATACTAAAGGTTGCTAACGTCAAGATATCAATCCATAATGAATGCTTCAAAACCTTTTCTGGCAATATAGCTTGGCTGGATCTCTATGCTCTATCATCCTACAACGTTGAAAAACAAATTTCAATCAATACAATAACATCTTAGAAGACCAATCCTCAATTTACTTGCAAAAATCTTATATGATTCATTGGTTTCAAGTGAAATAAACCAACAATTTGACTGGAACTTGAAACATAATTGCTCTATATAAGCACTGTTCTAATGCCCCACACAACTGACAACCCAAACCTTTTCAAATCAGAACAGCCCTTATTTAAAGCTTGGCTAAAAACATATTGCAAATACCATGACAAAGGCAACCCAATAGAAGAAAAACTACATCTACCATAATTCAATAATTTATCTATAATTTACTGCAATTAGAGCAAAAGCCTAGCTGCTGTATACTTGAACAGATGCACCCCATCGGGTAGTTGCAGCTTGAACCAACCAAGTGATGTAAGAATACTGCCAACTCATGCTCAAATTTGTAGTGGCACCTGATTCCTATTTATGATGATGTGGAAGTGAAAGTGGAGTGAAAGCTGCCAAGCTCTACAGAACACCAATTCTTGAGGGACACCACAGGTCAGCAAGCCCCAAAAATTACAATGTACATCACTGAACATTGACTTATTCTTTAAACTTTGGATTGCTGTGGTGACTAGTCCTTAAAAAGTAAAAGCTAAAAGTTTTGGACCTGGCTCTATCAAGTAATGCAAAAAGGTTTCTTTCAGAAGCCAGAGGCCTAGAGTCACCATGGTCCATGATGCTAGTATCAGATAGAGAGAGAAGGATGAGGTCTTCTCCCTCATATGTGGACAAAGGCAATCATGGAGAACCATGTTAGATTTGTGTCCCTTTCTATTTTGGGCTTCTAATTTATTTATTTATTTTCTATTTGTGATCAAATAATAAATATCAATTGGAGATAAGCATACATCTTTAAAGAAGCTCCAAATGTCCAAGGGCAAGGAACATCAACTTGTTCCTGTACTCAAACCCGGACATTGGTATCTCCAATCTCCCAAAAAGGAAACGATTTCTTTTCTCCAGTTTCATTTCCCAAGTTACATTCTAAAAGATCCTATATCTAGCAATTTCAAATTCTTCAGCATCTTTGCCACAAAGTTTTACAATTTTTGAAAATTTTATAAAATTGTTCAATTGCATCCTGTCAATTTCTAATTAAAACAGCTATAAAACATAAAGTTGAATGCAAACACAGGGTCTCAATAAACATTTACAAACATCAGTCAAAAATAGTAATTTGTAGCATTTTATATCAACGGGATTTAAACATCATACACACAAAATTACCTAGCACGCAGAACCAAACAATAGTAGAGGAGCCAAACTGCAGTCTGAAACACGTAATTCAAGCTGTGATTGACAGGTCTCATGCAAATACATATACCACAAAAAAGAGAAAAAAAATCAGTTTCTAATTCACTTAACATGAATGACAAAAAACTTCCTCACAAAAGAGTGAAATCTACAAGTTGTGATTTCCTAGGTTAGCAATAAAAGAGACAACAAAGAAATCTGTTTCTGACCTCCTAGCCTAACTTGAGCATTCAAAAATAAAGAAAGAAAGAAGTATCGAGTTCTGTATTAATTAAAAACAGACCGTGAGAGAAGCACTAACATCACTAGTTTAGGATTTGGCATACACGACACAACCAAATCCATGTTAAAAGGAAATCTATTCTCTGGACCTATACCTGCAAAATTGCTGAGTATTTCAAATTTTAGGTGCTGTGGATTTTGAAATTTGGAATACTCAGCAATTTTGCAGGTATAGGTCCAGAGAATAGATTGTTCTCCACATTCCTACATAGCAAGCAAGAATTTGTGAGTTGCTGTAGGTAGCACATAGTTCCTCCTTGCAAATTCTGAATCAAGATCAAATTTTGGAACACAAATATTGCTAAGAAACATATTATCAAATATTTAAAAACAAAAATGAAAAATCAAAGAGGATGAAAGAAGGGTACAGATCCTGTAGGCTGCAAGAGAAGATCCTGTAAAACATCGATGTATGGAGATATATCCAGACATTGATTAATGCCTAAGGCAATACAACAGCATCAAAGGGCTGGAAAAGACCATCAAGAAACAGAGAGACGGACAAACTTTAGAAGTATCAAGTACATAAGAATTCAAATCACAAAAATATTCTAGAAATTAAAGTTATGGAATATTTTTGTCTATGTACAATTATGGAATATTCTTCCTCGATACATCTCGAGTATATTTTGAGATCAAAATATGAAAAGATTGAATTCAAACTAGTTGTGATTACTTTGACAAATATGATTTGTTTGGTTTAAACCAAATTCTCTTTTACTTGGTACCACACAGGCACTAAAATCATCTCAAACAAGAAAGTACAACAAGGCCCATACCACAGCTTAAGGATTTAGAGTCGTAGAAAAGTACTCTAGAAATAAAAGTTAATCTATGCTAACCGCATAACTCAGATGATAAATAAACCACTCAAGCTTCTAGCCTCCTTCAGAGATTGAACAAACAATTTACTCGGTGGCAATATAGAAAGAATAAGTGCATTCCCTGTTATTTCAAATTTGTAAGGAGTTCCCTTCTAATCCTGCACATTTATAAATAAAGTGAAAAAAATAGTTCAAAATTCAAGGTAACACAAATCAAATTGAAAAAAATGGTTCATAATTCTATTATTTCAAGATCAATGCCAAACTTTATCCCACCAGATGCCTGCCATGGCTCAGGTACTAAAGACGAAGGATTTATCAAAGCTGATTCAATTCCTCTCCCTAGCATATCCAGCAACAACCTTGCTTGCATATCAAGAACCATTTGCTCTAACTTCTTGAGCATTTGTACCTCCAAGAAGCCTGCATTTTATCCTGTCTAGACTCTACATCATGCAAAACCATGTTTTCATATCTTCAATAAAAACTACGAAGCAAACAAATTAATGAGCATCAAAACAACTCCCCCTCCCCCAAAAAATAATAATAATAATAATAATAAACCACCACCAAAAGAGGTAAGTTGCATGATGCATCACACAGGACAGTAAGACAACTCTGAGCTACATTTAGAATTTCAGAACCCTATAATGCAGGTGATTTTTGCTGGAGACATGGTAAAACAAGGAGGTCACTTATGTAAAATAGGGAGGCCACTATCAGTATGATAGCTTTATGCCTACAGGACAAGATTGTATATCTACATTCACAAATCATCTTTCTTAAAATAATAGGAATTTATTAACCCTTTGTTCGAGTCACTGTATAAGACGGCATACACAGTGAGAATGTTTAAAAAGTTCTCCCCTTAAATATCAATACATTGAGAAAGAGTCTAAATCTAGTAAATGAGACTCACAGGTGATGTATATCCAGGTAAATTTTGGGTATGAGAGAGCACAAGCTTTCCTACTAAAATAGGATAAGTTATCTCCTCATAAAGATCATGCTATTCTGCATGGGCATGCACCCCAAATTAAGAAACCTCAATGACAGCCTTCCCACTAGAGATGGCTTTACCTGCAAGAAAGACAAAGGGTAAGGTCACCTCACTAAAAATGGCAAAATATATGTCAAATGGCACATACATTAATTAATGTTCAGCAAATACAAAACATCAGTAGGCAAAAGGGACAAATAAACTCTATGGTTTGATCATATTCATAGTATTCAGAACATCAAACATGTAACAAGAGGCATTTTCTGGCATTAGATATCATACATTAGATTTATAATGCCTTCTTTGGAGCATTGTTCAATCAAAACAAGTGTTACATTATGAAGTTACATAATCCAAGCTTACTTATATCAAAATCACCTAAGTCAAGTAATTTCCTAAAAGAAAACATGACCAATGGAAAGAAAGTTATGCCAATAACACACACACACACACACACAAAAGGACCAAAGATAGAAGAAATTTCCGGTTGAGTCTGAGATGGAGCATTGTTCTGGCATTAGATGTCATACATTAGATTTATAATGTCATCTTTGGAGCATTGTTCAAATCAAAACAAGTGTTACATTATAAAGTTACATAATCCAATCTTACTTATATCAAAATCACCCCAATAGAAAGAAAGTTATGCCAATAACACACAAAAAAAAAAAAAAGACCAAAGATAGAAGAAATTGCCAGTTGAGGCCGAGATGTTAAAGGTGGCTGGCCTGCCTGACACCACTGGGTAAGGTGATACCTCAAAACCATGGACCTTCACAGCATAATTAACTTTCTTATCTGCATCATTCCACAAAATCCCATTCATTAAGAAAGAAAGATTCATCATTTATAAACTTTTACTTAATTCCCAAATAAAATTCAGAAACTAAAATTAGGGGGTATTGTCAAAGAGCAGCAAACCCTAGGACATCTGGCGGTGGCGTAAGTGGCAGGTACAAGAACCAAATATATACTAGCAACAAACTAAAACAGAAGGGTGAGCTTCAAATGAACCACTGCATCCACAGATATGGACTGCTGATTGCCTTACTGGGATTTTCCGTAGATCAAATATTATCTTCATTCTCTAAATGAAAGGGGAAATGAAAATATAAGGACAAAACCAAAACCAGCTATGGTCAAAAGAATGTGCCAACCCACTCTATTTTCAATCAAACAAAAAAGTTTTCCATCCCTCCACTTTTCCACCCTCCCAACCAAACACAAATGAGGGAAACTAACATCTTTTCTATCCTACCACTTTTCCATCCTCCCAACCAAATGGACCCTTAGTTTTTTATTTTCTGGATATAGGCAAGTTGAAATCGCAAATTTCCTTGAGTTATGATTGGGTTTTGCTTTATTTTCTATTTGGATATCAATGAATTTAAATCCTAAATTCTAACCACTGGATTGTGATATTAATAGTTCTATACATACATAAACCTCTGTAAATCCATGTATGTATGTGAAGAAGGTAAGGATCAAAACAAAACTCGTTTGTTTTGTTCCCTTTCTATTTGTTGTTGGATTTATGCAGCAGCCCATTACATAACTGATCTTGTAATGTATTTTAGTCTCTTAATCTACAGAGTCTAGATGATAACTCCTCTTCTTAAATTAGAATACAAGTTTCTGATCCTAATAGTTTTTTAGCATAGATCTCTTGCTACCTCCAGAGCTTCTTCGATAGCCAGACAGATGATTGTTTGCTAGTCCTGAGTTTCCAACTATGGCAGCCAACTACAATCCTTTTGCCGTCTCAATCTATGAAAGCAAAACCTGACCCTCCCCATCTTTTATTCTTTGATCTTCTACCAGGCAAAATACCTTGCACACATTCAATACAGCCCTGATCCCCCCCTCCCCCCCCAAAAAAAAGGTTACAGCACAGAAGCCTGTTGCTTACCAAAGATTTCAACACACACACACAGGAAATTTTTTATTTGGAATTGCATTTCACATTTTATTTCAATCTTCTAACCTTTTCCCTCTTTCCCAACCCATAAACTCTATTTCAATTTCAAAGTAAGATACGACTCTCCATTGTACATTTTCATAATATTGTATCAATAGATTTGATCTGGCAATTTAGGATGAATGTATATCCTACCTATGCTTTATTCTAAAATGTGTATAAACTATAATGACAAATTTAGTGAGATAAAAAAGCTCTACATATGAGGCAAGTAATAGTAACAGGGGGATTGTAGGTATACCAAATCCATCGAAGGTCAGAATATTAGTGGTAGTAGAAAGAAGATGATCTCTAATATTAACTACTAAGTAAGGAAAATCTACTAGTATCAATGGTCTTTGGCTGATATTCAATTGACCTATGTCGAGCTCCCAAATTACCCCATGAGCATAACCAATTGCAAACAAATTATTCTGTCATTTCACAAATACATAAAACTAATTGCACATTCACAATGTTACATCAACTGAAGTTCAAGATAATTTTCACAAAAATAAGTTCAAATTTACAACACTAGTGCTCAACATAATTCCAAGGAAAGATAACAAAACTAGAATAGCAACAAACAACCTAGTGCCAATACAAGAAAATAAATATCACCAGGTAAAAGAATAACTTGCAACGAAAATACCTAGTCCTTAATCATTAGTCAATAAGTTGATATGATTACATACAGTACAAAGTAAAACAATATGTTTACTCCAATATAAAGATAGCTTTATCTAATGGGGGAGGGAGGGAGGCATGAAGTAACCAAAAGAACCAAACTAATTATACTATTTGTTTCACTTTTGTCCAAGTGTTATGTAAAAATAACTAAATTTGTCCCTAGGAGTGGGTCCAAAGGGCCCTTGCCTTGGTGAGGTTCCTCGTTATGGGAAAAAAAAAAGAATAAATAAATAACAAAATTTACCAATAATGGCACTCTTACTTTAGAACAGCTATCCTACATACCCTCAAATGAATAAAGGTTCAAGAATCACTAGTAACACTCAAATCGTAGTAAGCGCAAATAGGACATCAGAATTATGAAGGTTGGACACAAAATAGATCCTGCCTTTTGGCAAAAGATAACTAAGAGGTCTGAAAGGGAAAGAGACAATAACTTAAACTATTGATATTTCAGAAGTCTGACAGCTCAATCTATTGCGGTTTTAAAACAATAGTTTAACTTACAAGCACCCATAACCTGCTTTAAAACTAAATTTGATAAGCAAATTACAACCAGACTACTTTTGTAAAACTGAAACTGATTCAAGAACTAATTTGGTGCAGACCTAATCACAAATGGTTTAAGAATTTTGGGGCTGGTTTAGGGAATGCATACTTATACAAGGGATGATATTTCGTATTAACATTACATTAGAAAAAATTTGAAACACCAATCCATGAGAAAGGATTTAATGCAACAAAATGAGTGCACAACAAAAGATCGGACAGCAAAAGGAACAAACAATCTAGTGCACAGAATTGGAAAGAAATACCATCTCATAAAAAGTATAAAATTTTACTGAAGCAAATAAACATCACTAACATAATGACTTGTGATTGGTTAAATATGAATGTTGTCCTTGATCTTGAGAACCTAAAAAACCTTCACACAAACTTCGGAAGCAATTCTTGAATATTTTCATCTACTTGATTCGACGACAGCAAGTCAATAAACATGGTTGCAGTGGTTGCATTTGCTGAAAAACCCCTGTCAACCATTATTTTGAGATATTTAATTGCCTTTGATGTCTCACTATGTTGCAATAACCCTTGAATTATTGTGTTATATGTGCGATCGTCAGGTGAACAACCGTTGCTATCCATTTCCTCAAGCAACTCACTCGCTTCATCAATTAGTTCATTCTTGCAAAATCCTTTGATCATTATAGTGTAAGTCCGAACATTAGGTTGCAACCCTTTTGCCAGAAGACCACTAAAGATTTCTCTTGCAGTTGTAAGTTCCCCAACATTGCAAAAACCATCAATCAAGATGTTGTAAAACACAATATAGTGGTCCAAATTTTTTTCTTCCATCTCCTGAAACAATGTCATTGCCTCAACAATTCGTCTATTCTTACAAAATCCATCTAACAAGATGGCATAGGTTTGGAGATTTGGATGTTGTCCACAAGCTCGAATTGTATTGAATAGCTCTAGTGCAGCTTGGACTCTCTCCACTCGAAAAAACCCACCTATAAGAGTGTTGTAAGTCACTACATTAGGAATCATTCCCTTGTTGGACATTTCATGAAACAGATGCGTCGCCTCATCAATTTTTTTACTTTTGCAACATCCATTTATCAATATGGTATAGCTAAACACATCGGGTGAACAACCCTTCTCAACCATCATATTAAACGTCTTAACTGCCTCATCCAGTCTGTTTTGCAAACAATAACCATCAATCAAAGAATTGTAAGTGAATATGTTAGGATCAATGCCTCTTTGAATCATCACATCAAAAACTTCTTTTGCCTCAGTCAACATCCCTTCCTTGCAAAGTGTGTCCACCAAAATGCTAAATGTTTTCACATCTGGCATGACCTTCCTTTGCCCCATCTCATTCAACAAAGTAGTCGCCTCCCTCCACCGGCCAAAATTGCATAGTCCTTGAATTACGCAACTGTAAGTGACAATGTTTGGTTGAATGCCTTTACTAGTCATTTCAGATAAAAGGATCAAAGCCTCAGTTACCAATCTATCCTTACATAAACTGTCAATGACCGTGCTATAGAGCACCACATTTAGTTTAAAATTCCCTTTTTCAAGCTTCCTGAGCAACCTAATAGCCACACCAGTCTGGCCAATCTTACATAGACCGTTTAGTAATGTTCCACAAGTAATTGCATCAGGTTGGTACCCTTTGTTCTCCATTTCCTCTACCAAACTCACAGCTCCAGAAATATTACCTTGAAGACAGAAACCTTTAAGAAGAGTGTTTAGAGTAGGTTGGGTAGGCAGATAACCAAGTTTCAAAATTGTTGCTAAGACAGAGAAACCAAAATTGACCCGGTTCAGATGGCAGTAGCAATTAATCAAAACAGTGAGAGTATAAACATCGGGAGAGATTCCGAATGATTCCATTCGTTGAATTAGAGTAATGACTACGGAGTAATGCTTCATTCTTGCAACGGCACCCAACAATAGAGTAAAATCTTCAATGAAAGGCAAAGGGTGCATGTGAAGCATTATATCAAACAGGCCTAAGGCATGATCAAGATTCTTAAAGGTTCGAGATTTGCAGTGATCTCTCATAGATTTCAACAACTGATTCCGATTCTGATATGGGGTTTTCGCATTTTCTCTAATAGTAGAACAATAATGATAAGAAGAAAAAGCACGAAATGGAAATGGAAGGCTTACTACTCTAATAATCAAACGATTGCATATAAAAAGAAGAGAGGATGTTGATTTACCCATTTCACAATGACGACAGACAGTCTCAGCTACACACAGGCTTAGCTTCGAAAGGAGAAATCATGGTGGTGGAGTGGCAGATCGGAGAGCGTAGCAGGGCCGAGATCGCGATTTTTGGGTTTGGGTTTTTCTGCTTCGATTCCGAGATCGTTATTTTAAGGGAAGAACTGTTGAGTTTTGGGGGCTTGGAAGTGGAACAAGAATGGAACGAACGGCAGTAGAGAAGGAAAAAAGAAAATGAAGCTGGAGAAAAGAAAAGGAAGGAGCGAATCCCCTTTTTTACCCCCAAAAAAAAAAAAGGGTAAAATATCATTTTCGTCCCTAAACTATCACAAAAGTTCGTTTTTCGTCCCTAAACTTTCAAAAGTTCTATTTTCGTCCCTAAACTATCACAAAAGTTCGTTTTTCGTCCTTAAACTTTCAAAAGTTCTATTTTCGTCCCTAAATTTTCAAAAGTTCTGACGGAGTGCTGACGTGGCCTGACAGAGTGCTGATGTGGGAGGGACGAAAATCAATACGTTTGGAAAAGTTTAGGGACGAAAATAGAACGTTTGAAAGTTTAGGGACGAAAAAACGAACTTTTGTGATAGTTTAGGGATGAAAAACGAACTTTTGAAAGTTTAGGGACGAAAAAACGAACTTTTGTGATAGTTTAGGGACGAAAATGATATTTTACCCAAAAAAAAACAATAAAAAATTGTAAGGTTAGACGTATTTTGTTTTACTGCACTACCTTTTTTTTTTTTTTTTTTTTGAAATTTTTGTTCATGTTGTGCAAAAAATGAAGAGAATAATAAAAAATAAAATAAGTAAAAAATCCAATAAAGAAAAGAATAGAGTAAAATCATGTGTATAAAAAAAAATTAAAATTAAAAATTAAAAAAAAGAGAGTAAAACTCATCTATGACTTAAAAATGTATAACTCTTACATCAGATATAATTTGAATTTTTATATGTGTAATTGTAATCTACATATATAATTAAAGTCAAAATTGAGAGAAAATCTAAAGGTATATATTTTTTAAATATCAAATGAGGAAGGCTAGTCCTAGCAACTAGAAGTCTCATTTAGGCTCATGTAGGGTATATATATTGCCCCACTTCATTATTATCAAAAAGACAAATATTTTATAATTAATTTATTTGGTATGTTTACTATCATGTTCACTGACCTCCTTATCCAGAACCTATAATAGTAAGACATATTAATAAATTGAAACTTGAAACTTGTGAATTGATATATGCTTTAAGTACTAAGTTGTGAAAGAGGTAAGGTTCAAGTGATAAGTTTAATTGTAATGGTATCTTTTGTGGTATTTTATGTTTGTGACTCAAATCACATTTCCTCCTATCCACTATTTACCAATAAATTTTTTTATCTTGAAAAGAGACTACAAATAATTTGTATTTATGTAAAATTATAAATTTGTGCATCAACATATTCTTTTATGGCTAGTGATTTTACCAATTTTAATTGAAACTTTTCACCAAGACTGGCTGCATACAAATTTAGGAAAAATATGTACTTATTTTTTTGTTGAATATTATTTAAATGATTTTTATTTAATTTTCTATATTATAATTTTTTTTTTATTGAAGCCACTTTTCATACTTTTTGAAGTACAAAATTAATAGTTACTATTTTTTTTTTGGAAACTAATTAATATTTAATATTTAAGTTTTATTAATATCTACTTTTTAATTGATAATATAATTAAGGTCACCATTTATAGATTATTAAAAAAATTATTATAGGATGTCATTGTCATTATTTTTTAATAATTACGGTCACCCACCCAGTACTTCACCTGCCAACTTTGCTATTCTATACTTCTCAATGTTGGGTTACTTTAGAATTTTAGTAGCCAAATAAAAGTTAATTAAGAGGGTCTTATTTTAATTAAAAAAAATCATATATATAATATTTTTTCAAAAAACACACCTCTCAACTTTTTATTATATTCAAATTAAAAAAGAAAAGTTTCTAAATACACCAATAGTATACTTTCAATTAAGTATAATGTTATTTTGTGGAAGTGTATTTTTTATTCCAACTAAATATTGTGACCTACCCCCTTTACACAAGCGCGAGTTTAGAGGATTTCTTTTATTATTGTTTAAAAATAAATATATAAAATTAATTGATAAAAGGTTATCAAATAGAAGCTGACAACACAATTTTTTTCCGAAAATGTTTGGTAGCAATAAAAAGATAACATGTGTCCTGTTGTATGTAATACACGTGACTGATTTGATTGGTTGAGTTAAGTAAGTCATGTGTATTGCACATAATAAAGACAAATGATATCTTCTTATTAGTAACTAGAGTCCAAAACTTCAAACCTTTCTTTAAAACATAAGGTTTAGATTGGCAAAGTCTATTACAACTTAATAATCACTAAGTCAAAACATTAAATCTGCAAAAGCAAAACAAAATACATGTTAATTAAAGCACAAATCCAAATGGTTGTCCAAAGAAAACATTAAATTTGCAATGTAAGATGCAAAAAGCCCATAACTTTTCCCAAAACTGCACATACAATTCCATATCTATACGCAAAACCCAAATCCAAATTCATTATGTGGGGCCTGTTATCTAAAAAGGATATCTGAATCATAGGAAATGGGCTTGGGGCCCAACGGCCCAGTCTGAGGACATTCACTTGTAGGGATGGCAATTTTTGCCCGATCTGCGGGTACCCGACCCTAATGGGCCGGATTTTACCCGGTCCGATTAGGAATAGGGTTGGGTATGGGTTTTAAAAAAAAAACCCGAAGCGGGTCCGGGTCGGGTTCGGGTTTTACCAAAAAACCCGAGACCCGACCCGAGACCCGGCCATTTTAAAAACCCAGAACCCTAAATTACAAAAATACCCTCTATATATATAATACCTATAATCTAACCCTAATCCAGTAATCCCTCATTTCTTCAGCCTCCCTCGCCTCCCTCAGCTCAGTCCGACGCTCCCTCTCCCTCAGTCCGACACTCCCCTCCCTTAGCTCAGTCCGACGCTCCCTCACTCCGACCGACACTCCCTCACTCCGACACTCCGACACTCCCTCATTTTGCTCTGTTCTGATCTCCTTGGAAGACCCATCTGGTTTGTGCTCTCACCATCTTCTTCTTTCATTTTCCTTTTTTTTTTTTTTTTTTTTTGTTTGTGTGGGGTTTAAAGCTTTGTTTGGTTTGGGCTTTTTGGGTATTTCCTTTGTATGAGCTCGATCTGTGACTATTTTCTCGGTTTCTGCTTTTGGAAAGAATCTTCCTTCTTGTGATTTTTTCATTTTCTTCTTCAAATTAGAAAAAAAAAGTAATTTTTTTTAGGCCTGGTAAGAATGTTTCAGTGACAGTCTATTGTGTCGTTTAGCTCAGACTTTTTTGTTTTCTGAAAGAAATTAAATTTTTTTTTCTATTTTTTGATCTTGGTTGCAGTAATATTGTTGTGGTCTTATGTTTGTGTCCTTTGAAAAATAATGGGTTTTTATTAAAAAGGTTTATTTTGTGGTTTATGGGTTCGATCTGCGCTTATTTGCTCTGTTTTGGGTTTTGCTTGCAGAGTTTACTGTGGAATCTCCGAGACTTGGGCTTTGAAAAGCCGTTTGTTTTAGCTTTTTAAGGTAATATGTTGTTGTGAATGTACGATATTATTAATGTTCTTGCTTGCATGTCTGTTTGGGGTTAATGTGTTAGCATTTTCGTTAAATACTATGTGTTTGGGCAACTCTGTAATTAACAGTGTTTTCGTAAAAAAAAATTTCCCTTTCTGGTTTGAGTTTGCTTGCTTTTTCTGTGTTGAGTAAATTTAAGATTGATTCTTGTTATCCTGGGGTTCAGTTAAGGACTATGTTGAAGTTTCTTTTTTGGGTCTTCTTTGATGTTTCAGTTTGGTTTATAATTTTGTAGGCTTAATATGTTATTTTTTATTTTTTTATTAGTTCAATATTAATGCTTTTGCATGTTTTATCATTTATGGTAGTGAATCAGTGAAACTAAGTGTGAAATATGGTAGTGAATTTTTGTACACATATCTTTCACCTTATTCAAGTCTCAACTATGTTTATTTGCTAGTTACAATTTGATGAAGTTTATTTCATTTTTTAATTCATTGTTATTGTAGGTTCTTCAACTATGTCAGGAGGTTGTACACTTCAATCAATTCTTGATAGCCTAATGAAGAGGATGGGAGTTGTGTCACAATTGTGGACGGTTAGACATTTTGTATTAATTTAGTAGCCTTTTTAATTTCTTAGATTTGTAGGATTAATTTGTTGGTTTGTAATTATTCTAAGCCTTTTTAGCCTTTTTAATTTGTTGGTTTGTGGAGGATAAGACATTTTGTAATTTCTTAGCCTTTTTAATTTCTTAGACTTGTGGGATTTGTTTTGTAACTTTTTAATTTCTTGAACTTGTTGGACTTGTGATACTTAGTTCTTGGACTTGTTGGATTTATTTTATTTTTATGTTTAGCTGGTGATTTTAGTTATGATTTATTGATTTATAGACCTATAATTAATAGGTGATTTATTGATTTATGATTAATCTATGATTTGGATTGATTTGGTTGCATATGATTTGGATCGATTTGGCTGCCAAAAATCTTAATACAAAAATGCCAAAAATCTTAATGGGCTTGAACGGCTTGAATGGGCTTGAATTGGCTGCCCAATAATGCCTTGAATGGGCTTGAATTTGGCAAAAATCTGGCAAAAAAATCTTAATGGGCTTAAAATAAAAAAAAATTTTGGTTGGGCCAGATTTGGGCCCAACGGCTAAATGGGGCCCGCGGGGCGGGTCTGGGCCCCGAGAAAAAAACCCAATTAATAATCGGGCCGGGTTCGGGTCGCGGGTCTTGGCCCGCGGGTCGGGTTCGGGTATGCAAAAACCCGGCCCGAACCCGACCCGTTGCCATTCCTATTCACTTGTCCGAAGAGGGTTAAAGAAATGTATTGTGGGATCAGGATAAGAGAAAGGGATGGAAATCTTATATAAAGGCCCAAAACGCGTCCGAGGATAAGACTCACCTCGGATACCATGGTCCGAGGTGGATGTAACTATCTCTCTACCCAGGGTACTCCACAAAGTTATACTAGAACTGGAAGTTGAATATAGAACAAGGAGGGAACCAGGAGTGGTAACAAATATCTTCTGGGGCTGCCACCTCCATATTAAATGCTTCCCAGCTAACTCTCTGGCCGCATTAATGTGGAGGTGATACCTGAACAGTAATCAAGCAACCTTATGGCTGTTAAACGAAAATTCCGGGAGTTGCTGGATGGGACAGAAAGGAGTCCTAAGGATAAAACCTACACGTGTACGGTGAAAAGAAGGGGACGGACGTAGTATATAACCTGAGAGTGGATGACATTAAAGGAGATATATATATATTTTTTTTTTGGGAGAAAAAGAAAAAGGGAGAAGAACAATAGAACTCAAAAAAAGACCCCCTGAAACCTAGCCGATGAGAGTTTTTATCATACAGTTAGCTTGAAGTGTCTTTTACTGCACTATAACCATGACCTTTTCTATCAAATAAAACTAGTTCTTGCATCTACACTCTAAAAATTTATTGTTTGGGCTTGTTGGGCTAAAAACCTATTCCTATTCTGGGTCCAATCCAATTTAAGTCCCTACACATTCATATACAGATAT
The DNA here is from genome assembly GCA_019022515.1 of Quercus aquifolioides. NCBI lineage: Eukaryota > Viridiplantae > Streptophyta > Magnoliopsida > Fagales > Fagaceae > Quercus > Quercus aquifolioides. The sequence goes on from CM032333.1 coordinate 44,783,459, forward strand.
AATTGTTAGTGATATGAAGGTACATTTCTTCCAGGATTGACATAAATTTGGTTTCAAATTTCTCCCATAATGTGCTATGAACAAAAACAATATCTCAATAGTATTATGCGAGAAATTGGGATGTAGCATCCATCATCTATATAGATATATATATATATATATAACTGAAACCTCTGAAACTCCCACAATTTTTCATGTCAGCACAATTTTTAAATAAAATTATCATTTTATTTAAATAAAATTATTTTTGTAAACTTAACAATGAGTGAAACTCTATCTCTCTAACAAGTTCAACTTAAACTCAAACTCAAACTCATCATTATCCTTTATTTTAAACAAAAATTATTTTTGTTTAATCCAAACTTAACAGGGAGTGAAACTCTATTTCTCTAACAAGTTTAACTTAAACTCAAACTTAAATATTGATAATTTATCTCCAAATTGGCGAGCTAAAGCCTTCGAAACCCTTACAATTTTTCATGTTAGCACAATATTTAAATAAAATTATTTTTGTTTAGTCCAAACTTAACAAGGAGTGAAACTCTATCTCTCTAACAAGTCCAACTTAAACTCATACTCATCATTATCATTCTTTTAAAACAAAATTATTTTTGTTTAGTCCAAACTTAATAAGGAGTGAAACTCTATCTCTCTAACAAGTCCAACTTAAATTTAAACTCAAAAATTGATAATTTATCTCCAAGTTTGTGAGGTTAATCATGAACACTATAAAAGCAAAGCAAACCCCAGTATATTTTTTTTAAAAGCCAAGTAGAGGTATGAGTTCTTCTTATGTTATTTTCTTCTCCTCTACTATGCTTAAAAAAAATTATTATTTTATGGTTTTTCATGTATTTTTTAAAAAGTAATTTTCATACATGAACTACCAAACTCTCTTTAACTGTTTTTTATGAGATAAAAATGCTTGCAATAATTAAAATTATTCTTTCGAATGTAACTTATCTTTCTCTTATATTTCTCTATTATTTAGTCATATATACTTTGTTTTGTTTCAATAATTTCTAAGCAATGAATCATCTGATTCTTCAATATTTTTTGGTCTTTCAAAAGTTTTAATATATGAATTTTTGAGTTATTTTTTTACGGTATTTGAAATTGTCTGACAAATTTTTTGTAAACTATTGCACATTCAAGCAATGGCTTCTTCAGCAAATTGAAATACAAATTGAAGTCATACAAAAGCAAATCATGTAATGATGTAGTTTCTTAATTTTTTTTATAAAATTATTTTAGTCTACCTCACAAATAGGTAAGTTCTCGTGCATAGCACGGGTTAGCGATTAGTTGTAGCTAATTGCCGAGGAATATGTTTTCCCAAATCTTGTCTGCAGCATACATATATGCCAATACCCGATAGTAAATGAGACAGCATGAAAATACATATTTTGTCCAAGTCATAGCTAATTTGCTCAAAGCATCTTTTTGGATAGAATAGTATGGTAGCAATATATCCTTAGAATAGACCACCATTGTCCAAGTCATTTGACCTCCATAAATTGATTGTGTAATCCCAAGAACTTGAAAATACATAAGCATATGGAACCAAAACAAACCTTTGCTAAACTTTAAACCTCAACTTACAAACATAAATTTTTTTTTCCTTAGGTATAGTTACTAAGAAATGAACACCAAACACTGAACCACCACAAAGGTGGGAGAGATTCCTAATAAGCAGATAACTCACATCTTCTGAAAGGCCAATCAATGTGCTGATGCGATGGCCAAATTAGGTGCAAGTAGCTTAGCCTCTTTTGTTGTATTTTTTGTACCCACTGCCTGTGGTGGAAAGCATTATAGCTTCTAATAAAGCTAACTTGCGATGTAACAGACTGATTAATTCCTAGTTTTATGAAATTTCCATGGTTGACCAAAAAAAAAAAAAACTACCACATAGGTGGACAAGCCATCATTCTTCATCAGATTTTAGCTTTCAAAAATTTGCCAAGTTCAGAATCTTAGATAGTACAAATATTTAGAACTAACATCCAAAAGTCGGGTGTGATATTGTGCATGAGCACAAACACATGCACATGTGCGTGTGATAAACCACGGTATAAAAAGCCACTTTCAATCATAAAATATAAATGTATATATATATAAAATAAAAAAATAAAAAAACCTCAGTTTAGAAAGAAAAAAGTGACCAAATTGGTCAATTCTATGCTTATACTGTCGTGCTCATTTCCACACTTTTTTATTTTCCTTTGTTTTATTATGTATGCAAAGGGTGATTTCTAGCAAGGTAGCCTTCTGCTAAATTCCCTTCTAAGCCATGTAGATGAGGTGTGATTTCTGACAAGCTTTATACAAAAAATCACCAATGAATATACCATTACCCATAAGTTTTGGTTAATAAATGCCAAACAACCAAGTATGCATTTGAACTATCAAATTCAACAAGATCAAGGAGCCCAACACCAAATTTGCATTACACTTTCACTTCCTCCTGATGTGTTTCAAGCAATTTTAGGAGAATAGATGGAATCCGACTCAATATCTCTTCTAATAAAACATCGATTTGGGGAAAAAAATATAGTTTGGTTGTTTCCAAATAAAAATTACTATTAATGTTATTCGGACACTAAATTAGCCAACAAGACAATTACTCTAACAAGATATTGATACTTCTTTAAAAATGTGATGGCTTAACAGGATCCTCTAGTGACACCAACACTTGTTCAACACACACTGATACATGTCCACCACACATTGTATTTATGATGAATACAAAATAATTGTTTTTTGGTAACAAATATTGATTCACAGGCATAATTGCTGATTATTTTAAAATATACAGATTCACACACGTGCATATATATAAAGTAAATTTTTTATCTGGGATTGTATTTCACATTTTGTTTCAATCTTCAAACCTTTTCTCTCTTTCCCAACCCATAAACTCTATTCCAGTTTCAAAGTATGCTATGACACTCCATTGTACGTTCATAATATTGTATTGATCGAATTGATCTACCAATCTAGGATGAATGTATATCCTACCTACGTTTTATTCTAAAATGTGTATTAAGACAAATTTAGGGGGAAAAGAAAGCTCTACATAGGAGGCAAGTAATAGTAAATGGAGGATTGCAGGTATACCAAATCCATAAGAGGTTAGAATATTAGGGGTAGTAGAAAGAAGATGATCTATAATATTAACTACTAAGTAAGGAAAATCAACGAGTTTCAATGGTCTTTGGCTGATATTCAATTGACCTATCACGAGCACCCAAATTACACCATGAGCATATCCAATTGCAGACAAATTATTCTGTCATTTCACAAATACATATAACTAATTTCATTTTTACAATGTTGTATCAACTAAAATTCAGGATAATTTTCTCAAAAATAAGTTTGAATTTACAACACCACTGCTCAACATTGTTCCAAGGAAAGATAACAAAACTAGAATAGCAACAACCTAGTGCCAATACAAGAAAAGAAATATCATCATGTAAAAGAATAACTTGCAACAAAAATACCTAGTATTTAATCATTAGTCAATACATCGATATGATCCAAGTGAAACAATAAGTTTACTCCAATATAGAGATAGCTTTATCTAATGGGAGAGAGGCATGAAGCAACCAAAAGTGCCAAATTAATTATACTATTTGTTTCACTATCATCCTTGTGTTATATAAAAATAACTAAATTTACTACCTAGGGGTGGGTCCAAAATGCCTTGCCTTCTTGAGGTTCCACATCATGAAAATAAATAAATAAATAAAATGTACTAATAATGGAACTCTTACTTTAAAACAACTATCCTACACACCCTCATATGAATAAAGGTTCATATAAGAGTGTGTATGAATTAGTTTCAGTTTTACAACAGAATGTGACAAAAGTACAGTCAAATGTGATGTTAGTACTGTCTAATGTGACAATAGAACCATCAAATGTGAGAAAAAATAAGAGAACCACCGAATGTGACAAAAGTATAGTCACATGTGATGTTAGTAATGTCTAATGTGACAATGGAACTGTCAAATGTAAGAACAAAATTAATGTACCACTGAATATGAGAAAGGTACAATAAAATGTGATGTTGCTATTGCACAATATGAGAATGCTACTATCAAATGTGAGGAAAAAATAAGGGAACCACTAAATGTGACAAAAGTATAGTCACACATGATGTTGGTATTGCATAATGTGAGGATAGTATCATTAAATGTGAAAAAAAAAAAAAGAATCACCAAATGTGACAAAAGTACAGTCACATGTGATATTGGTACTACACAATATGAGAATGGTACCATTAAATTTTAAAAAAATAAAATAAAATAATCAGTGAATGTGACAAAGTGACAAAAGTACAGTCACATATGATGTTGGTACTGCACAATGTGAGGATAATACCATCAATTGTTAAAAAAAAAAAAAAAAAAAGAACCACTGAATGTAACAAAAGTACAGTCACATGTGATGTTGGTAATACACAATATGAGGCTGATACCATCAAATGTGAGAAAGAATAATAAGGGAACCACCAAATGTGATAAAAGTATAGTCACATGTGATGTTGGTACTACACAATGTGGGGATGGTACTATCAAATGTGAAAAAAAAAAAAAAAAAAAGAATTACCGAATATGACAAAAGTATAGTCACATGTGATGTTAATACTGCACAATATGAAGATAATATCATCAAATGTGAGAAAAAAAATAAGGGAACCACCAAATGTGACAAAAGTATAGTCACATGTGATGTTGGTATTGCACAATGTGAAAATAATACTATTAAATGTGATGTTTTGGTAACCTGGTATAGCAGGTTACCTATTAGTGGGTACTCTACTCCCCAAAAAAAAGGAGGGTATAGTATAATTACCTTAAAAACAAAACAACCTTGTTTATAATTAAAATTAATCTTTTTTTTTCTTTTTTCTTTTTTGAAAAACAAGTGTATGACCTTTTCAAGTATCTAATCAAAACACATGTTAATTATTGGACGAATCAAAATCAAATATAATAATACTAGACTCATCATACGCGCTTTGCGTGTCCAATAATACCCTTTTTTATTTATTTGTTTTTTTTTGTTTAGTGTCATAATGTTTAAAAGTGATATATAAATAACAATTTTTTTAAAAGAAATAAGTAAGGTAAAATAGAATAATGTTTAAACATGAGATGGAAATTGTATTCTAAGTTTTAAACTAAACAGTTTCTTCATTTGGTAGCTTCCTCTCAACTTTTCCTCTTTCTTTTTTCTTAGAAATACAAGAAATACGTGGGTCATCTCCAAAATTGCTATTTGTAAGTCGTTTTTTTTTTTTTTTTTGGTGGTTAAATAGTGAAAAAGTCTAGGAATCAAGCCACACTAACGGTAGCAACAATAATACTGAAAGATTTCTTTACATGCCTTACAAATGTTATTCTTCTCAAATTTCTCATTCTCTACCCTACACCTTACCAATGCTTTTCTTCTCAATGATAATTTTTTTTTTTTTGGTAAATATATAGAGATATATATTTTTTTTTATTTGAAACAGTGAATAGATACTGAAACTTAAAGGGAAAAATGAAAAGACACAACTGTTCAATATTTTTAAATGTACAGGTGGCATAAATTTGTATAGTCACGTGGTGCAATGAGAAGTGGTCAACAAAAAGTCAAACGTTTTGCTTTTATATTATATATAGATGCCTAGTACTTTAGTTCTACTCATGTCAATTCTAGTCTTTTCAAATTGAAAATCCATGTTTATTATATTGCAATTAATCAAATTTTTGCAAAGGACATTTGATTTGTGATGGTGTTGAATTCATTTAGATCTAGTGCTACTAATGCATGCTCTACCATCTTCAAATTAGATAGTTTCTTCCTCAAATTCACCTTGTTGTTTGCCAACGGATTTTCATACATACCAAATAAGGCTACCATCAAACCCACCGTGGTCTTCTTCTTTACACCATTATATTCAACGGGTCTAGACAGGGTAAATCAGATAACCCCAAACACTTGTCTGTTAAGATTCCCAATTGTTATCATCCATGTCTTCTGGCAGCTCACCCAAAAGCAATTCGTGTAACTTCTTACCATAAAAATAATAATCAATTTGCATCCTCTAGAATCCAAAGTCTGTGCCATTAAACTTTTCTACTCTAGACTCCTTTTGTTTCCTCTCCCATTGCTCTCATTCAATTCCTAACCCTAGGCTTTGATACTAGTTGTTGGGAATATACATGAATTCCTAAATCTATGAGTTGCTTAAAACATATAGAAAAATAACACACATACTAGGCAATTACACTAAACAAAAAATTTTGTGGTTCAGCAATTTTCCTACATTCATAAAATTGCAGTGATTTCACTATTTTTATGAAAAAATACAAGATGCGGTAGTAAAATTTTTCTCTCTCAACAATGCACAAAACTCTATCCTGTAACAACAGTATTTATATCCCACACAGAAGATTCACAACGGGCTAAAAACAAGCTAAAAAAGTTTCCTCGGGAGAGCTGCCCCTAAACCACCAAAGAGGCTTGTCATTGAGTAGTCTCCTCTCCATGGACGTACCCTAAAAATATCTCCCATTTAAAACCGTAACACTTTTATATCAGGTCAAGTCATAAACTAGATCAAACACAAATTAGACTCCACATAGCCCAATACAGAAGCTTTGACTTTGCGAGAAATGTATTCTACTTTGTGTTTCTACTTTGATCAGACAAGTGTAAGTTAATTGGGTCAAGTCATAATCAAGATCACTTTTCCTTTTCTCATCATCAAAATCTTTAGATGATTACCAAACCAATGCTTTTTAGAGATATCTTATAATTATTCATCAATGATATTATTTTCTTTTGTGGGGGCAGAGGGAGAATTGGTCGTTGAGAGAAAGGTAAGGTTTGGGGGGCAGTCCCTCTCTGTAGTATCAATTTGTGTACTTTTATCAAGATGAATCGTCTGGAACAAATAAACACTTTGTTAAGCCCCTCATATTTTATTTTTTTAAAGTAAAGTTGGTGGATGCACAAATTCTCATACAAAGGGTGGGGGAAAAAACGCGGTCACTACATGTATGATACGTTCCATCCTGAGTCAGAATATCTATTTTTACTATTGGAAGCCTTCTAATTTTAGTAGTTTCAAAGAGGTGTTACTGCGATTCTAAACTGATGTGTCAAGAGATCACAGATTCCTCGTAAGATTATTGTTTCATTACAAATTTGATGGTTTAAACTTTTTTCATATAATATTTTAGTGCTAGAGGGATTGTTACAAACATTCTCTGCTTGACTAGTACAGCATCCCGTCAATATGTTCTTGCCACTGTCCATTTACAAAATTCTAGTCCTTTATTCATGTTGTTCATTCTCACATTATTTGAGAGCAGAGACTAATTCTAAATGGGCTATTCGCACTAAAATACTATATGTGAGACAGAATTTTGCACCAAAAGGATGAGCTCTGTCATTGCCTAAACCAATAGGACTTTCAAAAGTACAAATCAACCAAGAAAAGAGGAACATAAAAAAAAAGTAACAATATTATTGATATCGCAGAAAGTTACATTAAGTTACAATACTCCCTAGTTAAATTACGAGACTACTCCTAGATAATTACTGTGAAGTGGAACACACTTACAAGCATAAAGTTATCCTTCCGTTGATTGGGTATGAAATCTGATTTGCCAAATTATGTGTATTTGTAAAAGAGTAATTGATTCCTATTTATACCATCACCATTGGTAGTTATTACATCACCTCATAACTCAGAATAAGTAACTTCTTCAATAAAAATAACTACTTGCATATCCATGTTCTCTTTACATGATCTGATAACCGTTTGCATGAGTAACTGCTCGCACATGCTTATGAACTCTTGAATAACTGCTCGCATGCTTGTTCCTCCTCAAATGGCTTTGTGATCTCTCAAACTTCATAACTAATAGAGGAATAATTACTTCGTATAATGATGCCACTTCTATTCTCCTATGTGCTTCACTTTACAAGTATTTATCCAGCAATTATACTCTTATTATATAACGGTATCATTATATATATAGCTACACTTGGGCTTTCGGCTCCCACATGTTCTATTATCTATACTGCTATTTATCTCTCAACATGTGAAACCCACAAATACTTTGAGAGAAATTATTTTAAACCGTCTCATAAGAAATTATACCCACCCAAGTGGCTAGTCTGTTTTGGTGATTTTATCCTAAAAAGTGTTTTTATTTGGATGGTGTTCTAGACTGATTTGTGTCTATGGTTTCTTAATATAGTCTGTGACTGTATTTTCCAATCTCTCATGTATTTGCTAAACTGTTTGTACTAAAAAAAAAAAAAAAAAAGTGGTAAATAGTTGGAGATGCCATATAGAATGCCTAGGTGACAAGTTCAACCAACATGTTAGTGCCACGTATTACGACCTCCTTAAGTCGACGAGTCACTTCTTGCGGATAAATGGTGGGAGTTTCAAGCTACATTCCTAGCAACCTTCTCTTTAAAAAAAGAATAAAAAAGGATTCGATGTTGTTATTTAAACAAAGAAATGCTTTTGCATTTTATTGTACTAGATTAAAACCAGGTTATAAGTTATTAAACCAAGCACCATTAATTTGACATAAAAAGTTTTCAATTTTTCTTTGTGGAAAGTTGTAGTAGTGTGAACCTTAACATTAACAAGGACCTCATTGATTGTAGATATGTCAGTCCACAACGGGGATTAAAATAAAAATGTCACACATTGCAACTTGCAAATCAAACCAAATTAATAGCAAAACAATTTTGAATTTAAGCAGCAAAAGGGCTGCCTTTTCAGATTTTTTTTTTTTTTATTTTTAAAAAAAAAAAATTCTCCAAACAATTTTGAGCTCCAATCTGAGTTGACTTATTTTTTTGTGGGGGAGGGGGAATTGATAAGAAACAAAAATTCATCCCAAATTGGGAGTTCTACAAGGACAACAGAAGCCATTGTGCACATAAGGCTGAAAGAGAAACACAACCCCAAATAGATTTATCATCAAAAACTGTCAAAATGCTAGCTGGAAGCCACCCCAGTTCAACAGAAAGCTCTCAAAAATCATTTGGCAGAAGATGAACCTGAAGAAAGTCTTTCACTCTCTGCTTTATCAGCCTTTTCCAAGTAATCTTGATGGGACTGATGTTTAGATCCTAAAAATGGGATAGCAATTTTATTAGATATAGCAGATAAATGACAGCAGCACTACCCACACCCCCAGCAGGGCGGGAACAGTAGAAATGGAATAATAAAATCAACATGCAGGTAGAGCACCCACCAACCAGTGGTCCAATCCTCAAGGATCACTAAAACCAAACCAAGTCCAGTTCAACTATAACCCCCATTTGTCAAAGATACTTTCACATGGTCCAACAAGATAATTTAGGCCAGTATTGTAACTAACAGTAAGAAACACTAACATAACAATAGTCTCATTAATTTTCATATAAGCAATGCAGGTTATAATGCATGCATGACCTGCACTACATGAAACACTAAAAAAGAGGCCACCATTACAAGTTTCCAATACTTCTGAACCACAATTAGCAAACTGATATGGGTCCCAGATATATTCTGAGACTGACATTTACTCCTGCCATAGAATAGCGCTCCAATAATTTCAATAGGAAGAACATATATGATGCAGCCATGGAAGATTAAATTGCTACTACATAAATTGTCCATTCAAGATTTTATTTTATGGGATCTACGTATAAAATCCAATTGAAGTAGAAGTCACGTGATTCTAAAAGTACAAGTTGGGTTTTTATTTAATAAAATATGGTCAATTTTGTATTCAAGGATAAAACTGTAAAAAATTAAGGGCATTTTGATAATTTGATTGACTCTAAAATTCTATAGGACATCCTAAGTATCTTAGATTTTATTTTCTTTGAATCCAAGTTGGTCTTTAATTAGTTACTACTACCTTATTAGGTCTTTCAGTTAACTAGTCAAATTAGGAATCCTAATACTACAAGAAAGAGTTATTATACATATTTATGTTCAATGTATTAAAAAAAAAAAAAAATAGATGTAGCTGATTAATAAAAATATTTAGTGAGTATTGAGACACATTGGCCTAATTGTTCTTTTTTCCCCCTCCCTTTTTCTTCCCTCTTTCTTCCCTCTTTCCTTTATTCTTTCTTGTGGTATTGTTCACAGATAATGTTCATACAGCCCTTGAACACTATAAATTTCTCGATTTTCCTTCTTTCTTAGAAATAAATTTCTCGATTTTCCTTCTTTCTTAGAACCCCAATTCAAGTCCTTCCTCTTATTGATCAAAAATCTTAAATACCCATGTTGTTCTTTATCATATAGCCAAAAAAAAACTCATCAAACCCTCTCAAATTTTGAGCCCTAACCTTTTTTTGACAATTCTAAACCCTAGATCCACAAAACTTCCTAAACCTTTACAACCTCAAATTCCCATTTTTTCCTACATTAGTATAAAGGATTGATTTTTCTTCTTAGCAATTATTAAAGAGGTAAACAAAATCGCATAACACAATTCATACTGATTTAAAAATGTGAGCAACACATAACAACTATAGTCCAAAGTACAAATTCAATTAGTAATTGTTAATTGTATAGACTAAAAGATGGTTTACGGCAATCTACAAACACTGGACCAAAACATTGAAATTTAAAAGGAGGCAATCTGTGATAATGACAATTTGCAGCCACAGGGAAGGCAATGCTTGCTTATATAGTAATGTTATTATTTTTTTTTTTTTTGGCTCAAGAAAAATGGGTAAGGGAAGCAACTAGTTTGTAGAAGATCTTGCCTAGGCATGATCATAGCAGCACCTACTCGTTGAGGAACCAAAGCCTAAGAAGCCCAGTCAGGGGGATGAGGGATTGGAGGACACATGAGCTCCCTCAGGGGGGGTTCAGGCATAGCTTAATGCCTTAACCTCAACCCCACAAAGATTCAAACACAGGATGTTGACCCTAACCAGACCACATTGGAAGACTTTACCCTTGGACCACTCACCCTTGATGGTCAATAATGTTATTACTTGTACAATGGACTGCTAGCATCCTTTAATGCTGGTATCTTCCATAAAGAAAGCTACTCTACCTATACTTGGACCATTGGTGATTTACTGATTGTGGGTTACAACTATCCCATTAAATGACCATGTAGCCACCACTAGACCATTTTTAAGGTATTAAGGGAAGATTCACCTCTGTATAACGAACAAGAAATGCTCCTTGGACAGATGGAGATCCAATTCCTATGATATTGGACCAGCACTATAGCCATCAAAGAGTGGCTAAGATCAATTTTAGAGCTCATGAACTATAACTGAAGATTTTTCATAAATTTCTTGAAGATTTTTGCTAAATTCAAAAAGCTTTTAAAGGATGTTCAGAAAGATAATGGCATTGCACTGATTGGAAGAGTGTCAGAGAGCCTTTGAGAGTTTGAAGCAGATGATGATTGATGAACCCTTACTGCGTTAGCCAAATCACACTAAGCCATATGGAGCACGCATGGATGGATCAGACTATGTCATACATAGCATCTGTATAACATAGCAACCCAGTTGCATATAAGAGCCAAAAGCTCAATGAGACCAAAAGGAATAGTCTAGGAGAAAGAGATTACAATCAAATGCAAACATCTACAAGAACTTTGGGACAGTATATTAGTCTAATCAACAACAATAAATACTCAACATTTATTCGAGTTCCACAATAGCCCATTTGGCTTAAATGCTCAATAACAAAGGAATTTAGTAGTGCATAAGTGAACATAAGATTCAAATGTATATGAACATCTCACTGCTTAGTATGTTAGGAATTCTCAAGTATATGAGATACTAAACAAGGGTAGGCATCTCACTGATTGCAGTTACCACTTACCAGCTCTCAAGGTTGTTACATTTTACTAGAAAGCATGTAGCAATCATATGTTGGAATAAAGAAACATCTACGTCTATAGTGGCAGGCTAAAACACAAGCAAAGAAACAAAGGTAATGAATGCAAATCAGTTTAACTAACATCGAATTTAAAAAGCGCTGACTAGTATTAGATTGAAATGTGTGCTTCCATTGTTGCATTTTAAAATTTTTTTTTTTTTTTTTTTTTTTTAATTTTCTTGTTGATTCTAATCTAATGTACCCATCTCTTGGAAACGAAACACTAAACTAGTTTTTATATTTTTTTATTCAGTGGATATTTTTCCAGCCATAAATATAATTAGGGAAGAGTACTTCTTGTCAAAGATAATTAATCAAATGTAGACAATTTGCACAACAATTGAGAGTAATAACTAACATAGATAGCATCAATCTTATAACTTTCTTCCTCTTTTTTGAGACATTATTTCTAAGTGGTAACAAAATGTGAATCACTGAGTTCATATTGCATCTATAATATTTATTGGGTAAATATCACAATTTTCCCAAGTACAGACTCTAAAACCTAATCCAATATAGAGTAGTGAAATTCTCAATCCAATATAAAGTAGTCCTAATTAGATGAAAATAGGAGAGGTAATAAGAGTCATGCTTTCCATATATTTTCTTAATCCCTAACAATCCAGCAATTTTCACAGCAACCAAACAATGATTTCATTTATTTTCATTGCCAAATCAAAACGCAGTGGTAGAAAAGAAAGAAGTACAAACCTTGGTTCATGAAGTACCAAGGGATGCCAAAGATGACAGTCAAGACAGCAATGCCAGCTGCGACATGCTTCTTGTCCCCGCTGTAGAGGAAGTGATCCATTTTGGACATGAAACCTCCTTCTGCTCCTACATTGGTGCCATTGTTTTTGGCGGTGCTGCTTATTTTCCATTTTCACTTTCTCTTTAGGTTAATCGTTGGAAGCTATGTACCCTGCTTTATTATGCAATTGGACTTGGAAGACCTTCCTATCCTTGTGTTACCTAGGCTAATGACATGAGAAGGTATCTGTTTTAACACAATAGGTATACCAAGTTAACAAGCCAACTAGTAAATACCATGTTGGAGGTTGATAGAACCTATTCTGATAAAGTAAAATAAACTACCCTATTCACACACACTATGTGTGGATTTAGAGGCTCTTTTATATATATATGTATGTATGTATGTATGTATGTATGTATAAGTTGTAGCTGCAAGTAGGTATAGTTTAAGTATAAAAAGTGTTCCCTAATTTATAAAATTAGAAACTGAATTTTAAATTTCCCAAAAACCATTATATCCTTAATTTGTCTTATTGCTAACTTATTTTTAATCAATCGAATAATAGGGTATTTTTGGAAGTAAAGAAAAGCGGACACTAAAGATTTACATTCCAATTGTATATACAAGCATGCCTTTCCTTGTGAATTTTCTCACATATCATGGAATAGAGGGGAACTTCATGTACATAGGCTATACACACAATCTCACCTAAAATACATGTGTACATAAACCATGTTGGCATCAAAAGACATGGTGACCTCTGAAGCTCAAAAATCGTAGGTGAGGTTTTCACTTTTTAGTTTTCACCACACATTCTTCTTTATCTAAAAAATAGAAAAACAAGAGCCCTTCACTAAATCTAAATGCCTAGTTTGACAATTTGATTGCTAAACCAATGAAATGAGCTCTAGCTCAAATAACACTTCCTCCCAAATTCCATAATCCTTGGGAACTTAATCAGATACTCTCAAGGATTATGGAATTTATACAAACTCTATTTTCAATCAAACAAAAAAAAATTTCATCCCTCCACTTTTCCACCCTCCATACCAAAGAGAAATGAGAGAAACTAAAATCTTTTCTATCCTCTCACTTTTCCATCCTTTCTCCATTTTCTATCCTCCCACTTTTCCAACCTCCCAATCAAACGGACCCCTAGTTTTTTATTTTTCTGGATATAGGCAAGTTGAAATCGCAAATTTCCTTGAGTTATGATTGGGTTTTGCTTTATTTTCTATTTGGATATCAATGAATTCAAATCCTAAATTCTAACCACTGGATTGTGATATTAATAGTTTCTATACATACATAAACCTCCGTAAATCCATGTATGTATGTGAAGAAGGTAAGGATCAAAACAAAACTCCCTTTTTATTTGTTGTTCGATTTTTGACGCAGCCCATTTCATCATTGATCTTGTAATGTATTTTAGTCTCTTAATCTACAGAGTCTAGATGATAACTCCTCTTCTTAAATTAGAATATAAGTTTCCAATCCTAATAGTTTTTTAGCATAGATCTCTTGCTACCTCCAGAGCTTCTTCGATAGCCAGATAGATGATTGTTTGCTAGTCCTGAGTTTCCAACTATGGCAGCCAGCTACAATCCTTTTGCCGTCTCAATCTATGAAAGCAAAACCTGACCCTCCCCATCTTTTATTCTTTGATCTTCTACCAGGCAAAATACCTTGCACACATTCAATACAGCCCTGATCTCCCCCCACCCCCCCCCCCCCCCCCCCCAACCCCCCCCAAAAAAAAAAAAAAAGTTTCAGCACAAAAGCCTGTTCCTTACCAAAGATTTCAACACACACACAGATATAGGAAATTTTTTATTTGGAATTGCATTTCACCTTTTATTTCAATCTTCTAACCTTTTCCCTCTTTCCCAACCCATAAACTCTATTCCAGTTTCAAAGTAAGATATGACTCTCCATTGTACATTCATAATATTGTATCAATAGATTTGATTTGGCAATTTAGGATGAATGTATATCCTACCTATGTTTTATTCTAAAATGTGTATAAACTATAATGACAAATTTAGTGAGAAAAAAAAGCTCTACATACGAGGCAAGTAATTGTAATAGGGGGATTGCAGGTATACCAAATCCATCAAAGGTCAAAATATTAGTGGTAGTAGAAAGAAGATGATCTCTAATATTAACTACTAAGTAAGGAAAATCTACTAGTATCAATGGTCTTTGGCTGATATCCAATTGACCTATGTCGAGCTCCCAAATTACCCCATGAGCATAACCAATTGCAAACAAATTATTCTGTCATTTCACAAATACATAAAACTAATTACACGTTCACAATGTTGCATCAACTAAAGTTTAAGATGATTTTCACAAAATTAAGTTCAAATTTACAACACTAGTGCTCAACATAATTCCAAGGAAAGATAACAAAACAAGAATAGCAACAAACAACCCAGTGCCAATACAAGAAAATAAATATCACTAGGTAAAAGAATAACTTGCAACGAAAATACCTAGTCCTTAATTATTAGTCAATAAGTTGATATGATTACATACAGTACAAAGTAAACAATAAGTTTAATCCAATATAAAGATAGCTTTATCTAATGGGGGAGGGAGGGAGGCCTGAACTAACCAAAAGAACCAAACTAATTATACTATTTGTTTCACTGTTGTCCAAGTGTTATGTAAAAATAACTAAATTTGTCCCTAGAGGTGGGTCCAAAGGGCCCTGCCCTGGTGAGGTTCCTCGTTATGAAAAAAAAAAGTATAAACAAATAAAAAAATTTACTAATAATGGCACTCTTACTTTAGAACAGCTATCCTACATACCTTCAAATGAATAAAGGTTCAAGCATCTCTAGTAACACTCAAATCGTAGTAAGTACAAATAGAACATCAAAATTATAAGGGTTGAACACAAAATAGATCCTGCTTTTTGGCAAAAGACAAGTAAAAGGTATGAAAATGAAAGAGACAGTAACTTAAACTAATCAGAAGTCTGACAGCTCAATCTATTGTGGTTTTAAAATAATATTTTAACTTACAAACGCCCATAACCTACTTGAAGCTATTTTTCTTTAGAACTTTAATGGATTGGTTGGCTGCATTGCGGAACCAATCATTCTTATCTTTTTTTGATTTCCTAGATTCTTGTAATTTTTGTTCTTGATTGTTTGACCCCTTGTACACTCCCTGTGTACTAGGGTGCTCCCCCTTGCACCTACGATTTCTCTCTCTCCAAAGACACCACAGTAAGCAATGGGAAACAATCAACCATATATACCCATTTTGATGACAACCAAATTTGCCTTGCCAATATGCTAAAAGCCCCACTACAGATTGCAGCATAACCCAGCTCACTCCAAACAATCCGAACACCATAGCCCCACATATCCATTGCAACCAGACAATGAAGAAAAAGATGATCAACTGATTCACCATTACACTTGCACATGTAGCGCCAAACCTACCTTTTTCGTAAATTGTCAATCGTTAAGCACTTCCCCAAAGCAGCAGTCCAAACAAAGAAAGCTACTCGAGAAGGAATCTTTTGTTTCCAAATACTTTTCCAAGGAAAGCAAAAGTCATTAGAGCCCACTAAGAGATTATAATAATCTTTAACTAGGAAGCCCTTCTCTCTATCAAGTTTCCAGCACATCTTATCCTCACCAAACCCTTTCACCAAAGCACCATAAATGGTATCCATGAAACCGGCTAGTGCCTCTAATTCCCGGGCATGCACACCCCTGGAGAAACTTACATCCCAAAACAAGACTTTATTATCAAGCTTCACAAGCTCAGACACACTAACCTCCTTGTCTTGGCAAACTCTAAACAATTCAGGATAGTTGACTGCAAGAGAAGTCTCACTACACCAATGGTCTTGCCAAAATTTCACCCTAGACTCATCCCCAATATCATATAGAATGTGGCAGGAAAAAGAAAGTCATCCCTAACTAATATATTTCCACAAGCCAACACCATATGGACCATTAACAGGCCTAGTACACCAGCCACCCCATTCATAGCCATATTTCACCTCTAACACTTGCCTCCAAAGGGCAGCCCTCTCCATCCCAAATCTCCATAGCCACTTCCCAAGCAAAACTTCATTAAAAAGTCTTATCTTCCTTATCCCCAAGCCACCCGAAGCAATGGGACTGCAAACAGTAGCCCATTTAACCAAATGGAATTTTGGTTCATCTCCAATGCCACCCCATAAGAAATTACTCTGAAGTTTCTCAATTTGGTTAGCCACAGCTACAACAATAGGAAATAGAAATAGAAAATAAGTGGGTAAATTAGATAGAGTGTTTTTAATTAAAGTGACTCTACCTCCCTTGGATAAGTACAAACGTTTCCATCCTGCTAATCTCCATTCTATCTTCTCCAGAATTGGGTTCCATATTGCCTTATCCTTGAATTTAGCTCCCAACGGAAGACCCAAATACTTCATTGGAATTGTACCTTGTTTACAGCCAAGGACATTCAACAATAAGTCCAAATTATGCACCATACCAACAGGAACCAACTCTGCCTTACCTAAATTTATCTTTAGACTAGAGACCGCCTCAAACCAAATGAGGATCATACGGAGAAACAGAACCTGATTCAGATCCGCACCACAAAAAATCAAAGTGTCGTCCGCAAAGAGAAGATGAGACACCGCCAATGAGCTTCCTTCTACACGACCCACACCAAAGCCTGACATGTGACCATCATAGACAGCTTTATCCAACATTCTCCCAAGGGCTTCCATAACCAGTACAAACAATAGAGGGGACAATGGGTCACCTTGTTTCAAACCCCTGGAACTCAAAAAAACCCACAAGGAGAGTCATTTATCAAAATAGAGAAACGAACTGTAGATATACAAAAGAATATCCACTGACGCCATTTAGCAGAGAACCCACCCTTTTCTAATAACTGCATAAGAAATTCCCAATTTACATGATCAAAGGCCTTCTCAACATCTAATTTACAAAGTAGCCCTGGCAACCCAGATTTCAATCTACTATCAAGGCATTCATTAGCAACAAGTACGGGGTCAAAAATCTGCCGGTTTCTCACAAAAGCATTCTGTGAAGCTGAAATTATATCTTCCATGATTGTGCGAAGTCTGTTGGCTAAGACCTTAGCAATGATTTTATAAACCCCCCAACAAGACTAATGGGGCGAAAATCCTTAACTTCAATTGCTACATTTTTTTTAGGGATGAGAGTGATGAAAGTTGCATTCAAACTCTACTCAAACTGACCTTTAGCAAAAAAATGATGAAAAACAGCCATAAGATCAGGTTTGAGAATTCCCCAGCAAGCTTGGAAGAAAGCCATTGGAAACCCATCCGGTCTAGGTGATTTACCACCATTAAAATTTTTATAACCTCAAAAATTTATGCCTCATCAAAGGGTCTATCTAGCCAATTTGCATTATCACCAGATATCCTTGGAACTACCAAGACTTCTGGAAATGGTCTATCAACTTGCTCCTCAGAGTATAATTTCATAAAGAATTGAGTAATACAATCAGCAATCATACCTTGATCGGAAGACATGATTCCATCAACCATAAGGCTCTCAATATCATTATTTCTTCTATGGGAATTAGCCATTTTACGAAAAAATTTGGTATTTGTGTCCCCCTCTCTCAAATGCAGCACCCTAGACTTCTGCCTCCAACTAATCTCTTCTAAAAGAGTGAGCATTTCAATATCGTTATGGAGGTTAGTTTGTTCTAACTTTTCCTCAGCTATTAAAGGCTGAATCTCCTCTCTAACATCCAAATCATTCAATCTATTCCAAAGTTGTTGTTTTTTAATAGTGACATTACCAAACTCCGCTTCATTCCGCTGAAACTGATTTAAGAACTAATTTGGTGCAGAACCTGATCACTAAGGGTTTAAGAATTTTCGGGCTAGTTTAGGGATTGCATACCTATACAAGGGGTATGATTTTTTTGATAAGTAATAAAGATTTATTGATATAAAAAAAAGAGACACCCAAGTACACAGGGAGTATACAGGGGCGAACAATTCAAAAATTACAAAAATCAAGTAAATCCAAAATTGAAGAAAAGGGTTGGTTTCTCCACACATAAATCAAGGTTCTAAAAAATAAAAGCTTGAGATCAGGCATAGAACAATCACTGTCTTCAAAACACCTACTATTTCTTTCCTTCCAAATACACCACATCAAACAATGAGGAAGAATAATCCATATATATCCATTACAATGGCGACCAAATCGACCTTGCTAGCAAGCAAGAAGCTCAACAACAGACATTGGCATAACCCAACAAACTCCAAATAAACCAAAAACCATATCTCATAGCTCCAAAGCAACCAGACAATGAAGGAATAGATGGTCAACAGTTTCACTATTACACTTGGACATGTAAAACCAATGCAAAATGCATACCTTTCTTTTCCTTAAATTGTCAATTGTTAGACGTTTCCCCAAGGCAACAATCCATACAAAGAAAGTCACTCTAGAAGGAATCTTCTACTTCCAACTGCTCTTCCAAGGGGTATGATATTTCGCATCAAAATTACATTAGAAAAAATTTGAAACACCTATCCATGAGAAAGTGTTTAATGCAACAAAATGAGTGCACAACAAAATCGCAACAAAAGATTAGACAGTAAAAGGAACAAACAATCTTGTGCACAGAATGGGAAAGAAATACT
This sequence comes from Quercus aquifolioides, assembly GCA_019022515.1. NCBI lineage: Eukaryota > Viridiplantae > Streptophyta > Magnoliopsida > Fagales > Fagaceae > Quercus > Quercus aquifolioides. Next base: position 44,802,824 of record CM032333.1, read on the forward strand.
ATCTCATAAAAAGTATTAAATTTTATTGTAAGCAAATATACATCACTCACATAATGACTAGTGATGGGTTAAAATATAAAAGTTGTCCTTGATCTTGAGAAACTAAATAAACTTTACTCAAACTATGGAAGCAGCTCTTGAATATTTTCATCTACTTGATTAGACAACAGCAAGTCAATAAACAAGGCAGCAGTTGTTGCGTTTGCTGAAAATCCCTTGTCAACCATTATTTTGAGATATTTCATTGCCTTTGATGTCTCTCTATGTTGCAAAAACCCTTGGATTAATGCGTTATATGTGTGATGGTCAGGTGAACAACCGTTGCTATCCATTTTCTCAAATAGCTCACTCGCTTCATCAACTAGTCCATTCTTGCAAAATCCTTTGATCATTATATTATAAGTCCAAACATTAGGATGCAATCCTTTCGCAGGAAGACCACTAAAGATTTCTCTTGCAGTTGTAAGTTCCCCAACATTGCAAAGACCATCAATCAAGATGTTGTAAAACACAATATTGTGGTCCAACTTTTTTTCTTCCATCTCCAGAAACAATGTCATTGCCTCAGCAATTCGTCTATTCTTAAAAAAGCCATCTAACAGGATGGCATAGGTTTGGGGATCTGGATGTTGGCCACAAGCTCGCATTGTATTGAATAGCTCTAGTGCAGCCTGGACTCTCTCCACTCGACATAACCCACCTATAAGAGTGTTGTAAGTCACTACATTAGGAATCATTCCCTTGTTGGACATTTCATGAAACAGACACTTTGCCTCATCAATTTTTTTACTTTTGCAATATCCATTGATTAATATGTTATAGCTAACCACATTGGGTGAACAACCCTTCTCAACCATCATATTAAACATCTTAACTGCCTCATCCAATTTGTTTTGCAAACAATAACCATCAATCAAAGAATTGTGAGTGACTATGTTAGGATCAATGCCTCTTTGAATCATCACATCAAAAACTTCTTTTGCCTCAGTCAACATCCCTTCCTTGCAAAGTGTGTCCACCAATATGCTAAATGTTTGTACATCTGGCATGACCTTCCTTTGCCCCATCTCATTCAACAAAGTAGCTGCCTCCCTCCACCAGCCAAAATTGCATAGGCCTTGAACTAAGGAATTGTAAGTGACTATGTTAGGATCAATGCCTCTTTGAATCATCACATCAAAAACTTCTTTTGCCTCAGTCAACATCCCTTCCTTGCAAAGTGTGTCCACCAATATGCTAAATGTTCGTACATCTGGCATGACCTTCCTTTGCCCCATCTCATTCAACAAAGTAGTCGCCTCCCTCCACCGGCCAAAATTGCATAGGCCTTGAACTAAGGAATTGTAAGTGACTATGTTAGGATCAATGCCTCTTTGAATCATCACATCAAAAACTTCTTTTGCCTCCCTCCACCGGCCAAAATTGCAAAGGCCTTGAACTAAGGAATTGTAAGTGACAACGTCTGGTTGAATGCCTTTACTCGTCATTTCAGATAAAAGGTTCAAAGCCTCAGTTACCAATCTATCCTTACATAAACTGTCAATGACCGTGCTATAGAGCACCACATTTAGTTCAAAATTCCCTTTTTCAAGCTTCTTGAGCAACTTAATAGCCACACCAGTTTGGCCATTCTTACACAGACCGTTTATTATCGTCCCACAAGTAATTGCATTAGGTTGGTACCCTTTGTTCTCCATTTCCTCTACCAAACTCACAGCTCCAGAAATATTACCTTGAAGACAGAGACCTTTAAGAAGAGTGTTTAGAGTAGGTTGGGTAGGCAGATAACCAAGTTTCAAAATTGTTGCTAAGACAGAGAAACCAAAATTGACCCGGTTCAGATGGCAGTAGCAATTAATCAAAACATTGAGAGTATAAACATCGGGAGAGATTCCGAATGATTCCATTCGTTGAATTAGAGTAATGACTACGGAATAATGCTTCATTCTTGCAATGGAACCAAACATGTGATTAAAATCCACAATGGAAGGCAAAGGGTGCATGTGAAGCATTGTATCAAACAGACCTAAGGCATGATCAAGATTCTTAAAGGTTCCAGATCTGCAGTGATCTCTCACAGATTTCAACAACTGATTCTGATTCTGATATGGGTTTTTCGCATTTTCTCTAATAGTAGAACAATAATGATAAGAAGTAAAAGCACGAAATGGAAATGGAAGGCTTACTACTCTAATAATCAAACGATTGCATATAAAAAGAAGAGAGGATGTTGATTTACCCATTTCACAATGACGACACACAGTCTCAGCTACACACAGGCTTAGCTTCGAAAGGAGAAATCATGGTGGTGGAGTGGCAGATCGGAGAGCGAAGCAGGGCCGAGATCGCGATTTTTGGGTTTGGGTTTTTCTGCTTCGATTCCGAGATCGTTATTTTAAGGGAAGAACTGTTGAGTTTTGGGGGCTTGCAAGTGGAAGAAGAGTGGAACGAACGGCAGTGGAGAAAAGGAAAAAAGAAAATGAAGCTGGAGAGAAGAAAAAGAAATAAAGGAGTGTAGGGTATATATTTTGTTTTTCTGCACGAGTGTTCTATCTAAATTTTTTTGAAATTTTTGTTCATGTTGTGCAAAAAATGATGAGGATAATATAAAATAAATAAAGTCAAAACCCCAATAAAGAAAAAAAAAAAAAAAGTAAACTCGTGTTTATATAAAAAAAATCTAAAATTAAAAATTAAAAAAGAGAGAGAGTAAAACTCATTTGTAACTTGAAAAATGTATAACTCTTACACTAGATATAATTTGAACTCATATATGTGTAATTGTAATATATGTATATATAATTAAAGTCAAAATTGAGAGAAAATCTAAAGGTATATATTCTTTAATTATCAAATGAGGAATGCTAGTCCTAGCAACTAGAAGTCTCATTTAGGCTCATGTAGGGTATATATATTGCCCCACTTCATTATTATCAAAAAGACGAATATTTTATAATTAATTTATTTGGTGTGTTTACTATTACGTTTACTGGCCTCTTTATCCATAACCTATAATAGTAAGATATATTAATAAGTTGAAACTTGAAACTTGTGAATTGATATATGCTTTAAGTACTAAGTTGTGAAAGAGTTAGGGTTCAAGTGATAAGTTTAATTGTAATTGTGGGGGGTGAAAAGTCCAACTTAACGTATTGAGCCCAAGGCCCTATTTGAGGATCACTGTTTGTCCGAAGATGTGAAAAACACTCAGTTAGAGGCCCACGTGAAAGGGGTATGTCTAGAGAGGAGCACGTGCATGATCCGAGGAGATGTTCAATTGTCCGAGGAGTCCAATATCCTCGGATCCGAAGAAGCTAGGTCCGACAGGTGTCTGGGAAGCTCAGGTAATCCCCCTGACGAATGTAATGATGGAAATAAGCCTCAGGCACGCATGAGGATAGCAGGAACGGAGAAATATCTGGGAGACAGACTTCAACTACCGCATTAAATGCACTGCACCTACTTCCCTGGCCGCATTAATGTGAAGAAGACACCTGAACAGTGCACTCTCAGCTACCGCCATTCACACAAGGCTAAAGGTGGTGCATGATGGGACATGTACTCAAGTGGGCGTCTAGATGATGAACAAGTGGATGGTGAAGATGTAGGAAGGGAGTACTATATAAGAGGAGGGTGCCACTGATAGGGGGGACCGAAAATTAGAAGTAAAAAAGAGAGTACTCCATTACTGTCGCTCCAAGAATTGTAACCCAAGTTTATGAAATAAAAACACATCTTCAGACGTTGCGTTTACATCTGTCCGAGCACGTTTTAATACAAATTCATCCACAAACATTACTGTCTAATACTGTTTATTCATTTCTAGCCTAGCTCTTTCGCCCACTCTCTACAAGTTTATTGTCTTGGGTTCAGTGGGCTCAAAACCCATACCTTCTTGGGCTTGGGCTACAAAAATTGTCCCTACAGTAATGGTTTCTTTTGTGGTATTTTATGTTTGTGACTCAAACCACATTTCCTCCTATCCACTATTTACTAATAAATTTTTTTCATCTTGAAAAGAGACTGTGAATAATTTTTATTTATGTAAAATTATAAATTTGTACATCAATATATTCTTTTATGGCTAGTGTTTTTACCAACTTTAATTGAAACTTTTCACCAAGACTGGTTGCATACAGTTTGAGGAAAAAATATGTACTTGTTGAATATCATTTAAATAATATTTATTTAATTTTGTATATTATTATTATTTTTTATTGAAGCCACTTTTCATACTTTTTGAAGTACAAAATTACTAGTTAATATTTTTTTTTTTTTGGAAACTAATTAAAATTTTATATTTAAGTTTTATTAACATCTACTTTTCAATTGATAATATAATTAAGGTCACCGTTTATAGATTATTAAAAAATTATTATAGGATGTCATTGTCATTTTTTTTAATAATTTCGCTCACCCTCCAAGTACTTCACCTGCCAACTTTGCTATTCCATACTTCTCAATGTTGGGTTACTTTAGAATTTTAGCAGCCAAATAAAAGTTAATTCAGAGGGTCTTATTTTAATTAAAATATATATATATATATATATAGTATTTTTTTTATTAAATATTTTTTCAAAAAACACACCCCTCAACTTTTTATTATATTCAAATTAAAAAATAAAAAAAAAAAAAGGTTTCTAAACACACCAATAGCATAGTTGGAAAAGATAGTTTCATTTTAACTTATTTGGAGAATTGATGGGCATGAGAGTTTGACTGGAAGTACAATTTTATTGACCATGTTAAATTTCTCAATTATATCTATTGTGTTCTTAGTTTTTAGAGTTTTTTAATACTTTCAATTAAGTATAATGTTATTTTTGTGGAAGTGTATTTTTTATTCCAACTATATATTGTGACCTACCCCCTTTACACAGGCGCAAGTTTAGAGGGTTTCTTTTATTGTTTAAAAATAAATATATAAAATTAATTGATAAAAGGTTATCAAATAAAAGTTGACAGCACAATTTCTTTCCGAAAACGTTTGGTAGCAATAAAAAAATGACATGTGTCCTGTCGTGTGTAATACACATGACTGATTTGATTGGTTGGGTTAAGTGAGTCATGTATATTGCACATGATAAAGACAAATGATATCTTCTTATTAGTAACTGGAGTCCAAAACTTCAAACATTGCTTTAAAACATAAGGTTTAGATTGGCAAAATCTATTACAACTTAATAATCACTAAGTCAAAACATTAAATCTGCAAAAGCAAAACAAAATACATGTTAAACAAAGCACAAATCCAAATGGTTGTCTAAAGAAAACATTAAATTTGCAATGTAAGATGCAAAAAGCCCATAATTTTTCCCAAAACTGCACATACAGTTCCATATCTATACGCAAAACCCAGATCCAGATTCATTCATATACAGATATAATTTTTGGTGTTATGAAGGTACATTTCTCCCAAGATTGACATAAATTTGGTTTCAAATTTCTCCCATAATGTGCTATGAATGAAAACAATATCTCAACAGTATTATACAAGAAATTGGGATGTAGCATCCATCATTGTAGCTCTCACTACAATCCAAATGAAAATTCAATATAGTGATTAGTGAGCCTATTCTAACCATTTAGCTAACCAAGATATAAACTTATTCTCCTTTTTAGTTCACATACATACAAAACCAAACAACTCAAAGAGTAAGATTCAATTCTTTGACTTTCCTTCCCTTTGTCTCAACTTCACTCCGTGGATTGGTGTGTCCATAGGTGGCCTAGATGCATTGTCCTCATTTATTAAAAATACAAAATTATGATAGATGAATTTAACAATCAAAATAAATATAAAATTTATTTTAATTTTTTAAAATTTTTAAAATTTTTGGTAATAAGATTTTGGTTAGAATAAAATTTTTGAATTTCTTGAAACTTCTTTTTTTAATGGAAAGATTGTATTTTAAATTTTAATTTAGATGGAATAAAACCATTGCCTCATGAGCTAAACATGCTCAATAATAAATAAATAAAACAAATTTCCTTTATCCAATTGAAAAAATCTACAATGCCCCTGTCCAATTAACAAAACCTATAATGCCTCTAGCATGCTAGATTAGATAATGGGTTAATAAGCCGACAAAACTTGTTTAAACACCCTTAGATTGTTTAGATGAAACTATAATCACTTCATGGACTAATGGGGTCAGATTTATATTTCAGTAAATATGAGTTTCGATTTGGTGTTCTTATTCTTTATAAATTGATTATAAAAACAAAAAAAAATTGTTATTTTTTATAAATAGGAGTTGGTGTTTATTGTCTAATGAGTGAGTTTTGGGGATTTTAAAGGATGTAAGCGATTTATAAATTTGGGGCCAAATGTGGTGTGACAGAAAAATTAGTTCCTAAAAGAATCACTTTATAGTAGCTCAAAATGAACTTTATTTTAGATTCTCCTACATTATAGAAATTTAATGTAGTGTACCTAAGTTTTACCCTTTATATAATTTGGGAGTGAACATTATATAGTAAGTGTAGTACCAAAATTTCATCTTATTAGAGCAAGATGGAGTGGGTCATGGGTTTCAAGACACACTGGGTTTGTGTGTAACTTACCAATAAAAAAAATAGCATGGAGATGCTTGAAAGTATGGTTCTTGGGTTTCTTTACAATCAACATCAATAACAAAACCAGGAAAAAAAAAATTAACCTCAAGAAATTTAACTATAAGAAGTTGTTAACATTTACTGCTTGTATATATGTACATGAAGTAGAATATAGAATATAGGCTAGAGCTTTCCGGGTAACCAAAACTTTAACACCCTTGGAAGTTTAGCATAATGGCAAATGAAAATTTGTCGAATATGAAAAGCGTCATCCTTTAAAAAAAGGCAATGCCCAATAGTGGAGAATTCGGCCAGGAAACAATACAGAGCATGCCAAATAGTTCATACAGAACTTTAAAAAATTCCGGAACCATCCTGTATACTAAGTGTGCAGAAATACCTCACCTGTACACATAAGGAAAAAAATATCAGCAAAACATGATAACAACTTCATAGGAGCATTCAAATTAGCTCATATAAACCTTTCAAGCGACTTGAAAACCAGAATTGTTTAGTGCACATTCCTATCAATTACAGTCAAGCAAGCCAGATAGCTCAAATTGGTCATCAACACCAAATTGAACACAAGCCACATAACTCAAGCCAGCTTAACATGGACAAAGTCAAACAGATAGATATATAATATATAAAATTGAACACAAAATTGAGTCATAAACATTTCTACACAATAAATAATTACTAGCTAAGCGGTATTCACAAAATATTCATAAAACAATTAGCACCTTCATGCCGATAAGAAGTAATGAGTTGTAAATTATGTTAAGAGGCTTCAGTTATGTAGATACTTCCCTCTAGAAAGTAACTATAATAACAAATTTGCAACCACTGCACGCTCCTCTTTAGCTGATACCTATCGTAGTTGTACTCATTTCCTAATTAAGATAATTCCTCATTTGAAAGGTTCCATCTAAATCATTCATAAGAGTTTTTGGACAATTTCAGACATGGATGGCCTGAATCTGGCTCTCGCTGCAAAAGAATGGATATTAGTTGACTTAAAGCTCTAGGCAAACAAAGAAGTTTTTAATTTACAGCTAAATTAAATGCCAAATATTTATTAGGAACTCAAGGTGAGAAACATTTATTATGAAAGTGTTTGATTTAACTTGTTCACCTAGAGGGAATTGCAATTTTCATGCCCAAAAAAAAAAATTTATCAGTTTCTCCTAGACAAAAACAATAGTGGAGAATTCAAAGGCCAGGAGAAAGTACAGACAGCACGCCAATTTTCAGCCAGCCAATTTTCATAGACTTCAACTACTGCATTAATAAAACAGCAACCACAATGCTTGAGAAACTTTAGGCTTGTAACCAAAGCATATGTATGACTAACAATAAATCAATAACTGATCAACAATCTGAAGTAAAAGACCTATGGTATGACCAACAACAGTGTCAAGATTACCAGCCTAAAACAACCATGTTGCTCATTGTCAGATGTGCATAAATCAAATGACATACTGTTTTATCAATGAAGAAAGAACAAAAAAATCCAAATAGAAGTGATAAATTGCAACTTGTATCATTGTCAACACTAAGGAATAACTTACCACATTCAGACCAGCAAATGAGATAGCTTTAATATCATCATCATCACAAATAGCATTAACAATTTCCTGTCCCAAGTCAAGAAAGTGAAAAGCTAAAAGATGATAGAAAAAGAAAAGAAAAATCCATTTGTGATAAGGCAGATAGCATCATAAAAGCATCAAAATAAAACAAGTTTGGTTGAGCATGAAGATAAAACCATGTTCCTCATAAGGCATATGATAGACCAAAGAGAAGTACACAATTTTGTAAAGTATTCAATTTAAAAAACTGATGGCTTTAAAGTAAAGATCAATTGCATATACCCATGCTCAAGGAAGGTATTAATAGAGTGAACAAAATCTGATAAACAATTATTAGAAGCCTTACATTGCTGCCATGAACTATATTTAAGACACCATTAGGCAAACCAGCCTCTACTGCCAACTCTGCAAGCATTACAGCAGCCCCTGGAAATGTACACACACACACACACACACACCAAGTAGGTTATTAAGCAAAAATGTGTGCATATTAATGTCATTTGAATGCACAATGAATGAGCCAGTAAGTCCAATTCTTAAGAATAAAAGCATTAGAATCAAATGCTCTCTAGACTGCTTGTAGCTTTGCCTGTGTACATGTACCACTTATTCGGGTAGCTTTACTTTCATTTTTTATAATGACTATTTACTCCCCAAAATAAAAGCATTAGAATCTCAAAAGACCTCTATTTTCTGGTCATTGGAAGCACAAAATCTTTTCCTAATGGGAAAGAAAATTTATAAGAAATGAACAAATTACAAAAATAGAAACTGACAATTTACCTACTACAGAAAAATTAAAAGTTACATGTATACATACATTCATATTATAAATGCTGAGCACTCCACATGTTTGATGAAATGTAATCAACACAATTTCAATTCACATAGATGGAAATTTATCTTTGGATTTCCTATTGGTTACAGATGTTAGCTATCAGGTTTTTCACCTTCTCTTAGGTCTTTAATTTGGATGCTTCTTGTGTGGATCTTAAGAGAAATCCATAACATACAACGAATTAAGGAAAAATTTAAAACAACATACTTCAAATCCCTTTTGACAAATAAGATGTCATATTAAGGGACCTAATATATCTTTTTCAATGTCTGGTGCATGAAAGGATTGGAGTTTGGATATGACTTCCTTTTTCATTTTCTCAAAGCAAAGCTCTTTGCGTTTTGACCAACACCACCCATCTACTTCACCTACCACTGCCACATGTTAACATCAAAATCTAGAACCTATCTTCGTCACTACCAATTTAAACCCATAGATCATCTCCACCAACAACACTATTGCTTCCCACATAACACTATTGCTTCCCACATAACCACCATCACCCACAACCAAACAAATCAACTTAAATGCCATGCTGTCAAGTCCCAAAAAAAAATCAGTTGTAGAAGGCAAGATCATTGGTAAGATCCGCAACAGTGAAGTCACTGTTGGGGATATAATTATACATGTGACACAAATTTCAGAGGAGAAACATAGAAAATAAATGAAATATCTTTTAAAACAACAGGAACATGGAAATTAATTCAAGTCCGTATACATTTGAAAGGACATTCCACACCAATTAGAATAAAAAAAACCAAGAAAGGCATTCAAAATTATAAAAAATTCAAAAATCTAGTTAATAAAAATCAGTAACATTCAAGAACCAGGAAATTCCAAAAAGCAAGAGACCAAAGAAAATTCAAAAAGAAGTTTTTCATTACAAACAAGAACCAAATCAACAGGAACTTGCAATTCAATTCAAACAAATCAGAATCCAAAAAAAAAAAACCATTAGTCTTCCTCTCTGACATAGGCCTCGACTTCCGTGCCAGCGGCGGCTTGGAAAACTCCCTCACCAGAGAAAATCTTCAAACCCCTTTCTTGAATTTCCAAGAAAAATATTTTCTTGGAAATTAAAGCATTTCAAAATTAAAAACCCATTTGAGAAACAAGAAAACCACGACAAACCCGTTTCATCATTCACCAAGAAAACCCCAAAAACAAAGCAAGAAGCAGAAAAAGAAACATGCATATACACACTACACACAAAAAAGAAACAGAGGGTAACGGAGGGACTTCAGGGACGAAATGTCACGGCAGAGACGAACGGAGGCAATTCGACCCGTTTCTTGAATTGAATCTGCCTGTTTTTGTGGTAAGGAAAACCACTTTCTGCTTTTGAAGATGGGTTGAGTTTATCTGGGAAAGGGTGAGAAAAAAGTGAGAATTTTTTCAGAGAGAAAAGTGAAGAAAGGAAACTGTGAGAGAGAAATTAAAAAGACTAGCCGTTGCACGTGTGACTTTCTTTGATATAAAGCCAAAATGAAATGCTGATTTTCAAAAAACAAATACTGATTTTTCTTTCTAAAAAAATATTGATTTTCAAATATTTTTTGATGAATAAAAATTTAAAAAATCAGTGTTCTTTTTCTCACCCCATTTTTCTTTGTGCTTTCAAAATACCAATTGATAGAAGAACCATTTAAAATTTCTTTTGGAAAATAATTCATTAAAGAATCTATGTTCTTATGTTTTAAAAAATTAAAAGGGTTGGTTTATTTGTTTGTGTAGTTTTCCTCTCAATGATATTATCATTTAGCCCAAAATAAGAAAAAATATCTTTTCATTTTTGTGTCTCAAAATCTTATATTTTTTATTGGTATTTTAAATTTTAATATTACTTTTTATTCTTATAATTCCCTCTATTTTAAGTTGTACAAAGAATAATTAATAGTAAAGCCATTTTTGCTTGGGATTATAAATCCATATTATGTTATTATATGTGTAACATATAACTTATCAATTTACAAATATAGAATCACTTAATTATAATGCGATAGTTACAAACATTGTGTTCAAGGAGTCCAAATCTTCTATCCCACTTTACTACTCTACTCTATACTCCACCAATAAGTACTTGCCACGTGTTTACCTAGTTAATTATATACTATCATTATTGACTTATTAATACTACAGTTATTAATTAATAGTAATATTTAATTAATTAAGTGAACACGTGACAAGTGCTTATTGGTGGAATATAGAGTGGAGCAGGAAAAGTGGGACAGAAGATTTGGACTCGTGTTCAGGTACCTTTAAAAATATTTTTTATCATTTAAGCAAGACTAAAAGTTTCTTAAAATTTTGTAAATTAATGAAATTATTGCCTATCGATATAGTAAACTACACGTATTAACTCAACATTTATTCCACCCTCCCTTAAAAGCTAACATGACTTTTGATAGAGTTTGTAGTGTGTTTTTGGGTCAAAACACATTTCCCTCTCCCTTGTGTGTGGGTGTGTGTTTGTTTGTTTCTAAAAAAAAAAGGGTAATTGTCCTACATTACTTAAAAGAATGCATTGTGTGTAGTATAACTTGTCACACACTCCTTTAAAAATTATCATGACTTTTGAATGGAGTTTGTAGTGTACCTTTATGTTAGAACAATGTTCTCTCTTCCTTGAGTATGTGTGTGTTTGTTTCTCAACCAAAAAAAAAAAAAACTCAATATTTATTAACTAATTTGTAACTTTTATTGCCTTGTCAATAAAACATGAATGGTAAAAAAAATGAATTACTATTCAAATAAGTTATTAAATATCAATTCTAAAAGTTTTCATAACTTTCTTTAAAAATATTTCTAGTTTTGTTAAGGGTAATATGAATACGCAACTGTTGTATTAGTGGAAGTTTGTTTCCATGTTATAATTATCAAACAGAAAGTTTTAAATTAATATTAAAAATTTAAAGATGTTTCTATTGCCATTTTATTCAAAATTTTAATTGAAATAGTATTTTATACAATATTAAATTCAAAAAATAAATTTTAAATAGTAAATTAGATTCAACTCATTTCAAGTAAAATGGATAGGATTTTATTTCCTCTTAGGAGGTCTTCATTGGGCTATCAAAGAAGCCCAAACAATCCACTTTGATCAAGTAGGCCCGAGTCCATTCACTTATCAACTTAACACTGGTCCAACAGATTATTTTACTTCAAAAAATGGGCTTCAGTATAAATTAGGCTTCATAGCCTATTTTCCTTCTCTATATGGATCAATCCTCACAATCAATATACCATTATTTACACAAAATAGGCTGATACAAAGAGGAGTACTCAAAGGCCATGACATGTAAAGCATTTTTAGTAGATTCTCTAAATTTTGGTACTGTTTAAAGAGTGAACAATTGTATTTACCTTTTATTTACCTACTTTTTCAAATTCGTTTTTCAATAGACTTTTTATCATTTCTCTATCTCATTTAAATATTATTGTTATTATTATTTATTTATTCTTTCTTTACACGTTAAAAAGGCATTGAGCCAAAAACTACCCAAATTTTAGTTTTCATTTAAAAAAAAAAGCTAAAATATTGGTGTAGGGGGTGGATTCGAGCGCTCTCTAAGGATTGAGAGAGTGGGCCCAAGCCCAACTAACCCTTCAATAAATTTGTAGAGTATGGGCTCAAGAGCTAGGCCTCAGTAAAGAAGGCAACGGCCATGCATGGTTGTGCGTGGTTGCTAACAACTGAAACGTGGGTTTGGACACACAATGTGGCCCCTCGGACGTGCCTTATGGAGCTGGAAGTTCTTATTATCTCTTTTCAGAAGGGTTACAAGAGTTGAGAGAGAATACTTTGCTACTGTATTCCTTTTTCTCTGGTTTTTCATCCGTCCCCTTCACAAGAGGGATTTTTACATTATATACTTCCCAATCAGTTGATCCTAGCCCTACATTTGTCGCTCAATCCGGTTTCCACTCGAGTGCCTGTCCCATCAGCCGCATTCCCATACCTCCAGTGGGTTGCAGCGCTCAGGACGGCACTGTTCAGAGGTCCTATCCTCATTAATGCGGCCAGAGCGTTAGTTGAGGGCATTTAATGTGGAGGTGACAGTTCGCCTGGGACTTGCTCCTCCGCCATGCTTCAATGTCCGATGATTGGTTCTTGCTATTTGCTCCTTGGATGCTTGGGGAGACTCCCCTTAAAGGTATGCCGTATGCTCACTTTCTGTCCTTGGCCTGCCGAGGATGTAACCATCCTCGGCGATGCTCCTTGGTCCTGGGCTCTAAACTTTGGTCCTCGGACCTCGGATCGTGGAGGCGTCCTCGGCATGGGCCTCTGGGCTTGGCTTGGAGTGGGCCGGGGTTGATGACTTATTCTGGCCCCACAATAGCCCCTCAAAATCGTGCTGTCCGCATCCTCGGGCGGAAGGAGGATTTTGATATCCTCGGGCCGGCTTCGCGTCTAATCAAGTCCTATCCCTCGTCAGCGTTGGCGCCTTTTCAACTGCCCAAGGTGCGTTACTGGCGCTTCGATGTGCGTAACGTGTCTGGCACTAAATTCGGGCGGCTTTATGCTCCCCACGTTCAACGGGCAGATGACAATCCAACGGTGGAGACGCGTCTGGCACTTATAGGCGGGAAAACTTGCGCAGTCCTTCTTTCTAGGGTATAAGTACCCATTAGAGCCGCTTCTTCACTCTTTATTTGCAATCGAGAGCTCCTGCGCCTCTATTCTGAGTCCAGCCAAATTTCCACCTCCATCTCCAGCACAAAAAGCCAGTCCGAGGAGCTCCTCCTCATTTCTGTAAGTCTTTCTGTTTTCCTCTGAGCTTTCTCCCTCTCTAATTGTCCTTCTCTTTCATTCGTTCATCTTTAAGTCCGCTTAGGCGTCATCTAGGATGGGTAGACTTAAGAAGTTTGTTGGCACTGAGGAGGCGATGGAGAAATTCATCGCCGATTACAAGATACCGGCCAATGTGGGCTTGAGGTATTGTGAGGAGGGGGAGTGGTACCTCAAGAGGCGAGAGGGTGAAGTGGCGATTCCTGTCATCGCTTTCCTTGAAGGGGGGATGAGGATCCCCATGGGGCCAGTGACAAGGGGTTACCTCACCTACTTCCGGTTGACCCCCACCCAGTGCGCCTCCAACATGTTCAGAATTCTGGACAGTGTGGACGCCCTTAATGAAAAGATGGGTCTGAGGCTGACCTATCACGATGTCAACTACTGCTACAATCTTCAACACTTGAAGAACAAGTCCTATTACATGAGGACGAGGGACGACAGGGTCCGGCTTATCCAGTGCCTCCCCGAGTCCAACAAGGGGATGAATGAGGATTTCCTCATCGTGTCCGGAGCGTGGCACGATGGCCTTCATTGCCCGACGACGGAGGGAGAACCAGGTGGGGCAATGGGAATAAAAGGGGATTTATAGATTCTAGCTTCTTTCTCTGCGTTATTTCTTCTTATATTGTTCAGCTTCTAACCACGGACGTGTACTTTCTTTGCAGATCTGCACTCCTATGCGCGCCATTTCAACTTGATCAATAGCGACGACTTGCAGAAGGTGCTCAGGTCGGCGGAATTCGAGAACGAAGAAGACCACCAAGTTAGAGCTGCGCACAAGATTTTGGGGTACACTCCGATCCAGAAGTCATTTGCGGCCCCAAAATATGTGATCAGAGCAAACGATCCTCGGCTGTAGAAAATAGCAGTGACCGAGGACGGGTTCGAGTTTCCCGAGGACACCTCCACTTCAGAAGGCGTCACAGTAGCAGTCCCCTCGTCTTCCCATTCATTCCCTGGGGCCGCGGAAGAGAATTTAGAGAGGGAAGGGGACCCTGTGGATTTTGGTACTGCCGAGGAGGATTTCGGCGTTTTTGAGGAACTCCATCAGTCCGAGGACCCCTCTGGAGACTTGGGTGATCCTCGTCTAACCGAGGCAGACCTCTTCGCGGCACAGACATCTTCCCGGCGCAAGATGGGCTACAAGAAGAAGTACCAGCCAAGCCTGTCCGAACTACTAGAAGGGCAGCCGGGGAAGTCCAAGCCGAAGCTTCCTCCCCCATCTCCAAAGAATCGTCCTGTTCAGACCAGGTCGGCTTCAACACAATCCAAGCTTCCTCCTCCTCCGCCCCAGGCGAGCCCGTCGTCTAGGCACGAGCCTGCTGACCCTAAGCAGAAGAAGGACAAGGGTAAGAGGACCGTTGAGGACAAGTCTGGGCCCACGCGGGAGGGCGATGGCAATCAGCGGCCATCGAAACAATTGAGAATAGGCCCCTCAGCGCAGGAGAAACAGGTTGCTCCCCCGCCCGAGATCCAGGCCTGGCTTCCTGCCCCGATGCTCCGCGGGGCTCCCTTGAGGGATGACTCCTCCCTCAGGGACTTTAAGGATGGCGAAGGCGCGTACGTGGCCGACGCTGTGGAGAGATGCCTGCTCTTGCCTGCGGACATGGCGGAGCTAGGAACCATGAGGAGTAGGGATGTCTTCCTCTGCCTCAAGCGGTATCTGGGGATGGTAAGGCTTTGACACTTGTGCTTTTTCTTGCCTTTTACTTGCTTTCATTTCTTTTTAAGCCCTACTAATTGCAACTTGTCTGTTTCGTTTGGCAGGCTGTACAAGCCACCTTTAGGCTGGAAGAGGCGGCCAATGAACATGGGAAGGCCCTGGATCAAGAGCGCGATAGGCGCCTGGTGGCTACCAGGACCCTCAAGAAGTCGGAGGAGGACCTTGCCAAGGCCAGGGAGGATCTGAAGGCAATGACCCAGGCTAAGGTAAGCGCAACGTCAGGCCTTGAGGGTGCCCAAAGGCAGGCCGAGACTCAGACAAAGCGTCTGGGTGAAGCAGAGAAGCAGTTGAAGCTCGCCGAGGATCAGATAGCTGATCTGGCGAAGAAAGTGGCTGATGCTGAGGAGGCCAAGAGGGTGGCCGAATGGGCAAAAGGGGAGGCTGAGAGGGCCAAGCTTGAGGCTGAGCATGGCAGGGAGGAAGCCTGGGCCACTAAGTAGGAAGCTGAGGAGGCAGCCTTCACTGCCGGGGCAGCTGAGACAGCAGCTGCCTACAAATCCCAAGTCCCTGGGTTATGTAGGCGCTACTGCTCCGAAACTTGGAGCGAAGCCCTCAGACAGGCTGGAGTGGATGCTTCTTCTGACTTGTGGAAGGAGGAGAACGTGTACTACCCCTCTTTCATCCGCGAGACTGCCCACGATGGCTCTGAAGCCGAGGAAGCTCCTGTGGAAACTGCTGCTACTCCGGGCGAAGAAGCCTCGGATGCTGGGGTTGCTGATGAGCCAATCCAAGGGAGCAATCCTCCCATGGTGGTTGTGTTGAGTGATGGCTCCAATGAGGACGCGCCTCAGCAGGTTGTAGAGCCTTCCCCCGCTGCCCAAGTCTCTTCTGCCGAGGGGGCGGCTATTCCTGCTGTGCCTCTGCAGGCCATTCCCATCAGTCAGGGCTCAGGGGACCCTGAGGCAGCTACGGGCCAGCCACCCACTGAAGCAGCCAATTAGGCCCCATGGCCCTTCTGCCTGCTGCACTTTATTTCTGCATCTCTTTCTTTTCTCTTTTTTGCTTTATCTGTAATGTGACTTCCTGGGTGCAATTCCCTTGCTTTTAATGAAATGAGAACTTTATTTCCTTTTCTGTTTGTTGTGGCTATTTCCTTACTTGCACGCTATTCATTTTTTGTATGACTTTGACTTCAATTGTACCTCAGCCAATCGCGGCATTTGATAATTACAACGTAAGGTGGAATTTTGAAGTAGACACTTAGAATCTTTTTAAAGTGGTTAGTTTCTCCTTAGGCATGGGTCCGAGGACCTAGCAGTCCTATGTTTATGTCTAACACTTGGTTTTCTTTAAGTGGCTAGTTTCCCCATAGGACTGAGTCCGAGGACCATGCAGTTCCCTGGTTCTGTCTAACTCTTAAGCTTTCTGAAGCAGTTAGTTTCCCCATAGGACTGGGTTCGTGGACCATGCAGTTCCTTGGTTCTGTCTAAAGCTTGGTTTTCTTTAAGTGGTTAGTTTCCCCATGGGACTGAGTCCGAGGACCATGCAGTTCCCTGGTTCTGTCTAACACTTGTGTTTCTTAAAGTGGTTAGTTTCCCCATGGGAATGAGTCCGAGGACCATGCAGTTCCCTGGTTCTGTCTAACACTTGGTTTTCTTAAAGTATTTAGGACGCGAGGCAAATAACTAAGATATGCTAACAATTATGAATCAAAGTGACTTCTTTATTAA
This sequence comes from Quercus aquifolioides, assembly GCA_019022515.1. Taxonomy (NCBI): domain Eukaryota; kingdom Viridiplantae; phylum Streptophyta; class Magnoliopsida; order Fagales; family Fagaceae; genus Quercus; species Quercus aquifolioides. Next base: position 44,819,997 of record CM032333.1, read on the forward strand.
TAGTAGTACCTTTTCAGGTTGTTTACATTCCATGGACGAGGTACAGGTCTGTCATCTAAATCTTCTAAATAGTACGCTCCTATCCCTGCCACCGAGGTGATTCGATAGGGGCCCTCCCAGTTGGGTCCGAGCTTTCCCCAGGAAGGGTTCTTGGCAGTTCCTACAACTTTCCTCAGCACCAAGTCTCCCGGTGCTAGTGGTCTGAGCTTTACGTTGGTGTCATATCCCTGCTTGAGCTTTTGCTGGTAGTAGGCCAGCCGGATCATTGCTTGCTCTCTTCGTTCGTCTACCATGTCCAGGCTCCGCCCCAGCAGCTCATCATTGCTGCCTGGGGTGAAGGAGCTCGTCCTTAGTGTCGGGAAATTAGTTTCCAGGGGGATCACTGCCTCCGCACCATAGGTCATGGCAAAAGGTGTTTCCCCTGTTGAGCGCCGGGGCGTAGTCCGGTATGTCCAGAGGACATGGGGCAGCTCTTCTGCCCATCTCCCTTTGGCGTCATCCAATCTCTTCTTAAGCCCGTTGACAATGACCTTGTTGACTGCCTCGGCCTGTCCATTCCCCTGGGGGTAGGCTGGCGTTGAGTACCTGTTCGTGATCCCAAGTTCGCAACAGTACTCCCTGAAGGCCTTGCTATCGAACTGGAGTCCGTTATCCGAGATGAGGGTATGAGGGACCCCAAACCGCGTAATTATATTCCTCCAAAGGAATTTCTTCACGTCTACATCTCTGATGTTGGCTAGTGGTTCGGCCTCGACCCACTTGGTGAAGTAGTCCGTGGCCACCAACAGATACTTCTTGTTCCCTGGTGCCTTGGGGAAGGGTCCCACGATGTCCAAGCCCCATTGGGCGAACGGCCATGGACTGGACAATGGGTTGAGGACCCCTCCTGGCTGATGGATGTTGGGGGCGAACCTTTGGCATTGGTCGCACTTCTTGACATACTCCTGGGCCTCTTGCTGCATTCCCGGCCACCAATATCCTTGAGTGATGGCTCGGTGAGCCAGGGATCTCCCCCCCGTGTGGCTCCCACATATTCCCTCGTGCAGCTCTTCGAGCAGTAATTCCGCCGCTCCGGGGTGGACACACAGTAGGTATGGTCCAGAGTAGGAGCGCTTATATAGCTGGTTATCCTCGGACAACCAGAACCGAGGGGCTTTCCTTCTAACCTTCTCGGCTTCTGACTTGTCCTCGGGTAGGACATCTTCCTTTAGGAATCTGACTATGGGGTCCATCCAGCTGGAACCCACCTCAATCTGGTGGACGGGGATTCCTTCCCTTGGCACTTCGCTTGCCCTCCCCAGATGTTCCACGAGTATTATCCGAGGCAGATCCCCTGCCGAGGAGGTTGCGAGCGTGGCCAATGAATCGGCATGGCTGTTCCCGCTCCTGGGGATATGAGACAGGCTGTAGAGGCTAAACCCCAACCGCAAGCGCCTGACTTGGTCCAGGTATTCCTGCATTCTTGAATCCCTGGCCTCCATCTCCCCATTTACCTGGCCTACCACCAACCTCGAGTCTGAGAACATCTCTATCGACTTTCCTCCCATCCTTTGTACCATGATCATCCCTTGTAGCAATGCCTCATACTCGGCCTCGTTGTTCGTGGCCGCGAATCCGAGCCTTAAGGATTTCTCAATGACATGATCTTCAGGGGATACTAGGACCAGCCCCACTCCGGACCCCCTTTGGTTTGCCGCGCCATCCACATGCACTTTCCAACATGGTGCCTCTGGGATGGAGATTGCCCCAACTGATCTCCCATCTCGGCTCTTATCCTCGGCCGTCACTTCTATGATTGGTTCGGCGAACTTGGCGGTCAAATCCGCCAGAACCTGGCCTTTGATGGAGGTCCGGGGCATGTACTTGACGTCAAAAGCCCCCAGAATTGTGTTCCACTTCGCGATTCTGCCCGTGTAATCAGCGGCCCGGAGCACAGACTTCAAAGGCAATTGGGTTAGGACAACCACAGTGTGAGCTTGGAAATAATGGGGGAGCTTTCTCGTGGCGTGGACTACAGCCAGGATGGCCTTCTCTAAGGGTAGGTATCTCACCTCCGCTTCGTGCAGCGACTTGCTGACGTAATAAACTGGCCTTTGAACGCCATTATCTTCCCGTATCAGTACTAGGCTCACCGCGTGGGGCGCCACAGCAAGGTACGCGTATAGGACCTCGTCGACCTCAGGATGGGACATGATAGGCGGTCGGGAGAGGTAATCCTTGAGTTGCTGGAAAGCTTTGACACATTCCTCAGACCACTCAAACCCTTTCCACTTATTGATCAGGAGATAAAAGGGCCTACACCTGTCAGCCGACCTGGAAATGAACCGGTTCAACGCCGCGATCATCCCAGTAAGCTTTTGGATCTCCTTGGGATTCTGCGGAGGCTTCATATTGTGAATGGCCTTGATCTGGTCGGGGTTGACCTCGATCCCGCGGTGGGTGATCATATACCCCAGGAACTTGCCAGAGCTTACGCCAAATGAGCATTTTGAGGCATTAAGGCGGAGCTGGTGCTCTCTCAGGACGCCGAATGTGCGGCCGAGGTCTTCCAAGTGCTCGGACACCAACTTGCTTTTCACCACCATATCGTCAACATAGACTTCGACGCTCTTGCCCAGCATCGGTTCGAACATCCTCGTCATCATCCTCTGGTAGGTGGATCCGGCGTTTTTCAGGCCAAACGGCATGACCTTGTAGTGATAGTTCCCAATGGGTGTCACAAATGCCGTCTTCTCTCGGTCTTCCAAAGCTAGGGGGATTTGATGATAACCCTGAAAAGCATCCAGGAAGCTCATCCGAGGATGGCCTGCGGTCGCGTCTACTAGCTGGTCTATTCGTGGCATTGGGAAGGGGTCTTTTGGGCATGCTCTGTTCAGGTCTGTGAAGTCTACACAAACCCTCCACTTCCCACTTTTCTTCTTGACCACCACGGTGTTGGCCAACCATGTGGGGTAGAAGATCTCCTTGATAGCCCCCGCGTGCTTGAGCTTATCGACCTCTTCCCTGATCGCGTCAGCGTGCTCTTTCGACGGGCGCCGAGGTGGCTGCTGCTTGGGGATCGCAAACGGGTTGACGTTGAGGTGGTGACAGATGAAAGATGGATCAATCCCAGGGGCATCGCAGGGGTCCCATGCGAACACGTCAAGGTTCCTCTTGAGGAATTCAAGTAACTCCTCCTTCTCCCGTGGAGGCAGTTGGATCCCGACCTGGAAAAACTTCTCCGGATCATCGCCAATTATCACCTTCTCCAGGTTTTCGCATTTAGCATCCTCGGCAGGTGCATCTGGAGGTGCCACCTGGGTCTTTGATTGCTATGAATTTTCCTCGGATGGGCCCGAGGACTGTTCATCGATCCGACGGGATATGGCAGCCACTGTGCAATGCCTAGCCGTGGATTGGCAACCTCGGATCTCCAGAACCTGGTCCCCTGACAGGAACTTCACCTTCTGGTGCAAAGTGGAGGCTACGCCATCCAGGGCGTGTAGCCAGGGCCTCCCTACGATGGCTGTGTAGGGAGAGTATGTGTCCACCACTATGAAGTTCGCCTCCACCACCACTGGACCTGTCTGTACGGGCAGTCTGATCATGCCCCTTGGGATGACGAGCTTCCCATCGAAGCTCATTAGGGGGGAGCTATAAGGTGTGAGGTCTTCCTGCTTCAGCCCCAGCCCCTTGTAGAGGTCCGGACACATGACCTCGGCTGCGCTGCCACCGTCCACCATCACCCTTTTCACGTCGTAGCCCCCTATTCTGAGGGTGACGATCAGGGCGTCCTCATGTGGTTGGATGGTCCCAATCTTGTCCTCCTCCGAGAAACTCAGGGTTGGGGGAGGATTCCTCCTGGGCCTCTTTGGCCACGTCTGGGGGTCCTCGGCGGGCAGTTGGGCCACAAACAACACTCGTAGAGGGGGCGTGCCCGTCCTTCCTGGCGCAGCCAGTATTATATTGATCGTCCCGGTGGGTTGCCCCATGGCGGCGTCCCTCCGAGGCTCTTGGTAAGTCCGGTTTTGCTGGCCGCTGGAATGGTGGAGGAGGTGCTTCAGCCTCCCCTCCTGGACTAGCTGGTCCAGGTGGTTCCAAAGATCCCTGCAGTCCTCCGTAGTGTGTCCATGATCCTGGTGGTACTGGCAGTAGCGACTCTGATTGCGCCTTCCAGGTTCCCCGGCCATCTTGTTCGGCCACCTGAAGTACGGTTCGTCCTTTATCTTCTCCAGCACCCTGTGCACGGGTTCTCGGAACACAGCGCCTACCGTCTGTGCATGGGTCGCTCCAGAATGCCCACCGAAATCCCTCCTCGGACGGGCATTGTCATAACGGTCCGACCTGAAATCCCTTCTCTCCTGGGGGATAGCCTTCTCTTCGCCTTTGCCTTACAGCATGTCTTCCTCCACCCGCTTGTACTTGTCGATCCGGTCCATCAGCTGCCGCACGCTGGTGGCTGGCTTACCGGCTAGGGATTCCCTCAGGCCGTGCCCCCTAGGTAATCCATTCTGGAACGTGTTGATGGCAACAGCATCGTACTTGCCGTCCAGCTCGTTGTAGATCTCCCAATACTTGTCCGAGTAAGCCTTGAGGGTCTCCCCGTCACGCATGGACAGGGACAGCAGCGCGCTCATGGGCCGAGGAGGCCTGCTGTTTGTGACAAAGCGGGAGCCGAAAGCCTGGGTTAGCTGCCTGTACGAGTCTATGGAATTCGTCCTTAGACCGTTGAACCACCTCATTGCCACCGGTCCCAGGCTGGATGGGAAGACTTTGCACATCAGCGCCTCGTTCTTGGAGTGGACCGCCATCCTTTGGTTGAACTGGCTCACGTGCTCCACAGGGTCCGTTTTGCCGTTGTAGGCAATGAAAGTTGGCTGCTAGAACCGCCGAGGAAGCTCCGCGTCCTCTATACGACGCGTGAAGGGTGACTTGGAGAGCCGGTCCAGCGCCCTGCTCATGGCGTCGCCTCCTGAGTGCCTTGGGGTCGGGTTGGCACGCCTACGCCTCTGGTAGCGCTCCTCCTCGTGGGAGAAAGTCTCGCTGGGGGGCGTCCTTGACCTTTGCCTGTATTCATCATCGCTTTCGTCGTCGGAGGGCAGGTCAGGGCTAGGTTCGGACCATCTTCGTTGCGCACGGCGCAGCTTCCTCTTTAGATCGTCTATCTCACGTTGCATGGCCACCTTGTCGTCCCTTCTCCGGGGAGCGTGGCTGTGGGCCTCTTGTGAACGCGTGGCCTGGCCACCGTCGCGCTTCTGGGGAATGTGCCCGTCCGCTCGGCTTTCGCTCGCCGTTGAAGTGTGCACGCTTCCTTCTCGAAACCTCCTGTTGTCGTTCTGACCGCCCCCGGGGTCGCCATACTTACCCTGATGCCTTGACTTCGCCGGTTCAGGTCGATTGGGAGTTCCTTGGTGAGGGCCTGATCCTACCATGTTCGACTGTTGTCCTTACCAACGCACAAGCTCTCCCCACAGACAGCGCCAATTGTAGGGGGTGGATTCGAGCGCTCTCTAAGGATTGAGAGAGTGGGCCCAAGCCCAACTAACCCTTCAATAAATTTGTAGAGTATGGGCTCAAGAGCTAGGCCTCAGTAAAGAGGACAACGGCCATGCATGGTTGTACGTGATTGCTAACAACTAAAACGTGGGTTTGAATACATAATGTGGCTCCTCGGACGTGCCTTATGGAGCCGGAAATTCTTATTATCTCTTTTCAGAAGGGTTACAAGAGTTGAGAGAGAATACTTTGCTACAGTATTCCTTTTTCTCTGGTTTTTTCTCCGTCCCCTTCACAAGAGGGATTTTTACATTATATACTTCCCCATCAGTTGATCCTGGCCCTACATTTGTTGCTCAACCCGGTTTCCACTCGAGTGCCTGTCCCATCAGCCGCATTCCCATACCTCCAGTGGGTTGCAGCGCTCAAGACGGCACTGTTCAGAGGTTCTATCCTCATTAATGCGGCCAGAGCGTTAGTTGAGGGCATTTAATGTGGAGGTGACAGTTCGCCTGGAACTTGCTTCTCCGCCATGCTTCAATGTCCGGTGATTGGCTCTTGCTATTTGCTCCTTGGATGCTTGGGGAGACTCCCCTTAAAGGTGTGCCGTATGCCCACTTTCTGTCCTTGGCCTGCCGAGGATGTAACCATCCTCGGCGATGCTCCTTGGTCCTGGGCTCTAAACTTTGGTCCTCGGACCTCGGATCATGGGGGCGTCCTCGGCATGGGCCTCTGGGCCTGGCTTGGAGTGGGCCGGGGTTGCTGACTTATTCTGGCCCCACAATTGGTCTCAAAAGCAATTGAAATTATATTTACTAGATTCTAATTTTTTTTTTTGACTTAAAGCTACAATAGTCATATAATTATCAAGTCAATTGTATGAGCAATTATATATTAGAAGATATTAAGTCAAATGTTGGTCTCAAAATGTTTTTTTCTTTTTTTTTCTTTTTTTCCAGCTAAGTGTGCACTACCATTCTAGAATTTGCAAAGTATATTAGAAGATACTAGCTTGTAACTCCATGTATATGCTTGAATACACTTAAAAATATACAATAAGATGCATAATATAATTTATATATATATAATTTAAATACTATTGATAGTCATTTTTATATTTTGTTAACTCTTTAACAAATTTTGTAAGGATATTATTAGGTATAAAATGTAAATTGTCTATTTTCTTTTTAATTATTGTGAATTTTTTTTTTATTTTTTATGATTCATTTATTCTAGAGTTTTTGGTTTTTGTACTTAATAACTCACTTGGATGAATATTTATGATGTGATTCCACATTTGATTCTAAAATTAAGAAATAAAACTCTTTAAGAATAAATAAATTAGGACACATGACACAAAATTGGAACTCTAATTTGAAATTCTAATTTGAGTTTTTTTTTTTAATTTCACCTATTATTATATATAGATATAGATATATAGATCGAAAAACTGAAGGAAAAAGACCAAAAAGAAATTGAAAGGAGTTGGAAACACACACCTAAAAAGAATAGTCAATCCGGTAAAGCACTCATTATCTATAAATCAGTTGTCTATAATCAGAAGTCAGCAATTAATTGTACATATCAAGAAGCCAAGAAAACATATGGACTTTTTAACCCAAAAAAAAAAAACATATGGACTTCGATTTTTTTTTTTCCAGAATAATTGATTAAATTGTAGGCCCGGGTCCATTCACTTATCAACTTAACACTAGTCCAGCAAATTATTTTACTTAATAAAATGGGCTTCAGTATGAATTAGGCCTCATAGCCCATTTTCCTTCTCAATACGGATCAATCTTCACAATCAATACACCATTATTTACACAAAATAGGCTGATACAAAGAGAAGTACTCAAAGGCCATGACATTTAGAGCATCTCTAATTACATTTACCTTTTATGTATTTATTTTTTTAAATACGCTTTTTAACAAATTTTTTATTATTTTTTTATCTCATTTAAATATTAGTTCTTCATTATTTTTTTATTATTTCTTTACCTATTTAAAAGACATTGAGTCAAAAACTACCCAAATTTTAGTTTTCATTAAAAAATAAAAAGTTAAAATGTTGGTCTCAAAAGCAATTGAAATTATATTTACTAGATTCTAATTTGTTTTTTTGACTTAAAGCTACATTAGCCATATAATTATCAAGTCAAGATATTAGTCAAATGTTGGTCTCAAAATGTTTTTTTTTTCTTTTTTTTTCCAGCTAAGTGTGCACTACCATTCTACAATTTGCAAAGTATATTAGAAGATATTGTAAAACTGAAGGGAAAAGACCAAAAAGAAATTGAAAGGAGTTGGAAACACACACCTAAAAGGAATAGTTAATCGGTAAAGCACTCATTATCTATAAATCAGTTGTCTATAATCAGAAGTCAGCAATTAATTGTACATATCAAGAAGCCAAGAAAATAAATGGACTTTGATTTTTTTTTCCAGAATAATTGATTAAATTGTAATCCATGGACTTGTCATAGTCAATTTAAAATTTTCACACCAATAACTTGTCTATCTAAATGATAACAATTCTATATAAACAAAATTATAACTTAAAGAAAACAACAAAAACCTATAAAGAATTTACTATACAACTTAGCATTGAGAATTATCAATTACCAAAATATCAGTCATCTTAATCACAATATCTATAATTCACTCTAGCCATTAGTAGCAATACAAATTCTCTGTTGTAATTCAATCTACGCTTGAGTTATAATAATACAACAAATAAACAAAACAAAACAGAAATATTATTCATAATATATATATAAACAGTATCCATAATATAGGGTTGTAATCCTAAGCAAATCTAGATTCCTAATTAAATTTGGAGTTGGAATACAAAACATGATGGGTTAGGTTAGCCATCCTACAAACAAAAATTAAAACAATATTCATAATATAGGGGTTGTAATCCTAAGCAAATAACCCAAAAACAACACTATTCATAATATAGGTTTTGTAATCCTAAGCAAATCTAGATTCCTAATCAAATTTGGAGTTGGAATACAAAAAATAATTGGCTAGGTTAGGTGTTTTACAAACAAAAATTATAAAATAAAATAAAAAATGTAGAAGGAGATAGGACTGCATGAAGAAGGAGGAGATAGGAGATGGGCGTGCATTAGAAAGATAGATTTTGATGTTTATGGTTTTTTTGGGGACTCGGGTTGAGTGTGTTTGAGGGAGAGTGTTTTTTTTTTTTTTTTTTTTTTTTTTTTTTTTAATATTTCATCGGGTTTTGTTTTTTTTGGTATATATAGAGAGATTTAAAAAAATATATATTATTGATGTGGAAAATTGTGAGAACTTCAAATCTTATGTGGCAAGCTCTTAGAAAGTCAAAAAAGTAATAAAAAAAAAATGTTGGAGGCTTCAATTTTACAGCATATATAGATAATGTAATATCTGAAAGTATGGGAGTGTTTTTCTCTTTTTGGATATGAATGTTAGAGTGTGTTTGACTTTTGCTTATTTCTAATAGCTTATTTGCATAATATTTATCAAAATATATAATTTTAGTATTTTATAAGCAAATCTGTACAAAGCTCTATTATATAAACCTAAAATAGAGACTAACCCAATAACTGACTCAAAACAAAAAATAACTAACTTGCTAATAGCTTTACCCACCTAAATCAGTCGCAAAGACTAAGGGTCTGTTTGAGATTAACTTATTTTGCTGAAATTGAAATTTTTTTACTGAAAATACTGTAGCAAAATAATTTTTAAATGTGTGAATAGTACCGTGGGACCCATTTTTAATATTTTTTAGTGCGTGAACAGTGATTTTTGTCCCCTGCACAATGAACCCATGTGATGTTACTGTTCACGTGCAGGGGAAAAAAAAAAATCTGAAAACGCAAAACGTAAACGTGGATTCAGTTAAATCCAAATGGGTACTAAGGGTCTGTTTGAGATCTGCTTATTTTGCTGAAACTGAAAACTTTTTGCAGAAAGTACTGTAGATAAAGGTAAAAGTTAGCTGAAATAGTACAATGGGACCTATGAATAGTACCAAAAAGTGTAGTGGGCTAGGAACAGTAGTAAAAATAAGCTGAATAGTAAAATAAGCTGGTTTTTCAATTTGGAGCCAAACACACACTAACAAATAGAAACTCGATAGTTGGACTTAATCATCATGTGAGTGTTGCAACAGTGAGTTAAAACAGAACTAAAATTGTAGCTTTGTTCAATCTCAACTTCACACCGCTATCGTTTAGTCCTAAACTGTTGCATCTTGAACTTATTCATATCTTAGCTTGACATTTTGAGAACATAAATGGGATATATATATATATATATATTGATGAATTATTACATTCATAGCATTATCATGGTTTTCATACCTAAACTGTTCAAAGAACCAAAAAATGAAGAGGTTCAAGATTTTTAAGGTTTGACTGAGGTCGAACTGTGATTATGTCATAATTAATTTAGTAATTAATTAAAATATAAATTAATATATATTAAATTTGTAAATATTAGCAAAATTGCCTAAAAATATCTATACAAAATGAAACAGACTTTCAAATAAATTTTCATGATATTATAAGGTTAATAGAAAATAATACAACATAAATAAACATGAAAAGAAACTTGTATAATTATCCTTCAAGTAGAAATAATTTTGATTAAATTAAAAAAAAAAACTTTTTATTATTTTAGTAAGTTCCCATGCAAATGAATTATTCTTAAATCACAAGTAAATTTAGCAAAGAAAACAAATTTAGTAAATATTTAATAAATTGAGATAGAGGTGATACAATAAGTTGAGAAATTATAAATCATGTAAGTATAAAATTAATATAATAATAGATCATAGTTAAACACAAGGAGTTCAAGTGGTCTGTTGGCTATAATGCTAATCTTTTTTTCGTTTTCTTTTTTGATAGAGTTACAATGCTAGTCTTGGTTCTTAAGCAAGGGTGAGATCTCAGGTTTTACACCCCACAGCACCCAATTCAGTTCATTTTCGTCCATTTTTGTCCACTTTTGTTTGCTCTTAAATCCATGATACTCTTTAAATATACCCCAAAAAAAAAAAATGGTTTGCTCTGAAATCCATGATACTCCTTAAATATACACAAATATTATAGAAATATAAAACCTAAACCATTATGAGTTCTATTAACTTTTTGTTTGAGAAAACAAACTTAAATAGCAATTTAAAATCGGAATGGTGTTTGGATATGATTCTTACTGTTGAACAAGTGATCTTGAATTCTTGATATGAATTTAAATGGAATAGAGTGACCCCATGTATTATTTACATACAAACCAATTGTAGTTCTGTTTGAAACGTTCATGAATTCAGGCTTGCTAGATTGGTTACCTTGGGTATGTACTGGGTCTTAGTTCTAGACTCTAGTCATCTAGGATCGGAGCAGATAAATTCCACCAAACTGTACAAGACATGGCCAAGTTGAACTTCCATTAAAAAAAAAAAGCAAAACACAAACAAACAAACTTGTGTGAGATTGATTTCTTTCGCCATAATTTACAGGAATTAGGGGATTTAAGAAGAAATATCCATTTTTGCATAGCATACAAATCTGAATTTCTAATAAGTGTTTTATTTTATTTTATTTTTTTTATATAAAAAAAATCACGTAGTTTGTTACCGTTGCAACAAATACACGCATTTTAAAATCAATATGAGAGAAAAATAGAGAGAGAAATGCGAGAAGAGGCATATATACACACGAGCAAATCTTGAACTCACCTCAAAATAAATACATTATGAAAAGTCTTAAAATTATTATTATTATTATTATTTTAATCTTGAACTCATCTTAAAATAAATACGTTAAGAAAAATCTCAAGATTAAATTTTTTTTATTTATTTTTATAATAGGTGAATAGCAGGGGAAAGGGAGGTAAAAATTCAACCCACATAGAACAGGACAAAAAATGCTATTACTTCTAGACTATCACTTAAACCCAAAAATTAAATCCTACTATGGTGAATAAATAATGCAAGCTTTTCAAAGCATGAAAGAAACTGTGAAACAATGGCATATAAAAACTCATTAAGAACTTCAAGCAAGCAGTTGACTTAAACAAAGGATAATCCTTCAAAAACAAATTGGCAAAAGGATAACGTGCATCATTGAAGATCATCTAATGAACTAAAATTTATTGAATACCCAACATTTGACATATCAGAATTTGTTTTATCACCGAAACATAGAGGGGAATAAAAATGATGACTGAACAGAAATACAGAATGTTTCTGAGCAGAAATTTAGATAGGGAAAAAAGAGAGAAAAAGATACAAGATACACAAACGAGAATATGGTCCCTACCTCTATACAAAGTTGAAAACTGTCTCACTTCCATTCTGATCCAAAGCGAGGTACAGATATGGACTTTTATGGCACATCATTACAACAACAATATTACACTACAAAACATGTATGGTGTAATCTTTGTGGTGAACCTGTAATTTTAACAACCTAATTGATTATTTATGGTAAGCTACTACATATACATATTGGATCTACCACGACCATCATAAAACATGTTATCAGCAGGAGGTACCCCAACTGTCCGACTAGAAAAAGTTCGCGAAAATCCTTCACTAGGGGGCATCCTTGGCATTGTTCCAGGATAGGTGGGATAGGATGGATAGGAGGGCTGGGTTGAATTTGTGTATCTAGTGGAAGACGATAGGACTGTATCCACGTAGGGATCAAATCGTGGCTTCTCAGAAGAATATCTTGACAATGTCCGACTGGTGAAATATGGATCAGATGTAGAAATATCAGATCTAGTCTCCAAGTAAGGACTGGTGACAAATCGATCACCAGCAGTTATTGCAACTCCTTTGTTGCGATAATAGTTTGTGGTACTCAAGCCTGAATCAAGGAAGTTGCCTTGCATATTAGCTTCCACTGAATAATCAGTTGGCAGCCTAAAAAGCCCAGCACATCCAACAGGAATCTCCATCCTGTCCCCAGGGGTCATGGCAGGGACAGAAGGTTTAGCAACAGATCTTCCTTCAATTAAAGGCACCCGATTAAATTTATTTTGCAGTGATACCCTTGCTTGTTTAAGTGAATCCAGCACACTACTCAAACGATCAGATGGTTGATGTGGCACCAATGCATAGTGGTTATTTCGGCTCGCTGAAGTATTGCCCTTTTGGAAACTACTCCCAGCAACAGATGAAGTTGAATGCACTGTCTGGTTTCCAGGGGAACCATGTGAGTGTGGCTCATTATGAGCGTTATGTGAAAATTTATAATGGTAGGTTTCTTGTCTCTCTTCATTTTGCTTCTCCTTTGCCATAGGGAATGCAAATTCTTGAGTGGAAGATTCAGAAGCAAAGCTATTCATGTTATCCTGATGCTGTATACCTCCCATATTGACACTTGAAGGTTGCAGAACACCATTGGGCTGAGCTTTGGACAATTCTTTAGGGAAGCAAACATCTCTCACCTCTGACTTTTCCTCTTCAGCATAGGAGGCGACTGTCTCAGCCAGGTGGGGAGCTTGTGCCTTGATGTCATCTCTATCCTCAGTGACATCTGAGTGGTTTCCAGGATCGCAGGAATCCTAAACAATTTATGATCCAGAGTCAAGAACTTAAGATTTAGTGGAAGAAGAATTAAATAAGATGGAAAAAGTAATAAAGAAACTATTTCAAGTACAAATCCAATATATATACATAACTAAATAACAAATACAACTAGGAGAATGATACTTTCTTTTACCTTGCTCATCCCTCATCTTTAGCCAGGGGTAATATGAAACAATTCAGAAGGCTAACGCCTAATAAAGAAGACTTACACCCCACGCACTTCCAGTCCAAATTATGCAAAAGCAAATTGCCTTGAACCTCAAGGGGCATAGCACAATCGAATTGATTGGGGATCACACCTCACGAAGTGAACATTACTAGTTCAAATATCCCCCTCCCCTTTGCTTGGGGCCAAAACTTAGTTATTTTGAAAAACAAAAACAATAAAATATAAAAATAAAATAAAATAAAAAAACAAAAAAGGGGAAGGAAATTGCCCCATTTATTAATAAGGCCAGTCAACTTGTGGAGATCAAAGGCTGATGGCTCCAAATGATGTATCTCACGCAAATTAGTCCATGATTATAGATAATGGTAGGTGCCAAAAGGTTTGAGTTGGAAGAGGAAAATTACATTGGTCAGGAGGTACTTATTAAGTGCATGAACTATAGATGGTAGTGGCTGTTGTAGCAACAGGGGTTGGTGGTAATAGTTGCAGCAGTGAAAGTAGTCAAGAGGACTGTAGTAATGAGTGGTGGCTGAGATAATGGAGGAGGTGTGGTAGCAGTGGTAGTAATTGGGCAGAGGTTCAACCCATACTTTTTTTATTGGTAGATAACAAATGCACCCAGGGGACCCTAAACCCACAACCTCACCCACCATCTTAGTCTTACAAGAAGAAGAGAGAACATTTGAGCTAAAGTTCAATCGCAAAAGTTCAAGCATACTTGTTTTATTCTCAGAAGCTCGTGTTTCCTAGTGCCACTTTTTAAATTAAGAGAATATATTTGGAATAAGAATCACTCAAATGCGAGAACCCTTAAAGAATTACAAATGGACACTCATGATGTCAAAAAAAATCATCAATAGAACTACAGGACAAATTGTTTCAAAATAAACACAGCAATATATTACCAAACATGTTTTTGGGCAATGTCATCCATACTCTGGAACAAGAGTACAACATATAACAAAACCAGTCCCATATGCTCTAAACCTTCTTTTCTTTTCTTTTTTTAGTTGGAGGGAGGGTGTAGAGGAAGTGAATTTGAATCCAATCTCTATCATATACATAAGTAACTATGATTTTAACCAAAAAAATAAAGCTCCCATGTGACAACAACACTAACAGACATAGGAGTGCACTAGTGCATACATGCATACCCACACTCACACACCCCCACACCACCCACCCACCCACCCACCCACCCACAATCTCATATTCTCATTAGCAAAGAAATCACAAAAACATTGATCTCAAATTCTCAATACTTTTTTCTTTAAGATTTTCCTATTCACGAGGGAGATGGGTCATTTTACGTAAGGATAAATTTAAATCAACATTTCTTTTTTCCTAATGACCAAAAATATACATAACGTCATTAGGCATCAGCATTATATGCATTAACTTACAATATACTATTACTATTTACCACAAGGAAAGCAATAAGAAACAAAAAATCAACTAGAACTAAGTATCTCAATGACAATCACATTGCACAAATAGAAGACATTACAAAAGCTTTTAAAGCCAACACAGATCAAATTCTTACATCATTCTTGTGCATAAAGGGAAGATTACACATAATGATAAAATCAACCAACAGTAACAAACTAAAATCAAAGGAGGATAGCTCATTTTGATTAATAGTATGATTTCTATTCTCCCCACTTAAGTCTTTTTCATTGTTCCCATTCCAGTAGCAAGTGGCAAATAGGATGGAAAAACTTCAACGGGATTTCCTCTGAGGTGGTATAGGGGATGATCATAAATTTCCTACTTAATTGGCAAACTGTTTGTGCTTTTTTTTTTTTTGATAGGTAGCAAACTGTTTGGGCTTCTGTTCAAGCTGGAGGATTAGGGATTAGAAAGCTGTTGGTTTTTCAAGATTTTACTTGGCAATGGTTGTGTGCATAAGCGGAGAAGAGAGATGCATGATGGGGGAAGGTGAAAGATGAAAAAAGAAATGTCCCTTACTAGGGAAGATGGTGTTCAGACGTAGTAGGGGATTCTTACAGTGTCTATGGAAACACATTAGAGGTGTTTGGAAAACTTTGTTAGATTTGCAAGGTTTGAGGTAGACGATGGTACCAGGACTCATTTCTGGCATGCTTGCTGAAAAGGAGATTCACCTTTCTTGGGCAGGTATCTTGAACTCTTCATGATTGCCAGGGAGAGGGATGGACAAGTGGAAGATTACATAAGTGATTAAATGGAAGTCTATATTGGAACCCTATATTCCTGGGAGCAATTTAGTATTACTCCATGAAATCTACAGAGCACTTCCTGGATCGCTCATATTCTGTTAAAATTAGAAACGAGGGAGCAGATAAAATGATTTGCAGAACAAGTGGATTTCAGGTTAAGAGCTACAAGGGGTTGAAATCCGGGGGGTAGGGAGAAGGGAGTAAGAACTCTGCCACATGATACTTTCTCATGTGGACCACTGAGTTGGGTAAAATTCTGAGAGGATAATTTGAGGATGCATGGCAAAATAATTCTGGATAGGTGTTGTATGTGAAAGTTGAATAGAGAGTCTGCAAAACAATTATTTTACACTGCAAAAATGGCACAGGAGTTGTGAACACTAGTTTTATATCTATTCTTGGGTGATGTTGAGTTCAGTAGATGACCTTTTGGCAGGATGGAAAGAGGAAATTGGTAAGCATAATAATGGGGAGATTTAGCTATGTTTAATGTGGAGAATTAGAATTTGGAGAGAAAGGAACATGCACACTTTTTAAGGGAAAGGGCCTACCTATAGTGCAACAAAAGTTTTTATTCTTAAAGTACTTTTATGAGTGAATGTTGACTTCACGTTCTTTCTCTTCCCTGAGCTTTGTTAATTTACCAGCTCATACGAATTTTATATAATAGTCTTGGATTTTTTTTTTCTTTTGGCTTTTCCTTTGTATTCTATGTTTGTAATCCTTTTTGCATTTCTTCATTGAATTAGTTACTTATTAAAAAAAAAAAAATAGCAAAAAATTAAACAAAACTTTGTATAGCATACAAGAGACACTAAAAAGTTGAGGCAGAAGCAGAACCATCCAATGAGTTCTAGTTCAAATAGCACTTCCTCCTTCCAAAAGAATGGTTTGGAGGGTTAGGTCATGGGTTCACATCAACTGGATACATGTGCAATCTATGAATAAGATTAAAATAAAGCTGAAGCAAAAGCGTTCAAATGGCTAAAAGGGCTCTAATGAAGCATACCGGTGTACTACTGTTATTTTCTCTGAACTTCTCTTCCCATTCTCTTTGAACTTTTTCCATTTCTTCATATTGGCCAATGAGTTGTGCTTGATCTTCTAGTGCTTTTTCCATATCTCTGTCTTTTCCATATCCATTGCAATCAAGGTCATTATCCCCTACGTTCCTATGATTTTCTAAGCAACCTGGAAGTGGACCGTCTTGTACAACTTTCTCTTGGACTTTAGAACCTTCTTTCAGCCCACCATTTGAGCAAATAGCAAAACCTTCTGAAGAGGTGGCCACTCCATTTTCTTCAGAACCAACCTTCACAGGCTTCGTTTTAAACTCCTCAACAACAGATCTGGGAACACAAGAAAAACAAACATAAATTTCTTCAGTACACAGGTAGTGAAGTGTTGAGAACTATATACGAATGAGAAAATACATGGTGTACATTCAATACTTGACAAGAACTAAGAGAGTTGGAACAGAATCCGACCACCAGATGAACGAAATTAGACAATTAAACAAAGAGTAGTATAGTTATAATCTTCTTTTTGCTCTATGGATTTCCTTGTTATGTATTGCTTTGCACAGATGTCAAATAGAAACTTTATAAGCATGATGATGTTGAAACTAACAAAATGTTTTAGATGGTGTCAGGGTTGCACAAGAACTACAAGCTAATAAAGCATATACTGTTTTATACAAAAGATGGCAAAACCACATTAACTCTTACAAACTTAATAATAACTTTCTTATGTTGATCAAATGAGGGAAAAAGAAAATACATATTCTTATTTTTAATTGGAAAAAACAAGAGAAAAAGGAAAATGAACTGACCCTGCCTCTCTGCGTCTTATCTGGCGGCATGATTTACCTAAGTGATGTTTTGGGGAAGAAGAATCTGTGGAAGCCAAACTGCTCCTTCTTCTCATTGAAGAGTCCTTAAACTTCTGAAAAGAACGTGGAGAATCATTGCGGCCTTTCCAAGACAAGCTTCTTCCACGTACCGGAGAAGAATCAAGGTCAGAACCTGACAGATCCCCTGATTTATTTTGTCTGACTTTTGAATTGAAAGAGCAGTGCTCCTCTTCTTTTGTAGACTTATGAACCACTTTGGATTCATGGGAAGTTTCTTCGTCTGAGCTCAAATCATATTCCTCAGAAACATCACTTAACCCTTGGCTTTCCAAAATGGCAAGAACATCTACTGTTGCCTTCTCAGCTCTCTTTCGTTGAAGAGACACAATCTTTAGCTGTTCCTCCAATTCTGCCACCTAATTTATAAACATAACCAACATTTCAGGATGACAAACAGATTGAGAGAGAGATAGCAGTTCTTCACTCAGAAGGTCAAAAAAAGTTAACTCCACAGAGTGCAGAAAATACATTAAAACGTACCCTTTTTGCCAGTTCGTCAACTCTCTGCCTTGCACTTCTTGAGACAGATCTTTCTGACAGCAATCTTGCCCGAAGGAATTCAACAGTCATTGTAGATGAGTCCTCCATGCCAGAATTTGTTCTGATAAACAAGAAGCCCCCCAGTTAATTATATATATATAAAAAATAAAAATAAAAAAATCCCAAAACCATTTTACAGAATACAAAATACCTACATAATTTACACATGACACTTTGCGTTCAACCTAAAACATGGATACCTTGTGTGCCTATGCATCCATGTGTACATATCAAGCATTGAAACCATATGTTACTTAAATAATTGAATAAAACCACATATAACTTCTTTTCTTTTGGCAATTCAATAGTTGGGGCTTGGGGGATTAAAACCATGGACGTCTACGTTGGAAACACTAGGAGATGCCAATTGAGCTACAAGACTCTTGGCACAAACAACTTCTTTTCTCACTGATCTTTCATAAATAAGAATCAAACCAAGCTTCACTTTTATTAAGCAATCTAGCAGGTGGTTTACAATCCTTCTCAATAAATTCTTTTTACTTACCCAAAATAAATAAATAACCAACCAACCTCCAAATAATCCAAACACTAAATACAATTTGTTTCAATGAGAAACACTAGGATCTCTCATATATCTAACATGAAAGGATATTCTTTCCGTCATGAATCTAGACTGAGAAGACACCATGTGATAAATCCGTCTAAAGCTTCACCTTAGGATCTTCTCTAATTATCAACATAAAAATAAACAAGAAAATTTGAGACTACTACTTTTAAAACAAGCAGAACATTGATAGGGAATCAATCATAAATCTAGAAGAAACAAACAAAGACCCAAAGTAAATGAAAAGTGGAAAGAACAGCTTAATTTACCAGCTTGAACAAAACCCCGATACTCTAGCAACACAGTTTGAGAAATTCCTAATTAACAAATTGCAAAACAATCACCACCAAAAAGAAGCTGAATTCCCAAATTGTTTATATTTAAATGGATACATTCTCTATCGCTCTAACCAATAGTCAGAAAAGGGGATTGAATTTCAAATCTTCTAGTTGGAGCTTGAAAGAATAGACTTTCACCTCAATCAACCCAAGCAGTAGCACGGACTCAGTTGATCCACATCCTAAACAATAAAAAATCTATAATTTCAAAGTTTAGTTCTTTCATTTTCCAACATTTCCTTAGCAATTCAATCAAGCTGTAAGCAAAAACCAAAATCCAGACACTCCAAAGGATAACTATATGATTTTAGAAACTATTAAAACCACGAAATTACACAATCCAAATTGATCCTTAAGTTCAAACTTTCAATTTCCTAACTTCTCCTTAGCTTTCTCAGAAGCCAAACATAAACCAACAGAAACCTAGTACAAACAAACACTTCCAACAACAACAAAAAAAAAACACACAAAACACAAAGCCCAGAATCCAAAAACACTTCAATCATGTAAATCCGTAACTAAAAGCACCAAAAACTAAGAAATGAAAGAGACCCAGATGATGATTACCTCTGATCTTGCTCTTCCTGGTCTGGATTAAGCATTATCAAACAGAAAAAAAAAAAAAAAAAACAACCTCAAACCCACCAAAACCCCAACTTCAAAATTCACTCTCTGCAACAAAGAAAGACAGAAAATGACTCTGAAGAAAGAGCATAAAGCAGAAGAGAATAGAACAAAACAGAACCCAAAATGTGTGATTCACATAAAATAAAATAAATAAAAAAGCTATAGAGAATTTTTGAAGTTAGTAGTAGTAGTAGTTTTGGTCCTACCTCAAAAGGAAAACTCCATGAAACAGAACCGAGGACTTTTACTTTCACACTGAGAAAATGAGAGAGAGAGAGAATCTGGTCCGTTGAGAATGAAGACAGGAAGCTTCTTTACCTTTTCACTCCACCATCCACAAAACATAATAAATTTTGGGCCAAACAAAACCCACACTTCCTGTCCAATACGTTCTCTTTGCTTTGATTTCTCTGTCTCTCTTTGTTTTTGTTTTTTGTTTTTCATTTTTAACTTCTTTTTTTCCATTATTCATAAGAAAAAAAAAAAAAAAAAAAGCTGATTTTTTTCCTCTAAAAAAGTTAAAGCTTTTTTTCTGGGATTTCGATTTTACTTTTCATTGTTGGTCAAACTATGCTCTTTAACTTTTCCAATGAGTTAAAAGTAGACCCGAAAACCAGAAAAAGTGTTTCTAGAAAATTGAAACAGAACTATTTTGTAGGGTTACTGCCAAATAAATTTAATAAAAAAAAATCCCTTTTCTTTTTTTGGAAAAGTTAACGAATGCACACTCTATAAGTATAATTGTTTATGAAGAGTAAAAGACAATAATCAGAGTTCAAGTTTTTAAGAGAAAACTTTAGGAGTTGTTGGATAAGAGTATTTAAATATAGTTTTTTGTTTTGTAATTCATAAAATGATAGGTCTCATACTTAAATTTATTGTTTGGCTAATATTTTTTAAATACAGTTTTCAAAAAATTGTATGCTATTTTCCTGATTTAAAACAAGATTTTGAAAACGGCTAAGAAGGTGTTTTCAGGATAAATTTTTTTTTAATGACATAATTGTAAATAAATTGAAAACAGTAAACCTCACATATTTGTCCAAACTCTTTTATCTCTTAAATTAATGAGTTTATCTTTATCACAAAAAGAATTTTTACATTTCAAATTTGAAACTTATCATTAAAATATAAAAAAATAAAATAAACATGATGAGCTCTATTCCCTTATCATTATCCACAAAAAAAAAAAAAAAAATACAAATTTTACACGTTACTTTTTGTAAATATATTTTTTTTAAATCTCAAAAATAGAAATAGTCTCCCAAACAATTGTTTTAATTTTTAGTATTTTGAAAATTGTTCTTAAAAGTTGAAGCCAAACATGTAAAATATAAAAATTATTATTTGAAAATTAGATTTAAGTTCAATTTTTTTAAATTTTTTTTATACTGTTTTCAAAACAAAAACAAAAATTTTCCTACCAATTAGGTCCTCATATCCATATATACTTAAATTAGATTAAAGTAGAATTTCTATATTATATAAAAAAATATTTTATATATATATATATTTATAAACTTTTTATGAAAAAGAAAAAATAATTAATTTATTTGACAGCTTTTTATATTTTTCTAAAAAAGTAATATCAAAATTTTATTAAAATAATTTATTAATAATTATCCTAAGGATAACAAGACCAATTCGATTTTATTCAGCAAAAAAATATCTTTTCTTTTACCTTTCTGTTAAGAAAAGATTAATAAGATCTGTTGTTATTCAATAAAAGACCATACAATAATTATTTCATAATAACTCACATTAACAGACTTTTTTTTTCAAAAAAAATTGCTACTTTTACACTATCTTTTTCTTTTTTTGGAGGAAAAAGAAGAAGAAGAAGCTACTTTTACACTTATCTATAAACTTTGATTGACCAATTATTATTTGTCGTACTAGTTTGTTACTGTTTAGCGTTCAAAGATTAAAAGTTAGTATTAAAATAACTGTATTTCTTTTTTAAACCAACGACTTGTTATTACTATTAGTTGACTTGCTCTTAAATGAATTAAAAGAATTGCCGACCCTAAGGCCTAAGTAGAATAAAGGAAAAAAAAAGTCAGTTTATTTATTGTACATGTTGTCCAATTATTAAAAGAATTTAGGTTAGTTTGTTCTTTGACATGGTTTTGAAAATCTATGGGGACGGCAGTATAGTTCTATTTTTTTTTTCTATGCTTACTAAGATCTTCAATTATTAATTTGGGTGGGAATGAGACAATTTCAGGCCATATTGAACTCTACCTAAGCTGTGTTAGAGTGTGACTGATGATTTAAAAAAAAAAAAAAAGTTATGTGCAAGGATATTTGTACTTATATAAAATTAGATTTTAAAAGTCATATATAAATAAGAAATGAAAATAAACCTACATTTTAAGCTTTAAAAAAAATTCTATTCATACCAAAAAGAAGTTGAAGAGAAATTTGGGATGTAGGGTGTGGGGGACAAGAGTCGGGGTTCAAATATCTAGGAAGAAGTTTCACACACAAATACACTTAGATTAGGATAAAATATAATTTCTATCTTGTATTAAAAAAAAAAAAATTGGGATAGAATTTTGGAGTAATAATTGGGCTGTGCTTAAACCAAGTGGACATGTTGGGCTTTGGGCTAGACAGATTCCTAAGGACGTATGTGCTTGGGTTAGCGTAGGCCTATGGTTGAGAGATCCATATACTTACTAAAGTGGCTTGGGCTCAGTTGTAGCCCACAACTAAGAGATTCTTATAAATTGGCTCAACAATAGCTCATAAACCATGACAGCTATGCGTACAAGTTGGTCTTGTGTTTAGCAAAAGCCATAAAAACCTAAATGAATGAAGAGTGATAATAGTTACACAATTTTTATACGGGATTCATAGCAAAGCACGATTTCAGTTAAAATGTGAAATCGTGTTTTGATTATTTCAAAACACGATTTCAGTTGAAGTGAGTACGACAGTGTATAACTTAACGTTTGTAACAATAATTAGTGATAAATGAATTGAGGTTAGATTGGACTAACAAAGATACAAAGTATTCTCCTGTCAACCTACTGTAACAAAATTATGACACAAACAAGATCCCTTGAAAGCTCGCACTACATGAACATCAAGTTGCCATTGAGGAATAAAAAAAAAAAAGAGAGTGATTCAACTACATGATTAAGCACAAGAAAGCAAAATAACTTAGAACTGAGAAGTCTGTTTCTCCCACAAGGTCCAAGCCGATGCTGATTTGGGGGCTATGGTAGGAGCAATGGTTTGGTTGGTCAAGATATGTGCAAATGGCCATCCCCACATTCATGTGGGCTTTATCATTTTTTTTTTTTGAGAAACAATGTGGTCTTTATCATGAAAAGTTGTATGATTACATTAATTATTATCCGTAACAATTAAGCATGAATCAACGTAATAACCAACATATTAGAAATTAAGATTTTAATCCTTAGGAAAACATATGGTGAGTGTCACACACATAATCTTTCCATATAAAAAAAAACAAAAAGTGCTTAATAACTTCCTTTTAGATTTTGTTAGAGCCTTTTAGTGATAACATGTAAAATAAAATGAAAAGCAAAATAGGATTTAAAAAAAAATCTGAAGTAAGATAGTAAGACTTTAGTTCTTGAAATAATCGTACATGCATTATCTTCAACAACAGAACCTCATCTATGTATATATATCAAAGTTGAGAACCCTTACTCATTAAAAAGTTTAAGCCAATCTTTGATTAAGACAAACACGTTTTTATGACAAAAATGAAATGGACATTCTCTATTACACACAAAAGTATATACAATTTAATTTTGAACTGAAATCATGTTTTGAATAATGATTTTAGTTCAAAACTTTTTGAAGTGAAATCATGACACGATTTCAGTTGAAAAAATAATTTGCGTATGCAACAATACATGTACTAAAAATTAGCCAAAGGAAATTATCAGCATTGTGTGCTGTTGGCATCACTCATTACAGTAGCTAACCGAGTCTCAGTTGATATCATTTTTTTTTTTGCTTCAAAGTCTCAGTTGTTATCATTGATTCATTATCCAATGTAGTTCAAAAAGCACACGTATGTATTGACTCTTACACCAACCCTCTTGTCCTGCTGCCACGCCCTATGAATTCTCGCTGTAACCTCACTCTTACACGTTTTTTTTTCCATCTCCTCAAATCTCTCAATCCAGTGCCACGCCAACTCATGATCAATCTATTAAAAACCATTCGGCGAGACAGAGAGAGAGAGTAAATATGGATGCTACACAAAGGAGGCTAAGCATTCTAATGCTACCATGGTTGGCTCATGGTCACATATCACCTTTCTTAGAGCTATCTAAGAAGCTCACTGAGAGAAGCTTTCACATATATTTTTGTTCCACACCTATCAACCTCGATTCCATCAAGCCAAAAATTTCTGAAAATTACTCTCATTCAATACAACTTGTGGAACTCAATCTTCCGTCAGTGCCTGAACTTCCTCCTCACTGTCACACAACCAAAGGGCTCCCACCCCACCTCAATAGCACCCTCAAAATGGCTTTTGACATGGCCAGTCCAAGCTTCTCCAACATGCTCAAGACCTTAAAGCCAGATTTGGTTATCTATGATTCTTTTCAGCCTTGGGCACCGTCAATAGCTTACACCCATAATATCCCAGCTGTTAACTTTATAACTACTGGAGCTGCCATGACTTGTTTTGCGCTTCATGCCATGAAAAACCCAGGTGAGGACTTTCCTTTTCCAGAACTTCATCTTCATGATTATATGAAAGTAAGGTTAACCAATTCGCTCGAAGGTTCTTCCACTGTCCACCCTTACATTAATGACAAAGAACGCATTCTTCAAAGCTTTGCACGATCTTCTAATATCGTTTTGATCAAGACTTTTAGAGAACTTGAGGGGAAATATATTGATCTCCTTTCTTCTCTAATTGAAAAGAAGGTTGTTCCAGTTGGCCCACTTGTTGAAGACCCTGTATGTGAAGATGAGAAAGCCAAATCCATTGACTGGTTTGACAAGAAAAAATGGTCTTCAACTGTGTTTGTTTCATTTGGTAGTGAGTATTTTCTGAGTAAGGAAGAAATGGAAGAGATAGCTCATGGGCTTGAGCTTAGCAAGGTGGATTTCATATGGGTTGTTAGGTTCCCCGTGGGAGAGAAAATTACGCTTGAAGAGGCTCTACCAGAGGGGTTTCTGGAAAGGGTAGGAGAGAGAGGAATTGTTGTTGAGGATTGGGCACCTCAAGCAAAGATTCTGAGGCATTCAAGCATTGGGGGGTTTGTGAGTCATTGTGGATGGAGTTCTGTGATAGAAAGCATAAAGTTTGGTGTGCCAATCATTGCCATTCCCATGCAATTTGATCAGCCATTGAATGCTAGAGTGGTGGAGGAAGTGGGTGTAGCTATGGAGGTTAAGAGAGACAGAGATGGGAAGCTTGAAAGAGTAGAGGTTGCAACTGTGATTAGAGAGGTAGTGATGGGGAATATTGGAGAGAACATAAGGAGAAGAGCAAGAGAAATGAGTGACAGTTTAAGAAAGAAAGGAGAGGAAGAGATAGAAGTGGTGGTTGACGAATTGGACAAGCTTTGTGCAGCAAGAAGTTAGTTTCAATGGTTGCACCAAGTCTCCTGATAGTAAATATATGTATATATATAGCCTTGTTTGGAATATGTATGGTGTTCTTTGAGCACTGTCTTTAACTGAAAAAACTGGAATTTTCAGGTCTTATATGGAGATGGGATGAGTTGATTCACTGGGGTATTCAAGATTTCAAAGGCAGTAGTTTTAAAGAAATGCAAAATTGCCTAGGTTGCTTCAATCTACCGCATTTGGCTCCAACAAAATGCTCGGATTTTGTAATGGTGTTTCATCGGAAGAAGGTCTTCTATTCCATTATAGATGACATTAGATTCAGAGCTAGCTCTTGTCATAGTAAATGTGAAAAGAACTCATCCAAAACAGGGTACTTTGTAGTTGTTTGAGAATTCCTTCCATCTAGGTGTCAGTGTAGTTAATTGTAGTGTTGTCTTTTGCAATAAAAGATCTTGATCATACAGAGATGGGAATTATTCCGACCTCAAATAATCACTAGTAAATCTTTGCAGGAACCACAGCCAGCTCCAAGAATAGCCTGAATAGGTCACTGCCGCAACTCCATAGCCCACTTTGCTTACTCTTGAAAAAATCTTAAAATTGTGATCAAATAATTGGTTTCACAACAAGATTAGTTGTATCACACACTTAATGTTATTGTTGGTATGGGTGGTGTTTCATACCCTTCGGCTTTTTCCTTCGTGTCCCACATGTTAGAAGTGAACCATATGATGTTTTTATAATATTAAGTCGATAAACCTTGTATTGGATATGAGCTTCCTATCACACCTGCGTGTTAAACCCAAATACGTTAGTTTTGTTTTGTGCTATATTTTTCCTTTTAATTTCTTCAGTCCATTGGGGATTAACTGTGTAGAATATGCTAAACATACAACCTATTTTACAATTTTTTTTACAAATTGCTGATGTAGTGAGTGATTATTGGTAAATGAAAAAGTGATAATAATGGTAGGTCTAGATGAAAACCAATAAAAGATTGATTATATCAACATTTTTTTTTTTAAGAATACTAAATATTTTTAACATACACACGGGAAGAGATGAGAAGGTTTTTTTAAAAATTTACAGTAGTGTATATTCAAAAGGGTCTAACTTTTGGATACACAGCATAAACTTTAAACCTCTTTAACTCACACTCTATCCAAAATGGTCTAACTTTTAGATACACAACATAAACTTTAAACTTCTTTAACTCACACTTATTTTCTAACGTGAGATTAACCCATTTGTTAAAATAGTGCATTACTTTCTTTTCTTTTTTTTCCTTTTTTTTTTTCTTCATCCATTGGGCATTAAGTTTGCACAGTAAGCATTAGAAGTTAGGCCCGTCACGGTGACCATTAGTGGTCAGACCCATTGGAGAGCCCACATCCCTTCTCTTTAGTTCTTTTCTTCTCCTGCCGCAATTCTTTCTGCCTCTCGGCTCCTCCGTTCGTTTTCTTCTCCCACTAAATTTCAGCTCTCGTTTTTTGGTTTAAGGAAAAGCAAAGTAAAAATTTGTTCTTAGTTCTTCGAGATTGGACGTGCATCCGTTTTGAAAATTGTTGCTATAGTCTAATACTAGGGATTGTTCAACTAAAAGAGTTACACGTACCAAAGTTCCACATCGAGGGACATAAATCAGACTTTAAGAATAATGCTATTGCATGATTTTATAGTTTTGTAAGACCCAGTACTGGCTCTATACTATAAACAATTAATGTAGTTGCCTAAAGCCTCAAGTAAAAAAAAAAAAAAAAAAACCTCAAATTTTAACGATATGGTTATTTTTTTCATCTTAATAGTATTAAGAGCATCAACAATGGTGGTGCAAAAAATTTAGAAATTTGGCACCACAAAAATCTACTTTATCTATTTTATCACCTCACTTTACAAAACATCCAACATAAATAGTTTTATTTGAGCATTCATCACAATAAAATAATATAAATAACAAAACAAAATAATATAAAATAACAATAAAATAATATATCTACTACAATAAACAACAACCACCACCACCAACACAATAAAATAATTTTTTTTTTACCATCTTAGCTGTGCACGGTAGCTCAGCAAAAAAAAAAGGATTGCTCCACTGATGTAGCCCACTTTTGCTATATTTTAAAGGTAAATTTAGCATTTTAGCAAAATGCCTACACCAATACTAATGCTCAAATTAAGCCAAAATATTAACCAATAAATAAAGCAATATTTTTTGTCAAATGACAATAAACAAAAAGAGAGAAAAATGCTACGTCCACAACATTTTTCATAACACTTTTATAATAAATCCTAAGTAGTAAGTTGTTACAAGCTGTTATTGATTAAGAAAAAAAAAATTTAGAGGTGGGTTTAAATAGAAAACAAGAAATAATTTAACACTTAGGATTTGTTATGAAAAATGTTTTGAATGTAGCACTTCTAAAAAAAAAAAAACAATACACAAAAAAATTTACAACATTTTTCACAATAGTTGAGTTAGCTAACTTTTATTAGTTTCCATCTCCACTGCTAGCATCATTTTTTTTTTTTTACTTTGTGTTGTGAAAAGTTCTGTCAAAATGCTGTGAAAAGTTTTGTCAAACGTTTTGTGTCTATAGACTTTTTAAATTAAATTCTACGTGGTTCATATTAATTAGTAGTAATTTTGCATCTAAAACAAGATAATTAGTTTTCGTCTTAAGCCCCCGTGCGGACCAAATTTTGGTTAATGGGCAACTCCTATATTGGGCTCACAACTTATTTGTTATTGTGGGTGTATGAGTATCCTACAATGGGAAGTTCCTTTGAAACGAAATTATTATTCGTGACTTGGTTACATATTCTCACTTCAGGGCTGTTTGTTCTCGGTCTCTCTCCCTCTCTTTCTTGGTCTGTAGTGTTCTGGTTTAGTACTCTCTAGTGTCTAACCCCTCCTTCTTCCCCTTCTTTCCTTGTTTATATCCTTCCTTAGTGGATTAGGAATGATTAGTTTCAATATTTTTCGTGCAGGTGGGGCCTTTCAGGATTATTCTTGATAGACCTGGGCCTCACTTTGGAAATGAGGATTTTAGGCTTTGGGACTTACAATAGATGCCGAATGTTGCTCGATTGCGATACCCCCCAAGGCATTACCGAGGTACTCCCCGGACTAGACTTTGGACAAGATCGGACCCCAGGAATTAACCAATCTTGGGCCAATCTCCCGAGCACTATGGATTGGGCCTACTATGTAATTGATATCAGACCCTTAGCCCATGGGCTTGCCAATAATGGGCTGATGACCATACAATCCCTTGATTCCTTCCCCTATCTCGGGGATGGAATCAAGGATTTTCATTACCTTACTGATCCTTTCTTGGGTAACTTAATCGCCAGTCACTAATGTACAGATAAGATGGCCTATACTTGAGACGTGCAAAGTGACAGGTTGTCTAATCAAATGGTTATTATTACCCGACGATTCACGTACCGAGACCATGCGTGTAATGATTATAAAAATTGGAATTAATGTTTTTTCCCGCTTAAACCTCATTTAATGTTTCCTCGATTTACTCCTCTATATATTGAGACTTTCCCCTTCATAGATCATTTCTTATTTCTTTCCTCTCTCAGTGTTCATAATTCCCGAGCTCATACCTCTTCTCGAGCACATCTTCTTTAGCGTTCCTACTGTAAGTTCCTCATTCTTTACCTTGTCTTTTAAGTTCCCCTTCATCTTTTCTGTCATAGAAAATGGGTTTCTCACATCTTCTTAGGATTGAGGCTACCTTAGCCACTTTTAGGGCTAGATTTGACATTCCCTTAGATGTAGATGTAACATATTGCCATGAAGGCAGCATAGAAAACGATAGGCCCCCCCATGTTGTGTTTTTCCCTTTAATGGCTATTTTAGAGGGTGGAGTAAGATTTCTAGTAGACCCTCTATTACTTAGGACACTTAGGTTTTATAGCCTTTTCCCTGACCAACTTCCACCAAACTTCTACAAAATGGTGAGTTGTGTGAGTAGGCTAAACCATTTATACAGTCTTCACCTCGACCACCATGACATCAATTTTATGTATAGTTTGTGTGGTAATTTGAGGTCGAGGGTTATTATCTTAAAGTCCATGATACGATGGTTCGGCTAATATCGTGCCTCCCCGACTCCAATTGGAACTCGACAGGAGAGAACATCAAAGTGAGCGGTAACTGGCTTGCCGAAGAGCTAACCTGCCCGACCTCACCACGGGTGATTGGTCGGTATTTTTCTTTTATTTTATTTTTTTAATTCTTTGATCATGCATGGGAGATATTATTATTTGGCATTGCTTTTCTTTTATTTTTATATTCTATTTACTATTGCTGTTGCGTTAGTTACTCTGCTTAACACCTCTGTTTCCCTTTCTTTTTTTTTTTTTTTTCGTAGATACAAAGCGTTACAAGCCAAATCTCAACACTGTACATGCTACAAATTTGAATTTTGTGTTGCGATCCGAGATATTCGTGCATTACGACGGTCAATTGAGGGTGTCCCACCTTATCCTCGGCTGCACTCCATCGTACACAAGCTACCAAGATCTCGAACAAGCGCCCACCGTAGGTAGTCCATTGTTGTCATACCTCGACATACAGCTCCGCGGCTTTTTACCTAGAGGATTAACACTCGGGAAAGCTCGGCTACTTGGTCCTTACCAAATAAGGGAGGGATCATTACCACCAGTCAAAGACGGTTCGGCAAATAGGTTGTTCCACGGTCAGACCGAGCATATCCCCGTTGAATAGCCAGTCGCGGCGGGTCAAGCCGAGGGACCAGTGGTAGCAAAGCTTGTTGACTCCTCATCAGAAGGGACAGAACCCAATAAATTAGCATTCGAGATGGTGGTTAGAAGGAAAATGACAGCGGATCGGTTTTTGCCCGGGGGACAATTAACCTCTCAGCAACAGGCTCCTTCTCCCCCAGCTCCCCGTGGGCGCAAGAGGCCCCAAGACACATTTGAGTCAATTGAGTGCCTCGGTGATGTGCCTTCTGGCACCCTTCCAGCCTCGACCACTGCACCGTTGGTCATTCAAGAGCCTCCCTCGGACCCGAGACCTATCGAGATTGTTGGCTCCAACATAGCTTCTTCTTCAGCACCCCCTGCAATGGGCTGGTAGAGTGTGTTTATGCTGGGTGACCAACCTCTCCTGATGACCTCTAGTGTCCGAAACTAAGCCAGCAAGCAAGGTGGTCGGATCGCCAGCAATCTGGGGCAGGCCCTCTTGTTTCTTGATGATGTGCAGTACTTCACGGATGGCAGTGACGAGGTGGTATCCCTTAGGCTTAAGTGGTATACCATTGCGGTAAGTTCTAAATTTTTTCCTTTTGTCATTTATTTACTTATCATCTCTACCTTAGTTTTTAACTTGGTGTCTAAAAGAAAATTTCAATTGTCTCGACAGGCTGCTCAGCTAGCTCATATGCTAGAGGAAAGGCTGAAAAGTACGGTGGAAGAGGCTGAGAAGGAGAGGGCTCTCAAGGAGGTATCCAAGGCCAACTTACAGGATAGGGGCGCCGCGCTAGAGGCTACTGAGAGGAAGGTTGCAGAAGCTAAAAAGGCCCGTGCAATGGCTGAACAAAGGGCAGCAGACTTGGAGGGCAAACTGGGGGAGGTTGAGATCAAGCTTATTGAGGTCGAGAGTGTGGTTTCGATTAGGGATAGAGAGGTAGTCGACTTGACCGAGGCGATGGCAGAAAGCGAAGACAAATTCTATGACATGGGGTTTGCCGATGCTGAGAATTCCAGTGAGCTGATCATGTTTGAATCTCGGCGATACGAGTTTGGGGAACGGTGGATGGCAGCTGTTAACACCCTGGGTGTTCCTAAAGACTCTCATTTCAGGGACCTCGAGAAAATACCTTACCCCGAGCCCTCGCCCTTTCCTGTCCAGGACTTTGCCCAACCCGAAGAGGAAGATAGCTAAAGCATGTGAAAAGTTTTGTCAAATATTTTGTGTATAGACTTTGTAAAAAAAACAAATCTACATAGTTCATGTTAATTAGTAATTTAGTAGTAATTTTTGCATCTAAAACAAGATAATAAAGTTTAAGTTTTTTAAAATCATATTTAAATACTCCATATAAAAGGCCTCAATTTTAGTTTTTGCCTTAGGCCCCAAATACATTAAGCCACCCCTGCATACATAGCGCATAAAAAGCAATGGGTTTCATCCTTATATGGGTATCTACATAAGGTGTAATGTATCTGCATAATATATCATCACTTAACAGTATCTACATAATGTATATGCCAACAAATGCAATTCTCCTAAACAATTATCATTCATTATATAACGTAAAGATTGTCCCATGAAAAAGCAATTTAGAAGAATATAGGCATTATGTTTAAATTTTTGTCTTTTACTTCATTCATTCTTTCTACTTCTTATTTATTTATTTTTCACTTTTATGCGCGAAAAGATGTAACTTCTGCTTGGAAGAAAGAATTGGAGCAATGGGCAGTTCTGTCTTGGGCAATATGGAATGCACGAAACAAAGTTTATTTTGAGAATATTCAAACACAGCCACAGGTGATTCTAGAAGGAGCCAATGCAGTTCTGGTGGCATATCAGCGAGTTTCGTCTACTCAAGTTTGAAGGATAAGCATGTTTTTGTGTACTAGAAAGTCATTGTTCTTTTTATAATTTTTTTGAAGTTTCTGTGGTTGGTTTGGTACCGTAACATGCATAGTGTAGGCATGTCTTACTCTGTATATGTTTTCCTTTAAATCAATAAAGTATTTATTTTTAATTTAAAAAAAAAAGTAATTTCTGCCTGGAATCCATCAAATTAAAAGAAAAAAAAAATCAAGCTTGAAATTCAAAGCAAAGAATATAGGATTAGAGAAAAAGCAAAGAGAAGAAAGAAAAAGTGAGAAAGCTTACCGTGAGAGAGAGAAGGCACCAAAAAATTATGTTTTCCACAGCTACAAAAGAATATAATATTTATAGGAGATGCAATGAGTGAGAGACAAATTGTTTTCCAATTTTTTTTTGGAAAACAACCTATAAAAAATAAGGGCACGTTTGGTGAACTATAATAAACACTGTAATGTAATAGATTTTCCTATGGCATAATTATTCGGTTGTTTGGTTATGTTTTTATTACAATGAATAGTTATTCCTTATGAATAGTTATTCTTTAAAATAAGGAATAACTATTCCTTATCAAAAGTACTGAATATCTATTCCTTCACCTTATGTAATAACTTTTTTAAAAAATTTCCTAAAAAGTCATTAGTTGCCACATCTTCAAAAGGAAAGAAAATAAATTTTCCTTGTTGTTAATTATTAGCTCTATTTTGAACACCCTAAAATAAGTGTATTTTAGGAAATTTGACTTAAAAATGATTTATTTACACCTTCTTTTTATACTCTACTAAATTGTGGATGCATATTCAAAATTCTATTCCTAAATGGTCACCAAACTAATGAATAATAATACTTATTACATTCCAACTTAATGTATTCTTTGTAATACTTATTCCTATTCCCATGTAATAATCATTACAGTGTACCAAACGTGCCCTAAGCCTTATTTTTATTAGGGTTTTCCGTTGACTAAAGATAGTTTTCCGTTGACCGGTTTTTTTTTTGTGCTACCAAACACTAGAAAATACGGAAAACTATCTTTATAGAAGATTTTCCAATGAAACAAACAGAGCGTAAATTAAAAACTAAAAAAAAAAAGGTGTGTCTCTCATTGTTTTGTTCAGGGGCGACATTGTGTTCAAGCCAAGGGGTTCAAATGAACCCCGACTTGTCAAATTTATTTTTATTTTTTTATTTTTTATGTAAATAAACTTTTTTTAACTTTTGTTTTGACCCCTCTAAAATAAAAATTTGAACACTCTGACCCTAAATTTATTTAAACCCAACTAAAATAAATTTGAATATGATCATCTTAATGCTACTTTCACAATATTTTTACAATAAATGTTATATGTCCAGTTATAACTGGTTTTTATTTGGACTCATAATTAATATCACTTTTGACCTATCATTAACAACTTACCACCAAGATTTTGTTATAAACTTTTGAAAGTATTGTGTATTGAATATCATTAAAAAAAAAATTTCATTTTTGCTCATTTGTTAAAATTATATAGGTATATTCTTTGCAGGACTTTGACTTACTTTACTTTACATTTGTGATTTTTTCCCATTCTCTTTATCTCTCTTTCCCTTTTCTGTATTTTCTTAGTTTTTCTCTTTATTTGATCAAATTGTTTGATAAATACTCTATAGATTTTCAAGTCCAAGAAGTTTTTCAGTACTTGCTCAAATTCCAAGAGAGCGATCACATGTATGATTAAAAAGCCATACATGATTAAAAAAAAAAGCCATACACTTCAAAAGCAAAAACTTATATTAGTTACTATTTTTTTTTCTTTGTTTCACATTACTCCTAGTTCTACTCTTAGGTGTGTTAGTATTCTTCTTTATCATATATTTTTATTTAATTGACAAAACATATAAATATAATAAGTTATTATTAATTTGACAAAAATGTATGATTAATTATTTAATTATATTTGTTGTATTACTGATCTTTAAACTATTAATAACTTTTTTATATTATTGTACAATATAGTTGTATTATATACTGAATTGTATTTAGAATACTATTTTAGATTATTGTATATAATATGGAAGTTGTATGTACAAAAAAAAAAATCATTTTATTTTTTATTTACTCTCATGACAAATTTCTTACTCTATCATTATTGAACCCCCTAGAAAAAAATTCTTGAGTCGCCACTTGTTTTGTTGTGTATAGTAGAGCACAATTTAAAAAAATATAGGGGGCTGTTTGGTTGTGTTGTTTAAACAATAATTTTCGTTGTTTAAACAACATAACACAACACGTGTTTTCACAACACTTTTTTTATCCACATGTATTTCCACAATACTTAAACAACGTTACTAAAACAACATTACCAAACGGTCCCTAGGTTCAATTGGTTCAATTGTTTTGTAACTTTTGTTTGTTAATCTCTCTCTCCCTCTTTTTGAAGAAGAAGCTCATTTCAAGAAACTTAAGCAATACCATGTAAATCTCACTCTCTATGTGAAGATTTGTGTTTCCACACATGGTTTGAAATCTTGATTGCCCCAAGAGGCTAACCTTTGATGCCATGCTTTACTTCAATCATTACAGACGCAAATCTGAAAGTTTTTCAACAAAGCACGCTTCTCTATAGATATGTTTCACTGATTTAGGAAAACCGGTTCAACCATCCGGATTCCTGGTTTTTTCGGTTGAACCGCCAATCACCGGTTTTATCCGATTTTTCCTTTATTTTTGGTTTTTCTGAATAACCGGACTGGATTAGTGTTTGGTGTTGAGGTGCACGACACCTAGAAGTCCAGCCCATATGGAATCCTATTTCATATAGAAATAGATGTACCAATTGCACAAGAAGTCAAAGACTTCTATTCGTAATTATATTAGGAATGTCAGGGGGCAGAAGCTCTTATAAAAAGCTTGGTGCATGTGGTTTCAAGATAGAGAGAGATTGAAGAGTGAAACATAGTTTTGAAGCTGACTGAAGGAAAAAGATTAGTGTTTTGTGTGGCACTGAGGGAAAAAAGAAAATGTGATTTTTCTTTTGCTCAAGACACACAAGGAAAATAAATTGGGGGTTTTCTTTAGGACGATTATTTGGGTGCTACAATCACAGAGAGTTAAAGTATTCAGAGTGGAAGATCTTGCTACGGGATTTTGTGGTGATGTTGTATTTGTTCCTAGAGATATTATTGTCTTTTACCAATTTATTGTGAACTTAGGTTTTGGGTATAACTTGAGTGTTGTAATATCTATTTTATTATAGTGGATTGATCAGATTTGCCCCGTGGTTTTTCCCTCTACACTGGAGGGTTTTCCACGTAATTTCTTGGTGTTCTTGTTAGTTGATTTTTTTATTGCTTCCGTAGATTTCTATTTTCTTTTTTGCTTGGGTTATATTTAATTTAATTCACACATAGACGGGGATTTATCCCAAAATTTGGTTTCTGATTGAACCGGTTGAACCGGCCGGTCTGGTCCGGTTTTTAAAACCATGCCAAGAAGACTATGCTCCCCAACCCTATTTTCTTTCTACCAAAACCAAAATCTCTTTCTTAGCAAATGGTGGAAAATTTGAATTAGTCTCCCCCTTTCCCTTCTCCCATTTTTCATCCTACCTAAAATCTCCGGAATACCAAATCCCATTTTTCATCCTACCCAGGGACGGACCCAGGTAGAGGGCTAAGGGGGCCCAGTCCCCCCCTAGGCCCAAAAGAAAAAAAATTTAGCAAGTAAAATTTTCCAAAATACAAAAAAAAGGGCTTGGGCCCCCCTAGTTTTTAGCTCGGGCCCCCTCCCAAAAATCCTGAACCCCTAGCCCATCATCCGGCCAGCCCAGGAGCCCATGACCCATAAAAAAAAAAAAAAAAAAAAAAAAAAAAAAAAAAAAAAACTCAGCTCCAGCCGTCTAATACCAAATGGAGAAAGCAAAAAATGAAGGAAAAAAAAGAAAAAAAAAAGAAAGAAAGGAAAGTGAGAGGCGAGACAGAGAGATAGAGAGGAGAGACAGAGAGATAGAGAGTACTCAGAGACCCATCTTGATCGGAGACCCGTGACGGAGAGAGACAGAGAGATAGAGAGCCGTGCCGTGACGCCGTGACACTTGCGAGACCGGAGACCCATCTTGATCGGAGACTCGTGTCGCCGTGACGGAGAGAGACAGAGAGATAGAGAGCCGTGACGCCGTGATGCTTGCGAGACTGGAGACCCACTTGCTGCCCCCGCCGCCGCCCACGGAGACCCATCACAGGTATTTACTCTTATTTTTCCTTCAAAACCTAATAATTTTTTTGTGATTTGAGAATCTGAGATTCACAGAAACTGTGCTTGTGCCTTGTGGACTTGTGGTGTTTCATGTTTGTGTTTTTTCTGATGATTGATGAACTGAATTGATGTTGGTGATTGTGAATTGAATCTGTGCTTAGTGTGCTGCCTGTGGTGTTTTTTTTTTTTGGGCTTTTTGGCTTTGTGACTCTGTCACTTTGTGTTTGTGACTCTCTCTCTTGCATTATATAGATAAGAGAGATAGAGACAGAGAGTAGAGTTTGTAGAGATAGTTTTTTTTTTTGTTGACTGGTAGTTGGGCATAATAGGGACAAGTGGAGTTGGGCAATGGACAAGTGACAGAAAAAAAATGTAAAGTTAAGAAAATTTTTTGTTAGTAGTGTCGGTAGTGGGATTCATTGGGTTAGTAGGTCAGAATTAGAAAGACGGAGACAACACAAAGACACAAAGACATAAATAAAGGCAGACCAAACACAAAGACATAAATAAAGGCAGACTAAAGACAAAGAAAAAAACAAATCATATAATATAAAAAATTGTCACACAAATTTAAGAAAATAATGGTGATTCTTATATGATTTTTATTTTATTTGTAGATCATGAAAGAATCAACTACAATGCTTGATTTTTTCAAAAGAAAAGGTTCAACTTCAAATTCTTCCGAAGTCAACGTGGAATTGCCAACAACTAATGTTGCTATTTTAATTCTAGAAAATGTGGATATTCTAATTCCGAAAAATGTGGATGTTCCAATTCTGGAAAATGTCGATGTTCCAATCTCTTAAACACAATTTCAAAGAATTGACCTTGATTCTTTGGACTTCAAAGAATTTGTCTTGGTTGATAGTTTATTAATACTATATAAATGCGTATTTGAAATTTTTTTTTTCACTTTTCTTTGGCCCCCAACTTAAAATCCTGCGTCTGTCCTGATCCTACCTAAAATCTCCAGTATACCAAACGTACTAAAAGAATATTCTGTCTTTCTTTTCTTACTCTAAGTGGCGGGGCACACAGCTTGCATTTGACAAGAAAAAAAATTCTCTTTTTATTCTCTTCAAAAAGAACTGAAGAAGGCTCACTTTTTGAGCTGAAATTCACACCACACGCACTTTTACTTATATATATGTGCAACAAGTCATCTTTTCGTTTTTTTTGTTTGTTTGTTTGACTTTGAAGTAGAAATAGAAAGCTTGAGGTGACACAAACCTTCTAATGAGTTTTCCAAGCTGGTTCTAGTGGAAATAGAAATTTGATGTGACCTTACTCTGGCGGTCACCAATTCAATGCAAAATTAGCAGTTTATTTAAGGTTTATTATTTTAACTAAAAATTGTTTGCTAAAAAAATACTATAAATAAAAGTAAAATTAGTTGAAATAGTACAATGAAACTCATGAATAATATTAAAAAAATACAATAAAACTTATGAATAATAGCAAAAATAAGTTATATAGTAAAATAAACTGTTTTTTTTTTTTAATTTTTACCAAGAAATTAAGACATGATCATTTCTTTTGCAAAAAACTGTACTACTCAACAAGCTTAGGCACGTTGCCAAAATAAATAAATAAATATATATATATAAATAAAGGCTTGAGGAGTATTGTAACTTTTTCTAGAACCTTTTCCAACTTTTTTTTCTTCTAAATTATTATTTCTCCACTCTTTCTATTCTCTAATATATAGATAAAATATTTTGATTGAATCTATAAGTAAATGAAGAACGAGGTGTAGCGTGTATTTGAAACATGGATAAATGAAATTGAAAATAAGAAGTTAATAAAAATTGGTTTTTTGCTAGAAAAGTTGGATAAAATTTTGCATATAGGTTGTGAATGCTCTAGACTAGCATAGTTCCAAATGTACGCTGTATCTGTAGGTATCTCCTTCTTTTTCTTTTTCTTTTTATCAAAGGAAGGTAATTTTTAGAACAAAATTTGGCTACAACTTACAATAAAAAAATGAAATGTGCTCACTTTCTAAACCACATACTAACATATTTATAAAATTTCATATACAAACATAATTAAAATAAATAACTATTTGTGACTATTAATTATAATTAACAAATTTTCATATTTATATGCCAATTAGAAAAGAGAGATAAAATTATATTTTATTGAACTTTCCTATACATTATACGGGTCACTAGCTAGTTAATTAGTTTAAATCTGGTAATATAACATATCAGTTCTAGTTGACTTTATTAGTAAAGTTTTTTATTGTTGAATAAGAGATATATAATCAATTACATCATGGAACAAACGTCACATGTGGAAATTCTATAATTTCTATTAAATTTTTTTGATAATATAACCAAGTTAAATTTGGATCTTTTAATTTGTTCAAAAAAATAATAATAATTTGGATCTTGTAAGATCTATTGTATTTACGTAGCTTTTTTATATTCTAATTAGACATAGTTACTTTGTATATATCATATATAATAAAGGTCAAATGACGACAATATTATAAATTGTAAAATAAAGGTCAAATATAATGCTCAATTTAAACTTTTCTTTGTTTAATTATTTGTCCCTTGTATCACTTATGCAAGCACTTACGCAAAGCTTTTTGTTTCTTATCACTGGTGAGGTTTCTCGAGCGACGTTTAGACTTATTAAAAAAAAAAAATAAAATAAAAACCTTAACTACCTTTCTACACCCTTATTTTAGTTTAGCTTAGACCAGAGTAAACGTTTCTAACTTTTCTACTACCAGTCTTACCTACTTTCTTCATTTTTTTTTTCTTTTTGTTTTGGTTCTTATTATCAAGTTAAAATATTAATCAGTTTGTGATATAAACTAAGTTTAAAACCCAGATTTTTTATTTAATTACCAAAAATTTTACCGAGCTCACAGAAATTTTACATACATATGCTTACGTCTCTTCTTACGCTTTTCCTCCTCTCCTTCGATACATATGTGTGTATCTGTCCCCAAAACAAAACCAAAAACAATAGCCCCGCAAAGAGCAGGAAATTGAGAATGGAAGCTACACACAATACTATTAGCGTCTTAATGCTCCCATGGTTAGCTCATGGCCATATATCACCCTTCCTAGAGCTAGCCAAGAAGCTCACAACTAGAAACATTCATATTTATTTTTGTACTACACCTATAAACCTTGGCCCCATCAAACAACAACTATCTGAAAAGGATTCACTTTCAATAGAACTTGTGGAACTCCATCTTCCATCCTTACCTGAGCTTCCACCACACTACCACACAACCAATGGCTTGCCACCCCATCTCATGCCCACACTCAAAAAGGCCATGGACATGGCTAGCCCAAACATCACCACCATTTTAAAGCAACTAAAGCCTGATTTGGTTATTTATGATTTTCTTCAGATATTGGCACCATCACTAGCAGGGACGGACCCAGGTGCAGGGCAAAGGGGGCCCGGGCCCCCCCTGGGTCCAAAAAAAAAAATTTTTAGTATGTAAAATTAAAAAAAAACAGGTTTAGGCCCCTTGGTTTTTAGCTTGGGCCCCCCTTGGTTTTTAGCTCAGGCCCCCCCAGCCAGCCAGCCTAAGAGTTTTCAAAAGCCCATGAAAACCTTAAAAAAAAAATATTGTATAAATCTATTTATAATAATAATAATATAATATATAATAACGTGGTTTATATTAGAATATTAGATTATTTATTTATATTTGATAATAGTAGGAGGACAAATAATTTTTTAATTGTTTGATTTGATCTAATTGCACTTAAATAGTAATTTGCACTTCATTGCTCTCACTTTTTTTAACAAAAATTATTGTATAAATCTTCAAAATTTCATACCTATTAATCAATTTTTTATCCTAAATGCTAAAACATTAGATGTAACTCCTTAGAAAAGCTCTAAAATGTAAAAAGGTAAGTGAAAACCTATTAATCTAAGTACAAATAATTTAGTACAGTGAAAAAAATGTAGGTACAAGTTTACTTAAAGTTAGTTTGTGAAATAAAGTAATTTAATTTTGGCCATAATTTGAGCCAAATTAACTTGAGTTTTTTGCATTTTGAGCCAATGTGGGCTTAACCTATTAACACAATGTAGGCATGACTAACTTGCTCCTTCTAAGAAAATTTTCTGGCTCCGCCAGTGACTATATGAATGTACGTTTGAATTTTTTTTTTTTTTCGCTTATCTCCGGCCCCCTAACTTGAAATCCTACGTTCGTCCCTGATCACTAGCTCAGTCACAAAATATTCCAGCCGTTAATTTCGTGGTCATGAGTGCTACAATAGCATCTTTTTATATGCACCTTGCCAACAACCCTGGTGTTGAATATCCTTCTCCAGAAATTTATCTTCAGGATCATGAGGTTGGTAAGTTCGCAAATGATACTGACGATGGGGATCGAATACTAGAATGCTTCCAACAATCTTCTGAAATCGTTTTGATCAAAACTTTTCAAGAAATCGAGGCGAAGCATATTGATTATCTCTCTGTTTTAGCGAAGAAGAAGATTGTACCGGTCGGTCCACTTGTTCAAGACCCCGTTGAAGAAGATGAGAAAAAGGAAATCATAGAGTGGCTTAATGACAAGGAACCATCATCAGCTGTGTTTGTTTCGTTTGGCAGCGAGTATTTTTTGTCCAAGGAGGAAATGGAAGAGATAGCTTATGGGCTAGAGCTCAGTATGGTACCCTTCATATGGGTAGTGAGATTCCCTCGAGGTGAGAAAGTCAATCTTCAAATGGCACTTCCAAAAGGTTTTCTTGATAGGGTTGGAGATAGGGGAATGGTTGTAGAGGGATGGGCACCACAAAAAACGATTTTAAAGCACTCTAGCATTGGTGGGTTTGTGAGTCATTGTGGATGGAGTTCTGTGATGGAGAGCATGAAGTTTGGGGTTCCAATTATAGCCATGCCAATGCATCTTGATCAGCCAGTGAATGCTAGGCTGGTGGAGGCAATAGGTGCAGGTGTAGAAGTGAAGAGAGACACGAAAGGGAGGCTTGAAAGAGAAGAGGTGGCAAAGGTGATTAGGAAGGTACTTGTGGAGAATACTACAAAGAGGAAGGCAAAAGAATTGAAGGAGAACATCGAAAATAAGGGAGATGAAGAGATTGATGCAGTGGTGCAGGAGCTGCTACGACTTTGCAGCAAATTAAAAGAATAAGCAATAGTAGGAATTCGCAGCACACAAACAATATGTCTGCGCAGTTAATTTCCAGAACCTCGCTCCATCCTTTGCTAGTTGTTCCTTTGTTTGGGTTAATAGACTTTGTATTGTTCCAGCACATAATGCTGCTAAGCTAGCTTTATCTTCTTGGTGTTTTTTCTGTTTCAGTTATGACAATCTGCTCCCTCCCTTAAGATTAGCTTGTAATGCAGATTGTCCTTCTGTTCTTCCTTCTTAATTTAATACAATTGCAGCTTATCAAAAAAAAGGTGTATTTTGTTATCATTTTGTTTTCAATGGACCCACTATTAAAAAGGAATCCAAATCTTTTGTCTCATCAAGTGTGCTCCACTTCATGCTCCACCAATAAAATTTGAACAGCTAACCTCTCTCATTAAATGATAACTCTGACTTTAACACTCACGTTATTGAGACGTTAACGTTAAAATCCCTTTCTTTTTTTTTCTTCCGCAGCTTTTTTGGACTCCTCTGTTTCCGGCTTTTGATTTCTTTTTCTTTTTTCTCTTCTCCATGTGGTTTGAGTCAACAAGAACTTTTGGTTGAGTTTTGTCTCTTGCCGCAGCCTTTGTTTTTTGATTTGGACTCTTCTCTCTATTGTCTCATTATATTACTTTCTCCCAAAGTGTTTCCGGCTTTTGCTTTTGTTTTTGTATGGCACAAAGGCTCCTTTTGTTTCAACTTTTGAGAGACTACTGCTGAAACAAGCAACCTTCAAGGCTTTCAAGGTTTCTTTTTTTTCTCTTCTCTATGTGGTTGACGTCTCAAGTGTTCATCTTCATCCTCACTTCGCCCCGGTTACAGACACATCCTCACTTCATCTTCATGTGTTCATCTGCTTCTATTGGTTTCTACAAAGTGACTTGTCTATGGTGATAATGGTGTTTGATTTTTGTTCCATTATGAAACATGTGGAAAGAAAAACGTTTTTGGACGATGTAAAGGTTGTAGTCAGTAAATAATTGGGGTTGCTGGATTTTGTATTTTACATGTTTGTTGAAATTCTTAAATAAGTGAATGGGACGGGAAGCTCCTCCATAGAAGCTATCTTGTATATATCTTATTGTAGAGTTTACAATTTGATTTGAATATACGGATAACATTTTATTTAAATTCCAGATTTCATTATTTTATCAAACTCTATTTGATAAAGACTGGCTGGATTAATGGATATCTGCTGAGAATGCTTGGATTGATATGTTTTGGTTTTGTGTTTCAATTGAGATAAGGTCGAATATGTCTCAATAGATTTTTTTTTTTTTTTTTTTTTTTTGAGATGAAACCGGACCTATTCTGCAGGAGCAAAACATTATATGCAGGAAAAACAGTTTCTACCGAAACAAAAACAGGGGAACCATACCAATTCTGCAGAAACAGAAACATTGTTATCTGCTTGAAGTTGTACACATCCCTTGATGATGGTGAATGTTGGGTGCACTGCGCCATGGTCCAGCCCACACTTTGTCTTAGCTCATTAAATGAGCTTGTGGAAGAATTGGCAAGAAGTCAGCAAAGCAAATTGAACTTGCTGGAGAAGCTTGTCCGAAAGAGAAGAATTGAGTTCATCTTTTCCTCTATAATTATGTACAAAAGTCCAGCAACTTTTATGAAGGGATTTACAAAAGTCCAACCACATAAATGAATATGTGATGTTAAACTTGCGGGACACGTTGGAAGGAAGAAAGAAAAGAAAGAAGCAAAAGGCAAGGGTCATTCGGCTAAGGGAGAGCTGAAGAAAAGAAATTGGTAGAAGCAAAGTCAAGATAAGTTGGCTTGCATTTATTGTGACTTGATGTTCCTTCTTTTCTCCCTTTCACACACTTCACATCAAGTCACAATAAATGCAAGCCAACTTATCTTGACTTTGCTTCTACCAATTTCTTTTCTTCAGCTCTCCCTTAGCCGAATGACCCTTGCCTTTTGCTTCTTTCTTTTCTTTCTTCCTTCCAACGTGTCCCGCAAGTTTAACATCACATATTCATTTATGTGGTTGGACTTTTGTAAATCCCTTCATAAAAGTTGCTGGACTTTTGTACATAATTATAGAGGAAAAGATGAACTCAATTCTTCTCTTTCGGACAAGCTTCTCCAGCAAGTTCAATTTGCTTTGCTGACTTCTTGCCAATTCTTCCACAAGCTCATTTAATTAGCTAAGACAAAGTGTGGGCTGGACCATGGCGCAGTGCACCCAACATTCACCATCATCAAGGGATGTGTACAACTTCAAGCAGATAACAATGTTTCTGTTTCTGCAGAATTGGTATGGTTCCCCTGTTTTTGTTTCGGTAGAAACTGTTTTTCCTGCATATAATGTTTTGCTCCTGCAGAATAGGTCCGGTTTCATCTCAAAAAAAAAAAAAAAAAAAAATCTATTGAGACATATTTGACCTTATCTCAATTGAAACACAAAACCAAAACATATCAGTCCAAGCATTTTCAGCAGATATCCATTAATCCAGTCAGTCTTTATCAAATAGAGTTTGATAAAATAATGAAATCTGGAATTTAAATAAAATGTTATCCGTATATTCAAATCAAATTGTAAACTCTACAATAAGATATATACAAGATAGCTTCTATGGAGGAGCTTCCCGTCCCATTCACTTATTTAAGAATTTCAACAAACATGTAAAATACAAAATCCAGCAACCCCAATTATTTACTGACTACAACCTTTACATCGTCCAAAAACGTTTTTCTTTCCACATGTTTCATAATGGAACAAAAATCAAACACCATTATCACCATAGACAAGTCACTTTGTAGAAACCAATAGAAGCAGATGAACACATGAAGATGAAGTGAGGATGTGTCTGTAACCGGGGCGAAGTGAGGATGAAGATGAACACTTGAGACGTCAACCACATAGAGAAGAGAAAAAAAAGAAACCTTGAAAGCCTTGAAGGTTGCTTGTTTCAGCAGTAGTCTCTCAAAAGTTGAAACAAAAGGAGCCTCTGTGCCATACAAAAACAAAAGCAAAAGCCGGAAACACTTTGGGAGAAAGTAATATAATGAGACAAT
This sequence comes from Quercus aquifolioides, assembly GCA_019022515.1. NCBI lineage: Eukaryota > Viridiplantae > Streptophyta > Magnoliopsida > Fagales > Fagaceae > Quercus > Quercus aquifolioides. Next base: position 44,864,006 of record CM032333.1, read on the forward strand.
AGAGGGAAGAGTCCAAATCAAAAACAAAAGCTGCGGCAAGAGACAAAACTCAGCCAAAAGTTCTTGTTGACTCAAACCACACAGAGAAGAGAAAAAAAAGAAATCAAAAGCCGGAAACAGAGGAGTCCAAAAAAAGCTACGGAAGAAAAAAAAGAAAAAAAAAGAAAGGGATTTTAAAGTTAACGTGAGACGTGAGTGTTAAAGTCAGAGTTATCTCATTTAACGAGGGAGAGGCTAGCTGTTCAAATTTTATTGGTGGAGCATGAAGTGAAGCACACTTGATGAGACAGAAGATTTGGACTCATTAAAAAGCCGGCTCAATTTAGTGCACAGGCCTTCTTTTTTCTTTTCTTTTAAATATATATATATATATATATAATATGCTGTATTAAAAAAGTGGGTTTGAATAGGCTTTGAATGTAGTATTAATTATTTGCTAGTAATATATAATTAAAAATGCGTATCAGCTTCCAAGTTAATTTTAAATTAGTGTTGAAGATGCTATCTTGAAGAGGTCATGCTTGGCTTTGGACTACATCCATACATAATGAAAGATTTCCTAGGCTAGCGCTTTACCCCTTTGTGGGCCCATCCGGCGCGAACAGTAATTAGTCTCTAGTTGAAAGGCTTGAGGATATACTGTGCGAGAGAAAAAAAAAATGAAGCGATTTCGTACACTTTGAAAAGGTTACTACTCACAAGAATACTTGAAGATATTATTCTAACTTAAGAAAGTTTTCATTAATTTTTTTTTCTAGTTTTTTTTTACGATGTTCTAGAATTGCTCTAGCGCTTGCTAGCAGTTGCATGAGAGAAAAAGAAGGCATTATGCCACTTTTCTCTTCCCAATTTTATATTTTGATTATGAAAAAATAAAGTTTACTAGCGATTTCCCTAAAATAAAATTTTTTATTTGTTTATTCGGTTATGTGATTATCTCAATCCCCCTCTCTCTATGAATATATGTTACGTATAATCTCTGTTTTATTTTTCTTTAAACTACACACTATCTTATTTAATTTCTCAAGATTTTATTTTGTTATTAGGAGTTGGTTAGATAAGGAAATAAAATATTATCAACTTATGGTAGATATAAGAGCCTCTTTGGTCGTAGGATTTTTGTTTTTTTGTTTTTTGTTTTGAGGGGGTAGGATTTTTGTTTTTGTTTTCGAAACAAGATGAAAATAATTTTTACATTATATGTGTTCCGCTCCCACTTTTAAGAACAAGTTTGGAATACTATTTCAACTTTAAGATTTTTTATAAATACTATAGAAATAAACTACCGAAAACTATATGATTCTCCAAGATATACTAAATCAAATTAGATAACATACATGTGTCCCTATAAAAAATGATACAAATTCACTGTATGTTGTGTATGTCGTCAGCCACAATAGCTAAGGGTTGAGTTGTACCTTTCAATAATTTAATACAATACTTGATTTAGATAAGAAATGAACAGGAAAAAGAAAACACCTATGAATTGTTATAAAATCAAGCCTATGTTTCCCATTTTAACCCATATATTATTTCATTTGGGTTTAAAAAGAAAATGGATCTATTGTCCACTATGTTGTAAATAATGCATTAACTAATTTTAGTATTTTACCAACATCTTATGTTGCAAATTAATTTATATTGCAGACTATTTGGTAGGGATGGCAATTTTGCCCGCCCCGCTTAACCCACCCTTCTCCGCTTTGTCCCGGCCCGTAAAGGTGGTGGGGCGGGAATGGAGCAAGATTTTAGCCCTGCACCACGAGGCGGGGCAGGGATGAGTTTAGAATTTTTAGACCCAACCCGTCCCGGCCCTCCCCGTCTCCACCCTGCCTCGCGTTGCTAAGGGTTATAATTGTAAATTTTTAATACCCTAAAACCCTACTATTTAAACAAACATATCAATATTAACTTATTTTATTCTACCCAATGTGGTTCTCTGCCTTTATTTTGTTATGTGTTATACTATGAGATAAACATGTGAACAATTTATTCTAAAAAGCATAGCTAAGCATACGATCGCATTGCATTTACTAGGAAAGCTAATTGTATGACAAATTTAATGAGGCTTACCTTACTCCATAGCATTGCACCCTACCTCACTCCATAGCTAAGCATGAACATGCAGGCATGTGCAAAATGAATAAACATGTGAACAATTTATTCTAAAAAACAAGACTAAAAAGTATAGCTAAACATATGATCGCATTGCATTTACTAAGAAAGCAAATTGCATGACAAATTTAATGAGGCTTACCTTACTCCATAGCATTGCACCCTACCTCACTCCATAGCATTGCATAGTATAGTGAGCCCTCTCCAAGCAATTTTCTCGTGCAGAAAGACACCCAAAAAAAAAAAAAAAAAAACAGCTCAAGGGTTTAAATTCTATTAAATGTGAAAACAATGTCATTTGACAATTTTATTAATCTTTAAAAAAATATTTTTATTTTAATAAAGTTGATAAGCTTCTTAGTTTGCAAATGTCCCTGCATACTAGTTTATTTTCAAACGAACTAGACTTTTTAATTATAAAGCTAATCTTTTTATTAGAAGTCTATATTAAGTTTATTAATTTAATCATTCACTTTTATTTTTTATAATATTTTATATCATTCACCATTAGTACAAACTACCCCAGAGAATGACATGGAAAAATGCATGACCATGTGATTATATAAACACATAAATCTATACTAGCAAATGACATGGCAAATACATGAGTCTGTAAGCATATGCAAAATGCATCAACATGTCAACAATTTATTCAAAAAAAGAAGAAAAAAAGCTAAGCATGTTAATTTGTTTCTTTTTATTTTGGGTTAGACATTTTATTGCTTTTTGGGCTTTAGCTTGAGAGAATTTATGTTTATTATGAGGCAGGGCCTAAAGTTTCTAAAGATAAGAAATGGGACAGGCTGGGATTGGCCCAGCCCAAATGTCCCGATCTCCTCCTCTCTAAACTGACGGTCCTGAAAAGCATTTTCTGGGTTTCTGTTTTCCGCTCTCGGAGAATTTTCTTTTCTTTGTGTTTTTTATTTTATTTTTATTTTTATGGGTTTTCTTTGTGTTTTTTTGTTCGGCTTTGAATTTGAAATACAATTCAAAACTCGACTTAAGGAGAAAACGAAAAAAAGCCCAGGCTTTGGATGAATACAAAGCCCAATCCAAGTGTACTTCACCAAGGCCCAAGGCCCAAGGCCCGGGCTTTATAGTCGATTAGGGCCTTTTGCCCCAATTATCTTCACCTTGGGTCGTTTGGATTGGCTATTAATTCAGAAATTAGTAGTGTCTCCAATTCATTGACCTCGCCACCTGTAGCCATAAAAATTAGTTTTAATTAATCTCAGTGATTCAATATACATATATGTGCTTAGTTAATTGGGCTTAATAAGAAACCACTAGTAGTTGGCTAAAAAATTGGAACATTGCTAAGGTTGGGGAAAGCATATCTAATGGAAATCATATTCTCCATACTTTTTTGTGGTTTATATAAGGATAAAGTTTAGTTATAAAATTAGTTGTACCTTAAGGTTACAACTTTACTCGATATCATTAACATTACAATATATTTTAAAAATCCAACAATTAATTGCATGTTGTTTATATTCTTAATACACATATCAAATTTTGTGTCAATCAGATATTATTTACTATATGATGTATAAGCTTATATTTTATGCATAATTTTAAACTACAAAAAAGTTACAATTTAAACAATATATTAATGATATAGTTATTGATCTTTAATTTTTTAGAAAATTTTCAAGTATGGAGGATATAAGAAGAAAATGTAATTCAATGGTGGATTTGTCAAAATTCACTTTCAATAAAAAAAAACAATCACAATTATACAGTTCAAATTACACATTTTTTATAAGAGGTTCAAATTATACATAGTATTATCTTATATATATAATTGGTTTTAGATTTTTCAAATTTTGCACCCAATAATTCACTTGCTACAAAAATTAAAAACTTAGATAGGCACATGGTGGAAAATTAGACTTTAATTGAAATCCAATTTAGAATTTAATTGAATTTGGACTCTTCGATTTTTACACTCAATAACTTGGCACAAAATTGAGAATCTAATTAAAATCCAATTAGATTTTCTTTGAACTTTGACTATATATATATAGATGAAAAATATAATAAGTAAAAAAAATAATTAGGCTAGGGGGGCCTGAGCCCCCACTTGGGTCCATCCCTAGTTTTAACAGAAACATTTAAGTTTCAAATCTGCTCTCCTTTATTGTAAATATCAAATTATCCATGCACATAACAAAAATGAAGTAAAATTAAATTATTAAAGTTTCTAAACATTGAAAATACTAGATCCATTAAACCTCAATTATCAAAAAACTAATGAAACTAAAATAGAGTTTTATTATTATTTTAAATTTATCTTAATAATATTTGATTATTTCTAGTTGTGACAATAAATGCCATAAAATAATTTTGTTTTTGTTTTTCTTAAATTCATATTATTGAAAATAATATATTATATTCCACAATAATAAGGAAATATAACTAAGATGGTAGAGCATTCTTTACCCTTTGAAAGGCAATAAGTATAGGTACCTTAAATCTCCATTTTTTTTTATGAATATGATTATATAACCAAAGGAGATGTAGTTCAAATGATAGAAAGGAAGCAGGATTTCAATTTCCAAAATTTTTTACATTTGTGGAAAGTGGAAACCCTTCCCCTCCAAATTTTCTTAATTTAAAAAATAAAAAATAAAAAAATTGGTTTGAGTATTTATTTATTTTTAAGAATGGTTTTAGTATCTAGTTCCCCTACTCTAGTCCAAACACGTAGGATAGCACCAAAAAGGTAACAACAAACACTAGCTTCTTGTCTTTTGACATTGAAATTGAACTCCCTGACCTTTCTCTCTGTCCACAAATTAGCTATTCATATATTCATATACCCTTTCCAGTTCACCAAGCCATTCATATATTCATTTCCTCCAAATAATTATAAGAGTAGAGAGAGAGACAGAGAGATGAAGCCTAAAGCAGTAGTGGTGGGAGGAAGCATAGCAGGACTGTCATGTGCACACACACTAATCTTAGCTGGGTGGGATGTTATTGTGCTTGAGAAAACTTGCGAACCCATTAAGGGAAGTCCCACTGGAGCTGGACTCGGGCTCGACCCTCTGGCCCAGAAACTCATTCAGTCTTGGCTTGATGATCCAGAGCTTCTCTACTCTTCCACTTTGCCACTCACTATTGACATGGTACTCAAAAGTCTATTTTTGTTTTACCCCTGCTACTTTGCTATCTATAGTTAACTTGACATGCTATAAACAAAGGAAAAGAAAATTCAATACATGATTCCCATTCTTGTTTCAGATAACTTGCAGAATTTCATTTATATGAAGCAACGTTAGTAGTACAAACTTTGATTAATTAATAATAAAATTTCCCTTGGAACAATAGTTTAATTCTGACTTTGAGGCAATCTCAGGTTTTCTTTTTTATTTCTGCAGTTGCATCCATTTTGACTTGAGGCAATATTCTGATAATTTTTTCCGTAAAAAAAAATTCTTATTACTTTTCTTATTATTTTTTGAACGGCCATGATCACAAACAGTTACTTAATTCTCCTGCCACCTTTTGTTTGCAAACAGAACCAAGCAAGAGATAGTGAGAAGAAGGTCAGCTGGACATTGACAAGAGATGACAACTTCAATTTCAGAGCAGCTCATTGGGCTGATCTCCATGGCCTTCTTTTCAATGCGTTGCCCCCAAACATACTTTTATGGGGTCACCTTTTTCTCTCTTTCTGCATTTCTGAGGACAAGACATCTGTCAAGATTAAGGCTAAGGTTCTACAAACTGATGAGGAAATCGAAATAGTGGGTAATTTACTTGTTGCAGCAGATGGGAGCCTCTCTTCTATCCGCCAGATTTTTCTTCCTGGCCTTAAATTGAGGTTTCTAACTAAAAACAAATGAAAATTTGCTCCTTTCTTTTTTTTCCTTATATCTTGCTTATGAATTTGAAGTTTGTCATTGAAATATTCTTTTGAAGGTATTCGGGTTATTGTGCATGGAGAGGGGTTTTTGATTTTTCAGGAAATGAAAATTCAGAAACTGTTGTGGGCATCCGTAGTTCATATCCTGAATTGGGAAAATGTTTGTACTTCGACTTAGGTTCTGAGACTCACAGTGTGTTTTATGAGCTTCCGAACAAAAGGCTTAATTGGATTTGGTATGTCAACCAACCCGAGCCTGAACTCAAGGTGATTGCTCAGTTTCATCCCATTTGTTACATCCAATTCTATATAAACTGCAAATTTTCTTTGGTGTTTAGTGATGGAAGATTCATTGTATGGTTTAGTGGCTTTATAAGAATAGAGGCATAGAAGCTGAAAAGGCAAGGCTAATATTTATGGGTAAGGGCAGGCATTCATTTAGGCACATATAGGACACATGGTTAAATAGTTGTTAACATGCTGTTCATCCCATGACATAGCAGCTTCATAACTTTTGGTCTTAAACCATTAAAAAATTAAAAAAATTAAAACAAAAAAACAAAATAGATCTATGAAAACACATTGTTAAATTTCTTTGGCTTTGAGACTTTTTGGTGCTATCAACTAGAGCTGATGTATTAATTAAAATATATTTAGAGAAACTCAGTAACCTTGAAAGTAAGCAGTGAGATGATCCAGAAGATGCATCAAGAAGCAGAGAAGGTTTGGGTTCCTGAGTTCGTGAGGGTCATTCAAGAAACAAAGGATCCCTTTCTGAATTTGATATATGATACCGATCCCTTGGAACAAATCTTTTGGGACAATGTGGTATTAGTTGGAGATGCAGCTCACCCCACAACTCCTCACGGTTTAAGAAGCACAAACATGTCAGTGTTGGATGCAGCAGTTTTAGGTAAATGCCTTGCAAAGAATGGAGCAGAAAATTTACAAGCAGCGCTAAGAGAATATCAGACCACTCGGCTTCCAGTTGTTTCCAAGCAAGTTCTGCATGCTAGGAGAATGGGTCGCATAAAACAAGGTTTAGTTCTTCCTGACCATGAGGCTTTTGATCCAAAGAATTCTAGATCAGAGGATTATCAAGAGGTACAGCAGAAGAACATGCCTTTCTTTGATGATGTTCCTTTACTATTAATATGATGTCCTTCTCTATTTATTTGGAATTAACAGCATATCTCTGCAACTGAAAATGGCATAGGGTTACTATCCTTGTAATTCTTTGCTCATCATTTCACAGTAGCTATAGTTACACCAGATCTAGCTTTTGGCTGGAATTTGCCTTGTTTGTATAGTATGATACTATCTATTGACCCCAAAAAAATCCCTGATTTTGAAGAACACAAAATCAGTTTTTTCTGCTTTGCATTGCAATTGAAATAAATTTCTCCACTACTATCAGTAGTCACTAAAGTCTCCATGTTAATGCTTCATCGGCTTGTTGGTCAACAAAATCTTATGGTTTGCATGATTAGGCACCAATTTGATTGTTATCCTGCAAATTAATGAATAATGGTGGTGACCCGTATGAAATGGCCTAAGTGGTTGATATGATTATGGTGTTTTATAAAATGGTGGAATAAACAGGGTTTCTTTCTTGATAATGCAATAGTAATGACATGATTTTGTGGTAGAATCTCTTTATATTCTTTGTGTTTTCTAGATTTACAACTACATTCATCTTAGTAAAAAGTGCTATAGATGCACGTGGCTCCAAGTTAATGCCCAATTAAAAAAAAAATGGTTTTAGTTTTTATTGTGATGGTCTCTATAGATAGATTTGAGGGTTATGTTATGAGGGCCTCTTCAATATCAAGGACTAACCATGATATGCAACATAGGACATGTGCCAAATGTGTTATACTAACATTCTACTCAAACTTGAGTCGTCATGGAGGAAGCCAACTTCAGTTTGAAGGGGAAATAACAGAGGCAACCTGACAGATGATACTTAGTGAACACATTAGCAAGTTGGTCTTTTGAGGAAACTGAGCGCAAGTGAATACTACCCTGTTGGAGTCTTGGAGATGATGTCGGATTAAGTGATAGTTGATCTCAATGTGCTAATGGGGGACATCATTCTAGGCAATATGGATAGCATTCAATTGTTAAAGTGGATAGTGGTACTTGTGATCTAGGGAGAACTCATATTTGCTAAGAGCCATCAACACATAGAAGCGCAAACATAGCCTCACAAGGGCTCATTAATCTTGGTACTAGTACTGGAATAGGTTACAACAATTATTTTTTGCTACACCCAAAAATGTGTGAGGTATCAAGGAAGAAATAGTTGCTGGTGGTGGGATGACTATCAATTGGATCTCCAGTCTAGTCTGGTTCACAGTAGGCCTGCAGGCTGCAGCTTAAAGAAAGATTGACAATAGAAATGGAGACCATTGCCTGCTCTCATCCCCTTCTAGACAATTGCAAATCTTCTTTGGTGAATAGTGATAGAAGATACATTGAATGGTTTTGTGGCTTCATTAGAATAGAGGCATCTAATCCAAAAAATAAAGCAAGGTCTATTTATTTATATTGATAATGTGGGTGCAGAACTCTTCGAGTACTTAACTATTCCCCAAATGGAAAAGGGCAAGCATTCATTTAAGACACATGGTTTAAAAACTTCTTGACATAGCATTCATCTTGTAACATAGTGGCTTGATAACTTTTGCCCATAAAACATAACATAATTGAACCATCCAAAAAATAACCCAGCATAGATCTATGAAATCTCAATGGAAAATTGCTTTTGCTTTGGTTCTGCCTACTAGAGCTGATACTTTAACTTAATAAATCAGTATCCATGAAAATACTTTAACTTAATAAATCAGTATCCATGAAAATAAGTTGGGAAATGGTCTAGAAGATGCATCAAGAAGCAGAGAAGGTTTGTGTTCTTGAGTTGGTAAGAGTGATGAAAGAAACAAAGGATCCATTTTTAAATTTCATATATGATAGTGATCCCTTGGAACAAATCTTTTGGGACAATGTGGTAATAATTGGAGATGTGGCTCACCCCACAACACCTCACGCTGTATGAAGCACAAACATGTCAGTTTTGGATGCAGTAGTTTTAGGCAGATATCTTGCAAAGAGTGGAGCAGAAAATTTACAATCAGCTCTAAGAAAGTATCAATCCATTCAGCTTCCAGTCGTTTCAAAGCAAGTTCTGCATGCTAGGAAAATGGGTTGCATAAAACAAGGTTTAGTTCTTCCTGATTGTGAGCCTTTTGATCCAAAGAATGCTAGATAGGAGGATTATCAAGAGCTACAGCAGAAGAACATGTCTTTCTTTGATGATGTTCCTTCGCTATTACTATGAACATGTGTCAGTATAATCATATGTGTTACTTTTGGTATAGAAGTGAGGATAATGCATTGAGTGATATTATAATGAGTATGAGAAAGAAATATGTAATGTACTCGAAAATCATGATAATAACAATGTTTTTTTTTTTTTTGATATCTCAAATGGTTGAGCATAACCAAAGCATTGTTAAGGAATGAGGATCGATACCATGCATCTCCAAATTTTTTCATACATTAAAAAAGAGAAAAAGAAAAAAAAGAAGACGAAAGCATATGTTTTACACTTTAAGTTTGGGGGTTGTTCTCATTTTTACCTATTACATTACAAAACTTTCATTTATAAATTTTATGTTTGATTACGTTTTTATATTGACCATACTATCTATTTTTGTTAATAATCTAGTCTGTTAAATAACATTTTAATATCATCCATTACAACTTGTCACCTATATACGTACATTTTTATTAGTAATCTAATTTGTAAGTGAGTAGTGTTATCCATTAAGACATGTCACTTGTTTAATAATATTAAGTGTCACTGAATTACTCATGAAAATTGACAACATAGTGAGTACAAAAGCGAAATCAATCATGAGCAAGAAAAAAAAATTTGGGATTTTCTCAGCCTAACAAGCTCGTGTTGGGTTGAAAAAAACCCAACAACCATTCACATGCACACCACTAGGTCACACCTTTTTTTTTTTTTTTTTCTTCTTTTTTTTTTTGGTATTTGAAAAAAGAAAAATTAGTCGAAAATACCTTTTTCATCCCTACATTTTGACCTATTCCTATTTTATTCTCTACTTTTTAATTTTACCACATTTAGTCCCTATAATAAAAAAACGATCTCGTTTTGGTCTCTACAGTCATCTCACTAAAGGAAATTGTCTACGTGGCAGATGAGGAACACTGTTGGCACAGTAAATGTTGACGTGACCATTAAAATAATATTAAAAAAAATTATTTGGCATTTTAAAAATGCCACGTCAGCAATTTAATTTTAAAAAAGCCACATTAGATAAAACAATTAAAATAAAATTTTGAATTTCAATTTTAAAAAATTAATCAATAATTTTTTTTTTTATTCCTTTCATTATTTTTTTGAAGAAAAATGTTCAACTACTTTGTGTTCTTTCCTAGAATATAATTGATCATGTTCATGTTCTTCATATTCTTAGTAAATTAATTCTTTTTTTTTAATCTTTCTTTTACTCTCTTTATAACTAAACACATCAAAACTCATTGACAGTTAAAAGGAAATACAATTTTATTATCCATTTTCTTAGCAACCAAACAAAATTTTCAATTTCAACCAAAAAAAAAAAAAAAATTCAGATCGGCAACCAACCAAATTTTTTATGTCAATCCCAAGATCTAAACATTTTTCACAAACCCAACAAATCCCCTTATACACAAACCCAACAATTTCTCTATCACAAACCCAGAATATCCCTTTCTCAAATTTGTCAAAAATCGAAAACAAATATAGCAAACCCAAGATCAGCTTCAGATTCAACTCTAAGATAGGTGATCTGATGTATTGATCCTTGTTCCTTTCCAAAGTGTAAGAAAATCTTTACCATTTAACTTACATCCGACAAAGTCAACCCAACCCAACCTGACTCCTCAGGTTGTTTTTCGTGGGTTGATGGGTTAGGTTGGGTTATAATTTTATTTTGAGTTTTGAATTGGATTAATACTTTTTTGAACCCATCCACCCCTCTATGTATATAAGTTTTTTTTTTAATAACTTTATTTTAATTATTTTAGTTTGATTTATTTTGGCATTTTTTGAATTTGTTATGATGAATTTAGAAATTTAGAATATAATTTTCTTAAATTATTTAAATTGTAATCAATTATTAAAAAAATAATTGAATAATCAATGAAAAAATATATTTTTTACAAAGCATAAAACAATACAATTCAACAACCTAACCCAATGTACATGGCATTATGTTGGTTTCTACTCATGTGCTGGAACTTGGGCTATTGAGTTGAAAAAACCCAACCTAACACATGCATACCCCCAGTATTAGGGACAATTCTAGGGCACAACTGTTTTTTCTTTTGAGTGTATGGAAAAAGAAAAATTAATAGATACTATTTAAGCTACATCCCCCATAGTTATAAAAGCTATATATACTAACAGGAAGCCCGACTGGTGCTGGACTTGGGCTCGACCCTCTTGTTTCATTGCTCTACATCAGGATTACTGATAAATAAAGGTATTTGATTATTGCTAGAAACTTGAAAATTGAATTTATTATTACCAACAATACTATGACAAGAGTGACATTGCCATAAATTGACACAAGGTAAATTTTGTACACTTTCATTGCCAGTGTTCATTCAAGTACTAGTACTTGTGATCAACACAACAATGAACACTAACTATAGTTAGGCTGTCATTAGTTAAAAAGCAAGTAAAATAAAATCTGAAATGCCAATCACAAATAGTTACAATTAATTCTCATATCGCCTTTTGATGCTTTCGCTTTAGCTTAAACCTTGTAATTTTTTATATAAGAATTTTCTCACCTGAAAAATTACATTCAAATAAGGGACATCAAAATCATACTGCAGTTTGTTTCCATGCCACCTTAACCTTGTTGATTTTTGTTTGCAAACAGAACCAAGCAATAGATAGTGAGAAGAAGGTCAGCTGGACATTGACAAGAGATGAGAACTTCAATTTCAGAGCAGCACATTGGGGTGATCTCCATGGCCTTCTTTACAATGCGTTGCCCCCAAACATACTTTTAGGGGGGTCACCTTTTCCTCTCTTTCTGCATTTCTGATGACAAGAAATCTGTTAAGATTAAGGCTAAGGTTCTAAAAATTGAAGAAGAAATTGAAATAGTGAGTAATTTACTTGTTGCAGCAGATGGGAGCTTCTTTTCTATTCGCCAGAAATTTCTCACTGGCCTTAAATTGAGGTTTCTAACTAAAAACGAATGAAAATTTGTTTATTTACTCTTTATTTTAAATTTTTTATTTATTTTTTATATCCTGCTTATGAGTTTTAGATTTGTTTGGGAATAAGATTTCAGAATCTGTTATTGCCATCCGGAGGGCATTCCTGAACGGGGAAGATGCATGTACTTTGACTTAGGTTCTGGCGCTCACTGTGTGTTTTGTGAGCTTCAGAACAAAACGCTTAGTTGGATTTAGTATGTCAACCAACCTGAGCCTAAACTCAAGGTGATTACTTACTCTCATCCCCTTCAAGACTTATTGCAAATTTTCTTTGGTGATTAGTGATAGAAGATACATTGTTTAGTTTAGTGTCTTCATTAGAATAGAGGCTTCTAATCCTAAAAATAAAGCAGGGTTTGCTTATTTATATTGGTAACATGGGGGTCCAGAACTCTTCGAGCACCTAACTATTCTCCAAATGGAGAAGGGCAAGCATTCATTGGGGCACGTATAGGACACTTGATTTAAATACTTCTTGACATAGCATTCATCCCATGACATAATGGCTTGATAACTTTTGGCCATAACGCATAACCTAATATAACCATCCAAAAAATAGCCCAGCATAGATCTAAGAAATCTCAATGGAAAATTGCTTTCACTTTGGTTCTACCAACTAGAGCTGATTCTTTAACTTAATAAATCTGGAGAAACTCAGTAGCCAAGAAAGTTAGTAGTGAGATGGTCCAGAGAAGGTTTGTGTTCCTGAGTTGGTGAGGTGATGAAAGAAACAAGGGACCCCTTTTTCTGATACTTTTAAGGACATTGCTCTTAGCATGATTCTATACCACTGTGAGACTGTTCGTATATTTACATATATTTATTTTTGTTCTTGATAATTTGCATTCTTGATAAAATACTTGGTATAGTATTTGTGGTATTAAACCTGTTTATTCACTGATATATTTCCAACAGGAAAGACATTTACCATTTCATCCTATCTAGCAATCAAGTTCCCAACAGATAGGCCCATGAGTACAGAATGTGGCCAACAGCTTTGATGCCCCTGAAACTGAAATTCTACATTTTGATTGAACAATGAGAAAAGAAGTATGAGACATGTACGTAAAAGTGAGATTTTAGGGACTAAATTATGGTAATCTCTAAATCGTAACCTTTGTACATTTAAAATACCATTTTTCAAAGCTTAAAAACAATATTTTTCTACGATTGGGAGAATGAACTGTAAAAGAGAGTAAGAGCAGATCTCTGTGGAAAACCCCAAAAAAGGGAAGAAAAACCACAGTGGAGTAAAGCATTGAACTTCCTTACTCCGAGAAAGACTATTTTTCTGGATACTAGGAAAAGATACTAGGTGATGCTTTCTACTAACCCTTTTCCGTGTCCTTTTGTGAATTGAAAAGCTATTGGGTTTCTTTGTTGAAGAAGAAAAAATTAATTTAGTTATGTAACTCAAATGGTAGAACAACGAGGATTGATACCTCACATATCCACATTCTTTCTCTGTGTCTAGAATTTGACTAAGTGTACCCTTTCCAGTCCACAAAATTGAGGATTTCAATTTTAAAATTTTTTAACATTAGTTGAAAATGGTTTCCCCTCCGAATTTCCTTTCATTAAAAAAAAATTAAGAATAAGAAATTTGGGTGAGTATTCCTATGCTTCCCGTCCAAATATGTAGGATAGCAAACAAAAGGTTTCGGCCTTAACGAATATGGTGAGTGAAACAAGAAACATTATCTTAATGTTGTCTTTTGTCTTGAACTCCCTCACTTTCTTTGTGTCCACAAATGAACTAAGTATATCCTTTACCCTTTCGACTTCACCAAGCCATGCATATATTCCTCTCCTCCACACACACACACACACACAGAGATGAAGCCTAAAGCAGTAGTGGTGGGAGGAAGCATAGCAGGAGTGTCATGTGCACACACTAATCTTAGCTGGGTGGGATGTTGTTGTGCTTGAGAAAACTTGCGGACCCATTAAGGGAAGTCCCACCGGAGCTGGACTCTCGCTCGACCCTCTGGCCCAGAGACTCATTCAGTCGTGGCTTGATGATCCAGAGTTTCTCTACTCTTTTTCCCCACTTCGCATTAAACTGCTTTATCATTTTGCTAACAATGCTGCACAGACTTGACCTGCTATAAATATAGGGGGAAAAAATTCAATACTTGAGTCCCATTCTATTTTCAGATAACTTGCAGAATTTCATTTATATGAAACCACGTTACAAACTTTGATTAATTAAGGTTGCGTTTGGATAGCTTATTTTTTGCCAACTTATTTTACTATTCAACTTATTTTTATTACTATTTATGGGCTTACCGTACTATTTCAGCTAACTTTTATCTTTATTTATTGTACTTTCAGCAAAATAAGCGGATTCCAAACAGAACCGTATTGATTATTGTTTGCAAACAGAACCAAGCAACAGACAAATAATTTCTCACCTGAAAAATTACAGACAAATAAAGGACATCAAAATCATAATGCAGTTTGTTTTCAGGCCACCTTAACCTCATTGATTATTGTTTGCAAACAGAACCAAGCAACAGATAGTGAGAAGAAGATCAGCTGGACATTGACAAGAGATGAGAACTTCAACTTCAGAGCAGCACATTGGGCTATCTCCATGGCCTTCTTTACAATGCGTTGCCTCCAAACATACTTTTATGGGGTCACCTTTTCCTCTCTTTCTGCATTTCTGATGACAAAAAAACTGTTGAGATTAAGGCTAAGGTTCTACAGACTGATGAGGAAATCGAAATAGTGGGAAATTTACTTGTTGCTGCAGATGGGAGCTTCAGTTCTATCCGCCAGATTTTTCTTCCTGACCTTAAATCGAGGTTTCTAACTAAAAAAGAGTGAAAATTTGCTTATTTACTATTTTTTTTCTTGATATCTTGATTATGAATTTGATTTTTTTTTTCATTAAAATATTCATTTAAAGGTATTCAGGTTGTTGTGCATGGAGAGGGGTTTTTGATTTTTCAGGAAAAGAGAATGCAGAAACTGTTACTGCCATCCGGAGGGCATATCCTGAACTGGGGAAATGCTTGTACCTTGACTTAGGTTCTGGCACTCACAGTGTGTTTTTTGAGCTTCAGAACAAAAGGCTTAACTGGATTTGGTATGTCAACCAGGCCGAGCCCAAACTCGAGGTGATTGCTTATTCTCATCCCCTTTTAGACTAATTGCAAATTTTCTTTGGTGATTAGTGATAGAAGATACATTGTATGGTTTAGTGGCTTCATTATAATAGAGGCATCGAATCCAAAAAGTAAAGCAAGGTTTATTTATTTATATTGGTAATGTGTCTAGAACTCTTCGAACACCTAATTATTCTTCAAATGGAAAAGGGAAAACATTCATTTAGGCACACATAGGACACATGGTTTAAATACTTCTGAACATATAATTCATCCCCTGACATGGTGGCCTGATAGCTTTTGGCCATAACACATAACATAATAGAGCCAACTAAAAAATATAACCAGCGTAGATCTAAGAAATCTCAATGAAAAATTGCTTTTGATTTGTTTTTGCCAACTAGAGCTGATACTTCAACTTAATAAATCTAGAGAAACTCAGTAACCATGAAAGTAAGCAGTGAGATGGTCCAGAAAATGCATCAAGAAGCAGAGAAGGTTTGTGTTCCTGAGTTGGTTAGACTGATGAAAGAATCAAAGGATCCCTTTTTGAATTTCATATATGATAGTGATCCCTTGGAACAAATCTTTTGGGACAATGTGGTTTTAGCTGGAGATGCAGCTCACCCCACAACTCCTCACGCTTCAAGAAGCACAAACATGTCTATTTTGGATGCAGCAGTTTTAGGAAAACTAGTTGCATACTCATGCGTTGCGCGGGAAAATTTAAGATTGTAATTTTTTTTTCTTTTTTGTGAAGTAAAAAATGAGAATAGTAGTAGAGACTTATAAGTAATAGTCCCAAATCCATCTCAAAATGATGTGATTATATTGTAATAAATAATATATATTTAGTAAGTTTATTTATTTATTTTTAGAATCAACAATAAGTAAAGAAGTCTATATCTTGATTTTTTCTTGCAAGGAAACATGTTGCATTTTACTTTCAATTATTATAAATGGTAAGATATTAATATAGTGAGATATGCATCAAATAAATCATAATTAGAACATGCAAATAAATCATAATTATTTCAGATCGAAGCTAACATTATTTTGTATTTTTGAAGAAGTTAATGAGCAATTTATACACACTTTGTTTATTAAACCAACATATAACAATTTATATTTTGATAGCCACTAAACTCATTTATGAGAATCAACTATTACAGAATTTTTTCTCCCCAATTTAATAAACATGAAATTTTGAAGCTAAATGTTCAGTAAATCTTAATCAATCAAGAAATAACACAAAAGGGGTAGAGGAAAGCAAATGTATTCATGATAGAATTGTTTATATATATTCGTATTTGTTTTTGAATACCATGAAATCATTACATTTTGTTGAGTTATTGACAGATTCATACATTTAATATTCTTGTTCACTAAAAGATTCTTGTAGTAGCTCTATAATTGTATCTTGTTTGATCTCTTCCAGGTCTTCAGCTTTAGCCCAAATCACAACATATAAACTAATGATCATGAAAAATGAACCTAGCGAGATGAAGCCAAACATAATTTCTAAAATTTATCAAATCAACCAAGAAAATAGTAGGAGATGAAAACAAAAGAAAACTTCAAAGAATCGCAGACTTGTTTGTGGAGCACCAAGCCAAAAAAAAAAAAAAAAAAAAAAGTTTAATTGCAAATCCAATTCATATTGTGGTGTAAAATATGATAATAGTTGTTAAATATGTCCTAGTAATTAAGAAGGAAGAGAGAAACATCTTGAATAATAAACTATCGCATGTGAACAATAAATGCAATAAATTATAAATTTTTCTACAAGAGTAATGCATTGCTAATTGTAGAATTGCCAAAGAAATTATATGTATATAGTTGGAACACTTGCTAAAAAGTGACATATGTGAAAGTAAACAGAATTTTAGTGACCAAAAAATAAAATACTGTAACAGAATTTAATTAGTAATACCAGCATCATCACCCAAAATGACCAGAAACAACTATTTACAAAGAAAAATAGAAAACCCAACAGCCATTTATCACTTATTATCCTAAAGAAAAAAAATTATGGTAGTAATTCTGTGTTTAATGGATTTGGTTCTCTGAGATTCTAATCAATTCAAGAACTTGTGAAGTTTATGTAGATGAATATAAGAAAAAGTATAAAAGAAATATATATTATATTGAGCAGGTCAATCATTTTATGAAATAGAACAGCATGGTTTAGTTGCTTTTCTAATTTATTTATCTATTATGTTTTTGTATATTTAAGGAGTATTATATATTGAAGAGCAACAAATCATAGCTAAATTGAACTCATAATAAGAGATAAATTTAAGCTAAATAAGGTACGATGATTTAATTCATGTAGAATGGTACAGTCATTAAGCTCTATTTTAATAATTATAATGAACATATTGAACTCAAAATAAGAGATAATTAATTTTAAGCTCTTTTTTTCCCTTGAGAATGAGATAAGTTTAAGCTAACTGAGGTGAAGAAATATGATTTAATTCATCTTGGACTGCACAAATTCATTATATATATATATATATATATATATATATGTTATCTATTTGTCTAGCACGATTTGAATTAGGTTGCAGGATTTCCTAAGAATGAGATTACATCAAGTTATATGCTTTAGTTGAGAGAATTTTTAATTCCAAAGTAAAGGAGGTGTAAGTATTACCGTGGAAAACATAAAGCAATATTGTGTGCATATTCATAGTCATAAAATGGATGTGAACTCAAAATAAGAGATAATTAATTTTAAGCTCTTTTTTTTCCCTTGAGAATGAGATAAGTTTAAGCTAACTGAGGTGAAGTAATATGATTTAATTCATCTTGGACTGCACAAATTCATTTTATATATATATATATATATATATATATGTTATCTATTTGTCTAGCACGATTTGAATTAGGTTGCAGGATTTCCTAAGAATGAGATTACATCAAGTTATATGCTTTAGTTGAGAGAATTTTTAATTCCCAAGTAATGGAGGTTAGTATTATCCTGGAAAACATAAAGCAATATTGTGTGCATATCCATAGTCATAAAATGGATGCAATAGTTAAACATTGTAAGTGTCCCAAACCTATTTCCTTAAAAATTATAAATGGTAAGAATTAGAGATTAGATCTTAAAATAATAAATAAATAAACCTTTAGTATGTCTAACTCACCATAATGTTATTTACATTGTAATTTGTAGAAAAATTAATGAAAAAACCATATATATATATATATATAAGATATAATCCCAACTACAAAGAAAAAGAGAAGCACAATACCTATCAATCATAATACTTTGTTTCCTCTTCCAAGGTATCCTAAGAAAGAAATTATAAATTAGCATAGATGTAGATGAGATTAAAGGATTTTAGCAAGAATTTATGTAGTACTTAATTTAAAAAATTAACAAAACCATTCATAAAATAAAAGAAACAAATGGGAGGCAAGAGATTGTACTAAAACAAAACATGAAATTAGCAAGATAGTAATGTATTTCGATGTGATGGAAGCGATATGGTAAATTGCAATCAAGGAAAATAGCCATTACTCAAAAGAAGAAGTGGAAAACATTTACAAAACACCAAAATAAAACAAAATAAAGGGAAGATCAAGAGTATTGTTAGCTCATTGAAACACTTACCAAATTGTGATGATGGATTTTGGTTGAATAACAATCTCTGATCAAAGAAATCCCATCTCAATCTCAGTAAAGAAAGTCCAGAGTTTATTGGTGGGTGTATTTTCTTTTATTTTCTTTGTGGGTGTGTTTTCTACTACTTTGTTCATATGACAATTTATTTTGTCATAATGCACTTTGGAATAATTTAATGTTCATATGATCGTTCAAGAGAATGTGTAAGGTCATAAATTCATAATGCAATATTGGATTTTTTTTTTTAATGACCAATATTGAATATTTTAATATTTAATATGTTCAGTATTAAATATATAATGGTAAATATATTGGAGTTTAAATATGGATTGATGCTAGCAAAGTGGTATATTGAGGATAATCCCACAATTTTTAGCTCTATGTCACATGTTTGATAAAATGCTTTTTTTTTTTTTGAGAGATAATTACAACATGCTGCTATCCTTGTAGCTCAAACCCTTTCCCCCCTAGACCTACTAGTACTTTGTGCATGGAGAGGTACCAATTCAGCTACAAGACCTTTGGCGTTTGATAAAATGCTTATGAGAAGGGTTAACAAAAAAAAGAAAAAGAAAAAAAAAAGGATGGTATGTCTATTGAAGAATTCCTACTTTTTTTTTAATTTTTTTTTTAATATATATATAGCGTATTTTATGACTACATGTTTTCAGTGATAATGATAATAGAATTATTATAGTTGGTAAATTATATGTATTTAATTATTATTTTAGAATGCGTAAAGTCATCGTTAGAAATTTAGATGTTAATATTTTAAGAAAATATGTCATCTTAAAATAACTAACTTCTGAGGGAATTCCACCATGGAAAGAGTTACTTGCAAAGTCAAGAAATTAAAGGAAAGAAAGATTTCCAATGTGGGGTGATATGGTGCTTGCCATATTTTTGTTTTGCAAGTCCAAACAGATGACTCTTTGGTGTTTGTTGCTGTAAAGTTGAATTTAATCAACCATCTTGTTGGCTGTATTCCGTGCCAAATTTGCTTGTAATTCAGCATATATAAACTCTGTATTTAGGTGGGAATCATGTAAGGGTAGTGTGTGAGAGAGTGTAAAGATATGCGCAAGAACTGTGCAGTGAAGTAGGGACTCGCGACTGGATCTCGCGGGTGGCTCGCGACTGGTAAGCCGCCAGAAGATGCACACGAGTGAAGCATGCAGAGAAGCTGAACCGTCATGCCAGTTGTAGCACAACAAGACAAAAAGTCCAGACTGGCCATTCAGTTAGCTCACGGCTTGAACTCGCAACTCAGTCAAGTCGCGAGGCCAAGTCACCAGCCAGCTCTGTTTTGAAAAAACTGACTCTTCGCGTTCCTTTCTTACCCCAGTATAAATACCCCTTATACTCACGAAATGTAAAGAGTTTTTAGAGAAAATTTTGAGAGAGAAATCTTAGAGAAAAACAAGATTGACTCATCCACAATCTTTACATAGAGACTCTTCAAATTCCTCTACTCTCACCCTCTCCATTGTTACATCCTTGAGAGATTCTTGGTCAAATCCTTTTCTCACCATCCACACATCTGTGAGAAGGCTTTTTGGTGCTTTAGGAAGCAATTAGGAAGGGATCAATGGTTATTGGTTGATGCTATGGGTTATAGCGAAACCTGGTAAGCTAGAAAAGACAAAGGTTCGACGTAACCTCATTGGAGCAAGAAGCTTGGAGGGCTTAGGTACACTGGGTGGATTAGGCTTGGAGGGTCTATTGCTGTTCATGTATCCCAACTACATTTTCTAGTAGATTATTGACCGCTTGGAGGGCGGCAGTGATGTTTTATGCCGAGGGTTTCGATTTCCTCTTCGATAACACATTGTTTGTGTTGTCCTTGTATTTGCATCTTTTTTCCCTTAATCTTTGTCATTTAATTTCTGCTGTGGATGTGATTTTAATTGTTTTAGATTGTTTATCAATTCTGTTATTAGCTTATGT
This sequence comes from Quercus aquifolioides, assembly GCA_019022515.1. Classification (NCBI taxonomy): domain Eukaryota; kingdom Viridiplantae; phylum Streptophyta; class Magnoliopsida; order Fagales; family Fagaceae; genus Quercus; species Quercus aquifolioides. The sequence goes on from CM032333.1 coordinate 44,884,992, forward strand.
TCATTTTCCGTACATATATTGTTTGACATTAAGCTTGAATTGATCATTTTGTAATTGAGGGTCTAAACGTTCATAGTGTTTTATACACTATTTGAACTTTCAGTTGCCACTAGTGACCCCCAACCCACTGGCAGAAATGGAAAGATTCATTCCAAGAAGCCAGGACACTGAGAGGGCTATCTATGTGGGACTTGAATTTGAGCAGTGCAAGTTTATCAGTCTCATTTGAAAGTGTGGTAGCTAAGGAAAATTTTAAGATTGATATGGAGAGGAACAGAAGAAAGATGGCACGGAAGGTTAGTGAGAAGAGTGATGTTGTACTCATAACTGGATGCTCCATCTGGGAGGAAGAAAGAAGCTACTTTAGAGAGATGATGAGATAGGCAGGGAACTCTCACAAGAATATATAGAGAACAAACTAAACAACCTTTTAGATGGGTACTGCTCATACTAATTAATCTGTGATTCCTACAAATGATGTGGATTTGATGTGAGTTGTCTGCTTACTCTATTTTGCAATTCATAATATATTTTGAAAATTTTCCACGTAAGTTGTCTATTGTCGTTAGTTTTAACTCTGTAGTCAGTCTTTTTTGCTCAAATTTTAAAAGATAATGTACCTCATAAAATTCTCAATGAAAAAGAGTAAAATTAGAGATATAGTAATAAACACCAAATTATCTATGTCATATATGTAATAAACATTATATCTTTATATATTATCTTTATAATGCAATATGATAACATATATAAAATCAAAGAAAAGAAAAAAAATATAACAACTTAAAAAAAACAAAAACCAAATTACATCAACCAAAAGTAGAGTTCTTAAGAACACAAATATTAATCAATCTAAAGTAGAGATGCAAGAAAAACAATCTACCAAAAAATTAAAAAAAAATCAAGAGAGAGAGAGAGAGAGAGAGAGAGAGAGAGAGAGAGAGAGATAACCTTTTGTGTAGGAAAACTATGCATAAAATGGGAGAAAGAATTACAAATAAGAAGATGGGAATAAGAAAAGCAAAAAATAAAAATAAGATAAAGTGATAGAGAAAAAGTGATATTAGTAGTGGGGAGATAAAAAGGTGAAAAATAAGAGAGAGGAAAATGGGAATGAGTGGATGATGTGGCTCAACTGGAGCGTAGCAGCAACAATTGTTACGTTTCAGCTTTTAGATATATATAGATATATATATATATATATATATATATATAGATATAGATTATTGGGCCTGGTCTAAGGCCCCGTTCGTTTGGGGTGAAAATAGGGAGGATGGAAAATAGAAAGAGGAAAATAGGGTGGAAAATGCTATTTTCCACTGTTCGTTTGGGGAAGGAAAATAGGAAGGATGGAAAACTGGAGAAAAAATTTTCTCTCCTGGCCCACATTTTTTTTTCCTCCTAAATTGGGAGGAAAACTTGGGGGAGAAAAGTGCTAGTGTAGACTTTTCCACAAATGCCCTTCCCAGGTTCTCTTCTCTCTCTCTCTCTTTTTTTTTTTTTTTTTTTTTTTTTTTTTTTTTTCAACGTGATGTTCTGTGTGTTTTTTTTTTCCTTTTTTTTTTCCAACCTGACGTGCTCTTTTTTTTTCCTTTTTTTATTTCAACGTGACGTGCTCTTTTTTTTTCAACGTGACGTGCTTTTTTTTTTTTTTCAACATGGTGTTCTCTTCTTCTTCTTTTTGTGGTTTTTTTTTTCCTTATGACATTAATTTTTACATTATAATAATAAAAATAAAAATAAAAATTTATATATATGATGTTGTAAATTTTATATTATTTAATGGGTACAAATAAATCTATTTCTTACATAATATGTAACAAGGGTATAATAGTCAATTTATATAAATTACATTTTCCATCCTTCCCTTTTTCTCTCCAACCAAATAAAAGAGTTTTCCACCCTCTCACTTTTCCACCCCATCAACCGAACACACAAGAGGGAAAACTAAATATTTTCCATCCTCCCATTTTTCCATCCTCCCACAATTTTCCATCTTCCCACTTTTCCACTCCTCCAACCGAACGGACCCTAAGTGTCATCAGGCTATAAGGTCTTCCCAAACAAACAGTTTGAAATAAGAAAACCCAACTTTACTTTCTGTTGATTTTCAAATTGGATATGATTTTGTGTCTCCAAATTGGATCTGATTTTGTGTTTCTAATTTGGATTGGTGGGTTTCCAACTTGGAGATTGGTGTTGACTTTGTGAACAAAGAGGATGCAGGTCTGTTGATTTTGATTGGTGTACGTTGGGTTCAAATTTTTGTGTTCAACTTCTAGGTTCGGTTTCTAAGTTCAATTTTAGATATATAGATTTGTTGATATTGGTTGATTATTGTTTGAACTGAATTTTGAATTTTAATGTGTTTGGTTGTAAAGAAAATACAAGAAAAACAGAGAAAAGAAAAGAAAATAAGGATTAATTTGCTAAGAACATGAAGAACATGAATAGTCACGTTTTGGGAAGAAGAACATGAACATGTCTTCCGAAATATTAATAAAAAGAAAAGAAAAGAAAATTTTATTTTATTTTATTTTTTAAAATCAAGTTTAGAATTTTATTTTAATTTTTTTCTAACGTGACTTTTTTTAATATTTAAAATTCTGACATGGCATTATTTAAATGGTAAATTAAAATTTTTATTATTATTTTAATGGCCATGTAAGTGTTGTAGTTGCCAATTGTGCATTCCGTTTGTCACATAGGCAATTTCTGTTAATGAGATAATGGTAGAGACTAAAATGGAACGTGTTTTTCATTTTAGGGACCAAAAGCGGTAAAATAAAAAAGTAAGGACCAAAATAGAAATGACCCCAAAATGTAGAGACCAAAAGTGCATTTACGCCTTTATAAATTAGATTGTCAAAATAAAAATTATATATATATATATATATATATATATATATATATTTTGCTACAAAATAGAACCACTAATCGATATTAGAATTCCCCTTATCAAGACATAAAACTTTTTTTTTTTTTTTTTTTTTTTTTCAGGTTTCTTTTCTTCTAAATTCTAATATATATATATATATATATATATATATATATGTATTTTTTGGTATTCGTTTTTTATTTTATTTTATATAATAATTGAAAATTTTCGCGATCCATCCTAAATATGCGGTCAACTGAAGGAATTCCAGTATTTACTACTTTAATTAATCTTTATATCATTAAGCTCTTCCAGAACACTAATTTAAGAAGGGTCATGCTAACGAGTGCCCTTAGGGTACTGGTTAATAATCCAGTTAAGGAAAGTTTTTATGGGAAAATAAAAAAAAGTAATTAATGTCCTGACAGCTTTTTTCATTTTCCATAAAAATAATGTCAAAACTTTCCTAAAATGGATTGTTAACGAGTGCCCTAAGGGCACTCGTTAGCATTTTCCATTTAAGAAAAAAAAAGGCCTAAGAATAGTTAAATCTCGAGACTGGTTGAGTTGGCCTGCTCACCCCCACTACCAGACAAAAACAAAAATCTAATTTCTGTCGTATAATAAGTAAATTAATAAACTTACAATCTCAGTTACCCCCAATTAATTATAGAGCATATATAGCTGCAAATAATAATTAATTACACTTATGCAGCAATGGATCATTAATTAATAATCGCAGATACATAAAAACCATTGTATTTTTATAGTCCAAGCAAGCCACTCTTTTTTTTTTTTTATTTGAGGAAACCACTCTTTTTTTCTGGTCACTGACAGAGGCAAAATAATAAATAGGTACACAAAATTCCAAAACTACCCCCACCAAAACCCAATCAATAATACCACATTTCAGCCGCCTCCTTCCCCAAACTTTTTATGCTCTCTCTCTCACCATGAGATAACTGATCAGTAGCTTAGTTCAAGTAAACTGCCCTCAAAACCGACCGACCCGAACCGAACCGATTCTCTATTTCTATCTCTCTCTTTCTCAATTCTCAAACTCTATCGTTTCGTTCTGATTTCGGCTGCTGAATTGTTTGCTGGATCTTCAGGACAATGGGTACGCTGTTTCGTTCTTCCCACACTTGTTTTCGTTCTTATTGTTATTCTACTCTTACTGCTGCTGCTGCTGCTACTACTTCTACTAGTATTGCTAGTGCTAAAAAAAACCCAAATCACAATCACAATCAAGATCAATTCTTGAAATCTGTTAGAGATCAGTGCAGATCTAGAAGCCTTAGGAATGTTGATCATGCCTTAGACCTGTTTGATACAATGCTTCACATGCGCCCTTTGCCTTCCATTGACGATTGTAATGCCTCAGGGCTTATTAATACGGGTTTTGATGAGCCTCCAACAATCTGACAACTAATTGGTAACTGTCTGAGGCATTGAATCTTCTTATTAATGACTCGTCTGCCCTCATCCATGCCGTAGCAAGGTGGATAAATATGCTTGATGAGGTCGTCTAGGCAAGAGAGTTTGTCGGTCCCATCAACTGCCCCCCTAGGTTTTGTGATCGTCGTTGCGTGTCATGATGACCACCAGAAGGTGAAAGCTTTTCTGCCCAGACATGGCTCTTGGGATCTCGTTCCGCATTTAATGCATAGTGGTGGCGCCATACACATCGTGGCCATGTGGCATGTTCTGACTAGTGGAGTTAATGCCCCATTTGTGTGACTTTTGGGTTTCCCGTTGTTTTTCAGTTTTTTGTGCCTAGTTTTTAAACTTCCTTTCTTTCCTCTTTTCCCCTTCACTTTTCCCACTCTTTCTCAATTATTGCTCTGTGCTTCTTCTTCTTCAAGCTGTTCTGCCCTGTGGTTTTCTTGAGCTTTTGCTTTCTATGGTTGCTTTCTTTGAGATATTTTTTTTCCCCCTCCTCCTTTACTCTTTATAGTTTAGATAAATTGCATGGGTTTTTGATTTCCTTTTTTGTTTTGGCTTTTAGGATTTTCTCTCTCTTTCTTTGTTTTTAGGGGCTCCATGGTTGGTAGCTCTGAAGTTAGGATAGCTTGTCCCTCTATTTCGTTACTTTTTGCGCATTTGGGGGCTTCTTTAGGTGTTTCCCGTACCTTTTCCCCTTTAGTTGAAAGTTTTGTCTTTAAGGGTAGTAGCCTAAGCGTAGTGTTGGCTAATTTGTTCTCCTTACTTCGTCAGTCAGTTGATTGGTTCGAGGATTTAGTGAGTGAGAGAAGAGAAATGTTGGAGGTGAGATCTAGTGAGCTCGAGACGGGGTTGTCGTCTAGTGACAATCCGGTGGAGGTGGAGGAGGACAATGCGGCTTTTGGCCCATGAGAGATTAGGGTTTTTCACGCCCTTGGGGAGGTGTGTGGCCTGGACACCGAGGCGCTCTCCAAGTTTAGGGATAGGTTCCAATTCCCTGAGAGGGTTAGGGCTCGTCTTCCTCATGGGGAGGAACGAGCTTGTCACTTTTCGCCCGGGGAGGTGTGCTTCTATGAGGCCGCTTTCCTATGTGGGCTTAGGTTCCCTGTCCACCCCTTCATCATGGAGCTTCTAGGTCATTTCAACATTGCTCCCGAGCAGCTTATGCCAAACTCATGGAGGATAGTGATCAGCTGTATGCACACAATATTATATATATAAAAAACATTTTTGAAAAATGTCACTGGCCGGTTTTGTTTTGAGTCTAACTTCAATATGAAAATTAACTGAATATACTATATTTTTTAGAGACTGGTGGATTCATTGTTGAGCATTTACATATTTTACTCATTACACACATAACCCAACATGTCTGTATATAGCCTTTAAAATTAGCATCACCAATTGACTTTATCAAAGATATGTGCATAATAAAATACACAAATCTGTCATGTTTGAGGATAATAGAAAAATTGTGATAGAACAACCTTTTAATTAACAGTAATCACTCCATAAGGTGTTCTTGATTGGATCCAATTCAGTGTATATACTTGTTACATTACACACACTTGTCTGCTTAAAGTCACTACCTCAATGATGGAGTAAATCATCTTATCATATAGCAGCACAACAAGTATAGGCTTCAGTGGTAATATTCAATTAATATTCACAACCTAGAACAATTTAATAATCAATGAAAAATCATTACTCCCTATCTATGGTTCCTTAACTATTAGCATGATTTTTCTACATAAGTGACATCACATGCCACATTTAAACAATAAAATATACCTATAAAAATTATAAATGTGAAAATAAAATTTTATTATCAAATAAAAATGCATAGTATTATTTTTGAGGGCACATTATTCTAACATCATCAACATAAACATCCAATCAATTTCATCCTAAACAGTTTTAAAGCAATTCCTCTAAAAACCTAAACAAATTTAAAGAAATTATTTAGAACCCAAAACACATTTAAAACAAAACCCTAACATAAATTCACCAATATGTAAGGTAGAATACCTTACCTTGCGAAAGTGACAAATTCACGGCGGCAGAGCGAAAGTGAGAGATGAAGATGGGAGACACTGAGATAGATGAGAGATAGTGAGGGAGGAGAGCGAGAGAACCTTCAGTATTGACAATGAGAAACAACATGACGGTTAGACATGGCAAAACGGGTGGGTCGGGTCGGGTCAATCGGGTTGCGGGTCAAACGGGTCACGGATCAAAATGGGTCATTTTAAGCAGGTCAAAATTGGGTTCGGGTCAATTGGGTTGCGGGTCAGGTCGGGTTGACCCGTATTTTTCACATGAATTTTTTATTTTATTTTTATTTTTATAAAGAAAACAATATGTATCTGTCATTTGGAAAGTTATGCAACAAATTACTTGATATAAAATGCATTATTTTGAATTCACCACTTATATCAAGAATGAACTCAATTAAACTTATTAATACTTATTCAACAATTTTAAAATTATACAAATCCTAACATTGCTATCTAAAACAAAATAACACAAAGATAAGTAAAACAAATACACAAGTTTTATTTCTACACAATATCAACATTCCAAATATAAAACAAAATTACAAATGACTTATTGGATAACTCATTTGATAAAGAATAAAAATATATAAGAAATTTACAATCTTGAAAATTAATTTTATAATCTATTATCAGTTGTGGTTGACACTCTATTTCAATTTGAGATATACTTTAAAATTTGATTGCTTACTTATTTATACATGGTCTCTTTTATGAATATCATATTATTGTTAAGCAACACACACTCTAGGAAATATCATAATTTATTTTGAAAAGCCGTTTATTTTGGACATAAATTATTAAAAAATAGGTCTAAGTATTCATAATTTATGCTAATTTGATACTTTAGCTTCACTATTTTCACACTTGTGAATATTTCTCACATGTCTACAATTTTAAATATATGTTTTTAACTCTACTGTAACCAGATTATCTTGGCATGTACTTTGCTATTTAATATCTAAAAATATTTACTCATTACAGAATGTTCAACCATTTATTTTTCAATTAATTCGCATATAGTTATGTAAATGTATCAATTGTTTCCTTAAAGTTCACAATAAACAATTAAACCAATATTGTCTTAGTTTTACTATTTTTTTACCCAAAAAAAAAAAGTTTTAAAAAAATGGTTCGGGTTCGGGTTGGGTCGCGGGTCGGGTCGGGTTGACCCGCAAAAAACACGGGTCGGGTCACGGGTCAACCCGTTTTTGCTTCGGGTCAAAAAAATCGGGTTCGGGTCGGGTATTTTTCTGGTCGGGTCGGGTCGGGTCAAAAAATTCTAACCCGTTTTGCCATGTCTAATGACGGTACTGATGAGAGTGAGAAACAAAGGAGGGCTGATGAGAGTGAGAGATGAAAGTGACGAATGTGAGAGACAGCGGTATTGAGATGAGAGTGAGAGACGGAGGAGAGAGATAGTGTTTTCTTTTAACGGGCTATATATTTTCAACTAGAACTCGAGATTATAAAAGAATACTTCAATTGAATGATGAAGGTATGAGAGAAATTAATTTGAGTTATTTTTATGAAAAATCTGAAAAATGTGAGCAAGTGTAAAACAATCTTCAAAGGTCTATCCACTTGTATCATGAATAACTAACAACCAAAAATGAAAAATAAAATTAGTGTTATAAATTAAAAGAAAGAGTAAGGAGGAATACAGAAGTTTGTGGAAGATAATATGTGAATCTTTATTATTTAAGTGGTCAGCCTCATTCTACAATAAGCCAGTTGAAACTTTTCATCTATCAAAAGAACATCTTACAACCTTTCCAATAACACACATATATATAGGGCCTTCAAAGTCTGTAAAAGTCCAAAGAAGAAATGAATAGCATTATTTAATTGGCTATTGAATCGATGCGGTGAAATTTACCATAGTGATTCCATATATATATCCTAGAATTTTTATTTTTTATTTTTATAAGATTCTATTATGGGTTAAGACTATAAAAGTTAAATCAGTAATTTAACATGATATTAGAATAAGATATTATAAGTTTGACCCTTGGCTTTTTTTTTTTTTTTTTACATTCCCTTAAAAATGTTAAAAATCACAAGTGCTGGGTAACATATATTAAGAGGGAATTTAGGTCCACACGTGAGGAGTAGTGTTAAAATTATAGTTAAGTGATTAAATTCATATCTATATCTATATATTACTAAAAGCTGAAGCGTAGCATTTATTGTTGCTACGCTCCAGTTGAGCCACATCAGCGTCCACCTCATTATCTTTTTCTTTCCGATTTTCCTATAATTGTTTTTAACATTTACTTTTTATTTTATTTTAATATTTACATTTTTTCCAACCTTTCTTCATCCTTACCTTTTCATCTCCCCACTATCCTCTACATAAATATTATTATTCCTCTTTTCATCTCCCCACTACCCTCTACATAAATATTATTATTCTTATTTCTCTTCATCTTCCTTTATTTTGTCTTTTCTTATTCACACTCTCTTATTATAAATTGGTAACTATCTATTCCATTCTATGCATGGTTTTCTCTCACAAAAAAAGGTTCTCTCTCTCTCTCTCTCTCTCTCTCTCTCTCTCTCTCTCTCAATTTTTCGATGATTTTTTTATACATTCTTCTATTTATGCCAAATTATTAATCTTTGGGAATCCTTTCTTTTCTTTTTTTCTTCTTTGTTTTTCTACTCTAGAATCATTATGCTCATTTCTCACTTAATTTAATCGGGTAGTTTGTCAGAGTTCAAAAAAAGGTTCTCTCTCTCTTTCTCACTCAATTTTTCAATGAATTTTTTATACATTCTTCTATTTATGCCAAATTACTAATTTTTGGGAATTTTTTTTTCTACACTAGAATCATTATGCTCATTTTCTCACTTAATTTAATTGGGTAGTTTGCAGGAATTCAAGTAAAACCAGACAATAAGGAATTTTACGGCATTAGAGAATGCCTAAATATATACTAGCCAAAAGTTGAAAGTCAGCAAATTAGTGGAGCTATGATTAAGCTTCAAATAGGATTGATGGTATTGCCAATGTTCTTTAATTAGCATCCTTATTTCTATTTCTCTATATATGTTTCCTAGAATTAGTATTAGTCTCATTTTTATTTTCTCTATTATATTCTAGGTAAACCAAGAGTTCTTTAAAACTCCACATTGGTTAATGCCATTTAGATTTGTGTTTTTAAATTGTTTTTTTTTTTCCTTTTTAATTGTTAAATGTTACCCTTTTTTTGCTCTTTCTTATAACTCTAATTAATGTTGATGGTTCTTTTTTTTTTTTTGGTTAGTTAAGGTTGATGGTTCTTTCTTATAGAGAAAAGAAAAAATTGAAAACAATTGAATTCTATATAAACCTGTACCTAAAGGGGACAAGAGCCTTTGTTTATTTGATTAGAGACAATATATTAAAGGGGCATATCCTTTGGCCATTGCATTGCATTTCTTAGAGGTTAAAAAATAAAGCTTATCATTATAGGAAAACATTTTGGGTGGGGATAAGGGCGTCATTTTGTTTGCTCTAAGAGTAACAAAAGATCCTATCATAAAGGGAAGCCCACAATCATACCACATGCTTATTACACTAACCATGAGCACAACCCATTATTCTCCCTCACCATGTTTCTACTACATTTGCATTTAGCAACCTAAGATTAGAATTTATTCCCAATAGAAGACTTGTAGAATCATTCAATATAAATATTATGTAGTGAAATGTAATATATAAAAAGTAACAATTACTTCAAGCATTGTCTTTTTTTCAAAAAAAAAAAAAAAAAAAAGATTTTTACACTTTTTTTTTAATCTTTTTATCTCTACAAATATATCATTTTAATTATTTTTTTTTTTTTGTATTTCATTAATAATTTTTAAGGTGAATCATATTCTTCTAACTTTGTTGTAGTGTGTTACATTTGCTTAATATACAACTCATCTCTTAAGAAATAAGAAAATTATCATAATAATAAAAAATTATCACAAAGTTATAGTTAACTTAACCAAAATTAAAATAAAACTAAAGAAATAAAAAATATATTTTATAATAATTTATTAAGCAAAAAATTGGCAGGCATATTCAAATTTCTATTTCCAAAAACAACAAAGTATTAATCCAAACCAAAATTCAATCAAAATTATAAAAGGGAAAGAAAAGACTTTCTTATGGGAAATTAAAAAAAGCACAATCCTAAAACACATATTAAAAAAAAAAACCCATCAATCTTAATTTGAGTTATAAGAAAGAACAAAAATCTTTTATGTACAATTGTTCTCTTTATTGGTATTTATTGTTATATATTTTATTTTTACTTTTTTTTCTTCTCATCTTATGTTATTCAACATTTAAATTCAGTCACATCTTCTACACCATTAAATTATTTATATTTTCTCTCTTTTTTATTTTTAATAATTAAACATGGAATATTTTATTTAAATAATAAAATTATCCTTAAAAAATTGTACTCTTTTTTTAATTTTTTAATTTTTTTTTTTTTTACATTTACACTTTATCCAAGTTTTTTCCTTACCTTTTTCTTTTCATCTCCCCACTACCTTCTACCTTAATATCATTATTCATCTCCCCACATCTTCCATATCATTAAATTATTTATATTTTTCTCTTCTTTTTATTTTAAAAAATTAAAAATTAAAAATTATACTTAATTTCAATAAATAAAAGTGTCATCATAAAGTGGAGTAATACTAGGGACACACTCATTCTCAAACCCAATACATCAAAGAAAAAATATAACACAAAACAAATGCCAATTAGGAAACACTAAATAAATAATAAAAAAATAATAATGAGGATATCAAACCAAATATAATATAAAGAAACTAATAGTTACGGATATACTAACTTAAGGGTAGCAAAATTAAATGAAAAAAAAAAAAAAAAACAATGCAAATTTAATGTAATAATCATCATCAAATTTTGGAAAACAGTAGGTTGCCTATGGAGAGATGGTAAAGAAAAAAAAAATCAAATGTCAATTAGTAACTATTAATTGGAAAACAAAGAGGTTGTAAGGAGAAGTAAAAATAAAAAATAAATATGATCAATATGGAGAACATTAAAAACTTTACAGTGCAATAAAATCAACTATTACATTCACTTAAAAAATTGAATCAATAATCAATAATTATACACAATCATAGCAATATATTTAAACTAAAAACTAATCAAACTCTAATTCATAACTAAAAGGAGATGTTCTCATGTAATAATAGAAATTACATAAGAAATAAAGTTAGAAAATTTTAAAATCCCTTTTTTGACATTTCATTTAACTTTATATATATATATATATATATATATGTATGTATGTCTGTATATATATATATATATGTAATCTTCATACACAATTGCATTTAAAAATCTAATAAACAATGCTACATCTCATTTAACACCTCTGTTATGAAAATCATTAGCCAGTAAATATATGATAATAGTAAAAAATGTTATAAATGAAATTATGAAAAAAAAGTGATAAAACTAATTAGCTACTATCATTATGAAGTAGTAGTATATGATTTTGCACATCTAAACAAGTGGAATATATAGAGTTTACTTAAGGTATATGTAAAGATTCACATTAAAAAAAAAAAAGATATGTAAAGTTTTAAAAAATGTATATTCTATAAATAAATAAAAAGGTATATGTAAGGTTTTTATTAACTTAAAAGAAAATGAAAAATCAATTATTAACAACAACAACAACAACAACAACAATAATAATAATATAGGTGTAATTACATTCTCCTTCCTTGAGGTTTGAAGAAATGACACTCTACCCCAAGCTTGAAAGGAAAAAAATATTTTCACTCTTTACATTTGTTTAACCAAACTTTGTTTAATTAATATTAAAATATTGTGTATTAACCTGCCTGTGCTTAAGATAGGTTCCAAAATTATCCTTAATTTTAAAATTAAATTCTCTTATTTTAAAATTTTAAATTAAAGTGTATTTCAAAATATTAAGTAATGTCTTTTGCTTTTTTTTCCCCCCTTTATTTTCCTAATGAGTTATGGAGAGATTTGTCATTTCAAATATTTTCGTATTTTATAAATTTGTATTTTAATTCTAAAGTTATGAGTAATGTCTTTACTAACCATGGTTAAACATTTATAAACAAATTCTTAAATAAATTTAAAATATTTTGTTATTAATATAAACAAAATGGGAGAGTGTTATTACTTATTATCCCAAATATATTTAATAAGATCACCCTAAAAAAAAATTATCTCGCGCAATGCGCGGGTCTGCGACTAGTTTTCGTAATAGTTAAGCTTTTAGAAGACTCAGTAATTTAACAGCCGCTATGTCACGGGGTGGACACTATGTTAACAAATATTTAAACCGAGTGAATTCTTTCCCTTACCCATGAAATATTTAAATATTTGTTAACATAGTGTTCACCCCCATGACATTTGGCTATATGTGCCTAAATGAATGCTTGCCTTTACCCATGAAAATAAGCCTTGCCTTTTCAGCATCTAAGCCTCTATTCTTATAAAGCCACTAAACCATATAATGAATCTTCTAACACTAAACACCAAACAAAATTTGCAAGTAATATAGAATTGGATGTAACAAATGGGATGAGAGTATGCAATTACCTTCAGTTCAGGCTCGGGTTGGTTGATATACCACATCCAATTGAGCTTATTGTTCACAAGCTCATAAATCACAATGTGAGTGCCAGAACCTAAGTTGAAGTACAAACACTTTCCCAGTTCAGGATATGCCCTACGGAGGCCCACAATAGTTTCAGAGTTTTCATTTCCTGAAAAATCATAAATCCCTCTCCATGCACATTAATAACCAGAGTACCTTCAAAGGAATATGTTCATGACAAACTTCAAATTCATAAGCAAGATATCAAGAAAGAAAAAATAAATAGATAAATAAAGAAGTAAATAAGCAAATTCATTCGTTTTTAGTTAGAAACCTCAATTTAAAGTCAGGAAGAAATTTGTGGCGGACAGAAGAGAAACTCCCATCTGCTGCAACAAGTAAATTACCCACTCTTTCGATTTCCTCATCAGTTTCTAGAACCTTAGCCTTAATCTTAACAGATTTCTTGTCATCAGAAGTGCAGAAAGAGAGGAAATGGTGACCGGTTAAAACTATGTTCAGGGGCAATGCATTGCGAAGAAGGCCATGGAGCTCACCCCAATGTGCTGATCTGAAATTGAAGTTATCATCTCTTGTCAGTGTCCAGCTGATCTTCTTCTCACTATCTGTTGCTTGGTTCTGTTTTCAAACAAAAATACGTAAGGTTAATTAAGGTGGCACGAAAACTAACTGCATTTTGATTTTGAAGTCCTTTCTTTGTCTGTAATTGATCAAGTGAGGAAACTCTTATATAAAAACTTTCATGGTTTAATTTAAAGCGAAAAATTAAACGTTGGCAGGAGAATCAAGTGACTATTTGTCTAGGCATCACGAACACTTCATTTAGGATATTGTATCCATATTACTCCCATGTTATACAGGTGCCGTAATAGCCATTTTATGTTATAAATTTTCAAAAATTGCTTGTTTCACCCATGTCGTACCCATATCCATAATCATGTTCATGTTCATGTCTGTGCTTCCGAGCTGTTTGTAGTAGGGGTGGCGATTCGTCTTCGCGTGTAAGATTCGTGTCGTGTCGACTCATGAGTATTCGACTATATGGGTCAACCCTAATCCGACATGTTTATTAAATGGGTCAAGATAACTCAACCCTAACATAACTCATTTATTAAACGGGCCAGTTGTGTCGACTTATTTATCAGATTTTATCCAAAAAAAAAAAAAAAACTAATTTTAGTATTAACCAAATTGATATGAATTATGAATAAAACCAAACAAATAAATATTTTTAATATAAAATTTAGAACCAACAAATAACTGCAACACAAATAATCATTCAAAATTAAAGTATATCTCAATATCATAAATAATCAATCATAATATGTTAAAGAAAATAAACCACAACAATTAATAAGTTTTGATCTTGTAAGGAATCAGTAGGCTGCAACGCTTCAGCTTCAGTGGACAACAGCTGTAGTGAAGGCCTGCAAAGATGAAAACACTATCAAGGGTGACCGGGGTGGACCGGCCAAATACCCTCCGATTGCTAAGTTAGTTTCTCACAAGAATAAAATTCCAACTTTTTGGGAGTAAAAATCTCAGAATCTCATACCTTTGTTTGATTCAGACCGGTTCTTATATAGAGAACCTTGGAATAGTTATTGGTTTGGTAACTTCCCCAAGATTCGTGGGAATTAGTGCTTCCGGACATAACTTTTCCAATGGCTCTATGGGCAGCAACCGCTAGTGGAAGTTAAACACTTAGGAGAAATTGGTGGCGATGATCATGGGTTGATTAACCGCTCCAAGGCTTCTTCATATGTGAAGTAATTTAACAATTGAGAAATTCCTAAGTGTTACGTGGTCGTCCGTGGGCTTTACCTTTGGACAACTTCTTTGTCCACAAGTGATGTTGCGAGGTTGTCCATGTGCTTTGCACATGGACGACTCTTTTGTCTAGACCGTCTATGGTCATTTGGCTAACTGGTATGAATGGACGACTCCTCTGGACGAACCAGAGATGGTCTATTTTTGTTATCCCATCAAGTTTATATACCTAGGGTTTAAAGGGTATATTCATAAAATGCAATTTAATTAAATGGGTCAAAGAGATCAAACGGGTTCCATGTGATGGATACTAATCTAATCCGTTTATTAAACGAATAAGAAATGTCAACTCAAATATGACACTAACCTATTAAGTCTCAACCCATAATCTACTAATTTCGTGTTGTGTCATGTCGGATTCGCGGGTCGTGTCTAATTTTGCCACCCCTAGTTTGTAGTTGGCATTTCAGATTTTATTTTACTTTTTAACTATTTAACTAATGACAGTCTAACTATAGTTACTGTTGATTATTGTTATGGTCACAGTTCCTTGAATGAATTTTGTTACCAAGGTTTGAGTTTTTACTTTTTAACTATTTAACTAATGACAGTCTAACTATAGTTACTGTTGATTATTGTTATGGTCATAGTTCCTTGAATGAATTTTGTTACCAAGGTTTGAGTTTTTTTTCTTCTTCTTTGTTTAGCATGTAAACTCTATGCAGAATTGTTGACGAAATAGTAAAGCAATTTAAGTATAGATGTCAAAGTAGTAGTACGTACCAGATCAATATAGGGAATGGCATAGTGGAGTTGTTGAGAAGCTCTGGCTGACCAAGCCAAGACTGAAGTCCAGCACCGGTTGGGTTTCCCTTAATGGATCCACGCGTTTTCTCAACCACAACAACATCCCACCCAGCTAAGATAAGTGCATGCGCACATGACACTCCTGCTATGCTCCCTCCCACCACTACTGCTTTAGGCTTCATCTCTATCTCTCTATACTCATATTTGGAGGAATTCAGTAATATATAGAGGGAGTGGGGGGCTGGGGGCCATGCCACTCCTTAACTAACCACCCTTGGCAAACTGAAAAGGGTGGTTAGTTTGTGGACAGAGAGACAGTGAGGGAGTTCAAACTTCAATGCCAAGCTTTTTTGTTCTGTTTTGTTTTTTTGGTGCTATCCTATTTTTAACAACGAGCCTACGATTGTATCCAAATCCAAACTGAAAAGGGTGGTTAGTTTGTGGACAGAGAGACAGTGAGGGAGTTCAAACTTCAATGTCAGAGTGAACATGCTTTTTTGTTATTGTTTTTTTTTTTTTTTTTTTTTTTTTTTAGAAATAGAAGTCAACAAGCTAGGCTAACGTCAGTTGTAGATTTTTGCTTCACCAAATTAGATATAGGCCAAAATATTTTTTTGGTGCTATCCTATTTTTAACAACGAGCCTACGACTGTAGCCAAATTCACCCCTAATTTGGTAACTTGCTTGAGTGTTAATTTGTAGTTGAATTTCAATGCTTACACATAAACCACTACCGAAACTCAATGAAAAATAACTAAATAAATATACTAATTACAAGTTGATACTTATACATATAGTGGACTTTGGTATAGAGTTGAGTATGTCCTTAATATACTTCTTTTTATAAGATTCTAAAATTACAAACTTTTTTATAAATTTTTTTACAAACAAAAGTGGTTATTGAAAAAGTGTAGGGTGAACTCAATAAGAATCAATAAAAATTTGCTATAACAATAATTTATAAAAATATTATAATATAGTTGTAGTTATAAAATTACATTTTACTTTTGATTGTAATAGTAGACTTAATACTTAGGTAACGTTCTTTCTTAAAAAAAAATCATAAAAGATATGCACTTAAAGCATTCTCATTAGGTGTGCCAAATGCTAAATATTTGGCATTCAAAAACCTCTCATATGAGGTGTTCTAAATACCAATCAATTTGGCATGAATAAACAGTACTGTTCTAAATTTGAATCACAAATGCCATAAAAAAAATTATTTTTTTATTAATCTTCTCTCTCCTCTCTGTCATGTCTGTCACATTTTTTCTCCTCTCTCTTCTGCCGCCTCTCTCTTCTATGTCTCTCATCTTCTTCTCTTCTCTATGTCTCTCCATCTCCTCCCACAAATCTAATAAATCAACCACAACAAACGCATAGATCTAAAAATTAAAAACTAAATCCATAGATTTACAAAACAACCACACCACACCAAAATCCACAAATCTACTTGGTGGAACCAATGAGCACCACTACCAGAAATGGTGGTGGAGCTTCTGCCATGGCTGAGATGAGAGAGAAAGGAAAAGATTAAAAAATAAAAACTGATGTCTGGTTTTCTATTTTTTATTTTTACTTCTTGCAATGGATGGTGGTGGTTATAGATCTGGTGGTGGTTTTTTTTTTTTTTTTTTTTTTTTGTCTGGGATTGGAGCATGAAAGAAACGGACAGATTCAGGAAAAAAAAAAAGAAAAAAAAGAAGAAGAAGAGAGAGAGCAACGGTCAGAGAGGGAGTGGGGACGAGGAAGGGAGAGAAGAGAGAGAGAATACTTTACCGTGTGGCGTGTAGAGAGAGAGAAAGATAAAGTTAAATAAATAAATAAGTATTTTTACTTGTTTTTGTATATTATTTTAATGAGTTGGTAATATTATTTTAATGAGTCGAATCTTAAAATAGAAGATGTAATGTATAGTGTATTGTAAAGGAGTGTGTTAAAATTGATAAAGTAGTTTTTTGGTATGTCAAAATAGCATTTTTATATAACAGTTGATGTGAATACTCTTACATAACTATTACGTACATTTGGCGTCTGAACATACTTTTATGAGAAATGGTCAACAATAATTTTTTTTTTTAATAATAAATTCTATATGGTAAGTTATTATTAACGGTTACTAATGGATAAAAAAATAGTTTTAATAGTGTTTAGATTAGAACTAATAATAACCTATCACCTAAAATTTATCGTTAAAATATTGTAAATATAACACTTTTCTATTTTTATGCGTTTATTTTCCCATAAATGCTATTTTGGCATTTCATAACTTTTATGTCTAACATCCCTTTTTTCGTTAATGAAGCGGGGTGGCTCAAGGCTTGCGACTAAGAGCATCCACATCAGTCTGTGGAAATTTTTTTCCATTTTACAAGTCTAAAACTTACTTTTTCTATTTTACATACCTATTTTTACAAAACACCCACATTAGTTTGTTTATTATACACATTTATTCAAATAAAATATTCAGTTTTTTAACCCAATGTTACAGTGCTACAGTGCCGGGCAAAGTCATGCTACAGTGTCGGGGAGAGAGAAAAAACTATTAAAAATTCATATACACATGCTACAGTACCCGTGTAAATTTAAACGGGTACTGTAGCATGTGGATAATTTTAGAAGATTTTGCAAGATTTTAAACGGACTGATGTGGGTTGTTTTTGAACAAAAATGTATAAATTTGAACATTTTTTCTATTATACACACTTATACACAGACTGATGTGAATGCTAAGACCCCAAATTTTTAAAAGATTTCATCCAAAAAAAAAAAAAGCCTTCATTTCATTATAGAAAGGTCCAAAATTATAGAATGATGCCAAATATTACAATTTTTTTTTTTTGTTATAAATTACAAAAAAAAAAATTCAAACATTCATTTAATAGGTAGTTGAAATCCATCGATCACATTAATTGCCACCAGAGGCAAAGAGAGTGTGGCTAGGGGGGCCATGACCCTCTTGACTTCTCAAAAATCGTCCACTCTCTTGTATTTTTGGTATAAAAATATAATTTTGAACATAAATTTCAATAATAACCCCCTTAGATTTTTATTTATTTTTACTAAAAGCATGTAATGCATTTATATAGTTGACTGATTCATTTTTATTCCCTCTAATTACTCTTATGTCGTATATGGCAAAATATCCAAATACCACTATTTAGTAATATACCATTGTTCGTGAAATATTTAGTAATCTACCATTGTTTTGAAACTCGAGTTTCACATAGAATTAAAGTTTATGAAAATCAAGTTCCAAAAAAATTTGCCATGGTGGCATCCGCTAATTTGAAATTTAGAATTAAAAATGCCACGTAAAACTTGAGTTCCGTGTAATGTGAAACTTGATTTCAATAAAATTGAGTTCTTTGTGCCAAAAGGCGACCGTAAGGCATCAAGTCCATGTCAAATTGTCAACCTTTTTTCCAGTTCTCAACTATATATTACAAGTCATTGCAGTAAAAAATACAAAAACGTACACTGGGGCACATTTGTTGCCACTAGCAAAGCTAGGGAGGGGCCATGGGTGCATGACTTTTTCAAAAATTTGAATATTACCTTAAAATATACTTACCAAATTATAGATAATATTAAATTTAACCTACTACCCCCCCCCCCCCCCCCCAATAAAAAGGATTTTGAGGAAAAAAAAAAAAACCCTAATAGCTTAATCTCTCCTAAAACTGAATCTGACCTCCCTCAGAATTGAAAATGGCTCAAAAATACCCAAAAATATTAATACAAATAAATTAACAAAAGACAATAGCATTTGGCCCATTCTTTAACTCATAATCCCCACTAGCGGCTCTACATAGAGTCAGGATGGTCATTGGCCTGGGAATAATAATAACAATAATTATGTATAAATTTTTAAAATTTATGATTTTTTTTATCCTTAAAAAAATTGTGACAACCCTAAATTTATATTAGGCCCAACATAATTAAACTTTGGACAAAATTTGGCAACAAATTTGATTATAAGCTAAGACTACGACTCCATTCAATTTTTTTTTTTTTTATTTGTTGTGAATTTTGACAAATTCACCGTTTAATACATTTTCTTCTTATATCTTCCATACTTGCAAAATTTTAAGAAGACCAAAGATCAATAGCTATGTTATCAATCAAATGTTTAAATTTTGAGTTTTTGTAGTATAAAATTATATATAAAAAATAAGTTTATGAATTGAATATTAAATAACAGTTGATTGACATGAAATTTGACATGTGTTTTAAGAACATAGAAAACATGCAATTCAATGGTTAGATTTTCAAAATATGTAGCAATGTTAATTGGACAAGGATTTCTTACAAACATGTTTGTAGGAGTTACTGCAGATAGTGTTATGTGGCAGCTTGTGAAGCTAACATCTATCCTGGACCATGTGCATTTCACGTGACGAGCCAAAGTCACCAAATTCACTTAACCACAGTTGGCACTTAACTACAACCCCAACCCAAGTAAAACAAAACAAAATCCCAACCATTTCTCTTTGCCGGTCCACCACACACACTCTCTCTCTCTCTCTCTCTCTCTCTCACTTCACCACCATTTGTCGCTGCCATCATTTCTTGGTGGTGATACCTCGGTCAGGTTGGCTCAACTCAACAATATGCTCCTTTCTCTCTCCATTTAGTCTTAAATCTCTTACTAAAATGGGAAAAAAAAAAATTCTTTTTGGTTGTGATTGACCCATGGTTTAATTGGAAAGTATATGTGGAATTTGTGGGTGGATTTAGCTTTAAATATTTGATTTGGATCAAATTTCGTGTTTAGAACTATCAAGGTAAAAGAAAAGATTTATTTTTGAGAAGTTTGGCTTGAAATGGGGACAGAGAGTACACATGGGCCAGTTTGTTTCTTGTTTGAAAGACAAATTTGATTTGTAAACTATTGCAGAGGAAGTCGAGTTTTGCTGGTCCTAAGAAGGTATGTTGTGAGTCAGAGAGAATATTTTGGATGCCAATAAGTTTTTTTTTTTTTTTTTTTTTGGGAAGCATGGAGATGAAAAATTCGATATTTCTTTTGTTTTATTTGTTGTAAACCTTTAGCTCCAGTTTTCTATGTGAAATTCTTTTCCTTGGTTGCTTCATTCTAAAGCACTAAATCCCTTGTGGCTTTGCAAATATAAAAAAAAATGGTCTTTGTTGTTTTTGGCTATAATTTCTGATGTGGTCCACTTAGTAATCAGATTTGAGTATTGTGCATGCACATTGAGTCACGAATTTTTTCATATCTGAAAATATTTCCTCTTTTTTGTTTTTTTTTTTTTTTTTTGTTTTGTTTTGTTTTTCCATTTTTGTAAGAGAGTAAGAGTAATTGGAGAGAGAATGGATTAGTTGAGTCAAGCTCATTGATGGTGTTACTGCCAAGAATTGGCGGTGGCGACAAATGGTGGTGGAGAGAGAGAGTGAGGGGCTAGCTGGCAAAGAGAGAAGTGGTTGGGGTTTTATTTTACTTGGGTTGGTTAAGAGAGAGAGAGAGAGAGAGAGAGAGAGAGAGAGGGAGGGGTAGAGGGTTGGTGGCCCGGTGCTGACTGTGGTTAAGTGAATTTGGTGACTTTGGCTGGTCACGTGACATGCACATGGTCCAGGACAGATGTTAGCTTTAGAAGCTGCCACATAACACTGTTTGCAGTAACTCCTACAAACATGTTTGTAGGAAATCCTTGTCAATGTTAATTTGTTTAGTGAGAGTTGTAGCCTTGTGCTACAACTTAGTTTGTAGCCAAACTTTGTCCTTAAACTTTAATCCCCTTAACCATATATTAGGTCTTTACAAAAAAAAAAAAGGGTCCAAGAAAAATTTTATTTAACTAAAATTTTAAAAGAGATGTAGCTTGCAACATTGATAATGAGACTATCATATAATGATTTCGAAATAAGAAAATTGGTAGAAGGAAATTGTAAAACTTTATGTGTTTGCATGTGTGTGTGTGTGAGTTTTTTTTTTTTTTTGGTTGTTGTCAATATATGAAGTTTTATTTTTATTAAATTTTGTATAATTTAATTTTCTTAATAACCATCCTTAAAGAAATTTATGGAGCCGCCACTGATAATCCCTCCAAATTTCCAAATACAAATACCAAATCTGGACTACTTTCAATTACGGAAAATAATTTCTTTAATTTGTATATGGCTGCCGCTTACTTAAAAAAAACTTTCATACGCCGCCGACCCACTTTGCAATGGCGTCATCATCACTTCTCATTTCCTAGACACCCCTTCTCATCCACTCTACTCCAAATCTAGCTAGTAGGTTTCGTGACTACAGTGGTATCTCTTTCGCTTTCTTTCTGCTCTTTCTAGTGTAAATGTTGTGTTTTTTGAAAGAACTTTGCTCTCTTTTTGCTCTCTCTACATGTTCAATAAATAAGTGTTACTGTGTTAGTCACTAAGGCCTCGTTTGGGAGGAGGGAATGGAAAGGAAAGAAAAGAATCATTTTAGAATATTCTTCCATTCCCTTGTTTGGGAGTTTGAATGGAGGGAATGGAAAACTCATTCCCTTGTTTGGGAGTTTAAGTGGGAGGGAATGGAATAGACAGGAGGGAACATTCATTCCTCTCTATTCCCTTAAAACTTCAAATTTTCATTCCCCCCAAAATTGAGAGGAATAGGAGGGAATAGAATTAGATTTAATGATTTTTTTTACTAAAACTCTCAAAATACCCTCAACTCTTTATTTTAAAATAGGGGTTTAATAGTAATATTGTCATAAAATTATTCCATTCCATTCCCTCCATGTTGCTCCCAAATAAGATTACTTACATTCTATTCATTTTCATTCTTTTCCATTTCTTTATTTTAAAACATCCAATCAAGGTTACTGAATTCCATTCCATTCCATTTTTTTCCATTCATTTCCCTTACTTAAATACATTCCATTCCATTCCATTCCATTTCTTGATAATCATTTTATTCTATTCCCTTATGAACTCCCAAACGGAGCCTAAGTCACCGTACTATAGTGACTAACGTGTAGTGATTTCTAGCTTCTTCCTTTTCTTTTTTTCTTTTTTTTATTTATTTTTTTTTATAAAAAAAAAAAAAAAAAAAATCTAAAGGTCAAAAATGGTTTCCTTACAAATTGTAACTTGTGTTGCTACTTTCTTACTATTTTAAATTTTACGGTCGCTTGTTGGCACAAGGAATTCAATTTCAGTGAAATCGAGTTTCACATACAGAAAAGAACTAATGAGATCTCTCAAGGTCTTTGCCTGAAGGTTAGAACAAGCTAAGCTAGATAAGAATGTGTATTAGATGTGAGCTCTCTTCTTTCCTTTTGTAGTTGCATGTAGCTCCTTGCCTGTAGTGTTAGAGCACGATGTATTGAATTATAACCCATTACCTCTAGAAGCACCGTCGACATTGAATTTGAACCTTCTCAGAGCTCCATCTTACAGCCATATATCGAAGAGTTTTCGGCTTAACGATTGGAATACCCACCGCTTCCTGACGAATGATTGATAGGAACAACTCAGGTATTACAAACTCGAGTTTCACGTCGCACTTTTAATTCTAAATTTCAAATCAGCAGGTGCCATTGTGGCACATTTTTTTAGCACTTGATTTTCATAAACTTGAGTTCTATGCAAAACTCGAGCTTCTTGAACTCGAGTTTCAAAAGAGTGGTAGATTACTAAATATTTCGCAAACATTGGTATATTACTAAATATTTTGCTAAATAGTGGTATTTGGTTATTTTTGCCTGTTATACATAAGTCATTAAATTAAATATGTCACACATAGCTCATTAAATTAAAGTGATTTTAATGTATATCATATGTAATTTAATTATATTTTATTTTTATTAAATTGACTTGTATATTTTTAGACATGTCAAGATTTACTTCTTTTTTTTTGCAAATACATAAAGACTTATTTGATGTAAATATATTTGTTTATGTAAGAAAATATCATTTGTTGAATCAAAATTACAAGATTATAAAAGTTTCTTCTCGCTAGCGAAAGAGGGTTCTCCTTCTCCTCCTAGGTTGTAGAATTAGCCATCCCTTCATTGAAGGTGTTTTTTGCCCATTTGGTAACAGTGTTGCCTTAGGTTTTGTGGTTTCTTTCTTTTTAGGGTTTGGGAAACAGATTTAGTTCTTTATCATTGATGGACAACCTCACAAAATCCTGGAGTGGTCTAACTCTCTTGGATTGGGAAGGCTCTAATCTTCGCCTAATTGAGGAGGAAGCAACACCATAATTTGTTATTGCAGCAAAATTCTTAACCAAGCGTGCATTGAATATTGACGTTATTGCAAACACTTTTAACTTGATTTGGAGATCGAGAAACGGGTTCAAGGTCAAGAAGGAGGATGATCATATAGTCTTATTCACTTTTGATTACAAGGATGAGATGGAAAAAATCTTATCGACGGGTCTAGTTTAGGTCGAGTTTAAGAATGGCAACGGGTCTGGTTTAGGTCGGGTTCCTTTATGCTCAAACCCAACCTGCGGGCCCAACCCTGAAACCAGAACCCGCCCTGTTTAATAAACGGGTTCTTTTTTTTAACATCCAAACCCACCCTGTCGGGTCCCGCGAGCTCCGCCAGCCACTTCAGGGCCTTATCTAAAGGCCTTAATCCATGGCCCAATCCATGGCCATACAATCTTTTAAAAAAAAAAAGAAAAAAAGTTTCCCTTTCAAACATAGAATCACAAACACAAACTCACAGATTTGAGGGAGGACATGAACCCAAAAAAACAATTGGAGAACTTGGTCCATCAAGGCTCTATCTCTGATCTAGGACTCCTACTCGACCTCTCTTTATGTCAGACCACCAAGATCTCCAATGATCGGCGGTGGTTTCAGCCATCAATCCCACCTCTAGGCCGAAGCTCAAGCCTGACCTCAATATGACCAAGAGCTCTTCCGATCTTCACCAAAGGGCCTCTCTACCTGTCACAGCCTAAACCTCGCACATCTATCTCCGATCTAACCTCCATGCTTCTCCCTGGCATATAGCCACCACCACGTGATGAGAGTGAAGGTGAGGGTGGGTTGGTGAGTGAATAAGAGTGAGGGTGAAGGTGACTAGGTGAGACCGTGTGGGGTGGCTTGAGAGAAAATGAGACTGAGAGTTATTAAGGGTGAGGTGAAAGCACTGAGAGGCGGCTTGAGCTAAGAGAGACATCAGAGAAATGAAAATAGGGTTAGGGTTTGATATAAGTGATATATATAGGTATTTTAGTAATTTTACTTTAAGTTTAAACGGGTTGGGTCAGGTCTAGGTTTGGGCCGGGTTTTTACCTTCGGGTTTTTTTTTAAAACCCAGACCCGACTTGGACCCGTTTCGGGTTTTTTTTTTTTTTTTTTGAAACCCAAACCCGACCCTATTCTTTATCAGGCTGGGTAAAACCCAACCTATTAGGGTTGGGTCGGGTTGAGTGCCCGCGGGTCGGGTAGAAATTGCCATCCCTAGATAAGGATATAGATTTATGCGTTATGAATTTTAACATGGTTACTTTTTGGGTTCAGGTACACAATATACCAGTCAGATTCAGGACAAGAAACGTGACCGAAAAAATTTGTGCAGCTGTTGGTAATGTGAGTAGGCCCGCAGAAGTCATAGATGTGGAGGGTGATGGATTTGTACGGGTTTGTGTCACATTGGATATTTCCCAACCTCTATGTCATGGGCGTGTGATATCACTCGAGAAAGGCAGAGAATTGTGGGTGTCCTTCAAATATGAACGCTTTCCTAATCTCTGCTATTGGTGTGGCTGTCTCACACACGCCGATAGGGATTGCGAGCTATGGATTAAAAGCAAGGGTACACTATAGTCGAAGTCCCAACAGTTCAGTCCATGGATACATGCACCACCTTTTACACCATCTCAGAGGAATGTAGTCATAGTCCCTGGATTTTATTCTAAAAGGACCATTCTGACCATGGTATCAACTCCAATTCCAAGAAATAAGCCGCCAGTGGTGGTGGTTCATAACGGGGGGCGTCACTTGAGATTATTAGGGCAGAAAAGGAAATAGAGGTACATTTGCACCCAGCAGATATTGCTCCAGATTTAAGAGAGAAAAATCTGTTGCTACCCAAGTCAAATATCACAGATTAATCTATTTCAAGAAATTTGAATTCACTAATTCCAGATTCTATGGAGGGAAGGATATCAGATGAGCTGTTTGAAGAGAAAATTCTAGAAACAGACTGTGACTTAGGCAGATTTGATACAAACAGTGAATTATATTTGGAGAAAAAATTGGGTACAAACAAAGAAAATATTATGGAATCATTGACAATTAATGAGAGAGCCTCCTTAACTAAAGTGTACCCACGTGCACACCCCTCCCCTCTCTCAAACCGTGCTTCAGTGTTAGTGCTATCTGATATAACCAATAGCCCAGAATTAAAGGAAGGACAATGGAAACGAATTGCCAGGACAAATATGGGTACAGATGTTAATATGGAAGATGCAGTGGGAGAGAAAAGAATTGGTAGAGGTAAAAATAGTCAGTCTAAGTTACTAAAGAAAAGAAGAGTGGTTTCTCAGGTCGACGAAGCAACAAAAATGATATTGGCAGACGCTAGTTCCCATATCACCCTGTATAGAAGGCCTAGTTAAGGCCAAGGTTAGTGCTTTCATCGACTAAGAGCAGAGAAACTGGAAGGAAGGAGTTTTGGACGCCAACCTGATGAGTTTCGAAGTAGACATGATAAAAAAAATTCCATTATACCACATGGACCTACCTGACACACTTACCTGGCCATTCAACCCCATGGGGGAGTACATAGTTAAATCGGGTTATACATTCTTGCAGCAAGAATTTCAGAATTCACAGCTTGTTTAATCTAATCCCGAGTGCCTGAAGCCGTTGTGGAAAGCGATTTGGAATTTACAAGTTCCGAGTAAGGTAAAATTTGGTTTGGCGAGCATAAAAAAATTCTTTATCTACAAAGAGGAACTTGACAAAGCGATAAATTATTAAGGAGGATTGCCGTGAGCACTGCTAAGACTAAAAAGAAGACGTAGCCCATGCTTTGTACCACCGTCCGAAGTTACTTGAGCTGTGGACCAAAATCAATCTCTAGAATCACAGTCTATGAAGCATGGACGCGGCTGGGAGGGTGCCGCATCGGAGTCCGACGCGGCTGCCCGAGAGTCGGTGCCGCGTCTAAGCTCTTTTTTTTTTTTCCACGGACTCACACCGATTTGGCTCGATTCACGCTGACTCGGCTTCAATTGGCGCTGAACCAGGCAGATTTGGCCAGAATCAAGCCGTATCGACCGAATAGGGTCGTATCGGCCGGCGACCGAAATGGCCGAAATGGACCAAAATGGCCGAAATTGGCCTTGCATCATGCTGGAACAGCTGAAATCGACTTCGAATGAGGCCCAAACATCCTAAATTTGTCATTCCTTAATTTTATTCTGAATATTTATTGCTTCATTTGTGTTTTGTTTTGTGTTTATTGCCTTTTTCTTTCTTTGTTTTGTGAATCAAGCATAGTAATGTGTTTTTTAAGAATATTTTAATAGTAAAAATATATATATATAAAATATAAATAAAAATATTTTTAATAATTTTTTAATCACCGAGTCCTACCACACCCGCACCTGAGTCCCGAAATGCACTCGTGCTTCATAGATCACAGTATCCTCCGTCAAGCAACATCGTTTATTGATTTAATGGGTTGTGTTTTTGCAGAAAATAGGGACCCCACGCTCTTCTCCGTGGCAATTTGGGCAATATGGAATCAGAGAAATAATCTTCGCCTTGGAAAATTTGCAGTCCCTCTTGGCCAAGTACTATCTCAATCAAAGGAAAGGTTGCACGAGTTTAGACTGCGTTTGGTTCAATGTAAAATGATTTTAAGGTGTAAAATATTTTCAAGTGAAAATATTTTCTAGAAATGAAAATGATTTCAGGTGTTTGGTCCCATTACAAATAATATTTTGGAAAATATTTTAAGGTGTTTGGTTGTGTATCTGAAAATTCTCTAGAAAACACATTTTCTCAACTCCCAAACAAATATTATAATAGGAAATCTGAATATATAAACCAAATCAACAATAAAACATAACAAAAAAAAAATTCAGTCTTTCTCAAATACAAGCACCGATCGTGAGAGAGGGAGAGGGAGAGATAGATTGGTGGGTGGGTCTAAAGAAGGCGAGATGGGCGGGGGGGTTTGACAGCGGCAAGATCAGTGGGTGGTCTGAAGGAGGCGACGACGACGAGATTGGGATGTAGATCAGAGATCGTGGGTGGGTCTGATAGCTTCTTGGCTTTGGTTGGTCAGAGGGAAAGAGAGAGGAAGAGAGAAGAGAAAGCTTCCTTGACCGGCGGTGTAGATTTGTGGCGAAGACGATGACGGTCCGGTGAGGCTGAGGCATGAACTTACGGCGCGATCAGACCGGCGAAGGTTGGGTTGTCTTCTTCACTTTCCCTTCTAGCTCTCTCTCTGTCTTCGGGTGTGTGAGTCTGCGTGGAAGGGACGAGGACGGCGATCTGACCGATGAGGCTTGGGAATCACTTTAGGTGGAGTGTGCTCTCACTCTATCTCTTCGGGTGTGTTTTCTGGAAACTCATTGAAGGTAAAATAAGAGTGTAAACGATTTTACACTCTTAGGGGGTTATTTTCCGGTCAACGTGTATCGTATTTTCTGTTGATTGTATTTTCCATAGGTACCAAACACCCACAAGGGTGTAAAATAATTTCCGGAAACCGTTTTCAGGCGAAACAAACACATCCTTGATCTCCATAATTCATCCACCATAATACCAATGGGACGTCCACCTACCTGTTGGCAACCTTTGGATAGAGATATGTATAAGGTGAATTTTGATGGTGCTCTATTTGCATAAGAAAACAGTGCTGGTATGAGTGTGG
This sequence comes from Quercus aquifolioides, assembly GCA_019022515.1. Lineage (NCBI taxonomy): Eukaryota > Viridiplantae > Streptophyta > Magnoliopsida > Fagales > Fagaceae > Quercus > Quercus aquifolioides. The sequence goes on from CM032333.1 coordinate 44,913,416, forward strand.
TTATTCGAAACGATATGGGACAGGTCATGGTTTCTCTCTTGCAAAAAACCATGCTCCCTTTCATAGTCATTGAAGTGGAAGCTATGGCAATGAGGAGGGCTCTGGAATTAGCTCTGGAGACAAGTTTTGACTAGGTAATATTGGAAGGCGACTCACAGATACTCATCACAGCTCTCGAAAACAGCTCTCACTCTTTGTCACACTTTAGACACATAGTGAAATACATACATTACCTTGCCTTTTGTTTTTCAAAAATACATTATTCTCATGTGTAAGCCTAGATGGAAGATGTACCACCAGATATTATTAATGTACTTCAGGCCGATCTTAATGGCCTTTCATAAATGACAAGTTCTATCTTTCTTTTCAAAAAAAAAAAAAAAATCAAAATTACAAACATTCCATGTATAAGAAATAAATAAATACTATATATATATATATATATATATATATATAAGGTTTGTGTACTATTTTCTTCACCTCCAAAAAGGTCTCCAAAATATTATAGCAACAAAAACTCAACCCAATTGAAAACTACAAACTTTTGGGGGGGGGGGGGGGGGGTGGGGAAATTGTTTAGATGCTTTAGTTTTTATAAGCCAATATTCTACACGATAGATTGTCAATATTACCCATCTAATCTTTCACATGGCTACATACCAAACAATCTCTATTTCTTTCTTAAATCCAAAACCAAAATTTATTATGATGCATTACTTATCTAAGATAAATTAAACCTTTTAGATTAACAAGATAAAGTAAACCTTTGTTCTAATAGAATAATATTTTTATTTTATTTTATTTGTTAAATTTTATTCTTGAGCCATGATATTTGATTTTTTATATAAATTTAATTTTTGTTTGGTTAGTATTGATTCATAAAATTATTTTTTGATTCATCAAATTAACCTTAGTTTTGTTAGTATTAAATAAATTTATTTAATTGAAATTTAAATACAAAGGCCCCACTTAAAAATATCACCTTAGGCTTCCAACTATATTGAGCCGGCCCTGTCAATGAAATGATGAGAAGTGTGTTATTATCATTCAAACTGCTTCTCCTGGTATTTCTGACTTCATTTGTGCTGGAATTGCTTGTTAGACATGATATGAAATCAATTTAAGATGAGATTAATTGACATTTTCAAAGTGGGAAGTTGTAAAAGACTGTTTAGCAAGTCAGCATCACCATCTTTAGTCATACAGAAGTTGTCTCTATTTGGACTGTCTTTCTATTATTTGAAATGCAGAAAAGTCTTGTGACTAGCTGTCAAAGGAAAATGGTCTTGTTTATAGATGATTATCGTGACAAATTGTTAAGTCATTGATGAACTCCATCAAAATGCAGAAGCAACTTTCGGACAAGATGCTGTAACAGGTTAAATGGCATCTTTTGCTGCATACATTTATAATTTCTCAAGTGGTGGGGATTAAGTTTCTACCATTTTGCATGTGAAAAGTTGCTTTGCAGGATTCACCTTGGGCCCTGGCTCAATGAGGGTTAATTGGGTAGGGTTGGGGTAGATCTTAGGTTCAAGTAAAGAGAGCAGTAAATTTTGGGAAAATGAATAAGATATTAACCTGTTCATTTCATGCCTGAAAAACGTGGCGTTTCATACTTCTATTGACATACCAACCTTTCCAAATTGGATACTTGTAGTTCCACCATGTGCAAAACTTTTGCAATGTATTGACCTTGATCAGAAATAGGCTAGAGATAGAAAATAGATTGTAACTGGATTTTTCTGATTTTGGAATGATTTTCTAAGTTATTTTGATATACTTACCGTCATTTTTTTTTTTTGGAGAAACAAACACACATAAGAGAGAGGGAAAGGGTTTCTAACACAAAAGCACACCACAACTCCACTCAAAAGCCATGGTAACTTTTAAGGGAGGGTGGAACAAGTTATACTACACACAACACACTCTCTTAAGCAATGTAAGACAATTACCCATTCTTTTTTTTGAGAAACAAACACACACAAACACACACAGAAGAGAGAGAAAGAGATTCTAACACAAAAGACACATTACAACTCCACTCAAAAGTTATGGTAACTTTTAAGGGAGGATAGATATAATTTGGATGAGATTATTTCCAATAGCATATTGTATTTTTTTTTGTAAAAGTATAGATGTACCAAGAAAAAAAATGAAGAAAAAAAAAAAAAAAGCTAATGGAAGTAAATTAATGCTGAAAGACCAGTTGCCAGCAGGATTGAAACGCTCCTCACAATGAGCTCATTTAATATGCTCATTTTGCAGAGCCAACATGATGAACCAGGGGCCAACACGATGCATTGCCAACTGTTAAGCCAATTTCAGTAGTACTTTTATTAATTGAATTTCGATTAAACTATTAATTCTTTGGATTTAAAATTTTTATTCTACTTTTCCATTAAATTGCCTGTCTTTTTGCTTATAGAATGTCACTTCGATCACTTAATTATATGTGTTGCTTGCTTAAATCTTTCTCTTTGATTTGTGCATTACAATTAGCCTATGTTTATTTTTAGAGAAATGATATGTTTATAATATTTTTACAACAAATCTTAAGTGGCAGGTTGTTATTGGTTGTTATTGTTGGGGCAAAAAAGTAATCTTAGTGTTAGTTTCAAATTTGAACCAATAACAACTAACCACCTGTGATTTGTTGTAAAAATGTTATAAAATTGTTGTAGACGTAACATTTCTCTTATTTTTATATTGTTGTTGTAATCAATAAACACTCATTTATGTAGATTTTTTATTTATCTTTACATTATTAGGTGTAAATATGAGAGACAAAACTTAAATATAGTACTTTAAACATCGTTTTTTAAGTTCCCTTCTTAAATTTCCATTATATGTGATATGTATAAAATAAACAACTTAGCAAACAAATGTTAAAAGTTAAGCACCATCTTGATGAGCTTAACCACATATGATTAGAGACAATTTTGATTGGTCTTATTTGCGGTCAATTTAAATTGATGACTTGCCATAATCTCATTGGTTCAAGGCTAATATTAAAGGTAATGTTGCACATACTTGATCATTCTAGTAATCAAACATTAATAATTCCTTGGTTTAGTTTTAATTGATTGTGTTTATTATTAATTTGTTGAAATTAAGGATGATTAATTTCATGCTAGGCGTTAATTAAGTGAAAGCGGGAAAAAAATTGGATTAATTAATTGCAAATCCAAGCTAGAAAAGGAAACTTATAAGCTATCACTAGGTCCAAGTGTCGATTGCCAATGTGCCAAAAATTGGAGATGATGTCAAATTAAGTGGTGGTTGATCTCAATGTGTTTAGTGTGCCCATGGGAAACATCATTATAGGCGACTAGCTAATATCCCGTGCGATGCACGGTGCTTTTTGAAAAATTTTGTAAGAAATTATCATATGACTTATTGGGTTCATCAATAATACTATTGTTAGTCATGGCTAATCTATAAAATATGAACTACTTTATCAATAATTATAAAATTTACATAGAGAAAGGACTACATAGAATTAAATTTAAGCACATAGATTCTCGATGATTTCAAATTCAAATTTAAATCTTGTGGTGGGCCTTTTTGCAATGTCGGGCTAGGCTGCCTCCTGGCGTACTGGGCCCAAGTGTTTTGAGTAGGGGAGTTGAGATTGGTCCAACTACAATACACTTTGGTCTGGCTTATGCACAAACTATGCCTCGTTGGCCAAGAACTTCGTTCACATGCCCATGGCAGATAGAACTACTTCGGATGAGTCATGGCAAGCAGACATGATAATAATAATAAAAGAAAGTACTTTTGCCTTTAGACAAAGTGAATAAATAATCCCCAATTGAAATGATGATCACAATGAGAAGAAACACCTTGTAAAGAAAATGGTGGAGATAAATAAGTAAGACATGGGTTATCTAAAGAAAGAGAAAGGTCAATCTATTATGCTAAGTTATATCATAGGACCAAAACCAAGAAGGTAACCATTTTCCTCAATGTGAATAATCTCCCAAGGAAAATCCTGCTGTTGAAATTAATCACTTTGAGGGAAACGGACCTGAATGGCTTGTGCCCAAAAGAATCCACCTGCTTTTGGTAGAGAGCAGGACTTTTAGAGGGAGAGAGGGGATCAACCTATTGGTGCATGTTTGCCGTTCTTACTCTCAGTTCTCTTTCCTTATTTTCTAATTTTCCTTTTTTCTTTCTTTTTCTCTTCTTTTCTCAATACTTGTTTCTGTTTCGTGGTTTTCCTAGAGGTTACTATTACTGTGTTCGTGTCCCTCCTTCCTGTGCATGACAAGGGCCTTTATATAATGTCTGACGTGACCAGATTTTACTATTTTAGCTTTTAATTACCATTGTCTGGTGTGGGTGTCATTGCCGACCACCTACTAGTTTTATCAGTCGCCCAACCACCACCACTTACCTGTGCTGGCTATACCACCAGACAAAGAAGATTATTTTGTTTGTTTGTTTGTTTGTTTGCCGTGACACTCTTACCTGCCACGGTGTGGGTGCTCTCTCTCTTCCTATCCCTCATGGCATGCACCTAGTGGTTCCAACTCATCATTACTTTTTTTGTGTGGTATGTCATCTCAGCAGGACATCTCCCCCAAAAGAGCCTAAGCAAGAACCCCAGAATAGGTTTTTCCTTCTCCCCACCGCCAGACCATACCCTCTAACCTCTGACCCATGACCCACCACCTCCTGTATTGGCTGGATACAGGTTGGTGAAGTCTGGGCCTTGCACGTGCTCAACTTCTGCGTGTGTCCAAAACTTGCCCGCTGCGTTTGCCATGGTCTGGAGGCTCCTCTGCACATTCTGCCGCCCGTCCTTGACTTCTTATGGCGTGAGCTACTTTCTGATTCCTCATTCTCTATGGCCCACTCCCTTCGAAGGCTGGGTTTTACTTGATTGTGGGCTTTTCCTCCTTCAACCCATTTTTTTGCTATTTTTTGCAGTCTTTGCATTTCCTGCTGCACCATTCTGCCATTCCTGCTGTGATGTTATTGGACCCAAGCCTTCCAGGCTTCTTTGGGCCTGCTACTTATTCTTCTCTCAATGACTCAGTATGGTCATTGGGCTTTTTGTTACATTGCTTGCGGGCTCTTGTGTCCCATTTCCTCTTCGGCATCATTGGCCCATTTACTTTCCTTAGACATCCTCGACTCTTTCTAATTCTGTGTTCCCATGGGCTTTTACTAACTCCTTTGGGCTTCCCTGGCCCAATTACTTTATCCTTCATCCTTGGGGCCTATGGATTTTCCATCAACCCCTTACTTTCTTCACTTGCATTACTTTGGGCCTGCTGTGGCCCATTCTCACTTTTCTACATCACTTGCTGCCCATGGGTTTGCTACTTCTCTCTTTCCAGACTCCTTTAGGCCCGTTTGCTTCCTCAAGGCCCATTTATTTATTTTACAGGCCTATGATCCATTATTCCTACCACTTGGGCTTAATGGCTTTTTTATCCAATTACTAACTCATTTCTACCCATGTTGCTGGGCTTCTTCCTTCTACTGGGCTTTCCAAAATGAACATCAACAAATCTAAATACATTTCTCAAATATTAGCGGTTGTAAGGAAAAAAACATTATTAAAATGTGGTTATTCTAGTTACACCATATGAATGAAAGTTGGAAGGTAAGATAAAGACTAATACTAATATTGGTAAGGAGATGCTATACACTATAACCTTTCTATATATGATTTTCTATATATGATTGTAGCTATGTTTCCCAAAAAGAAAAAATAAAAAGAACCCTAGTTTATTACTGAAATTAAAATATCATCCCAAAGAAAAAATAAAAATAAAAATGAGGAACAAAAGTAGAAGAAAAAAAAGGATGCAATGCAGGATTAATGGCTTCGTTTTTCCGCATAAAATTACCCTAAATATCTATAAAAGCCTTTATTTTTTCTTTAAAAGGAGTTTTATTGTGTAAACATTGCCATTATAGCAATCCAACCCATTGCCCAGCATGTTTACAATAAATAAATACATCAAAATTTCCTTCTCTCTCTACACAATTCAATTTAGTTAACAAAACATACAACATGAACTTTAACTTTAGATTAATAACAACACAATTAAATCCTAACCATCTATTATTTTTGCTTGTTTTGTTTTGTTTTGTTTTGTTTTTTAAACCAATTCATCTACTGGTTTAAATAAATAAGTCTAGGTTCATATTTGTTAAAGCATTGTATTTGTGTTTTCTCTTCCTTACCTAAAAATGCAATGATATTTTGGATAAAGGGAAAAAGAATAAAATTATAAACCTTACTCACCATGTTTGAACTTTGTAGAGTCTAGAATGCAAAACCAAGATTTTTCCTTACAATTTAGCATTTGAAGCACAATCTGACCTATAATGCATGCAAGATCTTGAGTTCAAAAATTGAATGATTAAAAACGTTTTAGAAATACTGCAATGGCATGCTCATGATTATGTTTGCAAAGCTAGCAATGGCATTGACAAACTTAGAATTTTAGGAAGGAAAAAAAGAAGAGAAAAAGAAATCAACATAAAAAGGAGAAATGTAAAAAGAAAAGAAGAGAAGTTATGGCAAAAGCTTACCAAACATATACGGGTTTCTAAGCTTAGCCTAATTTCAGTGGCCAACCTATAAAGAGAGAGAGAGGAGGTAGATTTAAGGTTTATTTGAGAAAAAAGAAAAAAGAAAAAAAAGAAGAAGCATAGTAGCCTAACCTTTCACATCATTGTCTCCATGGACACCATGGGTGGGATTTAGATTCTGGCATAGATGAATCTGAAAGAACCGGTATTAGTATACCTACCCCAATTTGAGTGTAGCCCTATTCTTCTAGTCGTGATTGTAGTTGCTAAGCTTTGAAAGAAACATGTAGAGAGATATAGAGAGAAAAAGCATATTGTATAAGATAATTAGTGTAGTCTAGAAGTACGTTAAAAAAATATTGAAAGAAATTGCAAAGGGCAGGTAGTTGAAGGGTCTGTAATCTGAATAGCTGATGGAATTTCTAGGGAAGTGAAAGAGTCAAGAGAGAGAGATAGAGAAGTAGGCTAAATTAAAGGGAGACTTTTAAAATTTGAATTGGGAGACATTTTTTTACTCAATTGGAGAGAGAGTTAAAAGATAAGGTGGAAGTTGAAAAAAAAAAAAAAAAAAAAACAAACAAACAAACCTCATAGGCATAACCAAGGTGCCACTTGGCAAAACTTCATACTCTTCCACATAAGGTCTTGGCAGAATCTCATACTCTCCTACACGTGGACTTTACTTTTATATATATAGATTGATTGGTTAATAAGTTATGTTTCACACCAGTATTAATTGGATTTATCTAGGGCAATTTGTCAATTTTGTTTTGTATGAATAGGTTCTCTTAAATATTGGTATGAGGACTATATTATAGTCCATTTTACAATTTCAAATTGGAAAGTAGTTTCTTATTTTAAGGTTTTGGTTTCATGCAATTAAATTTGACAACTATCTGGTTCTCAATAAACAAATAAATAATTAAAAATTTGACAACTATACCTGACCCTTGTCCTTGTATGGCTTAATGAAACATAGGTTCACAACTTTCTCTATACAATCTTAGAAGTTTCAAAATACGAATTTCTTGCTACATTTTAGTCACCAATGTGAATTGTTGATGAATAATAGGATGCCATTATTATCAATTGCTTTCAATTATCTAGCATTGCCTAGATTTGCTACTTTGAACGTTAAAGATCTAATAAAAGTGTGACTTTGACTTATTTTTTAAATAAGTAGGAGTCTTTTAGTGAAATGGTGGACATGTGATGTGGTCCACCATGAAGATGGTATAATTTCTCTTATTTTGGGCTTGCAGATAATTCTCTATAAATCATAAATGCCAAATTTAGGTGTTATCAATATGAAATTTGTATTGTTCCTCAGAGTTACATATTTATAAGGGAAATTGGAGTGTTAAAAATAGAAAATAAAAAAATGGTATTCCGAGTCTTATATTCACTAAAAAATTAATAAAATTATAACAATTAAATTTAATTAAGTATTTTTCGCACATTTACCACTAGTATATCCATAAATCTAATGATCAGATTTGCTGCATGCTTGTCACAGGGCCATACTTAAAAAAAGAAAAAGAAAAAAAAGGGCTCACCCGTGTAGTCTTTGTTCCACGCCCCCATAGTACATTGTCACTTAAATAGTATGCATTTAAATACATGTGCATTTACATATATGGTACATAACTAACATAGGTGTTATTATCCATACAATTGATGGGGAGCAAGTAGCATATAGGTGTGATTAGGGAATCACACCTTTGGTAAAAGTACATAGAACTGTTGACTAAGATCAATGTACGGGTGTCTTTAGACATTTGTTAATGCATAATATTTAAAAAATTTTAATACAAATTTCATGAGAAATATAAATAGTTGTAAGAAAAGATAACAGTTTTTTTTCTTCTCATAAAAAATTTTCTTAAAGTATTTCCTATATCAATGTCCTTAGGGCAACAGTTTACTTTTTCTTATTTTCAATTTGTCAAATTTCATAATCAATTCTTAAAAAAAAGAGATAATCAATTAAGTGGTTCTTGTATGCCAAATAAAAAAAATAAAAATATTGTAGTGCCCTAGGGTCTAGGCCACTACCCTCGTCAGTTCACTCTTTGTGGCTTCAAGTCCATAACACACACTTCATCATATTTGATGTATATTATCTTTTTCTCATATGTATCATCTTTTCTCTTTTAGGAATGAGCAGACTTGTTCAATCTCTAACTAGGGATGGGCATGACCAGGTTTGGGTAGGGTATACCCAAACCCGACACAACTCTTTTGAAACTAGCCCAACCAGATTTTTTGGCCCGAGCCCACAAGTAGAACAAATACTAGGACGACTATATATCAGTAGACAGTGTTAACAACTTCTTCCGCATGCATAAAACTATGTATTGCCACTTGAAAGAAAGAAAGAAAGCAAGTGTAACCTCAACCTCTAATCTGATCTGTGGCCATGGATTTGATGCCATGCTCTTCCAAATGCACAAGGAAAGAAGATTCTCACACAGCAAAGAAGATTCTCACGTGCATACCACCATCTGAAGTCACACATGTTTGTCTGCTGGATCCAAACTCCACAGCATCTTGCAGCCACCATGGCTCTGTGCTGTGTCAAAATCCAAACCAAGCAAGTCGTGACTTAACTTATCAGATCTGCACAAAATTCATGCTTCGCCTGATGAAACCAACACCACAGACGTGCTCCACGACCTTCCGCGACCAGAACCCAGAAATCCGGTATCCCGAAGCCCTGCCACGCGCCTCCACGCGCCTCCACGCGCCGCCGTTATCTCCAGAAAACCTCCCACGCGCCGCCTCAGATTCCTGAATTCCAGATCGTCCTATTACCACACGCGCCGCCCAGACGGCCTCCTCGTCCGCCGATCTACGAAACCTGAAATTCTGGTCCTCATCTGACAAAACACGCGCCCTCACGCGCCGGTATAATTTCTGGCATCTAATCCACGCGCCGGTGGACTTCCCACGTGCCATCCACGCGCCGAAGAACTCACCTGATGTCATCCTGACGTCATCTGATGACGTCAGCTTGCCACGTCAGCACGGCCCAAGCTGTTGCCACGTCAGCCCTAGGCCAGGTCAGCACCACGTCATCAGGATGAGTCAGCGGCTCTTCAGCCCGATCCGTGACCCGACCCGGAAAACCCGGAACCGACCCGGTCCTTGTAGCCGTTGACTTTGACCCTGATCTGTTGACTTTGACTATAGTTGACTTTGACTTTTGCGTTGACTTTTGACCAAAAGTCAAAATTTCTAAAATGGCCTATCCTGCTCAGTTTTTCGCGTAGATTCCAATTTTGGACTCCGTTTCTTCATTTGAAGCTCCTAAATTGGTGAATTGGCACATTCTTCATTGTGGTTTCTTCAAAGGCATTCTTCAAGGCATCTCCGAGTGATCTTCTCATGCTTATCCAACCTCAAGCCTTCATCGAGCTTCCGCCTTGAGTTTGAGGGAGGGTGTTAGAGATATATATTAGACATATTAGCCCAATGTAATAGGCCCAAGCCCATTCCTGCTTGTACTAGTAGTCTAGGGTTTAGTCGCCTATATATACTCATGTTAGGGTTCATTGTAACACAGGTTATTGTACTACACTCTTATACAATAAAGATGTAGCCCTTAAGGGATTCCTCCGTGGATGTAGGCCGTCAAGGCTGAACCACGTAACCCTCGTGTTCTTGATGTTCCTATTCTATGCTTTCCCTTCCGCATCCACTCTAGCATACACAACATGATATAACACATCACGTTGCTAATATATACATTTAACATATTGATTGAAATTCTGTGTCGTGTGCCAATAAAATGTGTGCTGGAGTCGGGGTATCGCTCTTTGTCACGGCGCTGGTACTCTTTATTCTCTTTTTCGGCTTACTTTCTTATACGCCTACGTAACTTACACTTAGACGCTAATACTGATCCTTTTGATTCTCTTATTCTGCTCACCTTGAAAGCGCCGCCCTCTACTTTGCTACTTATCATGGCAGTGATAAATATATTGGAAGGTCAGATCATATGCTATGTTTACTTTCAACTCTTGTCATGTAGTAATTGATGTTTTAAGCATTCGTGCCAACTTCAGTAGTACTTCATTAATTGTATTTCTTAATCCTTTGGATTCAAAATCTTTTATTCTACTTTTCCATTAAATTGCATGTCTTTTTGTTTACTAATTTTCGAGGTTATTCTACCTATGAAATTTGTTGTGTGATTGTGTGTCATAATTAAATGATGAGCGAAAGCATAAAAGAGAACACACATGTTTAAGTGATTTGGCCAGAACGGCTACATATTATATTAAGTACTTGTGTTACAATGAGTTTATTTATTAGAGAATACTTGACTAACCCTAACCTAAGGTTAATATGCTTGTTCTACAAGTACATGAATCCACAAAATTGGTTTGGGCCACTTGGGTCATAAATATCTAACACTATCACTTGGTTCTTTTGTATTCCATTCTTATTCCCCTTGTTTAGGATTTGGAATTGAATCATAGCAGTCTAATTAGCAAAAGACATGTACAGTACTGATTGCCAACAAAAGCCAAAAAAAAAAAAAAAAAATTAAATAAAAGAAAAAAGAACTCAAAAACCCCCAATTTTCCACATTTTTTCAGCAACCAAACACTGATTAAAAATTACGTCAAACTAAACACTAACCTCATAGCAAGAATTGCAACTTGGTATACTTGCTAGTTTTGAGGAACCTATATGGAATTAGATGCCTTAGGCTTATTAAAAACTTTTATAATTACATTAGTGATTAGTCCCATATAGTTTAAGATGATTTTTTTATCTGAGAATTGTATTCTGGATTATCTGTTTGATTGCAAGGATCTAACAAATTGCAATTTAGCCATCAATGGATAGCAAAATGAATATGGAAACCAATAAGATTAATTGAAGTCATTATCAGCCCCTTTACCATCACTCATACACATTCAGCACAACATGCTATCAATATAATTAGATTTTTAGAAGATTGAGAAAATAAAAATGAAAAAAGAAAATCCGTGAATCAAATAAATTGTGGAATTGGATTCAGCTCCAGGGCCGGCTCAATACATTGTTGGGCTTAAGGCGAAAATGTTATGTGGGGCCTCTTCTCATATTATAATATTTAATTGATAAATTTTTATTTAACTTTTTATATTAATTTAAATATATATATTTATCTTGTTTTTTAAGATACAAAGTTATTGAAAAAAAAATTTGTATTCAAGTTTCCTTAATATTATCTTCAATATAACTAATCAACATTTTTTTTTTTGTGTCATAATTGATTAGTTATACATTTTTTTATTCGCAAAATTAATTTTTTTGTTAACAATTAGAATATTATAATAAGAAAACTGAAAAAAAAAAAATATATATATATATATATATATATACATAGAAACAAAGAAGAAATTGAACATATAATTTTATTTAAAAAATAAAAACCTTTGTTTGAATAAAATAATAAAAACCTAAGAGATAAGTCTGTAGTGTCGAGTGGTATAACTACTATGCTACCACATGTCCCCAGGACCCCAGCCCAACCCAATTTGTAAATCGGTAAAATTTGACATGCCTATGCTGAGTCAGAAGGTTAGCCTATGCACATTCAATGTTTTTTTTAAAAAAAAAAAAAATATTTTTTTATATAAAAAATTAGTAATACTTTCTATTTTTTGGTTAATATTTGGCGCTTAATTGATACTTTCAACGGTAAATAAATATCTCTATTACTTAAATTTGGAGCTCTCTTTTACTTTTATTGGTTAACATTTGAGGTGTAATTAATCTCTCAATGGCAAAGAAATATTTTTATTGCTCAAATTTAGGGGCTTTTTTTTAACTTGGGGGCCTTAGGTGGTTGTTTCAATTGCATCATGCATTGAGCTAGCTCTATTCAGCTCAATGCCATAATTTGCAATCCAATTGCAACAAAACTACGTTGAAGTAATGACAAATTCTTTGCATCAATCTGTAACATCTTCAAAATTGATTCATATGTGAGGAATTGCTTTTAGGTGGGGGTCACCGAGCAAGAGAGTAGAGAGCATATTGAACTATGCCAAAACTAAGTTAAAATTATGAAATTATAATAACATTTTTAAACAAATATTCAATTGCATGACATTTATGCAAAAAATTACTAATTCCATTAAGTTTGTAATCCGTGCTAATTATATTCATTTTTAAAAAATATATTTAATAATAAAAATATATTATTAATATTAATATTAATATTTGTATATCGAATATAATATTAAATTTTGTGTTCTAGAGCGTTAAGTGAACATTTGGCGCTAGAATGAGCAATAAAAGAATAAATTGGTCCAATAATTTCTTATATTAAATAGAGACAGGTGCATGTAATTATTTAGCTTAATTACAGTTAGGTCTGTCCAAAATATTCATATAAAAAATATATGAATAGAAACAACAACAAAAAAATATGTTTGTTAGTTCAAAAAAAAATTACAATAAAGATCTAAAAAATCTAATTTGTATGGAAAACTAACAAATGCAGAAAATGAAAAAAGAAAATTATCTAAGATGTCAAGATTTAGGCTTGAATGGTATGTATTTACCACCTGCTCATCACAACCTTGACATCACTGCCACCAATTGAAAAAACTTACCAAATAATAATATGTAAAAAAACTAAAAATTTAAAAGAAGAAAAATGAGATAGTAAATAAATATATACCACAATTGATATCTTGAATAAAGGAATTATGAAGTCACTTAAGCCCATAAAATCTACTCAAAGAATATTAATTCATGAACATTTTATAAGAAATAAAAGAAAATAATTTTGTATTTACAAAACAGTTCCATCAGAGATTACTATGTTTCAACAATTTTTGGAAAAGAAACCGCAAAATTTTCTTTGGCCATCCCATAATATTCAAACCAAACACATAGGTCATCACTATTAAAAGAACAAAAATAATGTCATTAACCATTTCCAATAGCTACACTTCAAACATCCATTTTATATGTACAACATTTGATATAGCTTTAAAAATATATTCACCACAAACCTGACATGCCTCAGGAAATCAAAATGAGAAAAGGCTAATTAAAAATAATTCAACTAAAGAAGAATTATCGTTTTTCTTTTTTAATTTTTTGACTATAGTAGCACTAGAGCATGCATTCCTAGTAAATGCAGCATTGAACAATGTTTCAAAAAGAAACAAGCTTAATCCATAGAGATGAGAAGTGACATCATTCAATTTGTACATCTAGGAATAAGCGGGATGCTCGTTAATACGTACACGAAGCATAATGTAAGGACTAAGGTGAAAACATTAAACTGTTGGGCTTCATAGATTTAATCATAAGAACCAAAGTATTTATTATCATACTGCTACTGGATGGTAGCAATATGCTTGCATAAGACGGATTCGTGGAAGGTGCTTATAGGTGTATTTGCTAAATGTTGGATTTTGGAAAAAAAAAAAGAAAGAAAAAAGAAAGAAAGAAAGAAAGGAATATATGGGGCTTGCTTGCACTACATATTTATACTAGGTTTGAGAACAATATCACCAAACTTGACAATTAAAGAAACAAAATGAAGAAGCAATATGAGAAGTGTAAGCCATTTTCTGCAACTCCAATCAAACTATTAAAAAAAAATAAAAATAAAAAAAAAAAGAAGAAGAAGAAGAAGATACAAATAAGAAATAAAAAAGCTTGTACAAAAACATCTTTTCTAGCTATAAGAAGAAAAGGTTTGAGAAACAGACGGGACCTTAAGGGTTTTAGTCACATATCATTGTAGATTGTTCTTTTTTAATATTATTTCTCAATCGTCATTTTATTTGTACCCCTAAGCTCCCCAAAAATATATATTAAACAAACCCTAATTCAACTAATTGTGGCCCAATTTGAACAAAACTAATTGTGGCCCAATTTGAACAAAAAAGAATATGAAAGCAGGAGAGAGAGAGAGAGAGAGAGAGAGAGAGAGAGAGAGAGAGAGTACCTTCAGTAGTCATAGATCCAAACCGTTTGATCAAGAAAGTGAAAGCAAGAGAGTATATATCATAGATGGAAGCAGCATGCAAAGATCTATACATAAGAAAGAGAGAACCGATGTGTTAGGCGCTTATGTAAGTAAAGCAAAAAAGTATACATAATTTTTTTTTCCCTCCAAGTAGATACAATCTTTAGCTCCTTAATCCAACATGAAGCCCAAATTCCACTACATTGCAACAAAATATTGGCCCTATGTATGAAAAGAATCCCCTACTATGTATACTTTTGATATTAAAAAAAAAAAAATCAGATTATATATAAGATGAAATAGAAATTGCAAAGAAAAAAAAATAGAAAATGTCATTAGATATTTCACAAACTATAAAACAAAAATTTAATCGATAGATATTAAGATGCTTTGTGCCAAACACATCCAAAATCATATAAAAAAAAGTACAGAAACTATTATAAGAAAAACTAGCACTTTCATGAGTTTGGATCACAAATAAAAAGCTTGTACAAAAACATATTTTCAATTTCTGCAACTACCAATATCTATCTTTCACAAATAAATAACCCTCAAAACACCCCATGATCATATATGGCTAAACTTTATTGTGAAAATACTTCATATTTCACTGCTGGGCATTTTCTAGTTCAGTAATGCCGCTGAACCCAAAGCCTGACCCAAAAGAAATTGAAATTTAAGTCATTATAAATAAATAACAACACGTGGCAATTTTACAACCTCTAAGGATCAACGTATTACCTTTTAATAGAATGGTCACAGCTCAGCATTATTACATTTAACCATAAGCTTTTAGCTTGATTGATAAGAGATTTTTAGTAATGTTGTTATTTTATGAAAATATGTGTAAGTAAAAAAGTATGTGAAAATACGTGTAATATTGTTTTAACACTAAAAACTGTTATTTAAATAATAGTACCAAACACCCTCAAATGCAATAGAATTGAATGACCTACTCAAGTCATTATAACACGCGGTAGTTTTACAACCTCTAAAGGATCAATGTATTCTTTATAATGGTCCATGTTATAGTTATACAACATGAAACTTTAAAACACTACTCAAGGCCTACCTTTCTTAAGGTGGTATGATTTTTAGGAAGTTGAGTTTGCAGCAAAAAATCGTATCCTAGATTCTATTGTAATTGTAAAAACTGTCTCAATTTGGGTAATCATTTTCATTATTAAAAAAAAAAAATTAGGTAAGCATAATAATATTGTTGATGTCCATTTTTCTGAATTAGCATAATAATATTTCTCTTCCCCCTACTTTGCTGGGGGTGGTTTCTCAAAAAAAGAAAAAAAGAAAAAAAGAAGGTAAGCATCTTTTGACCATCTCATTTTTTAAAAACGTTACTAATTCTAGTTACACACTTTTTTTTTAAATGGTGTTTTGAAAATACGATTTCAATTATAAAGATGAAATTTTGAAATTGGGTTTTAAAAATAAGATTTCACAATTTAACTAACATAACATTTTGTATCTCTCACCCTCAAAAAAAAAAAAAACATTTTGTATCTCATACACATGTAACTATTATCACTCAAAATTCATAATAATTTTATATTTCCAAATAAACATAAGGCACATCATTCAAAAAAATTATGTGAAATCAACCAAAAAGTTACTTTCAATTTGATCATTTTTTTTTTCAACACCTAATTTGGTTCCATGTTAATAATAACTTCTTGTTAAGTTAGTAATTATCATCAATTCATCTACGAAAAATGCATTTGTAGCACACATAACCTACACCATTGGAAGAGTAGTTATTAAAATAATAATAATAAATATATATGTATGGTCAAAAATGACAGGTCAGCATCTAATCTAAATGACAAATATTCCCCTACCAAAAATACTAGCTAGTAGCTAAAGAAGAACTTCAATGCTCATTTCTCAGATAACGAGCTTATCAGTGAACTTCAATGGCAACTCAACACAGCCAAAATCTTCTTCTATTTTATTTTTTATTTTTTATAACTTTTGAATCAATCGTTCCCTTTTGGGTTCCTCCCTATTAGTCTTTAGAGCACCCTCCGTCGTAGCTGGATTGTTAGTCTTTAAAGGTAAGATCTTCTGGGTTCCTCCCTATTCATTTACTGTTAATCCATATGGTTAATTTGTTGGTTCTTATCTCTAACGCTTCTTTATATTTAAAACTTTCGATTTTTTCTGTAAAGTACTAAAATTTCCCTCCTTTTAAACCTTAAAATCAGGTCTTTTACTTTTATGGGTCTATTAGTTATTTTTTGTAAAAAAAATTTGTCTCCAAAGAGCTATAAAAATGATTTTTTTTTTCTTTTTTCTTTTCAAGTGGTGGTTATAGCTGAAAACAGCTTTACAGGCTGATTTCACTATTCATGCTTTATAAATCAATAGTGTAATTTACCAAACACTTAAAACACCAAAGAGCTTTTCAGTTAATTCTAAACCTTTAGCTCTACTTCCTACAACAATGTTATAGAGGCACTAAAATTGTGAAAGTGTGGGGAACTCATATGAACATGCTATTACTTTTATGGTTATTTTGGCATTTCATAGCTTTTATATGTGAGGAAATTTGCAGGCTAGCATTAGTGAGGGAAACAATATCATAAGTTGACATGCGTTAGAAACAAAATTGCAAACTAACATCTCCAGTTTTAAAGGCTTGATATTATATCGAGGCTCAAAGACGCGAGTTCCACTTGCTAATGTGGAAGTTTAATGCCACATGGATCTCGAGTCTTATAGACTCGAGTTTTAAAAAACAAAACCGAGTCTTTAAGACCTGATTTACATCGGCCTAAATATAAAACGCACAGACCTCACACTGCCTCTAACTAGTCCTCAGTCCTCACTGCCTCACTGTACACTCACCCGTAACACTCCTCACTGCCTCTAACACTTCTCACTGCCTCACTGCTCACTCACCCACAACACCCACACTCACACCAAATTGCCTCTGATCTCACACCGCATGAATTGGGTGTGTGATAGCTTAATGGCAGCACCCACATACACTATCACAATCTGCCCAAATGCAATCCTTTTACACATCAAGTGTGTTGACTCAGGCAAAGCAACCAAAAATGCATTGGTTGCCACTGCCAAAGCTGCTAGTTCGTTGGTGAACCTGGCTGGCCCAATCACCCACAGGCATAGCATGGATGGAAGCAAAGCCTGAATGGTAGCAAACAAGGCATGCCAACAACCTCTTAGAGCATCACCTAGTGTCGCATCAGACACAATTAGGATTGTTGTCACGTAAGAAAAAGCTGGATATCTTAGAAAGTGCTTGACAGAGGCTGGGCTATACAGAGTGGTGCAGCCAACTATGGTGCATGTTAGTATGGTCCGTAACGCAGAGCCTAAGCGCACACGCCACACAGCTCGGCCTGTCCTTGGCTATTAGTAAATTACCCTTATTATTTTAGGACTGATTTTATTGTATTTTCAAATGTAACACATGAAACTACACTCAAGGCCAGCTAGAGTCAGGGGAAAAAAGGAAGAAGAAGAAAGAGAGGGTTAAAAGATACGTTTAGAATGAATCCAACAAAAGGGAACTCAATTTGTTTTGCTTCCTCATTTGTTAGGCATACTAAGTTTTGAGCATCACTGGACAAGTTATTGTTTGAAGCTTGACTTTGGATGCAGGCAAAAATGGGGGATTTTTTTGGGGGGTGGGGTGTGGTTTACAGTTGGTGTTATGGCAGTATTTGATGGTCATATTGGTAAGGGAGCTACAGAGTTGGCTTCAAAACTTCTGCTGGATTACTTTTACATGCATGCTTTTATTCAATACATCTGAGATAATGGCATGGTATGAGCAAGAACTTGTAACTGAGGATGAAATAACACATTTGGAAATATTAAGAGACGCATTGTTGAGGACAATTCATGACATTGATTTCAAATTTTCTCAGGCAAACAGAATCCGTTCACTTTTACTACTTCTAACTGGTTTTCTTCACATATTGATCTATACGTTCTGCTATATGCTTTCAGGAGTCTTTTTCAAAAGAGGATTTTCATTTTCTCAGGATCCACAGCCACTGTGGCTCTTCTTATTGATGGGAAGATTTTAATTGCTAATGTTGGTGACTCAAAGGCCCTGTTTTTTTGCACAAAGAAAATTCAGTCTGATCAAGGGTACTGGTTCTCTGATATCTCCCTTGTTGTCTGTTAAGTAGTGATATTGATTATTGACTCTTTAACCAGTTTCATCCCCAAGATAATTTATCCTAATGAATGGGAATTAAGCTCTAGTTGAGTTGAGTTGAAATTAGTTGTGTCCATTAGATATGTGCTAAAATGATAAAAGAATTCCTTTCTCTTAATGCTTTTACATGAAATAGGACTTTCCTAAATACCAGCAGAAGCTTTATGAATCACTTATTTACTGGTGGATGAATTCAATTAGGAGATAATGAGGACAGTGAGAATGAAGATGAAGATGATGATGATGAGGAAGACAACGAGGACCGGGAGGATGATAACAACACAAGAGAGGAAATTCACCAATAGTAAATGTAAAAAATATCCACAATGATTAATTCAATCCACAACAATTTGATATAGCAAATTCATCAATACTATGCAATTTGATTCAAAAATTAGTGCTTAGTAAATTCTCAAACACAACATGGTACTTGCATTCAAATCATGAAAACCACCTACTATTCTTAGTCCAAAAAAACAAAAACAAAAGCTGAAAAAAAATATGCTATACTCTAGTTCATTCAAATCATGAAAACCACCTACCACTCCTTTCAATTTCATTCATCCAATTGGGCCATAGCACTTGTTCCAGCCACATCCCTTTACCTTTGACTATTTCCAGCCTTCAATGTCGCTAAAATGTCAGATGCCCGATCATGACTATCTTGAGCAAACTCTTGCAGTTGTGCCTAGCATTCCCAAAGACCAAAGCGGGTAAGAAGTAAATTAAAACATTAAAGAAAGTAGAATTTAAGAGGCAAGAAGTAAATTAAAGCATTAAAGAACGTAGTAGAATTTAAAAGAATTAACACTAAGGACTTACCCTCATGAAAATGCTCAAAATAGGCGCTATAATGACTCCGTGGTCATGGATAGATCTGATCTTGAGTTTCTCTATGCTATTCTTAATACCATGCACAGTCGACATTAATATTGCATCAATTTTATAAACCTACAACAAACAAAAGATAATGATTAACAAACATTGATTAATTAGTTAACAAGCAAAAGACAAATTTAGACCGATTCATAATAAAGATCAACATACCTTTAGTCTCAAGTCATTAATATGTTCAGTGACTATCTCTGTAACATCATTATCTGTCTTTGCATCCATCAATTGGGTCTTTATGATTTTCAACATCAATGCCCTCTCATCCCTAACCTCCATCTTAGACAAGATTGACATGTAAGTTTTAGCATTATAACCAGAGTTCTGTTCTCTTCTCAGATTTTCTTCATGACAGATGTTTCGTACATCAGTCCAAGCCTTTAAACTGTTGCCATACTCTCTTTTTTTATAATATCTTTCCTTTAAATCAGAACATTCTTGGGTGAATATCTCGCCAAGCCTTTTCTTTTGAAATTCACGAACCCTCTTGAAAACTGTCCAAGCACTCAGTTGCTTTTCCATCACCGGAGAGTCCAAAAGCAACTCTATTATATATGGTTCATCCAAAATTAGAGTTGAATCCTCCATCGTAATCTTGGAATTGGAATTGTTAGAAAGGTGAAATTGCACGGTATCTGCAGAATACACGCTGGTACTCATCTTCAACAGAAACGAATCTATGGCAGCCTCTATTCCCAAATCTTGTGCTTCATCCAAAAACTTGTCAACTTTTTCCAACTGCTCAGTTTCTAAAAACCTCAACAATAGTATACTTTCTAACTGCTCAGTTACCAACAATTTGGGCAAATTTGATAACCAATTATTCACCCCACTAAAATGGTCGCGGCTGATGTGGGCCAACCAAGTTTCTTCATTATCGAACCTAACAGAGCAGAGAATGCATCCAAAGGAAATGATATTTCCTTCTTCCAAAAGATCGTTCAATACTTCTTGGACCAAATGATTGGTTTCAAAGTATTTTTCAACCGAGGAAATTGGAATCTTTGAAAACTTTTTCTTTTGATCATCCTTCAATCTTTCCCAATAGGTAGAGAATTGTGTCACAGTGTTTGAATCTTTCTTCACCCTTTTGCTCTTTCTTTCTTCTGGTCCCCCTTCAGCATTGAGAAAATTGATCCAATTCACTAAAAGCTTCGAAGAGAAGTGACGCTTCTGAATTTCATATTTGCGAAGTAAGGAATCTGCCTTGGTGATGAACGAGTTGAGTTCATCATCAGTTTTCGAAGGTGTTGTCATGGTGTTTCAAGTTTAGAAGGGTACGTGTAAGGATTCTTAAGAGTTCTTGGAACTCAAGCAGGGCTACCCTTGTTGGAAGCGGTTTTCTTTTTTCCCCTCTACAAAATTGAGTTGTGGCAAAGAGAATACGTGCTAAACCTAAATCCACTCGCTAGGCCCTACCCCTAACCCCCCTAGGCCCTAACCGCCTACTCCCACCTAGATTAATGTTGTTATAAAAGCTAAACTACAATTTTTTTCCTTTAAGATTTTGTTAAAAAATAAAATAAAAAATCGAAGTGTCAATTTTATTTCCATCAAAATCAATATCACCCTGTTTCAATTTTAAGAATAATGTGATTTTCAAAAGAGCTGCTTTGCAAATAGAATGATTCAACATGCTGCTAATATATATATTTTATCAATTTACCTATCGGAAATCAAAGGGTTTAAGTGAAGCATGATTAATAAAATTTTAGTAGAGTCTAATTTAATGGTAAAGTGGGCAAAAGTGATATTGTGTCATTTTTAACAAGTGTAGAAGTCTTTTCATAACTAACTATTAATAATCTAGATTTATAAATAAGACTAGTCTTTGAGCACACGTTTACACGCGTGCTCAGAGGCTCTTCTATTTTTTGGGTAAATTTTAATAATTTGCATCTATTATAATTTGTGATTACTACATTTTTTTAATGACAAAAAAATATAGGGGTGTGATGAAAAAATTATTTCACCCACAAATGCATAATACTCATTACACCCCTAGGAATCTTTTGTGAATGAAAAATGTTGTAATCCCAAATTATAATGGATGCAAATTATTAAAATTTAACCAAAAAATAGAAAAGCCCCTGAGCACATGCGTGCTAGTTTATTTTACAAAACAAAGAATTACTAAAGAGTTGTGCATGATTGCATGCAAGTTTTAACTTCTCTCACCCGAACTCAAATAACACCAAATTGTGATGCTTTGGCCTTTATGCAATCCACTAAAAAAGTCACCCTGCATTATAAAAATTAAAAAAAAAAAAAAGGGAGAGCAAAAATTATATTAGTTAAATTTGTTTTATCTTTTAGGACATTGAAACAAATACATGGTTGTTTTTTTTTTTTTTTTTGATGGTGAAGCAAAAAATTGGATGGTCTCCAGTTCGTCTATAGTGTCATCCAAGACCAGAAAGGTCGTCTAAGTGCAAGAGGGTCATCCAGCGTGAAGTCACCTGGACAACCACCCAACACTTAGAAAATTTCAGAGTGAATCTATATCCAAAAGCTTATATTTCGGACCATGTTCTACTACTCTGAAGTATGAGCAAAATCCCTATTCATCACTCTAACTTCTCACTAAGTTCTTAACTTCTGATAGCAGTTGTAGAAGTTAAGTCTGAACCTTCTAACTTCTATCCACGTTGAGGAAGTTACTAAACAAGTAACCACTCCAAAGCTCACTATAAAAGGACTCAGTCATATTAAACTAAGGTAAGTTTTTCACCACTTTTAGAGTTGGAATTCCTAAGTTCAAGAGAAAAAATTAACTTAAGCATCGGAGGGTTCTTGGCTAGTTCACCTCGGTCACCTTTGATCTTGTGCTTCTTTCTTTTCAGGCCTTCCAAGCAACCTCAAATCCATTGAAGCCTGAAACATTTAGCCTACTGATTTTCTGTGAATCATCAGTTTTTATTTTTATTTTTTGACCACGTTAGAAATTAGTGCAGAGAAAAGTCTATAATTAATAGGGAAAAAAAATACAATGTAGAGAGATGTGAGGAAAAAAATAGTTCAAACACCAAAATAACATAATAAATAAAAAATATTAAAAATAAAAATGATGCACCAATTCTTAATTATGATTCTTAATTATAGCAATCATAAACAAATTCTCCAAAAAAAATAAAAAATAAATAACAATACCTTGAAGAAAAGTTACATACCTTTTAATGAAATAAAGCAAGGTTTGTAGGACAATTTTTTTCACTTCAACTATAGCACACTTCAACAGATGTATCACTCAAAGAATGTGTTTTTCTCTTTTAGTGTCTAGTGTGTTTCTCTTTTCTATTCAATTAAACCACACGTGCTCTGCTTTTATATAAAGAAGTAGGCGACTGACAGAATTTGGTTATCAATTAGGAAGAGGAATAGATGTAACAAACGATTGAGACAAAAATTCTATTTCAATTAGGAATAGAAATAATAGTTCTTGTATACGTAGGGGAGAGGTTTTTTTTAAAAAAGAACATGGGATAGTATTTCAACATAAAAGTAGAAGTAGTGTTTCAACATGGGTAGGAATTTATTTAGGAGAGAATTTACTAGTTTAACCCCATTTCGATTGGTTTAGATTAATTAAATTATGGGTATTTTTGATAGTAAAAAAAGCAATAACTAACTTTCTGAATCCTCTTAATATGTATAGATTAACATTTACAACATACGAATTCATTGACCAAATAGTAACTTAACTTTTCTCAAAAAAAAAAAAAAAATAGTAACTTATCTTTTTTTATAATTTTTAAATTATACCAATGTCAACATAGAATTGCAAAAAGAAAACTATTATCCCCTAATCTTGCTTGATTTCACTTTATTTTTTTGAAAATATGGGCTTTGATTCCAGTTCCAGGTCCTGTTAACAATCTTTGGCAAGGTCACCATGAAACAAACGTATTAATTTCATATATGTAGGAACTAAGAACTGGCAAAAGACAAAATTGTCCATATTTTAAGAAATCCATAAGCATATAAAATAAGGACAATCAGTAATTAAGAATATCATATGTGCACTAAAGTGGAAGCAATGTTATTCTAGTAAATAAATCCAAAAAAAAAAAAAAAAATCATGGCGTTTTTACCTAGCGGAGTGGAATGTATGAGAAAAAAAATTCCAATGGTTTTCAAATATGATTTTTGATTTAGTAAATGATGAAGAGATCGAAATGCTAAAAAACCGTCCTGCAATTAATGCTTAGCTTGGTGCACGTTTTCATAGTTTGGGCGTGGAGCCCACGCATTTATTATTAATCATTGTCAAACTTTGGGTCATAACTAACTAACTCTCTTTGCTCCCAAAAAAAAAAAAAAAAAACCTAATTAACTCTCACTTTTAAACTCAACCCTCAGTGGGATCAAAGACTTGAGCAGAGAGCGGAGACTAAAACAAGTCCAACTCTTGCTTTGCCGAGTTACCAGCAACTCAGCATACGCCGCCCCCAAGTAAACTACTCAACTCCGTAATCGCCATAATTATTATGGATAGAGAGAGAGAGAGAGAAACTTCTTCTCATCTCACACCCAATAAATAATCACAAATAACCAACCATAATAATTAACTAGCCTCACTACAACCCATCCAAAAAAAAAAAAAACCTAATCTCATTACAAGCACTTTGCCCATACTATGATTTCTTCATAATTGTGGGTTTAGTGTTACAATTTTTATTTTATTTTATTTTTTATTTTTTTTTTGTTGAAGGCAAAACCAAAATCATTCATTCATAGAATTGCAGCTATCAAAGTACAAGGCCTCAATAGCAGGTGGAGGATTTTCTTCCAACCACACTAGGTTCTAGGAGCTGCTTAATGCATTTGAGGGTTTAAGGCGAAAATTGATTATCTTATTTTAAATGCAAAATTTCTACTAATTAATATGAACTAGTAGAATTTTTTCTTTTTTTAGAAATTTTATAGATAGAAAAAGTTTGATAAAATTTTTCATATTTGTTGATATGGCAGATTGATAGTGGTAAGTAAAAAAACGATATTAGTGGTAGACTTAGATGAGAATTAGTAAAAGTTTGCAAACTCAACTCTTATTATTATTCTTTTTTTTTAGAAGTGCAACATTCACAATATTTTTTACAACAAATCATTGGTTTTAAGTTGCTTTTTGTTTTATATTTGAAAATATCACTATAATTATTTTTTTGTCATCAATAACAACCTACTACTTAACATTAGTTGTAAAAGTGTTATGAAAAATATTGTGAACGTTGTATTTTTCTCTCTTTTTTATTTGTTTTTTATATGGTAAAAAAATATTATTTTATTTATTGATTATAAATAACCCTATTGGTTAAAATTTGGAAGCATTTTTTTTACTTAGGGCCTTAGGCGACCGCATTTTTTGCTCTAACATTCAGCCGGCACTGCCAGGTTCCCATCTAATTGTCTAGCAAACTTAGCCAATGAATGTGCCATCGAGTTGGCACTCCTCCTAACACAAAGAACAGAAAATGATCTAAACTCCCTTCCCATACATCGAATATATACATATCCCAACCTAGCTTTATCAGACCTTGGACTCAAAATGGACTTAATGACATTAACATTATCACCCTCTAAAATGATCTCTCTAAACCTAGCTTCCATAGCAAACTCCACGGTTCTTCTGCATGCTAAAGCCTCTGCTTCCTCGCTGTCTTGTACCTGAGGTCCTTTCCCCGCCAAAGCTGCCATTACTTCTCCCTTCTCATTACGAACCACAGCTCCAAATCCTGATGCATCCATCCCGGTAAACACTGCTGCATCCACATTGAGCTTGTAGGCCGAACCTGAAGGTGGCTTCCATGCCATTTGTGGTTGCATCGAACCAATAGCAGATTGAACAAAGTTGTGGTTCTACGCCTCCCGAAAGTCCTGTAACAAGTCCTTTGCACGCTACACCAAACGAGCAGGGTCTTGTATGTTGCCACCATGTATTATTGAGTTTCTATGATTCCAGAGAACCCAGCACTGAACGAAAAAGAGCTCCAAGTCCTCCACGGTGAGCCGATTCATTAGTTCCTCAACTAGCTGAAGGAAATCATCTTTGTTAGTCGTACATTTCTACAAACATACCTTGCCACCAGCCCACACGTCCTGTGCAACTCCACATTCCCACAACACATGAAGCACTGATTCATTACCCTGCTTGCACAACTCACAGACTCAGTCCTCCCCAATTTTTCAGCGAAACAGATTCTCCCTCTTTGGCAGAATGTCTTGATAGACCCTCCAAGAAAACATTTTTATTTTATCCAGCAAATGACACCTCCATAGTTTCAACCAAACCAAACCTTTTCCATTCCCCCCGAGCTCTCCATCAATCCACACCTCTCCTTAGCTATCACTCTAGCTATATGATATCCCGATCGCACTGAAAAATTCCCCTTTTTGTTACGAAGCCACATTAACACATCAAACACATGCTGTCTACTCAATGGGATCCGAATCATAGCTTTCATGTCCTCATGATGAAATTTTGCAATGACATTACGATTCCAGTCATGAATATTCCAGGCAATAAGATCTGATACACAACATTCCCACTCCTCATCAGATGGTGGGTGAAGAGCTTTGTTTGTTGGATAATTCGGTATCCATCTATCATGAAAAGCCCGAATATTCGCACCATCCCCTACCCGCCAACAGCAGAGCCTCTCTTTAGAATTGGTTAAGCAGCAACTAAGTGTTGGGTATGTTTTTAAAATTTAAGCCCATGATATTTTGTTATAAAGCCCAAGCCCATGCTCTAAAATTTTCCTTGGTTGGCATGGAAATTTTTGGCAGTAAACAAAACCCTCAATCTTCTCATATTTCCTTATAAAATAGTCGGCCGCACCTTCCTATGTTTTTGCAAAAAATACATAGCGGCTTATGACTTCAATGGGAAAGAAAATTCCTTTGTTTTTGCCTTTCTCTTTTCATTCTAATCATCTTTAGCTACTTCCTTTTTTTGGAGCTCTAAGACTATCAAATTCTGCATATATGATATTAGTTAAAAAAACAACAAAACAAATATTACATTTGATACTCTAGCTACTTTGTTTTTTTGCTGAAAATTTTCTCTTGGGCATTTGTGACGAGTTCGAAACTCTGTTTGTGAGTGTACATTAACAGAGTTGCCATTGTATCCTGGAGAGCAACTGCCTAAGCCATTTGCACCGACGGATTCATTCCAGTGGGGGTGAAATCGCTTCTTAAGGACAGCGGATATAGTTTCGTGCCTCGGTGATAAGTTTTACTTAATCCTTAATTTTATACGCTTTTGTACTTGTCTATTTTACTTATAAGTTAATTTGAGCATATCTTGTTTTACTGATATATTATTGATATTGCTTTGTAACTTTGTTAATCAATTTGGACAATTTTCTAAACTATACTTCCAACAATCTTAAGAAGCGATTTATGTTCTTATTGATTAACAAAATGTATGATGTTCCTAATATTGTCTTAGAATCTGAGGCAGCACTTGTTTCGGAAATGAAGTTAGTCAATAACATAACTGATTGGGTAGTGGACACTGGGGCTACTAGACACATTTGCTTCAGCAAGGAGTTATTTCTTAATTATGAGGAAGTAATAGATGAAGAGAATGTTTATTTGGGAGACTCTGTTACTGTAAGAGTTGCTGGAAGGGGAAAGGTACTTTTGAAATTTACTTCAGGTAAGTCTTTAGCCTTGCACTCTGTTCTTCATGTTCCTAACATGTGTAGAAATTTAGTGTCTGGGTTCTTGCTCAATAAGGCAAGCCTAAAAATTGTTTTTGAATCTAATAAGATCGTTCTTAGTCAAAATGGTGATTTTGTGGGCAATGGATTTTGTCATGAAGGCTTATTTGTGCTTGAAACTGATTGTGAGAACATGAATATATCTAGCTAGTAACTCTTCTACTTATATTGTTGAATCTTTGGATCTTTGGCATGGTAGGCTAGGGCATGTGAATGTTGTAGCCATCAAAAGAATGAAACAAATGAGCCTAATTCCAAACTTAACTAATCAGAGCATTCAAAGTGTGAAATATGTGTAGAAGCAAAACATTTCAAAAAACCTTTCGAAACTATTGAAAGGAGCTCTGAACTTTTAGAACTCATTCATAGTGACTTAGGAGACTTTAAAAATTATACGAGTAGAGGAGGTAAAAAATATTATATGACATTTATAGATGACTACTCTAGATATACAAGAGTATACCTCTTAAGTAGTAAAGATGAAGTTGAAAACATGTTCATAAAATTTAAGACAGAAGTTGAAAGTTAGAAAAATAAGAAAATTAAAAGGCTTAGGTCTGATAGAGGAGGAGAATATGGTTCAGCTTTGTTTAAAAAATTTTGTGAAGAAAATGGTATTATTCATGAAGTCACTGCACCTCATACACCTGAACAAAATGGAATAGCTGAGAGGAAAAATAAAACCCTAAAGGATATGATGAATGCCATGCTCATTAGCTCTGGTCTTCCTTCCAATATGTGGGGTGAAAGTTCAAAACGTGTATAAAACACCCTTGAACGTTTAGACCCCAAATTACAAAATATCAATTCAAGCTTATAATCAAACAATTAAGGTGCGGAACATGAACATAAGCCAAACACAGAATTGATAACTAATCTAAGCCAAATATAAACACATCCACAGCAGTAAATATAAGGCAAAGATAAAGGGAAGGAAGATGCAAACACACGGACAACACATGATGTGTTATCGAAGAGGAAACCGAAGTCCTCGGCGTAAAACCTCTCCGCCGCCCTCCAAGCGGTCAATAATCCACTAGAAAATGTAGTTGGGATACATGAACAGCAATAGACCCTCCAAGCCTAATCTACCCAGGTACCTAAGCCCTCCAAGCTTCCTGCTCCAACGAGGTTGCGCCGAACCTTTTTCTTTTCTAGCTTACCGGATTCCGCTACTAGACCATAGCATCAACCAATGTATATTGGTTCCTTCCAAACTGCTTCCCTTAGCACCAAATGAACCTTCTCACAGACGTGGGTGTGGTGAGAAAAGGATTTGGTCAATGACCTCTCAAGGATGTGACAATGGAGAGGAAGAGAGTAGAGGAATTTGTAGAGACTCTAAGGTAAAGATTGTGGATGAATCAATCTTGTTTTTCTCTAGGGTTTCTCTCACAAAATTCTCTCTGGAAGCTCTCTACATTTCGTGGGTATAAGGGTCTATATATAGTGGGGTGAGAAAGGAATGCGAAGAGTCAGTTTTTCCCAAACAGGGCTGATTGGCGGCTTGGCCTCGCGACTGGTCTGAGTCGCGAGTTCAAGCCACGAGATAACGGCCTGGCCAGCCTGGGACTTTTGTCCTGTAGTGCGACAGCTGGCGCGACCCTTCAGCTCACTTGTGTGCATCTCACGTGCCTGCAGTTGGCGGCTTGCCAATCGCGAGTCAGCCGCGAGTCCTAGCCGCGAATCTCTGCCTTCTTGCACATACTTGAGCTTTTCTTCACATCTTCTCACACACTACCCTTACAATAATCCCACCTAAATACAGGGTTACTAAGTGCTTAAATTACAAGTAAATTGGCACGGAATAAAGCCAACAAGATGGTTGATTAAATTCAACCTTACAATCTCCCCCTTTGGCTATTCCGTGACAAAACCCTAAAACTCACTCACACCTAACTCTAGAATCTGTGACGCTTTAGAACCATAAGAACAAGTAACTCCTGAAACACAACAACACAATAAGTTCATTGTATGCAGAAAACTTGTAATGCAAATGGAGCAAGCATAATGCGATCAAGCACAATGGAGTAAAGCAATAAACCATGGCAAGACCAAAACATGCAATCACTATAACCAAGTGATCACAATGCTCATTCACACTTGGAATGAACATCCGGACATTCAAGTTGACAAACACAAGGCAAATCACTTGAATGACCAACACTCAACCAATGCACAATACATGAAGTATGTGCATCTAGGAAAAATCCTACATGGGCACAAGAGTGACAGTACTTAAAAAAGGAATGCAAAGCATTAGGTTAGAAGTACTGATTTAACAAAGCATAAAGGCTGCATAAAGCATGGTACAAACCACAAAGGCCTACAAGTGTGCATAAAACCAAACCCTTAAAGCTTACATAAGCAACATGGGTACAAACATATAAAACATATGCTGAATTAACTGAATAACATCATCAATATATAAATAAACCAAAGTGTTAAAAACATTCAAGAGATATGAGTTTTAGCCAAACCAAAAGCTTAAACCACTGAGTAACAAACCTATACTAACAGCAGTTAATCAACACAATATCAAAGCTATAAACAAAAAATCATAAAATATGAAAGCTTCCCCTCAAACAAGAGCTCCCCCTTAAGAACAGCCCCAAAAATTCTCCCCCTTTTTGGCACGAATGGCCAAAGGGTCAATGTTGTAACTTGGTGAAAATGCCATCAACTTGTGCTGCTAAAACATCGATCTGGTCCTGCATGACTGCCATTCTCTCTGACTGCTCTCTCTGGCCTTCTCTGAGAGTCTTTTCCAATTCCTCAAGGTGCTTGTGGAGGTTCTCAAATAGCATCTCCAACTTATCAAGTTGAGGGGCAGACTGTGCTTGAGTAGCGCTAGGTTGCTGTGATACATGGGTGGCATGTACATGTGAATCTGGCTCAGGAGTAGAAGGAGTAGCAGGAGAGAAATGTGCACTCTTTGGAGTTTTGGATGAATGACTTTTGCTAGCTTGTAGAGTGGACATAGAGATTGGTTGAGGACGAGCAATTATTTTCCCAACTGAGGGAGGAGTAGCACCTTCACTTAGAATGAATTTCATAATGAGACTGCAATATGGAAGGCACCCTCGTGCTACTGTTCGAGTCGTTGTCTTTCTTATGATATAAAAAATATGGGCACAGATGTCAATGGTGGTGCCTGTGATGAGATCACATAGAAATTAAGCCCTTCCAAGGCTAATATACACCGTGTTGGTCAACGGATAGAGGTTGGTAAACATGATCAGCTTCAATGTTGTCAACTCAGGTGAAAACTTGGTAGTGCTTATGGATGTGCCGGCACTGGAGATGTCATGGCCAGGACCAAGAACTTGGAGAATGTCCTGAATCACTAGAAAATGTAGTTGGGATACATGAACAGCAATAGACCCTCCAAGCCTAATCTACCCAGGTACCTAAGCCCTCCAAGCTTCTTGCTCCAACGAGGTTGTGCCGAACCTTTTTCTTTTCTAGCTTACCAGATTCCGCTACTAGACCATAGCATCAACCAATGTATATTGGTTCCTTCCAAATTGCTTCCCTTAGTACCAAATGAACCTTCTCATAGACGTGGGTGTGGTGAGAAAAGAATTTGGTCAATGACCTCTCAAGGATGTATCAATGGAGAAGAAGAGTAGATGAATTTGTAAAGTCTCTTAGATGAAGATTGGGGATGAGGCAATCTTGTTTTGCTCTAGGGTTTCTCTCACAAAATTCTCTCTGGAAGCTCTCTACATTTTGTGGGTATAAGGGTCTATATATAGTGGGGTGAGAAAGGAATGCGAAGAGTCAGTTTTTCCCAAACAGGGCTGATTGGCGGCTTGGCCTCGCAACTGGTCTGAGTCGCGAGTTCAAGCCGCGAGATAACGGCCTGGCCAGCCTGGGACTTTTGTCCTGTAGTGCGACAGTTGGCGCAACCCTTCAGCTCCCTTGTGTGCATCTCACATGCCTACAGTTGGTGGCTTGCCAGTCACGAGTCAGCTGCGAGTCCTAGCCGCGAATCTCTGCCTTCTTGCACATACTTGAGCTTTTCTTCACATCTTCTCACACACTACCCTTACAATAATCCCACCTAAATACAGGGTTACTAAGTGCTTAAATTACAAGCAAATTGGCACGGAATAAAGCCAACAAGATGGTTGATTAAATTCAACCTTACATGGGGGGAGACTATCCTTTCTGCATGTCATGTATTAAACAGGGGCCCACATAAAAAGATTGGAAAAACTCCATATGAACTATGGGAAGGACGTGTACCAAACTTAGGGTACTTGAAGGTGTGGGGTTGTTTGGAAAAGGTTGGAATCCCTGAACCACATAAAGAAAAGATAGGTCCTAAAACCAAGGATAGTGTCTTCATAGGATATGCACAAAATAGTTCTGCCTATAGGTGCTTAGTTTTGGAGACTAGGGATGCTGATTTCTTTGAGCATATTTTTCCTATGAAGAGAACGAGACTCACTAATGAGTCCTCATCAGTCATACCCCAAGTGAGATCAAGTTCAAACTTAGATGAAAACCACTCAATGCAAGAGTTAAGACGTAGTAAAAAACCTAAAAAGGGAACCAACTTTGGGCCTGACTTTATCACTGCTTTTCTCATTGAAGATGACCCAAAAACTTATCAAGAGGCCATGAAATCAATAGATGCAACCTTTTGGAAGGATGCAATCCATAGTGAGTTAGAATCAATTATGGCTAACCATACATGGGAATTAGTTGAACTCCCTAGAGGATGCAAGACCATTGGTTGCAAATGGGTGTTTAAAAAGAAATTAAAAGCAGATGGGTCCATAGACAAATTCAAAGCTAGACTAGTGGCAAAAGGGTATACTCAAAAAGAAGGGATAGATTACTTTGACACTTATTCACCGATGACAAGATTAACTACAATTAGGATTCTAATTGCTATGGCTTCAATACATAAATTGATTGTTCACCAAATGGATGTCAAAACAGCATTTTTAAATGGTGATTTAGATGAAGAAATTTACATGGACCAACCAGAGGGTTTTGTGGTTCAAGGACAAGAAAGTAAAATGTGTAAACTTAGAAAATCATTATATGGTTTGAAACAAGCTCCTAAACAATGGCATGAAAAATTTGATAACACTTTAATTTCTAATGGATTTATTGTGAACGAATTTGATAGATGTGTGTATAATAAATTCTCTAGTGATAGTGGTGTTATCATATGCCTATATGTGGATGACATGTTAATTTAAGGAACTGACATGGATGTTGTAAAAAGTACTAAAGATCTCTTATCTCCAAACTTTGATATGAAAGACCTTGGAGAGGCTGATGTAATTTTTGGGAATAAAAATCATAAGGAATAGTGAAGGGATTACACTTTCCCAATCACACTATGTTGAGAAAGTACTTTAAAAATTCAATCATTTTGATTGTGACCTTGTGAGAACTCCATATGATCTTAGCATACATTTAAAGAAAAATAGAGGGTCTCCTGTTGCACAATTTGAGTATGCTAAAATTATTGGTAGTGTGATGTTTCTAATGAATTGTACACGCCCTGATATTGCATATGTTGTTAGTAGACGTAGTAGATATACACATAATCCTGCCTATGAACATTGGAATGCACTAACTCGTCTCTTGAGATATTTGAAAGGCACCATGAATTTGGGCCTTACATATACAGGTGTCCAACAGTATTAGAAGGCTATTGTGATGCAAATTGGATATCAGATAATGATGAGACCAACTCCACTAGTGGTTATGTTTTCACCCTAGGTGGAGGAGCTATATCTTGGAAATCTTCTAAATAAACCTGTAATGCTAGATCAACTATGGAGTCTAAGTTTGTTGCTTTAGAAAAGGAAGGCACTGAAGCTGAGTGGCTTAGAAATTTACTTGCTGATATACCAAAATGGGATAAGCCATTACCATCAATATCATTGCATTGTGATTCCCAAGTTGCAATTGCATGTGCAAGAAATAAAATTTATAATGGGAAGAAAAGGCATATACGCCTAAGACACAATATAGTGTGGCAACTCATAAGCAATGGTGTAATTGCCATGGAGTTTGTACGGTCAAAAAAGAATCTTACGGATCCTCTGACCAAAGGGCTAATTAGACAATTGGTCTATGATACATCGAGGAGGATGGGACTTAAGCCCATTGAGTGAATCACCCATGATGACAACCCAATCTATGTCAACAAAGGTTCAATGGGCATCATGGAGAGATTCAAGATAGCAGCACTATAAGTGAGAATGAGATCTCACTGTCCCTCCCTATGGTGCAGATAGTGCTTACTACCAAACTATTGAGGTTGAGTTTAAGACTCTTAATGAATTCATAGCCTTTATAGGTGGTGTGTGGTAGTACACACTTGATGAATTCAACTATTTGGGTGTGGAGGTGGGGCCGCCTCCTATGAGAGTGAGGGCAAATTCTCTAGAGCACTCATGAAAATCCAAGTGGGGCACATGGTTGAAATGTGCCAAATTGAGAACTCATCCAAGAATTCACAAGCAAAGGTGTTCGTATTCTTGTGGTTCATGAAACTGGTTCAAGATTTTGTGAACTCTAGAATACAAATACCAAGTGTTGATTCAAGTCCACAAGACATCAACAGTAATTTCATCTTGTGATTGCCCAATTTTTTTTTTTTTTTAAAATCAAAATTTTAAAACATGTGGGGGATTGATGGGTATGTTTTAAAATTTAAGCCCATGATATTTTGTTATAAAGCCCAAGCCCATGCTCTAGAATTTTCCTTGGTTGGCGTGGAAATTTTTGGCAGCAAACAAAACCCTCAATCTTCTCATATTTCCTTATAAAATAGTCAGCTGCACCTTCCATGTTTTTGCAAAAAATACATAGCGGCTTGTGACATCAATGGGAAAGAAAATTCCTTTGTTTTTTCCTTTCCCTTTTCACTCTAATCATCTTTAGCTACTTCCTTTTTTTGGAGCTCTAAGACTATCAAATTTTGCATATATGATATTAGTTAAAAAAACAATAAAACAAATATTACCTTTGATACTCTAGCTACTTTGTCTTTTTTGTTGAAAATTTTCTCTTGGGCATTTGTGACGAGTTTGAAACTCTGTTTGTGAGTGCACATTAACAGAGTTGCCGTTGTATCCTGGACAGCGACCGCTTGAGCCATTTGCACCAACGGATTCATTCCAGTGGGGGCGAAATTGCTTCTTAAGGACATCAGATTTAGTTTTGTACCTCGGCGATAAGTTTTACTTAATCCTTAATTTTAAATGCTTTTGTACT
Organism: Quercus aquifolioides; assembly: GCA_019022515.1. Lineage (NCBI taxonomy): Eukaryota > Viridiplantae > Streptophyta > Magnoliopsida > Fagales > Fagaceae > Quercus > Quercus aquifolioides. The sequence continues at coordinate 44,948,040 of CM032333.1, forward strand.
TGTCTATTTTACTTATAAGTTAATTTGAGCATATCTTGTTTTATTAATATATTATTGATATTGCTTTGTAACTTTGTTAATCAATTTGGACAATTTTCCAAACTATACTTCCAACACTAAGCTCTTCTAAACATATGAACTGTTAGGAACATCAGTGGCATCTTAGAAGGTACCTCTAGGAAAATACCTGGCTCACTCATAAAGCAAAGACCCATGATCTTGTAATAGCCTTCATCCTTATTTTTGTTAACATAGCTAAGTTAAAACATCTTATATCCCGAGATCCCATTCCACCCTCTTTCTTAGATTGGGATAATACACTATAACTCCTCCAATGTATCTTTCTCTCATTGTTAACCTGCCCCCACCAAAATCTAGCGTACATAGCATTTAAATCATTACAAAGCTTCACCAGTAATTGGAAAACACCAATGGTGTAAGTAGAAATAGACTGAGCCACTGCTTTAGTGAGGACTTCCTTGCCTGCTCTTGATAATAGCTGTCCTTTCTAGCCCTGAATTTTCTTCCATACTCTATCCTTCAAATAGGAAAAAGTTTGGTATTTTGATCTACCAACCAAGGTGGGTAGCCCAAGGTAGGACTTAAAGCGTGCAACCTCTCTTATACCCAACGCTTCCTTAATCCTCTCCCTCTGTTCACCCTTCATGTTACTGCTAAAAAATATAGAAGATTTCTCAAAGTTAATGCATTGACCTAACGCTGCTGCATATGTCTGTAATACATTAGAAATAGCTTGCACTTCCTCCTGGTTAGCCCGACAAAATAGCAATGAGTCATCTGCAAATAAAAGGTGTGATATGCTAAAAGCCCTCTTGCAAATAGACACACCATGAATCTGCCCATCACCTTTTACCTTAGCTAGTAGAAATGAGAAGCCCTCTGCAATTTGAGGTTTAAAAGTTCGTACATTAATATTATGTGTAGTATTAATTGACAAATATGAAGACCTTAAATTCCAATAAATGAAAAAGTATAACACCAAACCAAAAAAAAAAAAAATTATCACATGTGCTATGAGGCTAATATATAGTAATATTAATAGAAAAGTAATGAAAAACCTAGGGGTGTGATGAGATGTAGACGTGACAAAACTGGCAAGTTGGGTTAGGTTTGGGTAAAAAAATTGTTCATTTTAAGCACCTTGTAAACAAGTTGGGTCGATCGGGTTGCAGGTCAGGTTGACTAGTATTTTTCACATTATTTTTTTTTCTTTTTTGAAAAACATTTATTTACCATTTGGTAAGTCATGTAGAAAATTACTTAGTGGGCATTTGATTCGTCAAAATGTAACGTTGATGTGATGCACACTACTAATGTCACACTAATGTGTTTGGTTCATTTGAATTTTTCTAAGATTACAAAATATATCACATCACCTTTTTAAATCTATGTAATCTTACATTACTTATTGGCGGGGATATAATAATTTATGGAATTGACAAAATTGCCCACACTAATATATTTTATTTTACTCATGAAAATGACTAAAATACCAAAAAAAAAACCTCTTAAATGAAAAAAAAAATACTCTTGGAACCACTAAAATGACTAAAATACCCCCAAAAACCTTTAAAATGACCAAAATACCATTGGAATTGCCAAATTAACCAAAATGCCCCCAAAACCTCCAAAAATGACCACAATACTCTCAAAACCTCAAAAATGACCAAAACAACCTTGAAACCTTTTGAATAACCAAAATACTCCAAAAACTTCTAAAATGAGCAAAAATACATTGAAAATTCTAAAATGACGAAAATAACCTAAAACCTCTAAAATAACCAAAATACTCCTTAAAAAACTAAAATGACCAAAATATTCCTAAACCTAAAAAATTACTAAAATAACCTCAAAACTTTTTAAAATGACCAAAATACCTCAAAGAGTAATGAAAAACCTAGAAGTGGGATGATATGTAGACATGACAACACATGCAGGTCGGATTGGGTTCGGGTAAAAAAAAATGGTCATTTTAAGCAAGTTGTAAACACATTTCAACCTATTCAGGCAATAATGAATACAAGTTGAATTGCTTTTATAAAATTTATTTAAAGAAATGAGCCAAAAACCTCACCTTTTTGGCCTAATAAACACATTTCAATATGGATTAGAACTATTAACTTGTTCTCAACTTGTTTTGTCCTCAAGTGTTTTCGTGATTTAAAAGGCTGCTCATTTGTTTATCCCTTCATTTTATTTCATTTTTGCTAATGTAATGGCAGTTTCAACGTTAACAACACCTGCACATCCTTCATCAACCAGAACCGTATGATTACAATTAAAACTGAGCACAGTGATTAGGAATGTTAATCTCATAATTAAATAATTAAAAAAAATCATGGCCACTTTTCATAGTGGAGTGGAATGTGTGAGAAAATCCAATAGTTTTCAAATTTGAAGTTTGATGGAAATAAAAGAGACGTCCTCCAATTAATGCTTTGGTTCGTACAAGTTTAAATAGAATTTTTTGGTGGGCCTTTTTGTGATTTTGGGCTGGACTATCTCCTACTGTATTGTGGCCCAAATATTCTGGATAGGAGAGTTGAGACTTGTCCAATTGTAACCCACCTTGAACCGGCTTGTGCGCAAACTATGCCCCGTTTGCTGAAACTTTAATCACGTGCCCACGACATATGTAGTTGCTACAGAACAATGATGAAACAATGATGAAAGAAATAAGTTACTGTTAAGGCAAGACAAGCGAGAAATCCTTAGTCAAAACAGGAAAAGAAAACACGTTTTGGGTGAGGTTACAAAGACGAGATGAGAAGTAATAACAATAAGTGAGAAAATCAAAGAATAAAAGATTAGTTTGTCACGTTTGATTGTGTTACGGGGATAAGGTCAAGGAGGAAACCACTTCCTCAACGTGGGTAACTTCACAGGATGATCCTGCCATGGAAATTACCCGCTCTGAGGGAATGGGCCTGAATGGCTTGCGCCCAAATGAGTCTTTTTTCCCTAACGGGCCTAAGAGAGGGTAGGCTTTTAGAGGAAGAGAAGAGACTAGCCTATTAGTGCATGCCTGCCATTTTACACTCTTTGTTTTTTCTTCCTGATTCTCTCTTTCCTCTCTGCTTTTTTTTTTTTTTTTTGGTTATTTCTAATTCTTTATCTCCTCTTTCCTTTTCTCAGTGCTTACCCATCTAGTAATGTTGTGATTCTCTCTTAGTGGTTACTATTGCCGTGATGATGATCCTACTGTGCACGGCAAGGGTCCTTTATATATTGCCCACCGTGACTGGCTTTTACCATTTTAACCTTTAACTACCTTTGTTTGGTCTGGGTGTCCTTGCCGACCACCACTAGTTTGTCAGCTGTCCAGCCACCACCACTTACCTGTGCTGGCTGCGCCACTCAACATCATCAAACAAAGAAGATTATTTTGTTTGCTTACTCACCGTGGTATTCTTATCCACCAGCATGGGTGTTCTCTCTCTACCCCTCATGGCATGCATCTAGTGGTTCCAACTCATCCTTATTTCTTTTAGGTGGTAAGTCATCCCAATAGGACATTACCCCTAAAAGAATCTGAGCAGGAACCCCAGAATAGGCTTTCCCTTCTCCCTACTGCCAAACCATACCCTCTCTTACCTCTGGCCTATGACCCACCACTCCTGTATTGGCTGGGTACAGTCTGGTGGTGTCTGGGCTTTGTGCGTGCTCCACTTCTATGTACGTCCAAAGCTTGTTCACTGCTCATGCGTTTGCTATGGTTTAGAGGCTCGTCTGTGCATTTTGCCGCTCATCCTTGACCTCTTATGGCGTGAACTATTTTCTGATTTCTCATTCTTTATGGCTTGCTCCCTTTAGGGGCTGGGCTTTGCTTGATTGTGGGCTTTTCTTCCTTCAGCCTACTCTTTTGCTCCTTACGTAGTCTTGCTACCATTCCTGCCGTACCACTCTGCCATTCTTGCTGTAATGTTATTTGACCCGTGCTTGCTGGGCCTTTTTCATTGGATTAATACTCATGTTACTTTGGACTTTTTTTCCCATTACACTGCTTGTGGGCTCCTTTGTCCCATTTCCTCCTCCTTGGGCATCCTTGGCTCATTTGCTTTCCTTGGGCATCCTCGGCCCATTTTCTAATTCTACATTCCCATGGGTTTTTACTAACTCTCTTGGACTTCCCTAGCCCAATTACAATATCCTTCATCTTTGAGGCTCATGGATTTTCCATCTACCCCTTACTTTCTCACTTCATTACTTTGGGCCTGTTGTGGCCCATTCTCACTTTTCTACATCACATAATGCCCATGAGTTTACTATATCTTTCTTTGGGCTCCTTTTATGCCCATTTTCTTCTCTCAAGGCCCATTTACTTATTTTATGGGCCTATAATTCATTGTTCCTGCCATTCGGGCTTAATGGTTCTTCTAACCATCCCCTAACTCTTCTCTGCCCATATTGTTGGGCTTCTTTCTGCTATTGGGCCTCAAAATGAGCATCAACAAATTTTTTTTCTCTCTTTTTCTAAGTGGAATTATTTTAGTTTTTTTTTTCACTATTTGGGCATGGAACCCACTTATTCATAATGTCAAAATAACCAACAACCAATAGAGTCATAAAATAAAGGCAAAAATGCACTTTTAATCCCTACATTTTGGGCCAAGATTGGCAACGATTGGATCAAACCAATCCAACTCACCAACAACTCAACATACGTTGGTCCCAAGTAAACTTCTCAAACTCACAATACGTTGGTCCCAGGTAGCATAATATTTTCCAATTGAGAAATGCAGAATTTGAGGCCAAAAATACCCACCATGTATTCATTTTGCATCCAAAATTTACAACTTGCTACCATAGTTTTCAAAGATACATAATTTTGCCATTGTGTAAAAAAAAGTTAATATGCTGTAGTGTAAAAAAAAAAATGTATTATTTTAATTTAGTGTATTGCAAAATGAAAAATGTGATGTAGAGCATATTGTAAGATTGATACCTAAAATAAATAAAAACTAAAAAAAAGGGGGGTTTGATGATGCAAATTTTTTTTTTCTTGCATAAGCTGATGAAAGTGCTCTAACTAGTAATTGTTGATTGGCATGAAGGAAAGTATTTTTGAATTGGTTAGATTATGAGTCATATAACAATGCATACTTGTTTTTGTTATCCTCATTCATGGTTCTTTAATTTCTATGGATTACTTTTTTTTTTCGGATGAAATAATCTTAGCTTAGGCTTGTTACATTATTATTGACCAAAACTAAATCACATTGTTCACATCAACATTCAACTGTTAACTATAAAAGTTAAACCAAATTATTTAGGAATCTTAACATTTTCACCTGAGAGGGCAACACTACACATTTGTTTTATTATACCACATTTGAAAAGTACATTCAAAAAACTAAAAAATAGGATAAGTAAAAGAAGAATATTTGCTTATATACTTATCCGGATAATTTTGGAAGTCAAGTAATCAAGTCTTTTGTAATTTCAGTGCAATAATATACTATTTGGGTTTTTTTTTTTTTTTTTTTTAGAATACTATTTTTTTTTTTTTTTGATAAGTGAGAATACTATGTATTTTAACACAAAAGAAACTGATAGTGGTGTATATCCAAAAGGGTCACGGTTTATTAAATATTAAATATATGTAGTTCAAATTACTTTTTATACACTCAATTATTTTTTGTTTAGGGTAGTACTTAATAAATTTTAGGGGTAATTTAGACATTGTAATAAAAGGATAACTAACTTTATGAATCCTCTTAATATTTAGAGAAGAGATAATGCTATAGAGTATAGACACAACAAAAAAGCACAAAAATTTCAATCAAAAAAAAAAAAACACAAAAATTTCATAACATTGCGTATAACATCATTAAAAAAAAATTTATTACGCTCCTAATTTCATGCGATATTTTTAGGAACACATGACCCCAACAAGATCCGCAGAGAGAGAGAGAGAGAGAGAGAGTTCTCACCCAAATGAACCTCCTTAAGGCCCAACATATAATAGAGCATGACACAACTCTTTTGAAACTAACCCAACTTTTCGGCCTTTGTCCCCGTAAAAAAAGTAAAAGAGACCACAGTAGAAGAAATACTAATACTAGGGCAACTTTATATATATATATATATATATATATATATATATCAGTTCAGTTCGGAAATTCAATTCCGCATGCATAAAACTATATATTGCCAATTGAAAGAAAGAAAGAAAGCGAGCGTAACCTCAACCTCTGATCTGATCTGCGGCCATGGACTTGATGCCATGCTCTTCCAAAACCAAACGCACATACATAAGGAAGACCAATCTGGACGATCTTCCTGACGATCTATTGCTTAAAATTCTGTGTCGTGTGCCAATGTTGGAGAATAGCTGTGTGTCACGGCGCTGGTACTCTTTAATCTCTACATCGGACTTTTTTAATCGCGTAATTGACAACATCCTTGACACCATCCGTATTCCCGGACTGGAAAATTATGATGAAAGTCATGATCTGTTTGAAGGCCTTGATCCTTTTTAATCTCTCTACATCTTATTACTTGATAGAGTTTCAATGATGCCGCCCTCTACTTATTTGCTGCTTATCAATGTCGTGTAATTGATGTTCTTAACATTTGTGCCAACTGTTAAGCCAATTTCAGTAGTACTTTTATTAATTGAATTTCGATTAAACTATTAATCCTTTGGATTCAAATATTTTTATTCTACTTTTCCATTAAATTGCGTGTCTTTTTGCTTATAGAATCAGAATGTCACTTCGATCACTTAATTATATGCGTTGCTTGCTTAAGTTTTTCTCTTTGATTTGTGTATTACAATTAGCCTATGTTTATTATTTTTATATCGTTGTTGTTATCAATAAACACTCATTTATGTAGATTTTTTTTATTTATCTTTACATTATTAGGTGTATATATGAGGGACAAAACTTAAATATAGTACCTTAAACATCGTTTTTTAAGTTCCCCTCTTAAATTTCCATTATATGTGATACATATAAAATAAACAAACAATTGTGGTGGGCTTTTTGTTTTGTTGGGCTTGAATTTCTCCTGCTGCATTGCAGCCCGTGATTCTGGGGTAGGAGAGTTGGGGCTAGCCTAAGTGAAACACACCTTAGGCCAGCTTGTGCACAAGTTGAGCCATCCCAATATAAACACGCCTTGGCAGAAGTCTTGGATGTGCAACATGCTCACGGCAGGAATAATTGTTACAGATATTACAATAGGAACACAATACGGCAAGATAACTAAAACATTTTGCGAATATCACTAACGCCTAAATAACACAACAAAGGAAAATAACAAAGGTCGTGGCAGAATAATACAACCATGAATCGTAAGATTATGGTAAACAATTCAGCAATAAGGTAACAAATTAATCATTCATCAACCGAAGAGTAGAGCTCGTCTGCCTAAAGAAATGGGCTTAGTTTTTCAGCAAACAAAAGTCCAAAAAGGGAGCCGATCTCCAACGTGGGTAACCTTAGAGAAGGCTCCTGCCATAGAGATTACACACTTTGGAAAAAGGACCTAGATGGCTTAAACTCTAATTCTTAACTTATCAAAGAGTGGGTCTGTCAAGAAGGAGAGATATGGATAGCCTATTAATGCATGCCTCTACTCCTATCACTCATGCTTTTCTCTAATTTCTGTGTTTTTCTTTTCTCTCTTTCTTCTCCCTTACTCTCTCTCTATTTCTTACCGTCGTTGTTCCTCCCCAACTTTTCACTGTTCACAACTATGGCATTTCATACTGTCTGTCATGACAGGATTTACCATTTTTACCCCTCAATTGCTTTTGGCTCATTGTGAGTGTCCTTCCAAGACTGCCTTCTAGCTTGCCGACTACCCAGCCACTACTCTTACACTGTACTGGCTGTGCCACGCCTCATTCCCAGACAAAAATGGCTTGTTTTGTCTCTTACTATGCTCATCTGAATAAGGGCTAAACCTCTCCTTAATCTATCTCTATGGCATGCATCCAGTAGTTCCAACTCATACTTACTTCTTTTGGGTGAGATGTCATCCCAGTAGGACATTTCTCCTCAAAGAAGTTTGAGCGGGAACCCTAAAATAGACTCCCATTTTCTTCTCACCACCCGACCACACCCTCTCATACCCTTGACCAGTGGCTCACCTTCCATGTATTAGCTGGGTACAAGTAGGTGGTGCCTGGGCCTTGTGTGCATGCTCCATTTCCGTCTGAATCTATTACTTTTTTGGCCTTCACGCCTTTGCTATTACCTCCATGTTTGTCTGATTTTGCTGTACATTCTAGTAAGCGTTTAACTCTTTTGGTGTGAAAGGCATATGGGCCTTTGGGTTCAAGTTTTCTGCCTTCCATCTCTTCTTTGGACTGGGTATTGCTTGGGTGCAGGCCCTCTCCTTCCTGCCTAGCCCAGCTTCCTTCCTGTGTTCGTGGGCCTCTTGGCTAGGGATCTTGCCATGATGCTGCATTGTTCCTGCCATATCATTACCTCTCTTTTATTCCTTTGTTACCCGTGGGCTTTTGTGCTGATGCTCTTGCCAGTTCACTCTCTACACCTTTACCTCTTTTGGGCTTTTCCGGCCAATATTCTTGACGTGCCAGCCCACTTTCTACATCCTTACCTCTTTTGGGCTTTATTGGCCAACATTTCTGCTGTGCCAGCCCATTTCCCATATCCTTACCTCTTTTGGGCTTTATTGGCTAACATTCCTGCTATGCCAACCCATTTCATTCCACGAGCTTCCTTGGCCCATTTGCTTATTTTTTACCTCTTTTACTCTCATGGGCATTTGCTAAATCTTTTGGGCTTTCTTGGCCCAATTACCACATCTTTACCTCTCATTACTTTTCGGTCTTATTGGCTTTTAAGCCAACTCAATAAATTTACTAATTCATTTCTTGGGCTTCCCCGACCCATTCATCTGCTCTTTACCTCTTATTGTTCCTATGAGTTTACTACTTCATTCCTTGGGCTTTCTCGGTCCATTTACTTCTTCTTTACCACTCATTATTCTTGTGGGCCTACTTGCCATTCTGGCCTGCTAGACGTTACTTTACTATTTTCTCTTCCCATTTTCTTTATATTGTTGGGCTTCTTCTACCATTGGGCCTTTTGTCAAAAGTGGGCATCAACAACAACTTAGCAAACAAGTGTTAAAAGTTAAGCACCATCTTGATGAGCTTAACTACATACGATTAGAAACAATTTTGATTGGTCTTATTAATTTGCGGTCAATTTAAATTGATGACTTGTCATAATATCATTGGTTCAAGGCTAATATTAAAGGTAATGTTGCACATAATTGATTATTCCAATAATCAAACATTAATAATTCCTTGGTTTAGTTCTAATTGATTGTGTTTATTATTAATTTGTTGAAATTAAGGATGATTAATTTCACGCTAGGCGTTAATTAGGTGAAAGCGGGAAAAAAAATTGGATTAATTAATTGCAAATCTAAGCTAGAAAAGTACACTTATGGGCTATCACTAGGTCCAAGTGTCGATTGCCAATGTGCCAAAAATTGGAGATGACGTCAAATTAAGTGGTGGTTGATCTCAATGTGTTTAGTGTGCCCATGGGAAACATCATTATAGGCAAATCATTATAGGCAACTAGCTAGCTGATATTCCGTGCGATGTGCGGTGCCTTTTGAAAAAATTTGTAAGAAATTATCATATGACCTATTGGGTTCATCAATACTACTATTGTTAGTCATGGCTAATCTATGAAATATGAACTACTTTATCAATAATTATAAATTTTAAATAGAGAAAGGACTACACAAAGAATTAAATTTAAGCACATAGATTCTGGATGATTTCAAATTCAAATTAAATCTAAATACATTTCTCAAATATTAGCGGTTGCAAGGAAAAAAAACATTATTAAAATTTGGTTATTCTAGTTACACCATATGAATGAAAGTTGGAAGGTAAGATAAAGACTAATAGTAATATTGGTGATATAATGCTATACACTATAACCTTTCTATATATGACTGTAGCTATTTTTCCCAATAAGCAAAAATAAAAAATAGTTTTGGTTTATTACTGAAATTAAAATATCATCCCAAAGAAAAAAAAAAAAAAGAAGATGAGCAACAATATTAGAAAAAAGAAAAGAAAAAAGGATGCAATGCAAGATTAATGGCTTCATTTTTTTGCATAAAATTACCCTAAATATCTATTAAAGCCTTTATTTTTTTTCTTTAAAAGGAGTTTTATTGTGTAAGCATTGCCGTTATAGCAATCCAACCCATTACCCAACATGTTTATAATAAATAAATACATCAAAATTTCCTTCTCTCTACACAATTTGCAATCCAACCCATTACCCAACATGTTTACAATAAATAAATTCATCAAAATTTCCTTTTCTCTCTACAAAATTCAATTTAGTTAACAAAACATACAACATGTCAAAATTGAAAACTTTAACTTTAGATTAATAACAACACAATTAAATCCTATTCCTCTATTATTTTTGTTTGTTTTTTTTTTTTTTTTAGCCAACTCATCTACTAGTTAAAATAAATAAAATTTAGTTCATGTTTGTTAAAGCATTGTATTTGTGTTTTCTCTTACTTACCCAAAAATGCAATGATATTTCAGATAAGGGGAAAAAGAATAAAATTATAAACCTTACTCATCATGTTTGAACTTTGTAGAGTCGAGAATGCAAAACCAAGATTTTTCCTTACGATTGAGCATTTGAAACACAATCCGACCTATAACACATGCAAGATCTTGAGTTCAAAAACTGAGTGATTAAAAATGTTTTAGAAATACTGCAATGGTATGCTCATGATTATGTTTGCAAAGCTAGCAATGGCATTGACAAACTTAGAATTTTAGGAAGGGAAAAAAAAAAAGGAAAAAAAGAAGAAGAAATCAACATAAAAAGAAGAAATGTAAAAAGAAAAGAAGAGAAGTTATGGCAAAAGCTTACCAAAACATGTACGGGTTTCTAGGCTTAGCCTAATTTCAGTGGCTAACCTATAAAGTGAAAGAGTGGAGGTAGATTAAGGTTTATTTGGAAAAAAAAAAAAAAAAAAAAAAGCATAGTAGCCTAACCTTTCACATCATTGTCTCCATAGATACCATGGGTGGGATTCAAATTTTGGCATAGTTGAATCTGAAGAAACCGGTATTAGTATACCTACCCCAATTTGAGTGTAGACCTATTCTTCTTGCGTGATTGTAGTTGCTAAGCTTTGAAAGAAACAGGTAGAGAGATATAGAGAGAAAGAGCATATTGTAAAAGCTAATTAGTGTAGTCTAGAAGTATGTTAAAAAAATATTGAAAGAAATTGCAAAGGGCAGGCAGTTGAAGGGTCTATCATCTGAATAGCTGATGGAATTTCTGGGGAAGTGAAAGAGTCAAGAGAGAGAGAAAAAGGAGGCTAAATTAAAGGGAGACTTTAAAATTTAAATAGGGAGACGTTTTTTTACTCAATTGGAGAGAGAGAGAGTTAAAAGATAAGGTGGAAATTGGAGAAAAAAAAACCTTTATAGGCTTAACCAAGGTGCCACTTGGCAGAACATCATGCTCTCCTACGTGAAGTCTCTACTTTTATATATATCTATACTACCATTTAAGGGGCTTTCCCTATTTGGACCAGATTTTTTTTTGTTTCAAAATACCCCTATAGCCTATGTTTAAGTAAGGGCAAAACTTGGTAAAAATACTTCTTTAACTCAAGTAAAACACTATCTACAAAATAGGAACATGCTCCCAGTACAATCACATTCTCTCCCCCTCACCACCCACGATCCCAAAAATTTTGAAACCCACGTATAATTCATAGCACACAGGTTGATGTCTTTCTTAATTTAAAAATAAAAAAAAATAAAAACTTGAACTACTATAAAATATTGCACTGTATTTTTGTATGATTTTAAAATAACCTCACAAAATCTTATCCACGTTTCTCTCAACTCTTTGCCTAATGTCTTGCACTTTCCCCACTTCTCCACGCTCCAAACTCAAATTAAAATGGTTCATCATCTTATCAGTTATCATCCTTACCCAAATTCAAAAACCATAAGCAACCACCTTATTAGTTATCATCCTCACCCAATTTGAAAAACCATATTCAAACTCTTTTATCATCATTTTCTCAAGAATCCGTTCACACGTAGATACTTCTGCAGTCCACAATTCTTCAAGCCTATGTTTTACGATTTCCCATGGCTACGCAGTACTGATGGTACTCCTCTCCCCCCTCCCCCCCCCCCCCCCCCCCTCTCTCTCTCGAATTTCTATATTTCTTGAATTGGGTATTGATTGTTATTTTTATTTTAGTGAAAGTGTCTACGAAATCGCAACAGAACCCCTAAATTCAAAACCTATTGAGAAATCAACATTAGTGAAGCTATCATTGAAATCAACACCAGTTGCTCAGCATCATCATTGGCCAGCGTACCAAGTTAGTGCAGCTTCATTTGAGAAATAGTAGAAGAGAGCGACCATGGATGTAGAGAGCGTGAGATATCAAATTTGGACTTGCCGAGGTACTCTTTCTTCTTCCATGTGTATATATAAATTTATGTATTAATAGCAAACTTAAGCTGTTGCTACATAATCGTTTCTCCACTTCTATTTTGCTACAATTTGTGGTTCCAAAAATTAAATTAAAACAAAAAATAAAGGCAACCAGTTTGGGTATGTCACTCTATATCCTGGGTCTATTTTCTTTATTTTCATTTTTTAAAAAGGATTTTGATTATGATTGTTCATTTTTGTTAATGTGTAATAGGTTGTGGGCTTTAGGCCCACATTGTTTGCTTGTATAGCACACATACTTGTATTACACACTCTGCCTCCTATATAAAGGTACTCATGTATATTTTATTATTTGAGAAATACAATTATATATTCATTCAGTATTTCTAACATGGTATCAGAGTTACTACTCTAATTCTCTAGTGTGTCGCTCTTAAGCAGTCTTGTCTTCATGGTTGTCATCCACTGTAGTCGTCGTTGTCAGCATCACTGTTGCCTCAATAGCGACTACAGTACATCAAAGACCATTTCCTTGCCGCCGCCACCGCTTCCGCTTCTCCGATCAGACTACAAGTTGCACCATCAGAAAGGACTCTCTCCGATCTGCTCACCTGTGAAAAATTATCTTCATCGGACTAGTCACATGCCCTCACACGCCACTAGAAGTCTTGGCGGTATCATCACGCGCCGCCACTCTTCTTCACGCGCCAGAAATCATCTGATGACGTCAATAATTATGTCATCTAAGCCACGTCAGCTCTAGTGACGTCATCATTGCCACGTCATCAAGCTCACATCAACACTGCCACGTCAGCAGCCAGTCAGCTGCTTACGTTAGCATTAATCAATCACTTGCGTCATCTTGCTAACGTCATCACCGTTGACTTCGTTGGCTACGCCGTTGACCATTGACTTTTTTTAGAGTTGACTTTTTATAGTCTAGGTGCTCCTTACCCAGTTTTTCGTGTAGATTTCATTTTTGTAGTCCATTTTTGCATATTTTGCTTCTAAATGAAGAATAAGGACATGTCTTCTTTTTATTGCAACAATTGTCGCCGACAATCCAACAAACGTTTTTGCAATTTTTGCAAACGTCTTGGCCATAATATTGAGACTTGCTATCAACGCAACAAATCAGTTGTTTCCATTTCTGCTGCTACTGTTGCTAACACTGAGAGTATCCAACCAATGGCTCCCATCTCCGCAAAGTCCAAGTCTTCTGGATCCACTATCACCATTTCCACAATTGACCTTCAAAACATCATCGCTAATACCATTCGTATGGTTGGTAATGCATCTTATTCCTCTTCTCTCTCAGTTTCATCTGGTATGTCTCCTTCCTCTTGGCTTATGGATTCTGCTTGTTGCAACCACATGACACCTCACTCATCCTTATTTTCTCAACTTGAACCTGCACCACACCCTCTTAATATTTGCACAGCTAATGGTTCCACAATGTTTGGTCATAATATAGGTTCTATCTCAACCTCCAACCTCTCGGTTCCTAGGGTCTTTAATGTTCCTAACCTTTCTTACAATTTATTTTCTATGGGACAATTAGCTGAGTTGGGTTATCACATTACCTTTGATTATTCTGGGTGTATTATGCAAGATCTGAGGACGGGACAGGAGCTTGGGACCGGTCCTAGAGTTAGGCGTATGTTTCCCATGGACACCTTCGTCTTCCACCTATTGCTCATGTTTCTGTTGCTGCTCCTGTTTCTTCTATTCCTTCCTTTGTACTTTGGCATGCCTGACTTGGTCACGCATCTTCCTCTCGGGTACAGCACTTAGCTTCTAGAGGTCTGTTAGATTCAGTGTCCACTGAAAATTTTGATTTTGTTTCATGTTAGTTAGGAAAACAACCAGTTTTTCCTTTCAATAGTAGTAAATCAATATCTATTGATATCTTTGACCTAATTCATTTTGATATCTGGGGGCCTTCCTCTGTCTCTAGTATTGGTGGATCTCGATATTTTATTATCTTTGTTGATAATTATTCCCGCTATAGCTGGATTTTTCATATGAAACATCATTTTGAATTATTGCAAGTATTTTTTAATTTTGCAAAAAATGGTTGAAACTCAATTTTCCAAACAAATCAAAAGTTTTCAATCTGATAATGCTCTTGAATCTACTCAATATGCTTTCCAAGCTACTTTGCATACCTATGACACTATTCATCAACTAACTTGTCCAAGTACCTCTCAGCAAAATGGTAAAGTCGAATGAAAACTTCGTCATATTCTTGACACTGTTTGTGCTCTCCTTCTTGCTGCCAAAGTTCTCACTCCTTTTTAAGGCGAAATTGCTCTTCATGCTATTTATGCTATTAATCGCATTTCCAATCCTGTCATTCAAAATCAAACTCCATATGAGTGTCTTTTTGGGTCACCTCCAAACTATCACCACCTTCGTTCCTTCAGTTCTGCCTGTTTCATTATTCTTCAGCCGCATGAGTATAACAAACTTGAGCCTCAATCTAGACTTAGTTGTTTTCTTGGCTTTGTCGAAACTCAAAAGGGGTATCGGTGTTATGATCCTGTCTCTCATCGTCTTCGTATCTCTTGTAAAGTTTTCTTTTGGGAACATTGCTCCTTTGTCGAGCTCTCTCACTTCCATGCCTCCCTATCTACCTCCTCTGTCTTAGATATTTTTCCAGATGAGCCACATATTCCTTCTATAGTTTCTCCTGATCCTCCTATAGAGTTCTTTGTCCAACCACCAGATATTTTTAATGCCTCTCCAAGATCACCCTCTAATGAACAGGTCGAAGGTGAGCCACCCAACCCTAAGCTTGGGTCCTCTGCTCCTACTCTACCTGAAGATCTTGCACAATACATTCCACCTCGTCACTCGACTCAGGTAAGATCCATTCCTGCACATCTACTTGACTATTATTGTTACACTGTCCTTACTACATTGCATGAGCCTCACACATATTGTGAGGCCTCCACTGACCTTTATGGCAGATTGCAATGAAAGAGGAACTTGATGCATTATCTAAAAACCATACTTGGGATTTGGTGACTCTCCCCACTAGGAAATTTGTGGTTGGTTGTAAGTGGATCTACAAGATCAAGACACACTCTGATATGTCCATTGAGCGATATAATGCTCGTCTTGTTGTAAAATATTTTACACAAGAGTATGGGATTGATTATGAAGAGACCTTTGCTCCGGTTGCTTGAATCTCATCTGTTCATGCCCTCTTAGCTGTTGCCGCTGCCAGTAAATGGGACCTTTTTCAAATGGATGTCAAAAATGTCTTCCTTAATGAGAATTTAAGTGAAGAAGTTTATATGCAACCTCCTCTTGGTCCCTCTATTGAACCAAACAAGGTTTGTCACCTTCGACGTGCACTTTATAGCCTTAAACAAGCTCCATGAGCTTGGTTTTCCATGTTTAGCTCTACCATCTCTCGCATGAGTTACATTGCCATTCATTATGATTCTGCCTTATTTCTTCGTCACACTGACAAAGGCACTATTTTGCTTCTTCTACATGGGGATGATATGATCATAACTGGTGATGACCTCAGTGGCATTCAAGAACTCAAGGATTTTCTCAGTTAGCAATTTGAAATGAAAGATCTTGGACATCTCAGCTACTTCTTGGGTCTTGAAATCACTCATTTTATAGATGGACTTTATATTACTCAAGCTAAGTATGCTTCTGAAATTTTGTCTCAAGCTGGACTCACTTATAGCAAGACTATTGACACTCTAGTTGAAATTAATGCGCATCTGACTCCCTTAGGGGAGAAACCATTGTCCAATCCCTCTCTATACAAACGCTTAGTTGGCAGCCTAGTTTATCTCACTGTCACTCGTCCAGACATTTCCTACGATGTTCACTAGGTGAGCCAGTATTTGTTTGCTCCACGATCGACTCACTATGCTTCTATTCTGCGCATTCTTTGATACATGAAGATCACTTTTTTCCATGGCCTTTTCTACTCTGCTCAGTCTCTTCTTCGTTCTCCATGCATTCTCTGATATTGATTGGGTAGGAGATCCCACTAAACGCAGGTCCATAACTGGTTATTGCTTTCTTCTTGGTTCTTCTTTGATTTCTTGGCGAAACAAGAAACAAACCCTTATGGCCCTCTCTAGTATTGAAGCAAAATATTGTGCCCTTACTGATACCACATCTGAGCTCCTTTGGCTACGGTGACTTCTTAAGGACTTAGGTGTGTCCATATCCTCTGCTACTTCTCTTTGTTGTGACAACTAGAGTGTCATTCATATTGCTTACAATGATGTCTTCCATGAATGGACTAAATACATCGAGATCGATTGTCATTTTATTCGTTATCATCTTATCCATGGTGCTCTCAAGCTGTTCTCGGTCTTCTCTAAAGATCAACTTGCAGATATCTTCACCAAATCACATCCTACGGGACGCCTTCGTGCTTTGGTTGATAACCTCAAGTTTGTCTCACACCCACTTGAGTTTGAGGTGGGTTGTTAATGTGTAATAGTTTGTGGGTTTTACGCTCACCTTGTTCACTTGTATAGCACACATACTTATACTACACACTCTACCTTCTATATAAAGGCACTCATGTATATTTTATTATTTGAGAAATACAATTATAAGGTATATATATTTGTATGAAATTATTAATTCACTGCCCTAAATCCATAGTTAAATTGTAGCCTAAAGATCCTTCCAATAGGCTATATATGATTTGTGGAAATGTACTTACTTAAGGTGTGCATATATGAAAGACTTTATCAGGTATGTATGTTTAAATGAACTTATTCATTTAAATATTTATTTCTCTAATGCTATATCTGACATTTTTTCCCCCTCAGGTAACGTTATATCTAATTTGGTAACCCTGTTATGTTTTGTTTTCCCCAACATTATGGTGGTGAGGGAGATTTAAATTTAATAATTTTATGCAAGTTCATCCATAAAGAATTTGGGGCATAGAATGAATACACTGAAACAATGATGCATGTGTTGTGGGAATGTCCAATGGCATGAAATCTAGGAAGACTACAGACATGATTTACTGATATGAAGATTTATTTCTCTGGCCTTTTCCAATGATTAACAATGGAATGAAGAGAGGAGGGGAGCTACGGGGTAGTATTGGTCCGGGTAATCTAGGCAAGTCGAAATTACAGCAGATAATGGATTTGGCTAAAACACTGCTTCAAGAGTCAAGACTACAAACATGCAAGTTAATGCTAGCAGGCAAGACACAAGGACAATGCAAGTTATAAGTGTTTTTATGAGAAAATGGGTTACTTTGTTCATCCTTAATGGCTAGCTGTGGGAAATAAAACTTTCTATACTTAATTTTCAAACAAAAAAGAAGAGTGTACTGCATTTGAAGATGGTGATGTGAAGTATTTGGAGATATATATATATATATATATATATATATGCATTTTTATGTCAATAAAATGGTACTTTGCAAGAACATGTTCAATAAAATGGTTCTTTTAAATAACAAAGGCAACTTGGTAGACCCATTAATTTGAGATCTCAATCGCACTGGATGAAGAAGAGTCTAAAGTTTATGTTATTGCACTGCATTATCAAGAGACTTCCATTTTAGATTGATTGCCCAAAAAAAGCCCGTTTTAGATTTTGTGTCAAGTATTATTTTATTTTAAAACTAGCCTTTTTGCTTTGCGTGTACTCAAATGGTCTTCTATTTTTTTTAAAGGACAAAACTTTTTATTCACCATAATTCAGGATTGATGCATTTTTTAATCACAACTAGCCTCCGAGCACGCAAGTGAAAAAAATTAATAATTTGCATCAATTATAATTTGGGATTACTACATTTTTTAATTATAAAAAAAACCTAGGGGGGTGTGATGAGTATTATGTATTAGCAGGTGAAATAATTTTTCATTACACCCTTAGGTTTTTTGCGATTGGAAATGTAGTAATCCCAAATTATAATTGATGCAAATTATTAATTTTTTTCCAAAAAAAATAGAAGAGCCTCTGAGCACGTGCTTAGAGGCTAGTATTGATTGATTGGTCAATGAGTTCTGTTTCACACCAGTATCAATTGGATTTATCTAGGGTTTGTCAAACTCTTGAAGAAAAAGTCAAAGAAGTTTCATGAGAATTTGAGCAAGTTCATTTGTGAAAAGGATGATTGGATTTCTAAGCTCAATGAATCCAGTAAATTGGTTAAGAAATATAAGAAACTTGCTGAACATTCCCTTGAAAAATTAAAGGAGTTTGAATGTTTGAATATGAACTTGGATGCTAAACTTGTTTTGTTTAACAAACTTGTTGATGATCTGAAATGTGAAAATGAATCTCTTAAGATGCATGCCAAGTGTTTGATTGCTGAACCAATTGCTAAAAAGGAAGAAGTTATTTGTTGCAATCATATTGTGAAGCTCAATTTTATGCCTATGATGAGTTCTACCTCTAAAGGCAAATTGGTGTACATACCTCCACACAAAAGAAATCATAAAGTGGAGAGAAAGGCTCTTAAGCCAAAACCTTTGTTTAGGTCTCATCCTAGGGATTTGGATGGATCTAAGTTTGTTCCTACTTACCACCATTGTTGTGTGATCGGTCACATAAGACCTTAGTGTTCCATGTTGAAGAGAGAACAAAACCATTTGCTAGATCTCTCTCTAAAAAGCCTGGTGGAGCCAAACACATTGTTTGTCACCATTGTGGTGCTTTTGGTCATCTAAGACCTCATTGCTCTAAGTTTCAAGCTCTTAAAAGAACCAAAAGAAAAGAGAAACTAGATCTCCTTGAAAGTTGTGCTAAGAAAACGAAACCGGTTTTGGATTAAAATAATATGTTGTTAAAGAAAGTGTTTAATGCTCTTAACTCTTTGTCTATGTGCATCTCCGGTTCTCATCCTTCCAACCATCGTCTCACTTCTCATGAGACACTCATTCCAAACAATCATTTCGTTTGGATGAGAAAGAGTTCCTATGATTGAGCTTTTACTTTTTTGGTCCTTAATCTAATTCTTCTGAACTTTGTAGGACTCTTCATGCATTGAATGTTATACCCTCATGCATTTGTGCATCTTGCATTTCTTTATATGCATTTTTTTAAAAAAAAATTTATCTTACTTTCATGCATTTGTTTTTGTGCATGTAAAAATCCAAAAATGCATAATAAGTGAAAAATCTAAAAAGTTTGATCATGTTTGCTTGAGCACATATCTCGTGTGAGTGTGGCCTAGTACCTTCGTACTAATGGCATAGTGTATTTCTGAGCATAGCTTGTTGTGTATGCAGCTTGTTATGTATGCACTTATATTGAATGTGAGTGAAATCTAAAAATATATATTTGATTATTGTAAATAAACCTTCGAGCTTGTCATGAATGTCTAGCCAATAGTCATGTTTGATCATGATACATGCATAGACTTGTTCTTATATATCTCCTCACATTTAATTTTTTTGCCAAAAAGCTCTTCAAACGTCAATCTCTATAAGGAGAAAGAGTTGAAAAAGTCTTGCTATGAAAACAAGTTAGAGTAGAAAAAGGTGGAGCAAAATTGTATTCAAAATGTATGATGCCATAGCCAAAGGCTTATTTTTCAAACAAATATAAAAAAAAAAAAAATTCATGGCATCGATGCTTAAAAATTGAGTTGTATTGATCAAAAAGTATGAAAAATGGAAGCCAAATGAAAACACTTTGGTAAGGAGTCATATACGTTCATTTCTACTAGTGAGATAGGTCACTTGACTTCTTGCTATTTGCATATGACTTAATTGAATTAATCATTGAATCTTCATAATAGACAATGGACTAATTCATTTGATTCTCACACGCAACACATAAGTCTAATGTTCAATGAATATCTATATCATTTGTGTGATTGTACGTGTTTAAATGTGATGTATGTGTGCTTAAGCTTATCATAATCAAATCAAAAAGATTTTTGTTCATTTTATTTGCTTTTGGAATTTGTATCACCCATGTTTTTCAAAGTTTTCCAAGTAGATTTTTTTGTGAAAAACATGTTTTCTAGGTGTTTTCGCGACTCATTTTGTGAGTGGTATAAGTTCCAAACTAGTCGCGAGTTTAAATGATCAAATTTTCAAGTTTTTCAACTTTGGACAGAGAGTTTTGCGATTGGTTCGTGACTTGAATCTGACCCGCAAAAATTTCGTGATTCATTTTGCTGGTCACTGAGTCCTTAAATTTTTCGTGACTGTTTCGCAAGTTAGCGACCTGCAAAATGCCCAGAATCAGCTTTTTAAAGGGCAATTCGTGGGACGTTTGTTTTAAACTTCTCCCATCTTCTCCAAAACTCTTATTTCAATGTCTCTACATCAAAACCCAACTAAATTCAGTTGTTTTTCATTCCATTAACATCTCTAAGATAATCTTTAACTATTTTCATTTATTTGAATCCTTGGATTATGTTTTTGGGGCGTTTGTGTTCATAGATGAGATTTTCTCAAATGAGGGTTGGAAAACTTGAATTTTGTTAAATTTTTGTACGGGATTTGTTTCTTTTGTTGATTTTTTTGGATGTTGGCCCCTTGTAGCATTTAGAACATGTATTAAGGGTAGATTTTACCATATTTATACATTTCATTATATATAGGGTGTTAGTGTGCACGCTAGATATTTGATGAATTGCTTCTTAGGCATTTTTTCACTCATTTGGACTTTGATGAGCACCAAACTTTGGGGTTTTTCATATTTCCTCTTTAAGAACAAGTTTGGTTGTGCATTTCTTATGTCTCGTTCATGCATTGCACATAGTCACCACATGCACACACCTTTGCTACCCTTGCCATGCCTTGATCTATATCTTGTTTTCTCATCCTTACCTTTGCTACTTTGAGAGAGAGAGAGAGAGAGAGAGAGAGAGATTGATAAACAATTTCATGAAAAAGAAAAAGTTTGACAAAATGGGCAGTAAATTCCCAACAAGTTTTTTTTTTTAGAATGGGCCGTAATCAAAAGAAATAAATGTTGCCATTGGAGATGTAAGCTATAACTTATAAATATTGGAATACCTGAAGCGCTTGAGAGAGAGAGAGAGAGAGAGAGAGAGAGAGTGTGTGTGTGTTATCAACAATGGAGGCTTTTGAGAAAGTAGGAGAAAAAGAACTATCTTGGAATAGCGATTTTCATGTAGTAGGGTATTTTTAATTTCAATTTAATTTTTTAGGGTTTTTTTTCCCTAAACAAACTGAACATGTTCTATTTAATTTAAATTTAATATTTCAGGGTTTTTTTTCGCTCTAATATGTTTTGCTATTTGTCTTGAAATTGTGGGATTTTGAAATCTGAATGTGTAATGATTTTGTTAATTTTTTTCTTAATGTTGGATTTAAAAAAAAAAAGGAAAAAAGAAAAAAGAAAATTATGAAATTTGCAAATATAATCTTTTAGATTAATTGTGAAATCTGCAAGTGTTGTTGGTTTTAGTGTTTACTATGTTTGGTTTTTTTGGGTTTGGGGTGTGCATGTTGAATTCCATTCTTGAAAATTAATTGAGAATCTGTTTTTTGGGGTTATCTTGCAGGAAATAATATAAAGGCAAGGAGGGTTGGGCTGATTCTCTCTCTCTCTCTCTCTCTTTCTCTCTCTCTCTCTCTCTCTCTCTCTAATGATATAATTTTTTATCTAAAATTATATGTTTGTTTTGTATTGCTTTCTCTTGGATTGATTAAGTATCAAAAATAATTTGTAATCCCTCTCTTCTTTTCTAATTCCATTGCTTTTGGGTTTTTATTCTATTGCTTTGTATCACATGTGTTTGTTGTGTATTCCTCAGTTTTATAAGGTTGTGATTGATTCTGATGTGCTCTTTGTGACTTTTGCCATTGCTTTTGGGTCTTTATTCTATTGCTTTAGTTAAACTATTATGTACTGGGTGTTAGGACATATGTGGGAATTGTTAGAAACATATGTTATGTAAATTGGCTAATCCTTTGACAAAATGCACTTTACTTGTAATTGGGTAGATCTAGGATGAGTTTAGTACTTCAAGAAACAAGTGTTCAAGTTTAGTATTGAAGCCATGCAAGTCTGACCAAGAAACAAGTGAAGAAGTGCTGTTTATTAAAGCTCGACAGATGTCTCGACAGAATCCTTTCTATCGAGGTTTAATGTTGAAGCTCGACAGAAGCTGTATTTGTCGAGAATTACGAAATTAGAATTTCCAAATCAGATTTCACACATATCCATAAGTATTTGTGTAGGGTTTCTTTTCTCACAACCCTAGACATATATAACGATTATTTTAAGGGCCGTCACATTTGATGCAAAGTGATGCAAAAGGTTGTTGCAATTGTTGATACACAAATATTGTGACCGGAGACATTCTTGCCCTAGTTCATCATATTCTTTGTAGAAGCTACTGCGTCTTTGTGCCAAGGGTTTTGTAACCAAGGAGCTTCTTGATCTTCATTGTTGGATGAACTGAAGAACTTTGTAGCCAACATCTTCCTCAAGTTGGTGTGTTAGTCACGTACTAGGATCCATGCATCATTGGTTAGTCACGTACTAGGATTCGTGCATTGAAAGGAAAGTTTGCCGCTACATTGCAAGTCCAATTGGGTATTGGGGTAAGGGTTCAACTGTAGATTGGTATTAGGTACTGTGATTCATTTTATTTATAACTGCTTGTTTTGATAATAATAGGTTCTCGGGAGTGGTGACCTTAAATTCACCCGGTGAGGTTTTGTTTTGGAGGTTTTCCCCATTTGTAAGCAAATCATCTGTGTCAAATTTATTTTCCACTGCATTTAACTTAATTGGTGATTTGTTTTTGCTACCACACTATTGCATGTTAAATTGACTTAATTAATTAACTTGGATAATTAATTAATTAATTTGCCAAATGGGTCAATATATTTTTGGTCTATCAAGTGGTATCAGAGCGGACACACTCTGATTAGGTTTAAGCTTTATTGATCCTCTTGAATCTCTACACCTTGAAAGCGCCGCCCTCTACTTTGCTACTTATCATGGCTGTGATATAAATATTAAATAGGAAGATCATATGCTATGTTTACTTTCTAGTCTTGTAGTACTTCATTCATTGAATTTCGATTAAATTAATACTTTGGATTTAAAAACTTTTATTCTACTTTTCCATTAAATTGAATATATCTTCTGCTTACTAATTTTCAAGGCTATATCTATCCGTGAAAGTTGTTGTGTGGTTATTTGCGAGATTTGCCAAATAGCACTTTTTAAGAAAAAATTTAGAAGAATAGAACATTTTAAGAACTCAAGTTTGGCAAACTCAAGTTCATCAAACTTGAGTTCTAAGTAGTATGACTCTCGCGTGGCAATCTGATGTGGATTTTTTTATTAAAAAAAAAAAAAAGTGAAACTTTGAACATAAATTCTAAAGATTATATAGAAAACTATAGAAATCCTACAATTAAACTTTGAACATAAATTCTAAAGTTCAGCCAACTTATACATCTATCATGATAAATGAGTGAAAAAAATTATTCCAGCCCACTCCTCAAAGCCAAAAAATTTCAAAAAAGCATTAGGCATGGCCTAAACATGGCATAAATTTAAGTCAAACTAACAAATTAACCAAGAAAATTAGATGGTGATATCGCCAAATTACCAAGATTAGACGATCAGTATTAGTACGAACATGCAATTCATAGATTGCAGTCTAAGACAATAAGATGATCAAATCACCAAATTACTATCATCAAAATAAAAGATTACTATAAAAAAAATGTTCCCTTGCATTGGTCAATATATACGTATCAACGAAAAAGTAAGGCCTTATATATGAATTAAGCTTTGTAACCATGACTATTGTTTAGAATACAAGCTTTCGGTAACTTAATGTCATAGTGTAAACAAGATTCTAGGACCGAAACTACCCTTTTAAACAATCTAACACCACTAACTGATTCCATGATGAAATATCATAACCTTTTTAATTCTTTGTTTTCAACAATAAGAAATTATACCTGGAACCAATGCCTCTTCAATTGTATTCTTTCTAAACTCTAAGGAAAAAGTATGCCTTTTAGCCTCTTTAGCGATGACTCTCTTTTTATCAATATCTCTCTTTTGCCTCTTCCTCTACATAAACATCTAGTCAATTACACACTAAACACAAATTTAAAGCAATTCATCTAAAAACCTAAACAAATTTAAAGAAATTATTCAGAACCCAAAACAATTCCTCTTAAAACCTAAACATCCAATCAATTAATTACATCCTAAACAAATTTAAAGCAATTCCTCTAAAAACCAAAACCAATTTAAAGAAATTATTAAGAACCCAAAACACATTTAAAACAATCTCTCTTTTAACTCTTCATCTACATAAACATCCAATCAATTACATCTTAAACAAATTTAAAGCAATTCCTCTAAACACCTAAACAAATTTAAAGAAACTATTATGAACCCAAAACACATTTAAAACAATCTCTCTTTTACCTCTTCCTCTACATAAACATCCAATCAATTACATCGTAAACAAATTTAGAGAAATTCCTCTAAAAACCTAAACAAATTTAAAGAAACCATCCAGAACCCAAAACACATTTAAAATAATCTCTCTTTTACCTCTTCATCTGATAGTTTTTGCGGAAGCAATATAAAACAAAATTTATATTTTAATTTAAAGATTGTTGTACCACACAACCATAGATTCTAAATAGAACAAAATTGCGTACCTCTTAGCAACCCAAGTGTGTTGCCTCCTGTGGGGTAAAGGAATTTGGCAGCTCAGGCCCATCTTATGCTAAGCCCAAGGCCCATGCCGAGGAGGAGGAAACGTCCGAGGACAAATAAAGGAAGCTTAAATTCCCAAGAAGCACTGTCGAGGACAATCCTGTCCTTGGCAAGCCGAGATCTCGTAAAGGAAGAGCGACACACCATCAGAGGTAGTCCTTCAGAGTGTCCCGGGGTAAAGACAAGTACAACGGGCCAGCCTTGGAGGTATGGCGGAGGAGCAATTCCAGGAGGGATTGTCACCTCCACATTTAATGCCTACAACTAATATTCTGGCCGCATTAATGGAAAGGTGACTCCTGAACAATATGACCTTAGTTGTTGCAACCCACAGAAAGAATGGGAAGGTGGCTGATGGGACAAGCACTCAAGTAGTGACTTGGATGATTAACAAATGGAGGGCCAAGATTAATTAGAGAGTGGTATATAATGTAAGAAGTCCTCTAGAAAGAGATGAGGGATTCAGAAAGAGGAAGCACTGTAGCACTTGTATCATCTCTGTAACCAAGAACCAAAGAAATAATAAGACTTACACTCTCCTAGGAAAGTGCCTAGGAGTTAGATTTTACGCTTTTGTCTACATATATTTGCCATCCACTCAGCCTATCACCCCGCTTAGTTGTTGCCACCCTCGCTAGGGCCTAGTTTTTTGACTCGCTTTCTACAAATTTATTGTATTGAGCCATCTGACCTTGAGTCCACCCAACCAAAAGGAAGAAGTGCTCAAATTCGGTCCCTACAATTGGCGCCGTCTGTGGGAAGGAACTTGTGCATTAGTAGGACCGACGATCAAGCATGGTAGGACTAGGCCCTCATCAAGCAGGCCCCCACCAACCTGAACCGCCTAGATCCCAACAACAGGGTAACTTTCTCAACCCTAGGCACAACCAAAACGAAGAGAATGGACGGTTTCGAGAGGGAAGCGCGTATACCTCACAAACCAGCAGAAGCCATACTCGTGGGGGCAGCCATATGCCCCAGAGGCACAATGATGGCCAGCCCGCGCAATCAGAAGAGGTTAAGAGTCACGCATCCCAGAGATAGGATGATAAGGTGGCCATGCAGCGTGAGATAGACGATTTGAAAAGAAAGCTGCGCCATGCACAACGAAGGTAGTCTCGCCCTAGTCCTAACATGCCATCCGACGAGGAGAGCGATGATGACTATAGGAGAAGATCAAGGACTCCTCCAAGCGAGACCTTCTCCCACGAAGAAGCGCACTACTGGAGGCGCAAACGTAACAGCTTATCCCCGAGGGGCTTGGGGAGTGACGCCATGAGCAGAGCACTGGATCAGCTCTCCAAATCACCATTCACACGCCATATAGAAGAGGTCACGCTTCCTCGGCGGTTCTAGCAGCCAATCTTTGCCATTTATAACGGCAAGACGGACCCTGTGGAGCATGTGAGCCAGTTCAATCAGAGGATGGTTGTCCACTCTAAGAACGAGACGCTGATGTGCAAAGTCTTCCCATCTAACCTGGGACCAGTGGCAATGAGATGGTTCAATGGCCTGAAGACGAATTCCATAGGTTCATACAGACAACTGACCCAAGCCTTTGGCTCCCGCTTTGTTACGAATAGCAGGGCTCCTCAGCCCTTGAGTGCTCTGTTGTCCCTATCCATGCGTGATGGAGAAACGCTAAAGGCCTACTCAGACCGATACTGGGAGGTATACAACGAACTGGACAGCAAGTTTGATGAGAACGGTCTCCCAACGGGGCATGGCCTAAGGAAGTGTCTGATTGGTAAGCCAGCCACCACTGTGCGCCAGCTGATGGATCGGATCGATAAGTACAAGCGGGTGGAGGAAGATCAGCTGCAAGGCAAGGGAAAAGAGAAGGCTATCCCTCAGGAGATGAGGGATTCCAGGTCGGACCGGTACAACAGCAACCGTCCGAGGAGGGATTTTGCGGGGCAATTTGGGGCAACTAACGCTCATGCAGTTGATGCTGTGTTCCGAGAACCGGTGCACAGGGTGTTGGAGAAGATCAGGAATGAGCCATATTTTAGGTGGCCAAATAAGATGGCAGGGGATCCCACGAAGTGCAATCAGAACCTTTATTGCCAGTACCATCAGGATCACGGGCATGCAACGGAGGACTGCAAGAACCTCTGGGACTACTTGGACCACCTGGTCCGAGAAGGGAAGCTGAAGCACCTCCTGCATCATTCCAGCGGCCATCAAGGCCAGATCCATCAGGAGCCCCAAAGAGATACGGCCATGAGGCCACTCGCAGGGACGATTCATGTAATCCTGGCCGCGCCGAGAAGAACAGGCACGCGCTCCTCGCGAGTGTTGTCCGTGACCCTGATGCCTACCGAGGAGTCCCCATTAGAGCCGAAGAAGGCCAGAAGGAATTCTCACCTAATCCTGGGGTTTTCAGAGGAAGACAAAGCAGGGACCACCTAGCCCCATGATGACGCGCTGGTGGTCACTCTTAGAATCGGGGACTACGACGTGAAGAGAGTGATGGTGGACGACGGCAGTGGGGTCGAGATTATGTACCCCGACCTCTACAAGGGGCTGGGGTTAAAACCAGAAGATTTAGCACCCTATGACTCTCCCCTGATGAGCTTCGACGGGAAGCTGGTTATCCCAAAGGGCATGATCAGGCTGCCCATCCAAACCGGCCCAGAGGTGGTGGAGGTGAACTTTATAGTGGTGGACACCTACTCCCCGTACATGGCTATCGTTGGCAGGCCCTAGCTCCACACCTTGGGGGCCGTGGCCTCCTCCTTGTACCAGAAGGTGAAATTCCTGTCGGGGGACCAGGTTCTCGAGATCCGTGGTTGCCAATCCATAGCAAGGCAGTGCATGGTGGCTGCCATATCATAGCGGCTCGATGCTACGCCCTCGGCTACTGCTAAAGGGGGCTTATAGCAATCAAAGAGCCCAATAGCGCCTCCCAATGCAGCGGCCGAGGAAGCGAAATGCGACGATCTTGAGAAGGTGATCATCGGTGATGATCCAGAGAAGTTCTTTCAGATCAGGGCTCGGCTGCCTCCCCAAGAGAGAGAGGAGCTGATTGAGTTCCTCAAAGCAAACATTGACGTATTCGCATGGGACGCCTGTGATGCTCCGGGAATTGATCCAGCCTTCATCTGCCACCATCTCAATGTCAATCCATCTGTCATTCCCAAGAAGCAATCACCTCGGCGCCCGTCAAGGGAGCATGCCGAGGCGATTAAGGAAGAAGTAAAAAAGCTCAAGCGTGCAGGGGCTATCAAGGAGGTCTTTTACCCTGAGTGGTTGGCCAACACTGTGGTGGTTAAGAAGAAGAGTGGAAAGTGGAGGGTTTGCGTGGACTTCATAGACCTAAACCAGGCATGTCCAAAAGACCTGTTCCTTATACCATGGATAGACCAGTTGGTGGATACGACTATGGGACATCCTCGGATGAGTTTCTTAGATGCCTTCCAGGGCTATCATCAGATACCACTAGCTCTTGAAGATCAAGAAAAGACGGCATTCGTAACGCCTGTTGGGAACTACCACTATAAGGTGATGCCCTTTGGCCTGAAGAACGCAGGGTCCACCTATCAAAGAATGATGACTAGAATGTTTGAGCCGCTACTGGGCAAGAACATCGAGATTTATGTTGATGATATGGTGGTGAAGAGTAAATTGGTGTCCGGGCATCTAGGGGACCTCGGCTGTACCTTCGATGTCCTGAGGAGGCACAAGCTACGCCTAAATGCTTCCAAATGCTCGTTTGGCGTGGGGTCAGGCAAATTTTTGGGCTACATCATCACTCACAGAGGAATCGAGGTCGATCCCGATCAGATCAAAGCTATCAATAACTTGAAACCCCCACAGAACCCAAAGGAGCTCCAAAAGCTCACCAGAATGATCGTGGCCCTGAATCGGTTCATCTCAAGGTCGGCTGATAGATGCAGGCCTTTCTACCTCTTGCTCAACAAGTGGAAGGGATTCGAGTGGTCCGAGGATTGTGTCGTGGCCTTCCAGCAACTCAAAGAATACCTATCTCGGCCACCTATCATGTCTAACCCCGAAGCCGACGAGGTCCTATATGCATTCATTGCCGTAGCTCCTCATGCGGTGAGCTTGGTGTTAATACGGGACGACAACGGCATTCAAAAGCCGGTCTATTACATCAGCAAATCACTGCATGAGGCCGAGGTCAAGTACTTGCCCCTAGAGAAGGCCATACTAGCTGTGGTCCATGCTACACAAAAGCTCCCCTACTACTTCCAAGCCCACACAGTGGTGGTCTTAACCCAGCTCCCCTTGAGGTCTGTACTTCGGTTTGTCAATTACACCGGAAGAATCGCTAAGTGGAATACGATTCTGGGGGCTTTTGATATTAAGTACATGCCCCGGACTTCTATAAAGGGCCAGGTCCTAACTGACTTGGTGGTCGAATTCGCCGAGCCACTCCTAGAAACAGTAGTGGAGGAGGCAGACATGGATGAAAAATCAGTTGGGGCAATCTCTGTTGTAAGGCCCCCGTGCTGGGAAGTGTATATTGATGGCGCAGCAAATCAAAGGGGGTCTGGAGTGGGGCTAGTCCTAGTATCCCCTAAGAAGTCTATTGTAGAAAAGTCCCTGAGACTTGGGTTCCCGGCCACAAACAACAAAGCCGAGTATGAGACCTTGTTGCAAGGGATGGCCATGGTGCAAAAAATTGTAGGAAAAGCAATAGAAGTGTTCTCGGACTCACGCCTGGTGGTGGGCCGGGTAAACGGGGAGTTGGAAGCCAAGGACGTGAGGATGCAAGAGTACTTAAGCCAGGTCAAACGCCTACGATCAGACTTCGACCTTTTCAGCCTGTCACATGTCTCCAAAAATGGAAACACCCATGCAGATTCATTGGTCACGCTTACTACATCCTCAGCAGGAGACCTACCTCGGATTATCCTTGTTGAGCACTTGGAAAGAGCAAATGCGGAAGTAAAGGGCACGGCTTAGGTCCACCAGGCTAGGGTGAGCCCCAGCTAGATGGACCCTATAATGAGATTCCTCAAAGATGACATCCTACCTGAGGAGAAATCAGAAGCTGATAAAATATGAAGGAACGCTCCTCGGTTCTGGTTATCCGAGGACCAAAAACTGTATAGGCGCTCCTACTTTGGGCCATATTAGCTGTGTATCCACCCTGAGACATCAGAACTACTGCTCGAGGAATTGCACGAAGAAATCTGTGGGGGTCACACAGGGGGAAGATCCCTGTCGCATCGAGCCCTCACCTAGGGATATTGGTGGCCGGGGATACAGAGGGAAGCCCTGGAGTACGTTAAGAAGTGTGACCAATGCCAAAGGTTTGCTCCAAATATTCATCAGCCAGAAGGGATCTTTAACCTTTTGTCCATCCCATGGCCGTTTGCCCAGTGGGGCCTAGATATCGTAGGTCCTTTCCCCAAAGCACCAGGAAATAAGAGATACCTGTTGGTCGGCACAGACTATTTTACTAAGTGGGTTGAGGCTGAGCCATTGGCCAACATTAGAGATGTGGATGCTAAGAAGTTCATTTGAAGGAACATTGTTACATGATTCGGGGTCCCTCATACCCTTATTTCGGATAATGGGCTCTAGTTTGACAGCAAAGCCTTCAAAAGATACTGTTGTGAATTGGGGATCACAAACCGGTACTCAACTTCGGCTTATCCTCAGGGAAATGGGCAAGCCGAGGCTGTCAACAAGGTCATAGCAATGGGCTCAAGAAGAGGCTGGACGACGCCAAGGGAAGATGGGTAGAAGAGCTGCCGCACGTCCTATGGACTTATCGGACCACACCATGGCGGTCAACAGGGGAAACACCTTTTGCTATGACCTATGGGGCTGAGGCTGTTATCCTTCTTGAAGCAAACTTCCCAACGCTGAGGACAAGCTCCTTCACCCCAAGTAGCAATGATGAGCTACTAGGGAGAAGCCTAGACCTAGTTGATGAACGAAGGGAAAGGGCAATAATCCAGCTGGCCTACTGCCACCAGAAGCTCAAGCAGAGATATGATGCCAATGTGAGGCTAAGACCACTAGCACCAGAAGACTTGGTGTTGAGGAAAGTTGTGGGTGCGGCCAAAAACCCATCCTCTGGAAAGCTAGGGCCCAACTAGGAGGGACCATACCAGATCACCTCAGTGGCAGAGGTAGGTGCATACTACTTAGAAGACTTAGATGAAAAACTTGTACCTCGTCCATGGAATGTAAAAAACCTGCGAAGGTATTATTATTAATGAAAGCACTTTTGCCAATTCCAATTCTAAGCCTATTATGATTGTATGTTCCGTGCTCTAACAACCGTATAAGTGTTAGACAGAACCAAGGTCTTGCATGGTCCTCGGACTCAAGCCTATGGGGAAACTAACTACTTCAAGAAAATCTAAGTATTAGATAGAACCAAGGTCTTGCATGGTCCTCGGACTCAAGCCTATGGGGAAACTAACTACTCCAAGAAAATCTAAGTATTAGACAAAACCAAGGCCTTGCATGGCTCTCGGACTCAAGCCTATGGGGAAACTAACTACTCCAAGAAAATCTAAGTATTAGACAAAACCAAGGCCTTGCATGGCTCTCGGACTCAAGCCTATGGGGAAACTAGCCACCTCAAAAAGAACCTAAGTAGGGGGAAGAATTAGAACCATACCTGGTCCTCGGATCATCTGGTTTGGTAAAACTAACACTATACAAAATCTGTCTGAATATGAAACAAAGCCTATGAGCAGGCTAGTCCAATTTAATTAACTAATTTAATACCCGTTGCGATCATTGTGGACGATGATGACCTTTCCTATAACAAAGTCTAAAAAGTGTGCCCATGAGCATCACTTACAGTGTTTTATGGTGCCCTAGGCTTGGTCTTGATTCAACCCACACCTGAAGGAGTTAGTGACTTTGGCCTACTTCGGTCCTAAATCAAAAACAAAAGAAAGGTAGGTTTCCGTTTACATACACATTTTTGCGTTGTAGGCCGAGGCATAATTGGAGTTAGAATTGTAAAATATATATATATATATATATAAAGATAAAATAAAATAAAGAAAAAGTAATAACAGTAAACAAGGCAAGTAATGGAAAATAAAATGTGCGTTTCATTAGAATCCATGGAAATTACACAATAGGAGTCACATTAAAATATCTATAAAAAAAAAGGGCAAAAGTGCCATTACAATGCAAAAAAAAAAAAAAAAGAGAAGGAGATAAAGCAAAGGTGCTGAGGAGCCTACTTCTTCGGCTTAATCCTTTTCCCCCCCATGGACGGTTGGTCTTTGGCAACCTCTGGGTCCTCGGAGCTCAGACTTAGGGGAATGGCCTGCAAAGGCACTGCAGAGATAGCTGTCTCCTCTGCGAGAAGGGCCTCAAACGAGGGGTTGGCAGCCTCCGGGGGCGCTTCCTTGTTGGGGCCTTCGTCTGTTTCAACTACCCCAGGAAGATCAACTTCCTTGGCGGGCTCATCAGGAATGGTAGTAGCCACCTCAGTAGCCACAGCTGCCTCCTCAGCCTCTTCATTTGGGGCAGTACCAGCCTCCTTGGCGACCACCTTCGTCTCAGAGCTAGAAGGAGCAGCCTCATGGATGGCAAGGGGATAGTATACATTCTCCGCCTTCCATAGGTTGGAAGAGGCCTCCACCCCAACTTGTCTGAGGGCCTCATTCCAGACCTGGGAGCAGTAGAGCCTGCACACCCCCAAGACTTAAGCCTTAAGGGCAGCCTCTATATCGGCCATTCCCGCAGAGTAAGCTGCTTCCTCGGCCTCCTCCTTGGAGGCCAGAGCCTCTTCCCTGCCAAAGTTTGCCTCGTTCTTAGCCCTTAAAGCTTCATCCCTAGCGAACTCCACAACTCCCCTGGCCCTCTCAGCCTCGACTACCTTCTTCGTCACCTCGGCGATTTGCTCTTTGGCAATTTGCAGCTGTTCCTCTGCCTCGAGCACGCGCCTTGTCTGGTCTTGGGCTTGCTTTTCAGCGCTAGCGAGGCCTGACTGAGTGCTGTCTCGAGCCCTTGTCATTTCCTTTAGCTCCTCTCGGGCCTTCGCGAGATCGGTCTTGAAGACCTTAAGGGTTCGAGCAGCCCCCATACGCTTGTCATGCTCGGCCTCTAGGGCCTTGCTCTGGCTGTTGGCCGCCTCCTCCAACTTGAAAGTGGCTTGGACAGCCTTCCAATCAAAACAAAGTACGCAGTAAATAAAAAATATAAGAAAATCAAAGTCAAGAAATCACAAGTGCTAAGAGTCTTACCATGCCTAGATATTGTTTGACGCTAAGGAAGACCTCCTTATCCCTCAAACCCACCAGCTCATCCATATCCGCCGGGAGTAGCAGGGACATCTCCAATATGTCAGCCACATATGCGCCTTCGCCTCCCCGGAAGTCCCTGAGAGAGACATCGTCCATCAGAGGCTCCCCATGCAGCATTGGGGCGGGAAGCCAAGCTTGGGCTTCGGACTGGACAGTGACCTGGGAATCTTGACCTTAGGGCCCCGTCTTCAGCTGTTTTGAGGGCCGCCGGGTGTCTTCCTCCTCTTGGGAGGAGTGAGACTTGTCGCCTCCCATGGGCCTTTTGCCCTTGTCCTTCTTTTGCTTAGGGTCAGTAGGCTCGGCCCTAGATGGCAAACTCGGCTGAGGTGGAGGAAGAGGAAGCTTAGGTTAGGAAGAAGTTGACCTGGTCTGAGCAGGGTGAGACCTGGGGGGAGGAGGAGGAACCTTGGGCTGAGTCTTCCCCGGCTGACCCTCAATCAGGTCAAGCAAGCTTGTTTGAGATTTCCTCTTGTAACCAATCTTAGTCCGACGGGAGGTCCTTGCTGACTGGAAGTCTGCTTCGGTTAAGTTGGGGTCACCCAAGTCACCAGAAGGATCCTCAAACAGGTAGACTTGTTTGAATACGCCAAATTCGTCCTCTGTTGGACCCAGACCAGTAACTTCCTCTTCTGTTTCTTTACCTCCTCCCTCGGCCTCTGCAGCTTAGCAGGATGTAGAAAAGCCTGCCAATGGAGTGCCCTCTAAAGTAGGGGATCCCTCCGGAATTGAGAAATCGTCCTCGGTTACGGTAATCTTCCTGAGCAGAGGATCCTTCGCCCGGATCACGTACTTCGGCGCCGAGAATGATTTCTGAATGGGGTCGTATCCCAAAATCTTGTGAGCAGCCCTAACTTGATTGTCGGCCTCGTTCACAAAGATCTCCACCGTCAATATGGTTTCCAAATTCTGCCTTATTGACCAAATAAAAGTGAAGTGTTGCTGAGAAGCGTGCGGATCTGCAAAAAAGAAGGTACATCTGTGTCAGCAATTAAATGTTGCAAACTCTGATAGAGCAAGAAATTAGACCCTCTCTTATTCTAAAGCACCCCACCTGGTGTCCTTTCCTTTGTTAGAAAATGGAGGCCGTTATGTTACTCTCCAGACACTATGAGAAAGTCCTTATCCAGCCCCTTGCTGGACGAAGGAAGGCACTGGATAAGACGCACCCTGTCCTCCCTCGTCTTCATGTAGTAAGACTTGCCCTTTAGGTGCTGAAGGTTGTAGCACCAGTTCACATCATGATGGGTCAACCTCAGCCCCATCTTCTCATTTAAGGTATCTACACAGCCCAGAATCCTAAACACGTTGACGCCACACTGGGTAGGGGTTAACCGAAAATGCCTAAGGTAACCCCTCGTCATCGGACCCATGGGGATCCTCATACCGCCCTCTAAGAAGGTGATTATAGGAATCACCACCTCGCCCTCTCGCCTCCTAAAACTCTCATCCCCCTCTTCATAGTACCTGAGACCTACGTTACTAGGTATCTTATAATCGATGATGAATTTCTCCATCGCCTCTTCGGACTCAACTAATTTCTTAAACCTACCCATCCTTAGGAGCGGCTAACAGACTTGGGAAAGACGGAAGAAAGAGAGGAAGCGAAACTTAAAGCGAGAGAAGAAGACTTACAGAAATGAGGAAAAAGTCCTCGGACAGGCTTTTTGTGCTGAAGGAAGTCACGAATTTAGTTGGAGATGTGACCAAATTCGAGGTATGTGCGCAAGATCTCTTAAATGTGAAAGTAAAGAGGCGGATCAATTCAAATCGGTATTTATACCCCTAATAAAAAATAACCGTGTGAGTTTTCCCGCCTATAAAGTCAGGAGGATTACCACCGTTAGATCATCATCGCACCGTCGAACGTAGGGAGCACAAAGCCGCTCAAATTTAATGCAAGCGCGCTCCGCATACCGAAGCGTCAGGAACGTGCCTTGGGTAGGTGAAAAGGCTCTGGCACTGATGGTGGACAAGACTTGACAAGCCATTGTAGGGGCCCGAGGATGTCAAAATCCTCCTCTCCGTTCGAGGAGCCTGACAGCAGGATTTTGAGGGGCTATTGTGGGGTCAAGGAATTTGGCAGCTCAGGCCCATCTTATACTAAGCCCAAGGCCCATGCCGAGGAGGAGGAAACGTCCGAGGACAAATAAAGGAAGCTTAAATTCCCAAGAAGCATTGCCGAGGACAATCCTGTCCTCGGTAAGCCGAGATCTTGTAAAGGAAGAGCGACACACCGTCAGAGGTAACCCTTCAGAGTGTCCCGGGGTAAAGACAAGTACAATGGGCCCGCCTTGGAGGCCTGGCGGAGGAGCAACCCCAGAAGGAGCTGTCACATCCACATTAAATATCCACAACTAACGTTCTGGCCGCATTAATGGAGAAGTGACCCTTGAACAGTGTCGTCTTAGCGGCTGCAACCCACAAAGAGGATGGGAAGGTGGCTGATGGGACAGGCCCTCAAGTGGTGACCTGTATGATCAACAAGTGGAGGGCCAAGATTAATCAGAGAGGGGTATATAATGTAAGAAGTCCTCCAGGAATGGGGACGAGATTTTTAAGAGGAAGAAACACTATAGCACTTGTATCATCTTTGTAACCAAGCACTAAAGAAAGAACAAGACATTCACTTTCCTAGGAGACTGCCGAGGAGTTAGATTTTACGCTTTTGTCTACATATATTTGCCATCCACTCAGCCTATCACCATGCTTAGTTGTTGCAATCCTCACTAGGACCTAGCTCCTTGTCCCGCTCTCTACAAATTTATTGTATTGGGCTAGCTGGGCTTGAGTCCACTCATCCAAAAAGAAAAATGCTCAAACCCAGTCCCTACACCTCCCAAGGTATTCACGTCTCTCTCTCTGTTTCATTTTGAGTTTTTAGAAAACTGCAATATCACTCAGTAGTTTTGATGGCCAACAACTGATGTAATATTTTAAAATCTTTTTTTTTTTTTTAAAGACTTCTAAAGACCAAGAGAGAGATTGGACGTGGGATCCTTAGGGATCCTAATCTTCAGCGGTAGGATTAATCAATAACTTTTTGAATGTTATTGACTTATCTTGAAACTCTTTCAAAATTATTCCTTAATTTTCTCAACCATATCAAGAAAATATTTGAACTTCTACAGATTGCAATAATGTCTATCAACACATTGCAATTGACCCCTGAAAATTAGAGAATTACAAATGAGGTCCCCTTACTTACAATTTTATATCTATGTCCTTCCACCACACTATATTCCCACAAACCACTAGGACTGGATTAATATCACTGTCATGTCCCTAGCTTATGTAATCCTTAATTTCTTGATTTCATAATTTCTATTGGACTCCAAAATATCTTTGAAAAACTCTTTAAATATATATATATATATATATATATATATATATATATACATACACACAATATTATATATATGGAAAACATTTTTGAAAAATGTCACTGGCCGGTTTTGTTTTGAGTCTAACTTCAATATGAAAATTAACTGAATATACTATATTTTTTAGAGACTAGTGGATTCATTGTTGAGCATTTACATATTTTACTCATTACACACATAACCCAACATGTCTGTATATAGCCTTTAAAATTAGCATCACCAATTGACTTTATCAAAGATATGTGCATAATAAAATACACAAATCTGTCATGTTTGAGGACAATAGAAAAATTGTGATAGAACAACATTTTAATTAACAGTTATCACTCCATAAAGTGTTCTTAATCGGATCCAATTCAGTGTATGTACTTGTTACATTACACCCACTTGTCTGCTTAAAGTCACTACCTCAATGATGGAGTAAATCATACTATCATATAACAACACAACAAGTGTAGATTTCAGTAATAATATTCAATTAATATCTACAGCTTATAACAATTTAATAATCAATGAAAAATTATTACTCCCTGTCTTTGGTTCCTTAACTATTAACATAATTTTTCTACAGAGGCAACATCACATGCCACATTTAAACAATGAAATATACCTATAAAAATTATAACTGTGAAAATAAAATTTTATTATCAAATACAAATATATATAGTATTGTTTTTGAGGGCACGTCATTCTAACATCATCAACATAAACATCCAATCAATTTCATCCTAAACAGTTTTAAAGCAATTCCTCTAAAAACCTAAACAAATTTAAAGCAATTATTTAGAACCCAAAACACATTTAAAACAAAACCCTAACATAAATTCACCAATATGTAAGGTAGAATACCTTACCTTGCGAAAGTGACAAATTCACGGCGGCAGAGCGAAAGTGAGAGACGAAGATGGGAGACACTGAGATAGATGAGAGATAGTGAGGGAGGAGAGCGAGAGAACCTTCAGTATTGACAATGAGAAACAGCATGACGATACTGATGAGAGTGAGAAACAAAGGAGAGCTGATGAGAGTGAGAGATGGAAATGATGAATGTGAGAGACAGCGGTATTGAGATGAGAGTGAGAGACGGAGGAGAGAGATAGTGTTTTCTTTTTAAACGGGCTATATATTTTCAACTAGAACTCAAGGTTATAAAAGAATACTTCAATTGAATGATGAAGGTATGAGAGAAATTTTTTTTTTTTTTTTTTTTTTTTTTTTTGAGAAACAAGGTATGAGAGAAATTAATTTGAGTTATTTTTATGAAAAATCTGAAAAATGTGAGTAAATGTAAAACAATACTTCAAAGGTCTATCCACTTGTATCATGAATAACTAACAACCAAAAATGAAAAATAAAATTAGTGTTATAAATTAAAAGAAAGAGTAAGGAGGAATACAGAAGTTTGTGGGAGATAATATGTGAATCTTTATTATTTAAGTGGTCAGCCTCACTCTACAATAAGCCAGTTGAAACTTTTCATCTATCAAAAGAACATCTTACAACCTTTCCAATAACACACATATATATAGGGCCTTCAAAGTCTGTAGAAGTCTAAAGAAGAAATGAATAGCATTATTTAATTGGCTATTGAATCGATGCGGTGATGAGATGACCATCAAGACAAAAGCTGAATTTTGATAGTATAATGCTATACGTAAGTTTCAATTCTAGGATACTTGCTACCAATAGGTAGAGCTGCAACAATCAAATAGTGTAGAGTGACCCTACATGCTAGGAGATATTTCACAACACTCCCACTTGGATGACCACTTACTAAGAATATGCCTTGTTAAAACCTTCCTAAGGAAAAACCTAGTGGGAAAAAACCAGTGGCGAAGGCAAAAGAGTACAATATTTTTGTGAACCTTTAAGTGCCTTAGGATTGCTTCATTAAAACCTTGCAAAGGAAAACCCAGTGAGAAAAACCCTAAGCGAAGGAAAAAGAGTACAATCAGCACGTGTTATGTTGAGCTTTTACTCCCCCTCGTGAGCACATGGAAGATCTTTGAGTCGTCACATGCCAATGCCATGCACTAACTTCTTAAATGTTGCAGTTGGTGATGATTTGGTGAATATGTTTGCCAAATTGTCACTTGATCATATTTGCCTGATATCAATTTCATCATTCTTTTGAAGCTCGTGTGTGTAAAAGAATTTTGGTGAAATATGTTTAGTTCTGTCACCTTTGATATAGCCTCCCCTGATCTAGGTGATGCAAGTAGCATTATCTTCATATAAGATTGTGGGACTATCTTTGATCGATGACAACCCACATTTCTCTCGAATATGTTGTATTACTGATCTTAACCAAATGCACTCATGGCTTACTTCTTGGATTCCAATAATTTCTGAGTGATTTGAGGAAGTAGCAAATAATGTCTGTTTGACAAATCTCCATGATTTGGCAATGTTTCTAGAAGTGAATAAATATCCTGTTTGTGACCAGCCTTTATGTGGGTCAGACCGATAACCTGCTTCTGCATATCCAATCAACTGTAATTTTGATCCTTTTGGGTAAAATAATCCCAAGTCAATTGTTTCACAGAGATAGCGTAATATTTGTTTGATTCCATTACAATGTCTTTGAGTAGGTGCAAAACTATATCTTGCTAATAAATTGACTGAAAATGCTATGTTGGGTCTTGTGCAATTTGCAAGGTACATTAAAGCACCAATTGCACTAAGATAAGGCATTTGAGCACTAAGAATGTCTTCATCATCTTCTTGAGAATGAAAATGGTCCTTTTCAACATCAAGAGACCTATTCACCATTGGAGTGCTCAAAGAGTGAGCTTTGTCCATGAGAAATTGCTTCAGGATATTTTTTTGTATATGTTGACTAATGAACATGAATTCCATTTGAAAGGTGTTCAATTTGTAGTCCAAAACAAAATTTTGTCTTACCTAGTTCTTTCATCTCAAACTCATTCTTTAAGTAATTTGCTGTTTTTATGAGCTCTTCTGGAGTCCCTACAAGATTTAAATCATCAACATATACTGCAATAACAGAAAATCTAGATTCCGATCTTTTAATGAAAACACATGGACAAATTTGGTTATTCACTGAGGCAATTGTACCACATGCGTCCGGATTTCTTCAACCCATATAGAGATCTTTGCAGCTTGATAGAATACATGTTTCGGGATGTCGAGTTATATGCTTCAGGCATTTTGTACCCTTCAGGGATTTTCATGTATATATCATTATCTAATGATCCATATAGATATGATGTGACCACATCCATTAAACGCATATCTAAATTTTCTCTAACCACCAAGTTAATCAGGAATCTTAAATGTAATTGCATCCATTACTAGACCATATATTTCATCATAATCAATGCTAAGTCTCTGTGAGAAACCTTGTGCTACAAATCACGCTTTGTACCTCGTAATTTCATTTTTCTCATTACGTTTTTGCACAAATACCCATTTATATCCTACAGGCATTACACCCTTAGGTGTTTGTACTACAGGCTCAACAACTTCACGTTTTACCAATGAATTTAATTCTACCTGAATTGCCTCTAACCACTTTGGCCAATCATTTCTACATTGACATTCTTTGACAAATCGTGGTTCCATTTCATGATCATCACTTCCACTAATGTCAATGGCAACTTTAAATGAAAATATGTTGTTGACAACGATTTTATTTCTATCCCATATATCTCCTATATTCACATAATGTATTGATATCACATTATTTTTAGGTAGCTGATCCTCTTCAAAGGATAATCTTTCAGGAGACTCCTCTTCAGAAGGGTCCCTCTTAGAAGGTTCACTTTCAGGGGATTTTTGTTCATGAATTTGAGATAGATCAAAATGACAATCATTAAAGCGTGCAGTAAATACATCATCAGTAAATGGTTCAAGATATCTAATAATAGATGGAGAATCAAAGCCAACATAAATTCCAAGCCTACGTTGAGGACCCATTTTAATACGTTGTGGAGGTACAATTGGAACATATACAGCACAACCAAAAGTTTGAAAGTGAGAAAAATTTGGTTGTTGACTACAAACAAGTTGCATTGGAGAGTGTTTATGATAAGCAATTGGTCTAATGTGAACTAATGATGCAGCATGTAATATAGCATGTCCCCAAGCAGAAGCAGGTAATTTTGTTTTCATAAGTAAAGGACGAGCAATCAATTGAAGTTCCTTGATTAGTGCTTCAGCTAGACCATTTTAAGTGTGTGTGCAACAGGGTGTTCTACATCAATTCCAATTGACATACAATAGTCATTAAATGCTTGAGATGTAAATTCACCTACATTATCTAAGCGGATTTTTTTAATTGGATAATCAGGAAATTGTGCCCTCAACCTTATGATTGGAGCAAGAAATCTAGCAAATGCTACATTTCTAGTAGAAAGTAGGCAAACATGTGACCATCTTGTTGATGTATCTATTAGGACCATAAAATATCTGAATGGCCTTAAAGGGGGATGTATAGGTCCACAAATATCACCTTGAATTCTTTCTAAGAAAGATGGAGATTCAAGAACAATTGTCGTTGGTGATGGTTTAACAATTAATTTTCCTTGAGAACAAGCACAGCAAGAATAGTCACTTGATGAAAGAATTTTTTGGTTCATTAAGGGGTGTCCTTGAGAGTTTTCAATGATTCTGCGCATCATTATTGACCTCAGATGTCCAAGACGATTATGCCAAAGCATGAAGATCTTTGGGTCAGGGCACTTTTGGTGTATTGCAACATTGGCTTCAATTGTTTTCATGGTAGTACAATATAACCTAGAAGAGAAAACAGGCAGTTTCTATAATATGAGCTTTTGGCCTGAAACCATTGAAGTAATATAAAGATATTCTTGACTGCCTTCATTGTTGGTTTCAATATGATAGCCATTATCACGTATATCCTTAAAGCTTAGTAAATTTCTTTTGGATTTAGAAGAATACAAAGCATCTTTAATACCAAATTTTGTGCCATTTGGTAACATGATGTTTGCTCTTCTGGAGCCCTCAACCATGTTCGATGAACCGGATATGGTATTGACTTTAGCTTTGAACAATGTTAAATTCTAAAAGTATTTCTTATTTTTAAGGATTGTATGTGTTGTTGCACTGTCTACTAGACAAAGATCTTCCCTAAACGTCTTGGAATTAAATCCATTAGTAGGATTCATGCCTCTTCAAAATATGCAAAATGTGTTCATTGAGGTTTAATACTTTGAAATGAAATAAACACATAATGAAGGAAGTTTAAATCCATTATAGATAATAATCAGAGTACAAAGCAGAATAATGGTGTTGTATGGCTAACATGTATAGATACACAAAGATCAAAAGAAGAACATAAAGGAAAAATAACAAAAGCATATTGCTGATACCAAGTATATATCTCTGCCTTCTCTTCTGGTTTTTTGTGTGTTTGATAATTGATGTTTGCACATGTATATATAGAGAGAAAGGGGGAGAGGCTTTGGTAGCTGAGAGCTTACCACTTGTGAGACAAAATCCCTTAAATCTAAAGCAAAGAATCCATTAGGATATTGCTTTCAGATTTCTGCCACCCATTAGTGTATTGGGTGTATGACTGATAAGCCATTCATGTGAACAATGAATAGGTTTTTGTGTGTGTCTAAGTGATTCATGTGATTTCCTGAATCATAGGGTTTTTATAGACTAATTATTCAATAAGGTTGTATATGCGGAAAATTGAACTTCATTAATTTAAACACACATAATTTACATAGCATAATATTATGATACAATAAAAGGAAATATTTAGCACATACATAATTTACATAGCTTAATATAATACAATGAGAGGAAATACTTAATTGGCATTAACATTAAGGTTACCAATTATATCCTCAACCTCTCTATCTATATCCTCAAAGAGGTAAGAAGCTCAAGATGAGTCATATTTACTTCATTTGAGTTACTAAGGTAATTCATTGGATCTTTAGGATTATTAGGTTCGGCAAGATTCACTTCAACTCCTTTTCCCTTTTCTTTCAAGGAGGCTTGGTACAAGTCCACCAAATATTTAGGAGTACGACATGCGTGTGACCAATACCCTTTCATTCCACACCTAAAACATATATTTTCATGGCTTTTTGAAGGCTTATTTTGCAAGCCTTTGCCACTTTCTTGTTTTGACAACTTTCTGTTATAAGGTGTGTTATGCCCCTTTGAAAGATTATGAGTATATCTCCCCCTGTTTTGATAGTTCTTACCACGTCCACATCCACATCCACACCCACGCCCACGCCCTCTACTTTTATTTCCTCCATTTCTTTCAAATGATACTCCATTCACTTCAAGGAATGGTGTGGAGCCAGTTGGATGAGATTGGTGATTTTTCAATAGAAGCTCATTATTTTGTTCAGCCACTAGAAGACATGATATAAGTTCAGAATACTTTTGGAACTTGTGCTCGCGATATTGCTACTACAGGAGCATATTCGAGGCATGAAATGTAGTAAAAGTTTTCTCTAACATATCTCCTTCAGTGACTTTTTCACCACATAGTTTCAATTGAGAAGTGATTTTAAATAGTGCTGAGTTATATTCACTTACACTTTCGAAATCTTGCAGCCTAATGTGGATCCACTCATAATGAGCTTTTGGGAGGATTACACTCGTATAGTGTTCATACCTCTCCTATAATTTATTCCACAGGACTAAGTGATCCTTT
This sequence comes from Quercus aquifolioides, assembly GCA_019022515.1. Classification (NCBI taxonomy): domain Eukaryota; kingdom Viridiplantae; phylum Streptophyta; class Magnoliopsida; order Fagales; family Fagaceae; genus Quercus; species Quercus aquifolioides. The sequence goes on from CM032333.1 coordinate 44,991,526, forward strand.
TTTGTGAGGTACTCAGTTTTCAGTACCTCATGGAGATGATGGCGAATAAATATCATTGCCTTTGCCTTATTCTGCGAGGAAGCTCTGTTGCCATCTTTAATGGTCACTGTGAGGGCCATTGCTTCCAGGTGGATCTCTACGTCCAAGACCCATGATAGATAATTTTTGTCCGATATGTCAAGTGCATTGAATTCAAGTTTTGCCAAGTTTGACATGATCTACTGGTATGACAGGAATGTAACAATATTAATAATTGCAATAGATAAATATTTATAACATGCAAAATTCAATTAACCCGTTCAATATTTGCTCTATATAATCTATATGTAAACTTATCCTATATAGATTATGTAACACATGTGAATTAAGTTAAAGTGTCAAAAAAAATAGCCTTTCACTTCAAGAAGCAAAATGATGGCAACTTCTTTTCTGAGTTTGGCTAGAACGTCGTGCTGATAACGTGTTATAAATTAAAAGAAAGAGCAAGGAGGAATACAGAAATTTTGTGGGAGACAATATGTGAATCTTTATTATTTAAGTGGTCAACCACATTCTACAATAAGCCAGCTGAGGCTTTTCATCTATCAAAAGTACATCCTATAGCCTTTCCAATAACACATATATATAGGGCCTTCAAAGTCTGTAGAAGTCCAAAGAAGAAATGAATAGCATTATTCAATTGGCTAATGAATCGGTGCGGTGATTAGATGACCATCAAGACAAAAGCTGAATTTTGATAGTATCTATACGTAAGTTTCAATTCCAGGATACTTGCTGCCAATAGGTAAAGCAACAACAATCAAATAGTGTAGAGTGACCCTACATGCTACGAGATATTTCACAACAATTAGTCTATTTTTATTCAAAAGGTCTATCCACTCAATAGAGGCATGAAATACACATACATGTCACAAATCGGTGAGATTGTAGAAACAATAGAAAAGGAAGACAAATATAAGGGAACCTACAAAGAAGAAAGCTCAAACAGAACAAGTTCATAAAGTTGCCCAACCAAAAGGATGTTAAGGGAAAACTTTGTAACAAGATAATAGTATAATTATACGTCGCAACACGTCACACAGTATGTGCCATAGAGAAGATAAATTATTTTGTTTTTAAATTACCGAAACAAGACCTTTCCCATAAATAAATAAAAAATGAAAAGAAAAAAGAAACAAGACACTTCCTACTAAATACATGTGTCACTCATTTAAGCATTTACACTCCACGTACCCGAAATTTGCTTGTCTATAGTCCCTTCACTTTGGCCACGTTTCTACTCGAACTTGGTCCTAAGCTTCGGTCTCTTTTGGCTCTTTCTCTCATCTCTTTCACCATATATCCATCTCGCAAAATAAAGTATAAACCAAGCACCAGAAGAAAATCGAGAATGGATTCTAGATTCAGTGTCCTAATGCTCCCATGGTTAGCTCATGGTCATATATCACCATTCCTTGAGCTAGCCAAGAAGCTCACAACTAGAAACTTTCACATTCATTTTTGTTCTACACCTATAAACCTTGGCCCCATTGATAGCAACAGAGATGGAATTGATAAATGACTTCCTTTGGGTGGAAGACAAACCACAATTCAATAGCAAATTCCTCAACAATTGGCCTAATGCCATACACGTTTATTTAAAAAACAACAATCTCCTAAGATAACTAGATATAATTACTAGATAATTATTCAAATAGAGATAAGATACCTAGATAACTAGGACTACTCAAATAAAGATAAGATAACTAGTAGAAAAGATAAGGACTCTCAAAGGTTGGGCAATAGTAGGACTCTCATGAGACATTTACGTAGTACCCCATCATTTGCCGGATTCGAATCCTCTCCATTTCCCTTTGAAATGGAGAGTATCCATTTTACGGACAAGATCAATTTGAAATGAATCTAAGGCTGAAAGCTATGCCACCTCATTTAAAAGCCAATAACTCAACCCAACAACTTAACCCTATCTAACTTTAACGGTGGTAATAAACTAACCTTTAAAAAAACAAAAAAAAAAAATATAGACTGAATAAAGTACCTGTCAGAGGACAATCTGTACCAAAGTTTACACACAGTTTTGGTTCTGAATAGAGACTTCACAGGCAGTCTTGCAAGGATTTGAAAAATAACTTCATCCGGGAAAAACCCATCTTTTACCGAATTCATCACAATTCATCAATTTTTAGACAGAAAACAAAGTACAATTTGAGACACCCAGATGGGAAAATCAATAGAAAAAGTCTGAGATTTGCTTACCAGATGAAAATTTCGAGATGGGTATTCCGTGAAATCTCATTTTGAAGCAAGTAAATCTAAAAGCAGGGCATTCACTTTTGGCCTTTTGTTCTTCGACAATTTTAAAGTTTTATTTATATAGTATTTTTTTTCCTCAATCAATGAGTTCTGAGAGAGACTGAGAGGCTCAGTGTTGTTTAAGAAAATTGGATTTGGGTTGGCAGAATTTTTTTCCCTAAAACCTTAAGATGAACCCATTTCCAGATAAACAAACACATACGCTAAGCTTCAAACTACGGATGCCACCCGACCATCATCAACAGCCTACCACCGCCAGTCAGCCTACCCCTTACGGACTGCACATTTGAAAGGAGCAAAGAGCCCAAAGAGACGGAGATCAAATTTGGTTGCGGCTGGGTTGATAACACTGCCCATGTTTTTTTCTGTTTTTTTAAAGGTTAGTTTATTACCACGGTTAAAGTTAGCTAGGGTTAAGTTGTTGGGTTGAGTTATTGGCTTTTAAATGAGGTGGCATAGCCTTCAGCCTTAAATTCATTTCAAATTGATCTTGGCCGTAAAATAGATACTCTCCATTTCAAAGGAAAATGGAGAGGATCAGAATCCTCATTTGCCCCCCCCCCCTTCTTGAAGTTGAACCTTGTCCACAAGGTTCGTCATCCCAAGCTAAATCTCCACCACCTTCTAAGGATTCTTGATGTGGACAAACTTCAATGACAAAGGCTTGTGAAGTTGCACAACGATGTCCTGGTGTGAACTTTTCAGTGCAATTAAAGCATAGCCCTTTCTCCCTCTGCCTTTGTATTTCCTCCCAATAAATTTTTTTGGTACTTCCAGTTCCATTTGTTTGACTCGTTGGTCTAAGTGTGTTGGTTGGATTGACACTCTGTTCTGACAAGGCTGTCTTATTTGTTTGTGGTTGATCTGCCTTGTTTTGTCATCGCTATCTATCCACACTCTCATCCCTAATTCTAGCTAACTCAATAGCCTCTAAGAATGTTTTTGGTTTGAAAATCTAAATTTCTGAAGCAATGTCATCCTTCAGTCCACCCATGAATGCTCCCACCAATGCCTTTTGAGGCCAACCATTGACCTGATTAGCAAGTCTCTCAAACTCCCATTGGTACTCCCTAACCCTGAGTGTCCCACTTTGACATATTCCAGACAAAGCCTCGTCAAAATCCTTCGCCTCAGTTGGCCCAAATCAAACTGGCAACTCCTTTTAAAAATTTTCCCAAGTGACTTCAATCTTCTCCTCGCAATACACCTTCTTCATCCATTGCCACCATTGGTTTGCTTCCCCTTCCAAATGAAAGGCTGCCAACGTGACTTTGTGATCTTTAGATGTCCCTTGGTAGTCAAAATATTGCAGTATACGGTCAAGCCAAACTATTGGATCATCACCCAAATACTTTGGAAAATCCAGTTTGGTGGGTCGTGGTTGATCGTATGTTGTAGTTCTGAATCCAGTTGACTAATCTAATTTCTCTCCAGTGTGTGATGAGGTCCCCTGCTCATCTGATTTTAGGGTTGAGAGAAAATCTAAATTATCATGGGATTTGGACAGCATCTCTTTAATTTCACGCATAGATGAACCAAGAGATTGGGACTTTGTGGTCATCTTTTACGTGCTCTCTTTCAGCTCTTGCATTTCACTCTCTAATTTCTCAATTCAGTCCTTGTTGGTGGCATGCTCAGATACCAAGTTGATAGGAACAAAGATGGAAATTGATAAAAAAAAAACTTCCCTTGGGTGGAAGACAAACCACTGTACAATAGCAAATTCTTCAACACCTGGCCTAATGTCATAAACGTTTATTTAAAGAGCAACAATCTCCTAAGATAACTAGATATAATTACTAGATAATTATTCAAATATTCAAATAGAGATAAGATACCTAGATAACTAGGACCATGAGATAATTACCACCCCATCTCATGCCCACTCTCAAAAAGGCCTTCGACATGGCTAGCCCAAACTTCTCCACTATCCTGAAAAAATTTAAGCCCGATTTGGTTGTTTATGATTTTCTTCAACCATGGGCACCTTTAATAGCTATGTCACAAAATATTCCGGCCGTTCATTTCTTAATTATGAGTGCTACAATGCAATCTTTTGTCCTGCACGTTACCAACAACCCAGGAGTTGAATTTCCTTTTCCTGAAATTTATCTTCGGGATTACGAGGTTAGTAAGTTCACCAGTTTGCTTGAATCTTCAGCGAATGACATCAAAGACAAGAATCGAGTACAAGAATGCTTTGACAGATCTTCTGAAATCGTTTTGATCAAAACTTTTAGAGAGATTGAGGCAAAGTATATTGATTATCTCTCAGTTTTAGGGAAGAAGAAGATTGTACCGGTCGGTCCACTTGTTCAAGACCCTGTCCACGAAAATGAGAAAAAGGAAATCGTAGAGTGGCTTGATAACAAGGAACCATCATCATCTGTGTTTGTTTCGTTTGGTAGTGAGTACTTTTTATCCAAAGAGGAATTACAAGAGATTGCTCATGGTCTTGAACTTAGCATGGTGAGTTTCATATGGGTAGTGAGATTCCCTCGAGGTGACAAAGTCAATCTTCAAACGGTTCTTCCAAAAGGTTTTCTTGAAAGGGTTGGAGATAGAGGAATGGTTGTGGAGGAATGGGCACCACAAATGAAGATACTAAAGCATTCTAGCATTGGTGGGTTTCTGAGTCATTGTGGATGGAGTTCTGTGATGGAGAGCATGAAGTTTGGGGTTCCAATTATAGCCATGCCCATGCATCTTGATCAGCCAGTGAATGCAAGGCTGGTGGAGGAGTTAGGTGTGGGTGTAAAAGTAAAGAGAGACATGAATGGGAGGCTTGAAGGAGAAGAGTTGGAAAAGGTGATCAGAAAGGTGGTTGTGGAGAAAACTGAAGAAGGAATAAGGAGGAAAGCAAGTGAATTGAAGGAAAACATAAGAAGCAAGGGAGATGAAGAGATTGATGGGGTGGTGCAAGAGCTTGTGCAAGTTTGTAGGAAAAAGAATAGGGACTAGTTGGAAATTACAATCAACCAGTGGTTTAGAACCAGTGTTATAATCCAGTTTCCCAATGCTCTAATGCAACATATTATTAGAAATAAAAATACAAATTAAGGATTCCACTTTTTTTGTCCATTTCTTTTCTCAATTAAGATTACTTTATGCTAAAAACATTTGTCTTGATCCTGTCATCATTCATCTCATCTCAATTAAGATTACTCCACAAGTATAGGAGTTTGTGGGGTGTGAGGGGCAAAGGCCGATGTTCAAATCTCTAGGAATGAGCTTCACACACTTAGGGGGTGTTTGGATTTCATGTTTTCACTCAGCCATTACTCAATTTTCATCTCCCATTGTCAGGGGCGGTTTTTTGCGCGTTGCCACGTGTCTTCTGCTAGAAGTGTGACTTTGCTAAGCCCGGATTTGTTTTGGGGAGTTCAACCCGGAACTCGACATTGGGCCGCATAGACCAATGGCTTCCAGTGTATTTTTAAGCCTACAAAATAGATAAAACCCAAAGTCTTAGAATCATAATAATGGTTGAAATAAATAAATAAATATTTAATTGAACAGCATGATAGCTTTGATTAAATGGTGAGTTGATACGTTATTATTATGTATATTAAGTGATGTCCAATATTAGAAAATAATTAATTAGGTATCAAATGTCCAATAATGGGATGAGTCCAATAGTCCATATCCAGCTGTGGTTCATGGTTCATGTTCAACATAATAAGGTATGTCCAGCAATGGTCCATGTCCAAATAATATATGTCCAATGGTAGTTCATTTCCAAAAAATATATGTGCAACGGTGGTAGATCGATTTATTAATATGTATGTTCATTAATGAAGTATTAGTGAGATCGTGTTTATTAAATAGTGAGATAATATTAAAGTAACTTGCATCCAGTGGTACAATAACAATGAATTAACATGTACTTAATAATGTAATCTTGAAAATAGAGAAATATTGACTTATCTTGATAGTTTGGAGCTCTAACTGTAGAACATCAGTGGATTTATGACATTTCAGCAGCGCAATAAAATGAGTCCAGCGGTACAATATGATATTATGAGTCCTTTTATGGTGACTTCATGATTGAAGGGGAAAAATGGGTGCAACTGGAGGGAGAGAGAATATGTCCAGCCGTGTGCATAGGTTGGTTAAGTTTATCCCCTTTCATCATGCACTTAAATGACTTTCCCCATGTAATGCTCTTTTAGTTTTTAGTCAAATATGAGTGATGTTGTCTTCCATGAGAATGACTTTTAGTATTATAAGTTTTTGCCTTTCATAAGAAGGGCTTTTAGCATTATAAATATATGTCTTCCATGAGAAAGAGCTTTTAGTAATAAGTTCTTGGAAGAGTGTTTGATATGTTTTAAGATGTGTGGAGATGGTAAGAAATATATATATTTTGTGAGATATGGTGTTTGTAATATGTATAGGAATTATATGTAGATACTTTGTTGGACATGGATCTTGTATATGTATACTTTGTGAGACATGGAGTTTAAAGATATATGAGAAGTATGTATGGGTATTTTGTGAGGAATGTGTTTGTAAAATATATGGAAGTGTGAGATAGATAATATGAAGGTTAAATATAGTAAATACATGAGATTATAGTTGTTGCTAGAGTGGTTTTTTGTGTTGTGTCATGGGTTATGTTGCTTGTTAAGAAGGGAGATTTTGTATGATAAATAAAGAATGAGATGGAGATGTGTTTTTGGGCAGCAAAATGATGAAGTTTCAGAATATTAAGGTGTGGGAGAGATGGATAGTGTGTAATGGTGTGATGTAATAGGTGTGATGTAATGGTGTTATCTAGGAAGAGATGTTTTTTGTAAGGGAGACGGAGAAGTATGGAAAAATTTAGAGATATGTGCAGCAAAGTGAATGAAGTTTCAGAATATTGAGGATGAGAGAGGGCTGGATCCCCCCATGGTGTGTGGCTTGGTTCTCTTTATTAGAGCCAAATATGTTACTAGATCAAAATTAGTTGAAGGGAAATTCAACAAATAAGGAAAAGTCTTTGACAAAGTAAGTGGTTTCATTAATGGTTTTTTGTTTTTTAGCCAAAAGAAGAAAATTTGAGACTTTAATGTCATGTCACAGCTGTTAAAGCTGGATGATGTCATCTGAATGATATCTTTTGGCATTAAATTCATGGTTTGGCTAAAGATGGTAAGATAATCTTTATGGGATCCTTCTATTTCTGGTATTACAGCTGAAGGCTAAGGATCTTAGCTTAAAAATGGTAGGATTTCTTTTATAGGATCCTTGCTTCTTTGGGTATGACAACAAGCTGCTGGGATTGTGCATTAATGAGCAAGTGATGTCATTTTAGGACATGTGTCAACCTACTGGAGCAACTGCAGCTTCTACTGGAGATGTTGCAGTTTCTGCAAAAGCTGTTTCTGCAGAAGCTGTTTCTGCTGGAGTTGTTGCAGCTTCTGTTGGAGTAGTTTTTGTAGAAGTTGTTGCAGCTTCTCCTAGAGCTGTTGCATTTTCTGCTGGAGCTGTTGTTGGTATTTTTTGGCTAAGTTTCCTATTTTGGAAAATTATATGTTTAGTCCATATATAATTTTGGTAAGTAATAGACTAGTTGGTTGATATTTGATGAAGTTTTAGAGATGCAATTATGGTCTTTTTGTATTTTAACCAAATCTTGGAGAGTAAGAAGAGCATTTAATGCTAGATATAAGATATTAATATATATTCAACCATGTGCTTGGAATTTATTTAAATGAAAATAATAATATAATTTATATGAAATACTATAATTACATTTTAAAACTTATATTATATGATGAACATTAATTTTTATGTAAAGAGCATGAGGAGTTTTATCATTTTAAGTGTTATGTGATATGAGAGGCTTACCAAATGTTACCTATTGCACACTAACCCGTCAAAGTTCAGGGAATTGGGGAAGACATGCCAAGTAACATGCTTTCCTTTATCAACTTTGAACCATTGGAGCTTTACTGAACATACTTCTTGGCCCGCCAAGCCACGACTCCCAAAATTCCCCCAATGAGACTCATGAGCTTGGATCATGAGCCAAAAAATGAGATGATCTGCTATAAGCTTGAACTATGGGCTTTGACGCATTTTTGTGTAAATATAGGCTCTTTTAGGCTTTAGAAGAGATTTTTCCAAAATCCATAATAGTGTTGACGTGGTGCGGGTCGCCAATGAAATGAAACCATGTGGTGTGAAAAATTTGTCCTTAACACCCATCACTCAAATATAGTGGGTCCCACACCTTGTGTGCTTGTTTAGATTTGTTTTCAGTTTCAATCTTCATCGCTCATAACTCACCAAAATGAGTGATGAGTTACTAAAAATGAAAACACATTATGGTAATTTCATTCAACTTATAGGACCCATAGCTTTGTCTTGTCATGTCATGCCAGCCTTGCACCCAACGGATCTCTCTCTCAGACTCTATTTTCTTTCTTTTTAGTTTTTTTTCTTTCTATGCTCCTTAACTACTCCATCCTAATGGCTCCCTTTCCAGATCTCTTCCTTCTTCATTTTTTTCTTCATTTTTTTTTTCTTCTACCACTTGAAATCTCCGACAATGACGAAGAAGAAAAAGAGGAATTCATTGACATCTCTGATAATTTCACTCCTCCCAATTTGAATCCCGACCACTCCTCACAACGAACTTCAGCGACTCCAGCGACTTCGGCTTCGAATTCCACTTGTTAAGGCTCAGATTTGAGTTGGGTTTACTATGTTGGTGGGTTTGGGTTTTCAATGCATTCGAATTCCACTTTTTTGGTTGTGGGTTTGGATTTTGTGTGGTTATTGGTGGTGTTTATGGTGGTAAATTCTGGGTTTGCCATTGATGGTGATGATGGAGCTGGGTTTGGGTGTGGGTTTTATCTTCTCCGAGTCATGCGGGTAAGAAAAAAAAAAAGCAATTGAAAAAAATCTGACCCTATGGCTTGTGGGCTCCACATGTTGGAGTTAGAGTTTGGTTTTTGTGATGAAAAAATTGTATCCAAACAAATTGTAGACTGAGTTAAGGTGAAAATAGAACTAAGATATGAGATATGAGTTTTGAATTTTGAGTTATAAGAATAGAGTAATAGAAACTGAGTTAGAGTGATCAGTTAAACCAAACAGGGTCTTATACACTTAGATTAGGTTAGGGTAGAATTATATATATATATATATATATATATATTCCTTATAAAGAAAAGAAAAAGAAAAAGTGAAGTAACCATATATGTTTTGGAACGGTCAAAACATGCCTAAGTACTAAAATTCGTCTATCCCAATTTTTGTGTGCTACCATGCTAATTATTTTATATACAATAGCAATCACCACTTTTTTTATGAAAAAAAAAAAAAAAAATCAGTAACAATCCCAATTTTTGTGTACTACGATTTTTTTTTTCTTGAGAATCAATAACATACTGCAATTGATAAAAAGCTCATATTGCATGTAAATGAACGTCTATCCATTCATTTAAAAATAAATAAATAAATAAATATGAAAAAGAACTAAAGTGTATTTCTTTGGTCCATCATACCTTATACAACGGATTAGAGAGATGTGATATAGACATGATTGCAAGCCTGGAAGGTAAAGTATGGTCCATAAATATATTTCATTCATAGATTACTAAGTTTTGAAAAATGTTATAGCTACTTATTAGTTATGAAAAATTTTATTACAAAAAACTTACAAACTAGCGTGTCAAGAATATATGATTGGTGGCACTTAACAATATAATAAATAAATGTTTAAAATTTTTTTTTTTTTAATCGGTGCCGTATTAGATTTTAAAGTTTATATAGTAAATTTGTAATAGTTGTAGCATCATTTTTTTTTAATAATATAAATACCGCATGATGCGTAGTCCCATCAATATGCATTACGCTTACCCAAAAGTTGAAGGCTATCGATGTGCGCCATGCACATACCAGTTAAAGTAAGGTGAAATGTTGCTAGATTTTCACAATACAATAGCCAAATCACTTATTTTAAATTCTTTATATTTATAATTATTTTGATTGTAAGACAATACAATGAAAACATGAGGAAATGAAATAGAGCACATCACTAGATCAAACTTTGCTGCTTAAGCTGCCAAGAACCCAAAAATAAATAAATAAATACTACTTCATGTACACAAATCAGGATTGAGATTCTTAACATGCACTCAAAAGTTGCAAAACAACGCATAAAAGAACTCTTCTCTACGAGAGAAATCCTATACTTTACTGACATTTGAGCAACCATGTTTAAAGCATGCAACTCTTATCTTAAGCATCTGTCCAAAGATGATAAATCACAACATTGACAAAGCTCAAAAAATCAAAATAGGTTAAGTTCTTAAAAGTTGTGATAAGTGCAATAGATAGTAGTATAGAGAGGAAGCAGGACAAACATGCTTACTAATAGTGATGGAATTAGTTAAAACCATACATATGGAGCCAGAAATATAAACATTGATTTGAAAGTTTAAAAGTTTAAAACCCATAATTACCAGCCAACCAACAAGAAGTTATAGCTCTCCAGTAGATGAGAACAAAATTAATCCAGAAAATGACTTCAACCAAAAATTATTAAATAAACCAAACAAGGTGTTGGACATGTTGGAAGGAACAATATATTGAAAGAAACTTATAAGTTTAATAAAAATAAGAGAGTTTCCTAATTGCTGCAGGTTCAAGAATTCTCCACAAAAGTTTATAAAGATGTCATGCTTGGACAAGGTGTTTACTCACTTGCAAATAAGGATGACTTGCAAATAACCGAGCATATTTCAAGATTAAGAATTATGATGCAAATCCAAAAGAAATAAGTTAAAGCAATTTAATTCCCAGAAAGCCCAACTCATGCAAAATGCCAATCATGACAGGATAAAGTAAAAATTAGTCTTATTCTTCTCTTGGCAACCATGTTTAGATCTTAATCTTTGTTAATCTCACTGCCTCAAACCAATAAGAGGTATTATATTCAAAATAGGTATGATATTGCCAACACAAAATGATTTAAAGTTAAACAAAACAACAGGACAAAGGGAAAAGAATTGGAATGAAAGTTTCAAACCCTCACTACGAGAAACTGGAATTCATAATACTTAAGGAAATGAAGCCTTTGAAGAGCAAGTCAACAAACACAGTGCAAGTAATGGAAAGAATTAAAATAAGGATAAATCTACTTGCACAGCCAAGCACCCAAAAGAAAATTCTAGCTCCTTCGACATGCCATTATTGAGATTTTAACATGCACCCAGAATTTCATAAGTTGCAAAACAATGATATTTAAAGCATATAACTCGTCTCTTTTATGGCAGCCAAATGACAAAATTGATGATCTTATATTCTGAAAAATTGTGACAAGTACAAGCAGGTGGTAGTAGAAAAAAAGCAACTAGGACAAACAAGGGCTAGAATTAATTAAAACCAAACAAATGGAGCTAGAAATACACACAATCCAAGAACCAATTTTTATTTAAGAAGTGAATTTTAAAATTTTAAACCCATACCAGACAACTAAAAATAGGGATTGAGCTCCTATAGAAGAGAACCGTATCGCTCTAGAAATTTCAAGTATTTAGAACAATACTTTCCTTTCATTAAGAGCAATGATTTTTAAAGCATACAACTCTTCTTTTTTATGGCAGCCAAATGACAAAATTGATAATCTTATATTCTGAAAAATTGTGACAATTACAAGCAGATGGAAGTAGAAAAAAAGCAACCAGGACAAACAAGTGCTAGGATTAGTTAAAACCAAAAAAATGGAGACAAAAATACACACAATCCAAGCACCAATTTTTATTTAAGAAGTGAATTTTAAAATTTTAAACTCATACCAGCCAACTAAAAATAGGGATTGTGCTCTTATAGAAGAGAACCATATCGGTCTAGAAATTTCAAGTTCATGGCAACAAACGCCTTAAAAGAGCTACCGAGGACCAGGATCTACAAAATAAATTGAACAAGGAATGGTATAGTATCACATATGAGGAAATTTTTAATTAAAAGACTTACATGAAAAAAAAATGAAATCAAGAATGTTAAATTATTGATTCTCCCAAAAGCTTAAGCTGATGAGTTGTAGTAAATCTAATCATTTAACAACATACTTCTAACACTTCCCCTCATGTGTGGGCTCAAACTCCGTTTTAATAGTTACTGATTTTCCTAAAAGCTTAAGTTGATGAGTTGTAGTAAATCTAATCATTTAACAGCATACTTCTAACACTTCCCCTCATGTGTGGGCTCCAACTCCATTTTAATAGGCAAAGCCCAACACATAAGATTTTAAATGAGAGGTAGAGTGGAGGAGATAGGTATTGACATAATTCTAACAAAGACAATATAAGCATTTTCTTATTGTTGTAGTCAACACATCCCAAGTTTGAGAATCACAAAACCATATTACAAACAACAATTCTCAAATGTTCTAAATAGCAAAAACTTCATACTAAGCATGCGTTTGGATTGAAATGAAAAATTAAAATTATTTTACTATGCAACTTATTTTTGTTACTATTTATGGGACTCACTGCACTTTTTGGTACTATTCATAGACTCTACTGTACTATTTCAACTAACTTTTACCTTTATCTACAGTACTTTCAGCAATAAGTTTTCAGTTTCAGTAAAATAAGCGGTATCCAAACAGACCCTAAATATGAGTTCTAAACAGCAAAAATTTCATACTAAAAAAGAATTAGTTGGACATTAATAGTATCTGCCCACCCACTATCTATGACTAGGACAAGAATTGCAGTGTAAATTTCAAACCCATACCAAATGAGACAGGAATTTATGATCCAGCTGGAAAGGGTAGCATCAGAAAACCAGTCATATACGCAAGTATTAGAAAGAATTCAAACCAGCTAAAGCTAAGCACAGAATGATAAACGAGACAAGAATTGCAATAGAAGTCTCAAATCCTCCCTCAGTGAGACTGGAATTTATAACCCTCTTGGAAAATGAAACCTAGAAAAATCAATCACAAGCAAAAATATTAGAAAAAATTAAAATAGGTAAAATATTATTTACAGGATTGTGGGAGAGAAAGAAAGCAAGACAAGCATTACCAGAAAGCCCAACTCATGCCAATTAGTGTCACAACGAAAATTTTAAAGACGTAGCAAACTTATATAAAAGCATAAGGTATTGGGTGCTCAATATATAAGTCCAGAAAAACAAAATCTTCAAACTAATAAAGACTTGATCAGACATTGACACTATCAGCCCACTCACTTTCTACGACAAGGACTAAAATTGCAATGGAAATTTCAAATCCTCACCTAGTGAGTTAAGAATTTATGATATGCTGGGTAACCTTAGGCTAAGAAAACCAGTAAAAGATACAAGTATTAGAAAGAAATCAAACAAGACTAAGCTTAGCACAAAAAAATAAAAATAAAATAACAGTTCCTGTGCACAAATCAGGATTGGGATATTTAACTTGAACTGAGAATGGCAGGAATTACAAACAAGTAGAAAAACTACTATATGTCAGTAGCATCCAACATGTTTAGGTGCATCCATTTAGCTTAAATAGCCTAGCTCACCTCAGCAGCCTTGCATTTGGTGCCAAGGAAATCAATCAGCAAGAATCTAAATTAACAAATATTATAGCACAAATCTATAGACATGTTAAATCCAAAAGCCAAAGCTCAAGCCAGGACAATATAAAGCAAAACCTGAGTTGATTTCCCTCAACAACCATATTCAGGTCGAGCACTGTTAAGTTAAATCTCCATACTAAAATAAGAGGCATTGCCAGACCATCCTGTGAATTCATATTGAGGTTACCAACACAAAATGATAAATAAATAAATAATTAATTAATTATAAGACAGCTAAACCAAGGGCCAATAATTGCAGTAAAAATCTAAAACCCTCAGTGAGATTGGAGTTTATAATCCTCTAGAAAATGAAACCTACAAAAACTGGCAAAATATTATCCACAAGACTGTAGGAGAGAAAGCAAGTGGCATTGCCAAGTTAAAATTCAAACTGGATATGGAGCTGAAAATAGGAGATGACCCAGTTAAAACCAAGAAAACATCAACAGAAAAAGGACAAGCAGATAAGTCTACAAGAGGAAAGTGCGAACCCTCAGTGTCGCATGCTTTTTGACTTACTATACGTAGCAAACTGAAAATACACAATATCCCAAATAGACAATTCAGGAAAAGTTCAAATTACAAGAATTTTGTTTTAAAATTTAAAAAAAAAAAAAAAAATAGAGGGAGGAAAAAAAGAAAACAAAGAAAGACTTCTCAAAAGAACTAATGAATGAGAGCAAGAAAATTAAATCAACCCTACCTAAAATGATGCAAATGCATTACCCCTGGAATTAAATAATCCCTAATAATGTAGTGCCAGAAGACAAAATCCAAGTTCCAATTATAAAAATATAGATTAAAGAAATATGCATTATTTAAAAACCAAAAAAATATATATAAGAGAAAATCAACAACAGTAGCGAACGGTTGTCAAAGCTAAAGTAAATTGGGAGCAAGTAGTTAAGTCAGAATTGTGATCAAAACTAATCTAAGGCAAAATGGGAAAAAGGTTATGATAAATACCAAAAGTTGATCTGAATTTTTAAGTAATAATAAAAGAAATTATTGAGAAAACCAACAAGAAGCCTAATCTCAATCGAATGTCACTACAGTAAATAATGACTCGGAATGAGATCTTTAAAATGCACTAAGAATGGCAGGAGTTGCGAATCAACAAAAAGAAGAACTAGCATATTTCAAGTGAACCCAAAAAATAACCAATCCAAGTTAACAAATTATGATGCAAATCGAGAAACATAAGTTTTTAACTCCATGTAATTCCCAAAGAGCCCAATTCATAAATCAAATCAAGAGAATAGAAAGCAAAACCTGTATCAATTTCCCTCTACAACCAAATTTAGGTCACACTTAATTATTCCCCACACCAATAAGAGGCATTGTTAGTTTAGCCTGTGAATTCGATATTATAATCCACCCTGAAATTGAAACCTAGGAAAAGCAGTGAAAGAACCAAATATTAGAAAGAATTAAAACAAGAAAAAAATTATCCTCAAAATTCTTATGAATGTAGGAGAGATAAATAAATATGATAGGAAAAGAGAGCATATTGCCAAATGAGGCTCTACTGCAAAACACCAAAAACTCATGCTTCCTATAAACAGGAAAAAAATGGCAATCCAAACTGGACTTGGAGTTTCCACTATAACTGGATAACCCATTTCAAATAAAAGCAAGAAAACATCAACAAAAACTAGATGAAAGGATAGATGTTCAAGCACTACATAAAAGCGCAAACCCTTAGTGATGTTGGTATTGACTTTTTGCATGAGCAAACTGAAAAACACAAAATCCCAGCTACACATTTTAGGATGACTTTAAATTAAAATAATTTTTGTTTTTAAATCTAATTAAAAAAACAAAAAACAAGACCACACAAAAGGATGTTTCATTGACAAGCAACAAAATCAAATCAACCTTAGTTAAAGCACTGCAAATGCGTCAGCAAACTCTATGAATGCAGCCAGAGAAAACACAAATCCCAAACTCCAAGAATTTTTTTTCTAAATAACAATAAATATTAAAAAATTTAGTTAGTTGTCACGTTGGAAAAGAATGTTGAAAACTAGCATCTCGAGTGTCTAAAACTTGAGTTCCAAGATAAAAATCGAGTTTTTAAGTCTCGATTTGTAAGCGGATGAGTATGATGTGGAAAAAAATCCACGTGGAAATCGAGTTTTAAAGACTCGAGTTCGGAAAACGCCGCTATAGGGCTTAAAAACGTCACTATAGGGCTTAAAAATGGAGTTATAAAAAAATTTAGCAGAAAAACGCCGCTATAGGGCTCCCTGAACCTGGTATTGATCACTTATGAAAAAATTTTGCAGGAAAACGCCGCTATAGGGCTTTAAAACGTCACTATAGGACTTAAAAACGCCACTATAGGGGCGATAAAACTAAAATTTTTTTTGCATGGAACTCGAGTTTCTAAAACTCGAGATCTATGTGGCATTTTCAGATCTAAAACACTCGCAAAGCGAGTCTTTGGGACTCGAGTTTTAATATGGATCTCGAGTTTCTAAAACTCGAGATGCTATTTTTCATAATCTTTCCAAACGTTGCTTAACTTACTACATTGTTAAGCATTACACAGTTGGTCTGCAGATTTCCTCCAAACTCCAATCATAAAATATAGACTAAAAATTTTTATGTGGAAGATTAATAAGGAGAAAAGTACCGATATGAGATTGTTGAGAAAACCAAAGAGAATCTTGATCTCAACCCTATGTCACTCTAACAAATTCTTTTAACTAGCATCTTAATTCAATAACGAAACCTTTAAATTTTAGGAAAAGAATATTGATATCTAGAGATAAGAGAGCATATGGCCTTAGGTCCCTGTCAAACTAGTGCGGACACGAGGTACAAGCCCCCAATTATACGCATGAATGGGAAAAAGAGCAAAAAAAAGACGGCCCAACCTGTGACCTTATGAATGGAGCCTATTAGTTATTGGGCTTGAGATTAAGCAAGCCCGAGCATTTAATAATTATGGTTTCTTTATGAATTTTATTGTTAGCTATTTAAACACTTTTTCTGATTATTGTAAGACAGCTTTTGAAAATTATTAAAAACATGTGTTTTTTTTTACATTGGTGCCGACTCTAGTTTTGCTTGGTACTGACTCCAAGCAACCCTTAGGTGCTGACTCCTAGGGTTTATCCTTTTGTTTTATTGTTGTCTTATTGCTCCATTGAAATAGTGTGGTTGTCCTACGTCAATTTTGGTATCAGAGTAGACTTTCGGTCCATACAACGCAACCGTAAACAACCACTTGAAAGCAAAACCATCAAAAAGAAGGTGACCCATGCAAGCCCATCAGCCACCAGACCAGAAACAGGGGAGTTTGAAAGAAAAGTTTTGTGATGAGTATTTGTCACCATACTATCGAGCTAAGTATCTACCCCAATCTCAGTGTGGTACTTTTCAAGTTGAAGCAAATACGATGAATCCTCATCCTCATCCCATCCCATATCCTCAGCGCACTTTTGAACAATCTATCAAGGAATTATCTACCAAGAAATTAAAGGAATTATCTGTAAAGCTCATAAAAGATGTTCAAAACAGGATTGCTCAGATGGAGCAAAAGAAGACTCAAATTGATTCAATTGGGAAACCAAGGATACTTGATCACAATGAACTCATTGCTGCCCCAATAGAAGACAACATTGATGATGATATCTTGGCCATGGAAAATCCTCCAGCAACACCAAAGCCTAATGTTGACACAGATGTACATGCCTCGACAAGTGTTGCTTTAACATGCGTGCAAGGAAATGAATCTATTGAAGAGCAGCAAGGTGAAGAGATGGTGTCTAAAAAGAGTATTATGTTAGAGGGTGCACATGATGTGATATTGGAAGCTAATGAATCTGCTTTTGATCAGCCTTCCATGGTGCATGAAGACAAATAGTTTGCTAAACTGGAGAAAGTGGATAACATAGTGCTTCTAATGGTTCAAGATAAGATTATGTTGATTCCACATATTGATTTTGTTATTTTAGAAGAGTTTGACATGGTGGAATTCAAGGTTTTTCTTTTCTCTATGCTCCCTAGGGTGATTCCAGACTTGAAGCAAGTGTTACTTGTTAGCATCCTAATCCTTCAACACTTTAGAACTCGAGGTCGAGTTTCTCCAACCAGAGGAGAATGATGCGGGAGACGCAAGAAGATTATTATTTAGTATTATTTATGTTTGCAAGTCAATTGTATTTTTATGTTGTAGGTCCTATTAGTTTATTGGGCTATTAGTATTTTAATTTAGAAGCAAGGTTATTTTTGTAATAAGACAATTAGGGTTTCTTAGCCAATTAGAACTAAGGTTTAACAATCTTTTATAAGCAACCTATTGTACCTTTAAGGAGATAGTTGATATTTTGATGAATGAAAAAATGGCCGTTTGGTCTTTCTTTGGTCTGGTGCTGACTCCGGGTCTACCCTAGGTGCTGAATCCCTATTGTACCCTTGAGGAGATAGTTGATATTTTGATGAATGAAAAAATGGCCATTTGGTCTTTCTTTGGTCTGGTGCTGACTCCAGGTCTACCCTAGGTGTTGACTCCTAGCGGTTTTCCCGCTTGGTGCTGACTCCAAGCCAGGCGTAGGTGCTGACTCCTAAGTCATATCCCCTTTATTTTATTGTTGTTTCAGTTTTGTTCTAGTTGTCCTGCGTCACAAACTTTGTTGCCCTAGTAGATATATCAGCATTAAATTTTTTAAACATGGAAAATTGGGCTAGCAGAGTCATAAAACCCGAAAACATTCCCCTGCACCATCCAACAATAAAACACAAGTAACAACTTTGAAACCCTATACATTGACATAATGGAGCACACGTTTGAAGCAAACAAATGTTTATCTTATTTGATTTTTCCCAAAAACAATGACTCACAATATTGACCAAAGCTCCAAAAGGCATGTGAGGGGTAACAAATTCATGACCTTAAGTTTTGGTATTTTCTGATGAGCTTAGGTTCTTAGAAGTTGTCACAACTACAAATCAATGGCAAGAGAAAAAGGAAACAGGAAAAACATGCTGAGCAGTGCAGAAGTTTATTAAAGCTGGACAAATGCAACCTAAAATACAAATAATGCAAGCTCCAGTTTTCATTTACAAAGTGAATTTTTAAATTCTTGAACACCTGCTAACCAGTAAGCAAGAACCAACTTGATTTTTAAAAGTCAACTTTGCTACAACATAGTTACCTTAAAAAAAACTGTTGAGCACCAAAATTCATAAAATAAATTTAATAAAGGATACTATCATGTTTAAGGGAACAATATATAAAACACTTACAAGCAAATCGTGAGAAGCCAAGTTTGCTGCAACAAACTCCTTAAAAAGTAGCCAGCTAAAAACATACTGGGAGTACTGGGATTAAATAAAATCCACAAATGCAGCCTAAAAATACACAAAATGGAAGCACGGACTTTCATTAACAAAATGAATTTAAATTTTGTAACTTATTATTA
Source organism: Quercus aquifolioides (assembly GCA_019022515.1). Lineage (NCBI taxonomy): Eukaryota > Viridiplantae > Streptophyta > Magnoliopsida > Fagales > Fagaceae > Quercus > Quercus aquifolioides. Next base: position 45,010,838 of record CM032333.1, read on the forward strand.
CCAGCTATACAAAAAAAAAGGGGCAAGAAAGTATTCATACTTGTGCTCCTATAAAACAAAATCAAACCAATTTATGAAAGCCAACTTGGTGCAACAAAGGGGTTTTAAATAGCAGCCTAGCACCAAAATCTATAAAAATAAATTGAACAAGGAGTATCATGTAAGATTGAACAGTGAGTTGAAAGAATCATAAGCAAAAAGTGAAATAAGAGAAGAGAAGAATTTTGCTTATTGTTGCAGTCAACATAGTGCAAACTCTGTCGCAAAGTCCAAATCACAAATGTGTCTCCTCTAAACATATCAACACTAAAACAATTATACATTCCTCACAAAACAATCATATTGACTAGTGCTGAAATTACTTAAAACTGCACAAATGAATTTGGAAATACATACACAGCACACCGATTTTCATTTAAAAGTGAATTTCAAATTTTTAACTCCTTGATTACCAGCCAGCCAACAATACGTGAATGACTCCAATAGAAGAGAACCAAATCAAACCAAAAAATGCCCTCAGCCAGAATCTATAAATAAAAAATCGAACATGAGATTGTATAGTATCATGTTCAAAGGAACTTTACATTGAAAGAAACTTATAAGAAAAGTGAAATCAAAAGAATAAGAGAGGAGAGAATTCAAGGGTTTGCCTCAATCTCAGTTTCCCAGGTACAAGAAAGACCAAATTAAAATTGCCCTCCTGTAGACATATCAAGATCAAAATTATCAAACATTGTCCTCACAAAACCACAAAACAAACATCACAAGCTTATAAAGATGTCATGGTTGGACAAGGATGCCATTTGTTCTCTCACTTGCATAAGGACGACTTGCAAATAATCAAGCATATTCCAAGATTACGAATTATCATGAAATCCAAAAGAAGTTAAAGCAATTTAATTCCTAGAAGGCCAAACATGCCAAGCATGGTAGGATAAAGCAAAAACCTGTGTTATTCTTCCCTTGGCAACCATAATTAGATCACAATCCCCATTAATCTAATTTCTCCACACCAACAAGAGGCATTACCACATTCAAATTAGCTATGAGCTTGCCAACACAGGATACTAAAACAAGACAGGACAAAGGTAAAAAAATTGGACTGAAAGTTTTCAAAATCTCATTAAGAAAGACTGTAATTTATAATACTCTTGGAAACAAAGCCTAATAAAAAAAGACAATGAGCAAGTATTTGAAAGAATTAAGATTGTTAGAGTTATTTTCTCATTACTTGTTCTATTAGCATTTTTTTTTTTTTTTTTTTGATAGAACTTTTTTTTTTTTTTTGGGATAGATAACGAAAAAATTTACTAATAAAGAGAAAGCCAACCCGAGTACATTGGGGATGTACGTCTAGCATTCCCTCATGCTCGGCGCCAATGAGTTTTGTATTTGAGAGAAAAAAGAAGACTATGCCTTCGCCATATGAAATATGACTATTAAGTAATAATAGCATGGCATTTTGAGAGGCGGTAGTTTACCCTGTGGCGGATGTCAGCGGTTCGAGTCCGCTTATCTCCAACTCGTGAACTTAGCCGATACTATACTCCAATTAAGGAGAGTATGTAAGAAAAAAGACTTAATCTCTAGTAATGACCGTTCACATCCCTCAAAACATCTAGCATTCCTTTCGCTCCAAATACACCACATCAAACAATGCAGCACAAGTCTCCAAAAATCTATATTGCGATGTCGCTTGAATTTACCTTGCCAACACTCAAACAACTCCATTACCTTAATAGGCATAACCCGCTGAAGTCCAAACAAACACAACACCAAGGACCACAGGTCATAAGATATAGGACAATGAAGAAGAAGATGATCCACCGACTCCCCACACCTCTTACACATGTAGCACCAATCAAGAACAATAATACACCTTTTGTAAAGGTTATCAGTTGTAAGGATCTTACCTAAAGAAGCTGACCATGAAAAGAAAGCCACCCTTGGAGGAACTTTTGATTGCCACACCAACCTCCAAGGGAAAGAGCGAGTAGCAGTGTAGAAAGAAAGATAAAAACCACTAACCTCAAAACCTCTTCTTTTTGCAAGCTTCCAACTAACCTTATTAGGGCCAACCCTCCTCACTTTTGAAGAGTAGACAGTATCCATAAACCGATCAAAAGATTCTTCCTCACTTTTTTGATAGAACTATTAGCATATTAATAAGGTTATTTGTGTAATTATGTTATAAACCCTAATATAAATATATGCTAAGGTGGAGGTTGACAGATTAACGCCTAAACCTTATTTTCTTCTCTGTCGCTCTCTCCCTTTATTTTCCCCTTCTTCCTACTTCTCTTAACCTGAATTTTCATAGTTTACAACTTAACTAAGACAAGCAAAACTTCCTTATAAAGTTAGGATTGTAAGAGAGTAACAAAAAACAGAAGGGTAAGAAAGAGAGAGAGAGAGCTCATCGCACTCAATCTTTAAGTTGCAAAATTAACCATAGCCATGAGACAAGCTTACCAGGACAAGTGAAAGTACGAAAGATGCATCTCAGCAATATGATGGCTAACCTAGAGGGCTTTTAAATGATTACAAAGAGATGGCAAGTGAAGTCAGTGAATAATTTCTTCACAGAGAGTTCAGGAGACATTGCATGCTTGAAAAAGGTTTGTTTCAATAAAAGATATTGCTTGATCTTTTAACAGACACATTGCAACCATTTCATTAAAAGATTGATCACAAGTGGAAATCATGTAATTAGAATATTATTCTATAAGAGAGACATTGAAAGATGGCAACTACCAAAGAGTAAAGTACATATGTCATTTTTTACTTCAACCAAAAAGAGCATGAATACCTTAGAGAACTTTTTATCTCAATGACATAGGACAAACCAAAACTTTGTAACAGGAAATTAAAGAACAGGAAAAGTAAAGATGGATGAACTTGGAGTCAGCACCTAGGGTTGGCTAAAGTTTGAGTCAGGACAAACCAGAACTTGATACAGGAGGCAATGGGAAGACTGATTCATTATATTTTATTTGATTTTATGTATTAAGGGCAATCTTGTAATTTCATAATATTCTGGAATGGGCTATGCTAACAGTCCATTAGATCTTCTTTTGGGCTTTATTTTAAGTTTGGCTATATAGTTGGGCTTAGAAGTAAAAGCCTGAGTCCAAGTCGAAGTCTTATTAGGGTTTTAAGAAACCCTAGTTCAACTAGGATTAGTTATAAGTCTTCTATTTAAAGAGTTATAGTACTTTCTATTGAGTTAATTATTAATGAATATTTTCATAATTTAAGAGCTATGAAGCTTTCTTTTATGGTTTGTATGATGCAACCTTCTCCGAGGTGTGATGCTGAGGAACCCTAGGTGTGATGCTTAGGAAGTCTAGGTGTGATTCCTAGAATTGATATATTTTCTTTAATTTTACTATTCACATTTACTGTTCACAGATCACAAAACAAGAACAGCCATCCAAACCCGGGTTTTTTAAGAAATTAACTACAAAACCCAAACAATTTTATTAGTTAGCCAACGTTTCAAACATATTGCATTTCTAACAATTCGACTTCAGAGGAGTCGATTTCACTGTTCATAGAACCTATTTTTGGGCATTTTTAATACATAGAAATCGACTCCAGAGGAGTCGTTTTCAATACAAAGAAAACGACTCCAGTGGAGTCGTTTTCTTTGTATTGAAAACGACTCCCCTGGAGTCGATTTGCTTAAAAACCATCCCACACACTTAAGCTTCAGTTGTTGTCACAGAAGAGAAAAAAGCAAACGAACCAGGCGAAGCAGATCCCAGGCGCCGACGAACCAGCAACACCGACGAGCGAACCCAGCAAACCCAGGCGCCGACGAACCCAAACACCGACCAGCAAGCAGGCGCCGACGAACCAGCAACACCGACGAGCGAACCCAGCAAACCCAGGCGCCGACGAACCCAGGCGCCGATTTCACCAGACCCCGACGAACCCAGCAACACCGACGGCGAAGCATAAGAATCCAGGCGCCGATTCTGACCAAACCCGTGTCGGCGTTCAACAAAACCTCACGGATCCTGTTTGGATTTGTCATTCCTGTTTGGGTTTCGTTTTTTTTCTGGATTGATTGGTCGCCTGAGAGCAGGTCTGGGTTTCGTTTTTTTTTATTGCAGGTCTGGTACGAAGAAGACGACTTCAGAGAAGTCGTCTTCTATACAAAGAAAACGACTTCTCTGAAGTCGTTTTCTTTGTACAGAAAACGACTCCTCTGGAGTCGATTTCTATGTATTAGAAATGCGTAAATAGGTTCTATGAACAGTGAAATCGACTCCCCTGAAGTCGAATTGTTAGAAATGCAATATGTTTGAAACGTTGGCTAACTAATAAAATTGTTTGGGTTTTGTAGTTATTTTCTTAAAAATCCCTCCAAACCCTACTAATCCTTGTCCCCTTTGGAAACCCTATTATCCCTCTTATTTTCTAGCCTATTCCCCACCAAAACCTAACCCTAATTTTTCAAAACTGCTATACCAGATCTGCCCTTGGTGTTCTAAATCAGAGTTTGTTGTTCCCCGTTGTCCTACGTCAGTTTGGTATCAGAGTAGGGATTTTTGCATCATGTCTACATGATCAGGGAGATCGTTTAGGGGGAAATTGAGTGATGGTGAGTGCAATGATTTTATTTTTCAAATCTTGGCTCAACTCAATGAATTTGACCTTCGATTGAATGATTTAGAAAGTCAAATTTCTAAACCTAATGATCAAGAAGTTGCTGTTACAGTAAGGGAAACATCCAGAGCCAATAAGGGTGAGAAAGATAAGAATGAAGAGGAACAAACAGCAAAAGAGCGTGTCAACACCAATCCTGAATTGAAGGCATATCGTACCCAAAGAGTACCACAAGAATCAATTCTTGAGTGGGCTAGAGATATATTAGAAAGAAGGCGAGATGAACCTTATGATACAGCTGGTGATATCACAAAGAAGGTAAGAATGGAAGTTCCAGACTTTAAAGGAAGGGTTGATCCTATGGTATTCTCAGATTGGATTGCTTCTATTGAGGAATATTTTGATTGGTATGATATGGCAAATGATGGGTGAGTAAGGTTTGCTAAGATGAAGCTTGTAGGCTTGGCAAAAGTGTGGTGGTCTGGTGTCGAAAACAATATAAGGAGAATAGGCCAACCAACCATAGGCACATGGCAAGAGATGAAGGTTAAGCTTCGAGAAAAATATATGCCTGCTAACTATAGAGATAAGTGGTGCAAACAACTTTCTAACTTGAAGCAGGGCAGCATGTTAGTAGCTGAGTATATGTAGAAATTTGATGAAATTAAGACTAGGAGTCAGGTAGCCGAAGAGCCTTGTCAAATACTAGCTCGATTCAAGACTGGTCTGAGGGCTGATATACGGAAGGAGATGCTTGGACAACCTGTTTATAATGTAGAACATGCATTCCAAGTGGCTCTTGACATGGAGGAGTACTTGAGAGGTCCAATTACTATGATGAATGGGTGTCAAGCCAAGGAGGCAGCGTTTAAGAAATATTTTGAGTTAAAAGCATCTACCAATTTGGATGATTCTAAAGGCAAAGGGGTTATGCCAAATAATTCTAGTGGAAGAGAGGCTAAATGCTTCAAGTGTGGTGAGGTAGGTCACATGAGTTTTCAATGTCCAAAGAAGAGAAGTTTACATATTGGATTTGAAGATAAAGAAAGGGCAACACAGTGAGATGAAGGTCATAAGGAGGATGCATTTAATTATGGAGCTTTTGCTATGGATGACTTGGAGGAGGATGAAGTGGATTCTTCTCTTTTATCTGTAGTGAGACGTATTTTAGCAGCCCCTAAAGTAGAGAAAGAGGATTGGAGGTGAACTTCAATATTTCAAATGTTGGTTCATTGTGGAACCCAAGCAAAGAAGCTTATTATTGATGGGGGGAAGTTGCATGAATGTCGTGTCATCTTCCACGGTTGAACGCCTTAAGCTTCCGATTGAACCTCATCCTCAACCATACAAAGTGGCTTGGATTGGAGGCGAACTTCAATATTTCAAATGTTGGTTTGTTGTGGAAACCAAGCAAAGAAGCTTATTATTGATGGGGGAAGTTGCATGAATGTCGTGTCATCTTCCACGGTTTGAACGCCTTAAGCTTCCAATTGAACCTCATCCTCAACAATACAAAGTGGCTTGGATAAACAACACTTCTATTCTGGTAACTCATAGATGCCTTATTTCTTTTTCTTGTGGTATTTATAGTGATTCTATCATGTGTGATATAATTCCTATGAAAGTTACACATATCCTTCTTGGTCGACCTTGGCTCTTTGATCGAAATGTAAAACATTATGGGAGAGAAAACACCTATGCTCTAATGGCTGGTGAGAAGGAGGTCATTTTGAAACCTATGACCTTAGCTGAGATGGATAAATTTAAAGTATCAAAGCCAAAATTTATTGAAGGAAAAGATCTAGAAGCTAAAAATTCTAGTGTGGCAACAGAAGCTACCAAAATAAAACTTGACCAGCCTATAAAAGTGCCTCAAATTCCAGCAGATTTTTCCAAAGATTGCACTGATTTCTCTTTTAAAAATTTATATAAGCCTTTATGTCCTATGCATGAGTACTCCATCGACTCTGTCAAAGGTACAAGTTGTCCAGTGAGTAACATAGGAGATGGTGAGTTGAAGATAGATGCAAGTGATCAAGGGAAGTTTGAAGTAATGCAACAAGACACGGAAGAGATGGAAACTATTGATGAGTAGTTGAAATTGAAAGGGCAGCGTATCAAAATTACAAGGCAAACGTGAAGACTATAACACTCGAAGCATCTTATTCCCAAGTTCATGTTGCTTGCTAAAGTAGGGTTCTATTGCCTACACCAACTTTTCAAGATATTTATTTTGTCATTCTTGAAAAGTTTAATGGGTCAATTGAATTGGTGGGTATATCATATCATCATTCAAAGTTTATATTCAATGTCAAGGATTTGCTTCAAGAAACCAAAATTCTTTTTACTTCAACACTTCAAAACTCGAGGTCGAGTTTTCTCCAACCAAGGGAGAATGATGTAGGAGGCAATGGGAAGACCAATTCATTATATTTTATTTGATTTTATGTATCAAGGGCAGTTTTGTAATTTCATAATATTCTGGAATGGGCTGTGCTAACAGTCCATTAGATCTTCTTTTGGGCTTTATTTTAAGTTTGGTTATTTAGTTGGGCTTAGTAGTAAAAGCCTGAGTCCAAGTCCAAGTCTTATTAGGGTTTTAAGAAATCCTAGTTCAACTAGGATTAGGTATAAGTCTTCTATTTAAAGAGTTGTAGTACTTTCTATTGGGTTGATTATCAGTGAATGTTTTTAGAATTTAAGAGCTATGAAGCTTTCTTTTACGGTTTGTGTGATGCAACCTTCTCCGAGGTGTAATGCCGAGTAGGGATGGCAATTTTTCTCTGCCCCGCTTAACCTGCCATGTGGTGCGGGGCTAAAATCTTACCTCATCCCCATCTCCGGGGATGGGCTAAGATTTTAGCCCCGCACCACAAGACGGGGCAGGGATGGGTTTAAACTTTTTAGACCCACCCCGCCCCACCCCACCCCGCCCCGCCCCGCATTGCTAAGGGTTATAATTTAAATTTTTTCATACCCTAAAACCCTACTATTTAAATAAATATATCAATATTAGCTTATTTTATTCTACCCAATGTGGTTCTCTGCCTTTATTTTGTTATGTATTATACTATGAGATTATTATTATTATTATTATTATTATTATTATTTTTTTTTTTTTTTTTTTTTTTTTTTTTTAATGATTGTCTTGTTAAACACTTAGATATATTATTTAATTTTTTCTAAAAATTGATTTGATTTGATAGAATAAATTTAGTTGTAATTTCAAGTATATTTTTATTAATGAAATAGGTTTCATTAAAAAAATTGTACTAGTTGTAGGGCAAATGAACAAAAAATAGAGTTTTACGGAGTAGGGCGGGGCTTCGCGGGGCTCCAAGGAGCGGGAATGGGGTGAGAAACTTTTCCCTGTCATGCGGGGCGGGGCGAGGATGGGGCAAGACAAAACCATGCAGGACGGGAACGAAAACCCCATCCTTCGGCCCCGCCCTGCCCCATTGCCATCCCTAATGCCGAGGAACCCTAGGTGTGATGCTTAGAAAGTCTAGGTGTTCCTAGAATTTATCTATTTTCTTTAATTTTACTATTCACGGATCACTGTTCACAGCATAGGAACAACCACCCAAACCTTGATTATTTCCTTTGTTTCATCCCAAACCCTACTAATCCTTGTCCCCTTTGGAAACCCTATCCCTCTTATTTTCTAGCGTATTCCCCACCAAAACCTAACTCTAAGCTCTCAAAACAGAGGTAATACCCAGATCTGCCCAACAGTTCTAAATCAGATTACCTTGTTCCCCCTTGTCCTACGTCAGAACTATACAACAGGAAAAATATGAAAATAAAGGATTCATAAGAACTGTTCAAGCAAAGGAAAATGGCGACTGACTAACTAAGAGGGCAGCCATGCCTCTTGGAAGAATTGAGATAGAATAGAGAGAAAATAAAGGGATTAGAGAAGAATAGGATTAAGAACAGACTGAATTCTCATTGCATACCACTTACAATCCATCTCCACACCTTTATACAATTCATGAACACAACTAACTGACTAACACTAACTGCTAGCTGGCTACACTGATCTAATAGCCTAACTAACTAACTGTTAAGCACATGCCAATCAATTAGTAAGCACGTGACCCTAACCTTCAATTATAAAGATAATACAAAACTTTACTAATAAACTGCCTCTTATAATAAGTTGCTGGTGTCTAGTACCAAGTGTTGATGCTGCAATGTTGTTTTTATTGGTGCTTAGATACAAAACTTTACTTTCTCATGCTTACTGTTGCTGCATACATGGTGCACTAGCTGGATCATATGCATTAAGTCAAGTTGCTGCTTATATGTGCCAAACATGGAGAACAGTCAGCACCTAGGCTTGCTTGGATAGCACCAAGCGAGAAAAAAAACCCACTAAGAGTCAACGCTTAGGGTTGGCTGGAGTTGGCACCAAACCATGGATTCAATTTCAATAGAAACGTTATTCATCAAAATAATCTCCCATTCTTGGGGTACATACTTGGCTTATATAGACTATTATATTCTAATTCATCATAAAGTGACACAATACATTGAACTCATTACATAATAGATAACAATAAAATTAAAAATAGGTATCATTCATATAGAGATATTAACAATGGAACCATTAAGCATCCATATTAAAGAAAGTCACATTAACTCCAGAAATGTACTCTATACCATACTTAGATGCCCACTTTATCATACCTTCAAAAAATTATCTAGAAAAAGAAAAGAAAAAAAAAGGTTCACACAGGGACTCGATTTCGTTAGTTAGCAACGTTTCCAAACTATTTAGGAAACTAACATCTCAAGCATAAGGGACTCGATTTTGGTGTAGTAAATCGAGTTTTAGAGACTCGATTTCAATGGGTGGAACTCGAGTTTTAAAAACTCGAGTTCCATAAAGAGATTTCAAATCAAAAAACCCAAATTAGAAAACCACGAAGAACAAATCAGAAAACCCAAATTAGTTAACCATTTAGTTTATCATCGGTAGGTTGGCCAATCCACTTCATGTTTATATGCATGCCAAGGTTTTAATACTTGGAACACTAAAAGAACTAAGGTTTTAAGTCAGTCCAGCATAAATGATAAAATATAAAAAATTAAAGAACATGCAAGTCACACAATATTCAACATTATCATATATACAAGCACATCATTGAAATTGCACAACAAAAATGCTAATTAAGACCCACAAATTTATTAATTGAACTTGTTTATCAAGATTTTTTGAACAAAAAAAGGTTTCTGAATGGCAAATGGAAGGGATATCTTACATTCTTTGCTGATTTTGGACCAAACCATTGAGTTGGTGGTGGTGGTTGAGGCTGAATGCTTCCTATATTGCACCAGCAACAACATAGAGTGAAATTCCAAAATGTCATCATAATATCAAGAGATTAGGAAATCTACGAACCATTTACTTTAGATTGGTCATTTATCATCAAAGCCTTGGTTTTCTGAGAAAAGAGAAACAAGAAAAAGGATAACTGAAATTACTAGTTTCAACCATCCAAACCTTACATCAAGGGAGGTTTAATATTCTCAATGTCGGCTGTAATAAAAGAAAGGAAATGCATCAACCTAACTTAAACAATCAGTTACTCAAAAAAAAAAAAAAAAATTGAACAATCAAATGATTTATAAGGAGAGGTATGCTTACGGACATGCCTAGAAGTCTAATGCTTCAGGTTTCCTTGGCACCTTGCTTATATAATTTTAATTTAAGATACAAGACAGTGTGAGGTTTATGCTGAAGGATTCATCAGGTGCATTAAATGTAAAACATAAAAGCTAATTCACAAAATTGATGATGGATTTTTAGGAAAAAGTCCAGTCCATATTCACTCAAGCATTATGCTCACTAGTACATGTACGAGAAAAAGCAAAGCTGGTATTACACATATTACTCTACTTGCCTGCAGTTTTAATGATATCAGGGGTCCTGCTTGTGCCAAGAAAACCAGCTGTCAATTAGATCAAAGTGAGTTTTTCATGCATTACAAATTATATAATCCGAGAAACAATTTTATTCAATGTACAACCTACATCGGTGTGATGAACTCGGTAAAGCCTTAAAAGCCCTATTTGTTTTGAACCTGCAAGTACCCAAACCTTTGGAAACGAAAATAAAAAAATAAATATGTGAGTTTTTTAATGGTGTTATGTCCTGTAAAATCACACATCATTCTTTATCAAGTTTTTTAATTTTTAATTTTAGAAGAAACTGCAGATTCATGAAAAATTAAATTTTCACTACAAAATGCATCCTCCCCATTTCAAGCCAAAGGAGAAAATCTTGATCCAGAGTTAGTACTTGAATATTTCCTATAAATATAATACAATAAAACAATCATAACTGAAACAACGAATTGAAAATAAATGACCAATTAAAAGCAAAATAGGTTTCTTATAATACAATGGACCAAATTAAGAAAAAAAAAGTCCTTTATTAGTTTTTCCTTTTCAGTTCAAGACTCAATGGGGCCAAACAGTATAGTATAACATGAAGTACATGGTAAAATACTAGAATCAATCTACTTAGGTAACTAATTAAACCCATTCTTCATCCAAAAAAGTCTTTAAATTAAAAAAAAAAAAAAATTACTAAATTATATTTTATTCATGAATAAAAATATCAACAAGGATTTTTTCTAAAAGATTTAAATAATCGAACACAATCATCACTCAACTGAATCCAAACTCAACCATAGACAAATCAGAACTTTCTATATTCAGCAGCATGACTAAAATATGAACAAAATCATTTTTTTTTATAAGTAAAAATATGAACAAAATCATATCGAAACTGTAAACCTATTTATAAATAAGTTACTTCCATTATATAAATAAACAGAACTTCAACAGTGAAAAGTTGTACACCTGTTTGAGTTCAGAATGAGAAAGCTTTGACATAGCTGTAATAGTGATATTCTCGGAATAATGGCTGTTAATAAGAAAGGAAACACACATCTATGCACAACATTGAACCTTCACTTTCATAAGGGATATACGATCAATGTCAATACTGTGCTCATCAACAATGTGATCTACCATCTTCACAGAAACATCCTCATGAGACTCGACAATTTTCAAGTAATAACCACAAAAAATATAAGGCGTTGTAGGAGATCTTGAGGTTGGTGGTCCTTGGTGATGGCACATGCATGTCCACTATTCAATACCTTAGACAAGCTCAAGATTTAAAAACTCTGTGTGGACAATGCCATGACAACCTTAACAGTTTACCTTAAGAAAGACATGCTAATAAAGTGCATCAGCAAATTGAATATGTGACCTAGAAGTAAAATTGACACATGAAGTTATGGCACTAAAATCATTGTGACTTATAATATTTGGTAGAACTATCCTGATATGACATTTAAAGACATCAACTTCATCTCAAAGAAACTGACAAGAGAGTAGAAATGAGCACAAAAGGGACAAACCTATTCTTCTAGAACAATTATCATTTCCTGAATTAAATTCTTTTTATAATTAATTTCATTCATGACAATTGATTAAGCCAATATTATGGAAGAAAGGTAAATCTCAACCATATATACTAAGAATGGTTAATGCCAACACAATCATTCATAATGTAATGCAAATTAAAAAGAAAAAGTTTTAAAGTCAGTGCTTATCCAATTTCAGGGAGGAAACCAATTATAGATACTTTCCCAAATAAAGACACCCCATCAAATCATTAGGTTGATGATCTCAAATCTATATCCTTACCCATTTACCTACTTCTCATTTACTTTAGTACCTAAACCTAATAGAACCAAGACTATAGGTTTTTTTACTACAAAAACCAAACTGGATAACCATTACAACCCGCAAATAAAGTCCAACAACAAAATAAGACCCAGCCGACCATAATTACAGCCCATGCCGCCAATAGCTCACTTCTATAGTTAGGTTTCACCATTTCAGTTACTAAATGTCCCATTATTTGTGGAAATAGATTGGTTAAAGAGTTAATGTGGCTCTATGTTGCTGCTTCCTTAGATCCCATCTTGTTACTCACCAGGGGATACACAGAACCAGAGTATGCAATCCAAGGTTCCAAGGTCAATTATCAGAGAAGGTTGATACATACAGCTTTGGCGTTGTTGCCCTCGGAATTGATGGCAAATATCTACTTGAACGGATATGTTCCCAAAGCTACATACCTCCTGTTAGCAATATAGAACAGTAGGAAATCGAGCCAATATGCATCTAGGTCTACACAATAATATCTTGGTGCTCATTTTTAAATGAGAAAGTCTGTGGACACAATGTTTGTGTCACAGCTTTTGCCACAATCTTGACATGTGCGACTAAGAATGGTGGAAAAAAGTGGTAGATCCATGTGTGAGGTCATAAGACTATATTTTAATTGGATAAAATTGGTCTTCATTAGAGTGGGGAGGGGACAGAGTTCTTTACGTGTGTTTCTAAATATATCATTTTTTTTTTTTTGATAAGTAATAAAAATATATTAAAAAGAAAAAGGGTGTCACCTGAGTATACAGGAAGTATACATCAGGGAAAAAAACAAATCAAGTGCATAAAGTACAAAAGTCCATGAAACTACGGACTGAAAAAAAAAGAACAAAAGCCTAACACTACATAAATATATCATATATTGTCAAAAGTCTTATGTTTAATGACATTACTAATATTGTGGCAACATCTCCAAAAGTTTTTTTTATAATAAAGAGATAATAGATGCAAGGCAGTAGTAAACTATAAGAATTACTAAGTGATAAGTTAAAAGAAATGCCTCCAAATCAATTTAAAAGAAAACTGTCCTTTCTTAAGAGGAAATTACTCATTTACGTGTCATAATATTTTTCCCAAAAAATGGATTGACTTATAGAAGGTAGCTGTTATGTGTTTAAGTTAACTAAATTACAAGTAAGAAAAAAAATCAAGTTAAAGTTTCCACTAAAATTTCCATTGGGACTAGAAAAACAAAGCTTAAACTTCCCATTTTATTGGTTGATTATGTTTTTTCATGACATAGGCCTAAAGACTCTATGAGAATGATATGCACTTGGAGCTGGTGGATGAAAAATCATAGAGATAGGCCTCAGTGCACTCAAGCATCAGCTTATCTGAGACCCACAGTGTCTGAAGTCCCACTGGAGCACAGTCCGCTAAATAGACCTGCCTTTGTTAATTCTGATACAAGAGTAGTCCAGTTTTAGTTGCCACAATCTAGTTTTATGCGAATTAAGAAATTCTACAAATATTTAATCTTATGTGAATAAAGAAAATCAAATTAAATTCAGGACTGTGAATACTAAATCAGGAAATCAAGTAGCTAATAAATGTTTGTTGTGCTAAATCTTTGTACTAAGATTTTTTTTTTTTTTTTTTGGGATAGGTAGTTACTAGGAGAGAGGGATGAGATTCAACCCACAAACATGGGGCACTGCAAAGAATGCCATTACTATTGAATTATCACTTAAATCCCATTTGTACCATTTGTACTACAGATTCTAGGAGTAATATATATAAGCAAGTAATACCTAAACCTAATAGAACCAAGACTCTATAGGTTTTTTGACTACACAAACCAAACTGGATAACCATTACAACCTGAAAATAAAGCCCAATAACAAAATAAGACTCATTCGACAATAATTACAACCCATGCTGCCAATAGTTCACTTCTATAGTTAGGTTTCACCTTTTCAGTTACTTAATGTTCCATTATTTGTGGAAATAGATTGGTTAATGAGTTAATTTGGCTCTATGTTGCTGCATCCTTATTTGCATACAAAAAATCAAATCTGCAAAAGCAATCAAGCCAAGCACAACCTTGGCTAAGAATTGCCTAGGCAAACTTACACAGGTTCAACTGCTTGACTCAAGCTTGAGCTGAGCCAATGAACAAACCAAGTACAAAACAACATAGAGCTCAGTTCAACTTTGCTTAATGCATCCCTACACATACCAAATATTAAGAAATTACCAAGACATGGTTAGCAAGATTGTTTTGAGGGAGGGAATTCTATTACTTTCTAAAACCTCCGTTTATCAAAGCCCAATAATATTCTACTTCTATATACATATTCAAGTAAATCTGTTATTATAAGGCAGCAACAAGTCAAGGAAAAAAAAAAACCATGAAAAGCCCTCCTACCAGACATGCTTTCTATATATTCAAGTAAATCTATTATCATAAGGCAGCAACAAGTCAAGGAAAAAAAAAACCATGAAAAGCCCTCCTACCAGACATGCTTTCTATGTATGGATTCATTCATTGTAGATAACTCCCATATAAAATCATTTAATAAGCCTAATAAGGCTGTGACAATGATGAGGACCACAGTTATAGCTGTTACAGTAACAACACTAGCAACTGTTATTCCAATCTGTTACAGTAACAACACTAACTATTACTCTCAAAAGCTCAACAGCCCATATATCCTCCTAGACCATCATAACAATATTGCCAAGTGCTGCATACTCATCAACTCGAGTCTTTCTAGTTTTCCTTCATAATGGACCTTCTTGGTCTTAGGTGCAGTCTCAGATATGCTGAAACCTTCTCAATAAAAAAAAAATTTAGTCTTGATTTTGTTTTTATTTTGTCTTCCACAATAGTTCAAGAAAGATGAGTAACCTCACTCAAGCAGTTAGTGCAAACCACCTTGGACCACACCTTACCTGTAACAGCAGCACTAAAAGCTACAGAGAGCCAATGGTTTCTAAACTCTAGTTGCTTTATCTCACATGTTTGTTGACATTCAAGATGCTACTCTCACTGCAACTTAAATCTAAAATTTTAATTTAAAATTGATAAAACTTCTATTGATGTTCTAATACATAATAAATAACTTGATAGCAAATTTCTGCATTTGACTAAGATTCTAATATTGAATCCTTCCCATGGAGCTTCATCATTAGTGCCTTCAAACTGGGACTCCAAAGGCTATCTCTATTCACTCCATTTCATGTTTTACACCACCAATAGTGGAGAAATGCAGGTTCCCATCACACCTTGGAATTTTGAATTTAGGTCATTCATACTACAAGGTTCACCTTCGTTAGGCTTATATGTATATGACCAGACAAGCTTTATAAGGCTAAAAATAATATAGGTCCTATTATGCCTCATTGTCTTCCAGCATGCCATTAAATCTTATAAAATATGACAGGTGGGGCCCCAAGTTACATTGTTTGTCATTTCATTCCCACATTATGTTAATAACTTCAGTAGATGCACATAAGATGCACATAAATGGATAATTAAATGTCCCCAACAGCTCAAGTTATTAGGGAGTGGGTCAACAATATACATCAAGTTCAATTCAAACTTAGAATTCTCCTCAAATGCAATCTTGCCCAAGATCCTCCACATGATGGGGGCATTACATATGCAAAATAGAAGAACTTACCAGGCAGATTCCAAGGATTTGAACTAAAGACCTCAAAGGCTATGGCTTTGATAACTTATAGCAACTAGGAGAACATTTCCAAAAATTTCAATTGATAGCAGGTGAGCCAAACATATTTATGAAGTTTGACACACGCTTCTTAACACCCTCTGGAACTCGCACCCCCATCTTGCTCCATTATGATATTCGGATATTTCCACAAACAATCCTCCCTTATTTGATCTACTGGTAATCACCAATTTCTTAGAGCTCTCCAAAAAATTTGTAAAATTTTTTTTTAGTAAAATCTCAATGGCTTAATCCTGTTAAACAAGCAATAATCCAGTCTAACCCCGTTTGACCCACTCAAATAGATCCATGAAATATACCCCGGCGCTCTGTAATGGATAAAGAGTCAAATCTGCCCCCTTCAAAAACCAAGGAAAAGGTCTTTGAATCTATCCGGAAAAATTTTGATTTCTCCTTCAACACCTCTGGTTTAGGGACTGGCTTGGCAGAGGGGGGTGGATAAAAGTGGGAGGCTGTGTAGGGATAAAGGGTTGGAGGCTGAGTAGTGGGAGGGGGGTGGGTAAAAAGATTAAACTGACCGAAATGATTTGGCCAAAAGAAAGGGGCATAAGGAAAGTATGGTTGTTGAGCTGGGAAAGAGAAAGGGGCGTAAGGTGGTAGTATATGTGGGTGAGGTAGAGGCATGGATGAGAAAGTATAGAGGTAAGTAGGGGAAAGGATACTGGCTGTGGAGGTGGCGGTGGGTGGGAGAGAGGTTGGTTTTTCATGGGGAGAGAGGTTGGTTAAACAGAAATTAATCTCATCAAAAGAATCTAACTAGTTTGAGGAAGGAAAAAGGAGGGGGGGGGGGGGGGGTGGGGGGGGGGGGGGGGGGGGGGGGGGGGGGGGGGGGGGAAGGGGAGGGAATGAAAAAATAATAATTTGAGGCAGTTGGGGGAGTCTGGCCCTCTAAGAAACACAGACTTCAATGGAAAACTGCGAATGCTTCTCTCCTAATGCTCCCAAACTGCATCAAAATTGAAAACTTGATACTTCACTGTCCAATCGAACTGAATTGAGGGAAGCAACATCTAGGGTCATAAAAAATGTCTAAAAATGCAAGAGATTCAAATTGACGATGAATAAATACTTATAAAAAAAAAATGCTGATGAATAAAATTGAAAACACCTTTCCATATAAGTTGATCAACAATGTGTAAGTATCAACAGATGGTTCGCAGCAATCTATCTTCAGTCTCTGGAAGATCTCTTCTGCTTTTTGAGGGTTTCTTCCTTTCATTAATCCATCAACAAAAGCATTGTAGACAACTGCACCTGGATACATTAAAGATCTATCTGCATAATTTCACATTCTATGTAGTGTAGATGTAATCATATCAATTGTGTCCATTGAAAACAACAAAATAGAGTCTAATATGTTCAAATAAAGTACCCAGGACCTAGTTGAAAAGAAAGTTAGTAAATCAAGTAAACATACAACAGGATGACACGGTTTGGCAGTGTGTCTATGATTTTTATCTAATCCAAATCAATGTCCCTAGCAGAAAAATTCCTAAAAACGTAGCATGAAGTAGTTATAACTCCCCTATGACTATGATAATACCTCTATTAATTGAGCTCTGTCAAAAAGGAGGAAGCCCTGCCCCCAAGCAACGACTCAACAAAATGAGTTGAAGAACTTGAAGGTAGGGCACTGGTATACGGTACATCCTAGGTGAATAGATATACTTTTTTGACCAGAGAATTGGCATACCGTACACAAGACATCTTTCACAAGAATCTCTCCTATATTGCATTGCTGAAATTTTGAAGGTAGAGGAGAGCAGTCCACTCTTAGGAAATTGTAATAGACTGAACTCTTTGAAAATCTCACTTTCTCTCTCTCCATACATATAAGAACACGGCCTTCTACTTAGCATACACTTGCCCTCACACTTTTGGAGTCACTTGTTAGATCTAATCATGAAAATAGAAGGCCTAATAAAAGGGAGTTCACTTAGCAGAAGAACTATTCTAAAAGAAAAGTGACCACCTTGCATATTTTGTAATCTAGCCATACACTTCAATGGGATTTTGCCCCTTTCCATGCAATAAAGGCATTGAGAAGGAATTTTTTTTTTTTTTTTTTTTTTAATCTTTCTTTTTGAGTCTGGGGGAACAGGTCCAATGGATCAAAAACAAATTTTCATCCATATAAGCTTCTAGGATAATATTGATTTACAAATATTAACATTCTTATCACCTATAGTGCATAACCTCTAATACATTTGAATATATATAAAACAAACCCAAGTTATGAATCAGCAACATTGTAAAAAGAATCCACATTTTCTAGCAACTTTGCTTGAACCACTCCTCTTTAATAATTGTAAATATACATTTTTTCCTCCAGTCTTTCTATTATATTGATTTTATGCCATTCTCCCCTAACCTTTAAGGATAACCTCCACAGATAAATAAATGCCATAATTTTTTTTAAAGTTAGCTACAAAAATAACACTTGTAGTTTATACGTTTACATATTTATGTACCATCATCATCCACAAAACTAATTTTTAATCGAAGTAATAAATAATACAATTTCTCTTTTAAGAACACAAAAGGTAAAGTAATTTTAAGTCCTAACTAATAGTTACTTACAAATTTAGTGCATAAAAAAAAAAAAAAAAAAAACTTTCAATTAACAATTGTAATGCATTTGATGAAAAGATGACCATCCAAAGAAGAAAATTTTTTATGTTACCATACACAACATACAAAAACTCAATCCACCATATCAATTTGAATTTCTACTTCACTCTATCTCTCCAAAATAACAATAGCTCTTAAACATTACTATTATGTACCGTAGTGACAAATATTGAATAAACTTTAAACACTGAACTAATAGAAGGTGTGGAATATAAACATTACCATTATGCATTGTAATGGCAATAAAGATATTTACCATTCCAATAAACATTGCCACTATTCCTATAAAAAAAAAACAAAAAAATAGATTGACACTATTTGGGTAACCAAAATGTTTGAGGTAATATGAACTTTTAAGTACTTGGTTATCTGTTGCTCTAAAATTTTGGAAATAATTTGTATTTGTTAATAGTAGAGATTATTATTGCAGTTATATCCCGTTGCTATGTACTCAATTCAGGAAAACAGAGGAATGCAAAGGACACAAAAAATTTCTCGAATTTTTTCATAAGTACTGACGTGCTGGTGATTTCAATGGAGTAACGTCACCTTAACATAAGCCTACTATTGACCATTTTTTATAGCATCAATCACACCATGACACTTCAAAGATGGTAAAAAATTTGTGCATCTAGATTTATAGATCCTTACCTTGTTCTCTGCATCGCTTCTCATACCAGTTCACCAATGCTGACTTTTGAAGGCCCCTAGAGCATTTTGTATGAGCACCTGTGGGCATTTAAATCAAACATAAGCATAGGATGCTAAAAGACCACTAATATTTCATCAAAATGGAGAACCTTCTGCTTCTATATAATGCAGCAAGTTCAAGGAAGTATATGTCATGATAAATTCTTACTCCAACACGGCCAACATCTGCATTGAACACATGCTTTTATCTGTGGCAACTCACTTTTAAGTAATTGCTCATCATCCAATAAAATCAAAAGATAGATTCGTGTTAGCTTTTGAAGTTAAAAAAAAAAAAAAAAAAAAATTCCTGCACGCATAATTTATTGATGCCCACTTAGTTCCACTCTTGTCAATTAGAGGCTGATACATCATACATCCAAAATCAGTGTGAGCAACAATAAAGAAAACCCAATAAGACAGCAAAGCAAAAAACCAATTCCTTAAAACCAAACAACACTGAATTACTTAGCATGTAACATGAAAAAGGAATTAAAGATGCAAGCTATGTATGCAAGTGCTTTCAATCAACTTTTCCCAATTTAATTGTTTCTTATCCCATACAAAATACAGAACAAACAAAAACAAACTAAAAATTCATCAAGTGAGAAATATAATTAATCGATTTTCTTTCGAGAATGTTATCAAACATTATGGATTCTAGATAAAAATATATATATATATATATATATATAATTACCCTTGAATCTTTGCAATGTGAATCCCCTACAAAGGTTTCGCCTCCAATAGCATTTTGATTGTGACTCAATTCATATAGATAGATGGGTTTACACTGCAATTGCCTGTGGCGTGGAAGATCATGATCTAATAATAGGCTTCTCCCTCATGGATCTTACCACATGCCCAACAGAACTAGATTATTTAATCAACTGAGTCTTGGCCTTAGGGTACAAGCGGGTACCAAATTTAACAATTTTCTATATCAAATTCCAATGTAAAATATTTAAACCATCACCTAGAGATCAAGTTGTAAATTTTAGAAACGGTGTGAGGCAGTAAATATCACAGCCAATAAACGATTCAAATAAAAACAAACAAACCACTGGCTAGTCTGACTTTCAAAAACCCAGTACCAAACAACAGTAAAACAAATGAACAAAGTATATGTACTTTGTACTGCTTAGAAAAAAAAAAGGGTTAATAGGCATCAGAAAACCAATTTTCATTAACAGAAGTAATAGAAGTCCTAAAACAAATGAACAAAGTATAAGTACTTTGTACCTCTTAGAAAAAAAAGGGTTAATAGGCATCAGAAAACTAATTTTCATTAATAGAAAAAAGTACAGAGTGTTTCATATAAGAAAGGTGAAGAAAAATAAAACCTGTGTTAGTGAAAGATTGCTGTAGAGAGAGTGAAGGGATATCCCACAAAGAAGATTTATCCGACAACATTGGGTATACCATGTATTCCAAATCTCCAACCAATCATGCTGAAATTGCATTCATTGCCTTTTCTACTTTCAGCTCTATACACAGATAGAAAAATTTATTATAGATAACCAGAAAAAATACTCAAATAAAAAACAGAACAGATCCATGCATAGAAAAAGAGTAAGAAATAAAAAAAAAAAACCTGGAGGGCTATAGCTTTCTTCACAATTTGTCTTTGCCAATCACCATAACCATTGCCCATTACCTTATCATTCCACAGTTGACACATTACAATGAGATTTCAATGTGATTTCAATGTCATACATATAAAGTCAATGTATATGCCAATCCGGATGCCCACGAGAAGCCAAACACAAATAGAAAAACAAAACCAAAGCTAAGCAAAAACCAACTATAACCGAAATACCTTTATTGAAACCATGTTTAATCCAAATGCCTAAATCAAAACCAAACAAATACGTAAATAATCAAACAGAAATCATAGTTATCGCAAGTTTTTAGTTTTTTATTTATTTATAAAAAGTCAAAAAACAAATTGTAGCACATTGGGATGTGCTGGTTTTCAATAAGTTCTAAATATGCAGATTCTGCATCCTTATACAGTGATTTCTGCCCAAAAGCATCTACAAGCAAATTATAGCACATTACATCTGGATTGAAGGAGCTCTTGTGCAAGACCCATTCACATATCTGAACATAAGATAATTTTAAAGTTAAAAATGTCATTCAATAAGTCAAATGTAATCATTTAATGTAATTTATCTACAGATAGGAAGAAAGAGAAAGGGCATGCCCAGTTGTATTATGACAATTGAATTGCTAAAATTTTGTAACATGTGGTGTCTTATGTCTTTTGTAAGTATTCAGTTGGAAAAACATGAAGATTTCAACATGGATTTAGCTTTACAATACCCAACTAGAAAAAAGAGCTAAGAGAAATCAACTAAAATGAAACAGTTCTGAACTACTATCAACTTGTTTCTGTATCAGTTTGAAGAATGGAAATATTTAGGCTTTTAAAATTCAACCACATCCAAACCAAGAGATGGGGCGGGGGGTGAAATCAACCGTGAAAATTTGTTTTTGGGTATTTGTCTTAACAATTATAAAAACAAAGGGAAGAGGAACTACTTTCTCACCAACACAATTGAGCCCCACTGTTTATTTAGATGAAGCTGATCAACTACATAGATGATATCATCCCATGTGGAGTAAGAGGCAGGGAGAGTGTCGAGAACCCCCAAAGTTGATTGGTATCCAGGTCATTCAGGGCAAAGTCCAAAATTTGCTGAGCAATGGGGCTCAATACTAGAAAAATTCCATCAACAAAACTAGATCCATATTTCCATCCTCGTCCTCTTAAAGAACCACCTATACAAACACAACAAAATACTTGAAGACCTTAATACTTCAACATTTATCATGAATCAAATAAAGATGAGTTTAAAGCTTTGTATTACATCGTTTCCTAGACAACTTCTTTGGTTCAAAGATTCTCCATTTTCCATGTTTGTCAATATAAAATCCTTCACGCTTGCGCTTCTCAACAACCTCACCACTTAAATTTTTGTCAACATGAAGCCCTTCACGTTTGCTGTTCTCAACAACCTCACCACTTAAATTTTTGTCAATATACAGCCCTTCACGTTTGCTCTCTCAACAGCCTCACCACTTAAATTCTTGGCTTCACATCTGAAACCACTCCTATAGCTTCTTGGTTCTACGAATATATATTTAAGTGTGCAACCAACCAACAAAAGTTCAGCCATGATTAATACAAGGGATCACCATTCCACAAAATCTCCCAACATGTTCTTCATAATGTATACCTTTTAATCAAAATCCATTACCTAAGAGGAGGTAACAACAGTGCAACCATATAAAGAATGGTCTGTGCTGCACAAACTAAATTGGAAAGAGGTTGTGAAAACTCTTTCAAACTAAAAGGCAAACACCCAGGTATGAGACACCATAATTACATATAAATAAAACTCCTGGTTCAAGTCTCCTAGCCAATATTTTGGGGCTGCTACCAAGGTTTTCCTGTCTATAATTACCAAGTGTGTGTACTCTCCTGTCTCATACACCTAGTCAGGTGCTCAAAGAGCCCTGGACGCTCATGTTAGCCAAAAAAAAAAAAAAAAAACTATGAGATCCACAGTTAGATAAAGTAGACATCACTTATTAATTGTTTTGAGAAATCAAAGTAAAAAGCTGCTAAATAAATAAATAAACCAAACCTGAAGTAACACATAAGCAATACGACCAAGGTAATTAAAGAAGAAAAATTCTTGAAATTTTATATTTTGTGTGCTTGATTTTGTGACTATTATGTGAACCCAACTCCCGAAACGAATCAAAATGCTATTTAAACTGAACAACCCAATGCAATACATAACTGAAGTTCCCATTAATTTCATTGGAAAGCTAACATTGAATAAGCACAAAACACACTAAGCAAATGCCATAAAAAAACACATTTCCCAGAACTGAACAAATGCCATAAAAACCAACAGACTAGCATATCAAACCAACAGCAAACTGCTCAGAAAGAATAAAAAGTGAAAACTGAGAAAGATATATAACAGAACAAAACAAAATCCATTTCAAAATATCTTACACATGTAGAGAACATGGGATAGTTTTGTTCTATTCTACTTTTGCCTTTTTTTTTAGTTGTTTTTTTAATATTAAAAAAAAATATAATGTAACATTTATCACAATAACACTTTTTTTTTTATAAACCAAAATTGCCTCCATGAATAAAGGAGTAGAAAATCAACACTGGGCTTTTCCATTTCAAATGGTACCCAACCCAACAATCATGCTAAGGTTTTTTTTAATCTTTTCCTAATAATTTGAAAAAATCATCTGTGTAATAAAAGTTCTGATTACCAGTGAATTTTGAGACCGAGCTTGTTCTTTGCCTCAGTTGGTTCTACAAAAACAGTGGAACTTGGAAGCTTATAGAGCATGGAGCCAAAAAGAAAACAAAGAACCAAAAAAAAAACCCTAAAAAATTAGGGTTCTTCTTTCATACTTCTCTCTCTTTCTCTCTCTCTCTCTCTCTCTCTCTTGATATGCTCTCTCTCTCTCTTTCTCTCTGTCAAGCCTACAATATTTATAGGTTATAATCTTATATCCTACGCCTCCAACGGTAACATTTATTTATTCAAAAATACGGCCCATTCTTTGGGGACTTTACGGCCCATTTTGTCAAACTATACTTTCTTGCAAACAGTGGATCAAACTCTACGGCCCATTATTATTTCACTATTTTCTAGCCCAAAATTTTAAAAGAAAAAAAAAAGTTTACATAATTTTATTTGTATATGTAAATAAATAAATAGAGGATTTAAATATAATATTTTATTTTGGAAATCATAAAATGGTGGTTCTCAGTTCTCACACTTAAATTTATTGTTTTATTAATGTTTTCTAAATACAGTATTTAGAAAATTAGTTCATATATTCTCTGTTAAAAATAGGATTTTGAAAATTGAAATTTTCAAGATTAAAAAAAAAATGTTTTTAATGGCATAATTGTAATTAAATTGAAAATAGTGGACTCCAAAAAATTTTCCAAACTCTTTTATTTCTTAAATTAAAGAGCTTATTTTTATCACAAAAAAAAAAAAAAAATAAAAAAAAAATAAAGAAGAGTACATTAGTTCTATTCCCACACTTCAATTTTGAAACTTATCATTATCAAAAGTAATAATAATAACTAGCCTCATCACACGCGCTCCACACATGCGATGAGATTTTTTTTTTTTTTTTTTGAGTTTAATATTATTTTTCAATTTGAATTTTCCTATTGTTAGTGAGTTTATAAAACTAAAATTTAGGATTTGAAATGGAGTAAACTACTGGGTATAGTGTGTGCTAGTTTTTAGGAAATAAAATATATTAAACGTATGTGTGATAGTTTTTAGATAAAAAAGTGTGCTAATTTTTAGGAAAAAGTTTCTCTGGTATTTTTTTTTTTTAATTTTGTTGAATTACAATTTAACCATATTTTTTATTTTTTAAGAATAAAGATTATCTAATTAAATTAGGGGTATTTTTGACATTTTCTAAAGCTATAACTAACTTTCTAAATTCTCTTAATAATAATTGTGGGGGGAGAAAAGCCCAACCCAGCGTATTGGGCCCAAGGCCCTATATGAGGAACACTGTTCGTCCGAGGAGATGAAGACATTCAATCAGGGGCCCATGTAAAAGGAGAGTATCTGGAGATGAACACGTGTGCTATCCGAGGAGGCGTTCATATGTTCGAGGAGTCCAATATCCCCGGATCCGAAGAAGTTTGACCCGACAGGTGTATGGGAGGTACAAGTGATCATGTCAGGAGGGAAATGAGCCTCGGACACGCATGAAGATAACAGGAACAGAGAAATATCAAGGAGACAGACTTCAACCACCGCATTAAATGCACTGCACCTACCTTCCTGGCCGCATTTATGTGGAGAAGACCCCTGAACAGTGCATTCTCAGCTACCGCCACTCACACAAGGCTAAAGGGGGAGTGTGATGGGACATGCACTCAAGTGGGCGTCTGGATGATGAACAAGTGGACGGTGAAGATGTAGGAAGAAAGTACTATATAAGAGAAGGGTGCCTCTGATAGAGGGGGATCGAAAAATCAAAAGGAGAGAGGAGCGTACTCCATTACTGTAGCTCCAAGAATTGTGACCCAAGTTCATGAATGAAAAACAGCTCTTCGGACATTGCATTTACATCTGTCCGAGCACATATTAATGCAAATTCATCCTCAAACATCGCTGTTTAACACTGTTGTTTCATTGTTAGCCTAGCTCTTTTACCCACTCTCTACAAATTTATTGTCTTGGGTTCAGTGGGCTCAAAATCCACACCTTCTTGGACTTGGGCTGTAAAAATTGACCCTGCAATAATAATAATAATCATCATCATCATCTACACATTATTTATGAGAATTTTTTTTTTAATATTAAATTTGAAATAGTCTCCCAAATATCGTTTTTTTTAAAAGTATTTTAAAAATTGTTCTTAAAAGTGAGAGCCAAACATGTATAATGTAAAAATTATTATAAGAATACCAGTTTCACTTTCACATTCAATTTTTTGAAAATTATTTTCACACTATTTTGAAAACAAAAACAAAAACCATCTTACCAAACAGGCCCTTAAACGTGCATATCACATTTTCTTGATTCTCATATATTGTACTTATTAATTTTCAGATCAGTCAATATAGATAGACGCGGTAAGGCCAGATAGTCTGCAATATAAATTAATTTGCAACATAAGATGTTGGTAAAATACCAAAATTAGTTAGTGCATTGTTTACAACATACTAGACAATATATTAATCCATTTTCTTTTGAATTCCAAACAAGATACTGGTTAAAATGGGAAACGTAGGCTTGATTTTAGAAAAACATATAGGTGCTTTCTTTTACATATTCATTTCTTATCTGAATCAAGAATTTTAATAAGTTATTTAAAGGTACAACTCAACCCTTAACAATAGTGGTTGACTACATATGTACACAACATACAGCAAGGTTGTATATTTTTATAGAGACACATGTATGTTATCTAATTTGATTTAATTTCTCTTGGGGAATCCTATGGTTTTTTTGTAGCTTATTTTATAGTATTAATCAGAATACATGAAGTTGAAGTGTCTGACTGTCTGTAGTAAAAAGAACAGCAAGCTATTAACTGGGTTACAACAAGTTCATAGAAGCTTAAATTGATGAACTCAACTCATTCAGGGCATTCCTCCACTCTGCGGCATCAACTACATTTTTTAAATTTGCAACTACTATGATGATAGCAAGAGGCAACTAAGGTGGCATTTGGATTTGGATGATTTGCGTTTTGCGTTTGCGTTTTCAGCTTTTATTTCTTTTTTAGTCATGAATGTTGACTTTCTGCGTGAACAGTGCACGGGACCCACAAACATCACTTTTCAGCAACTTTTTCATTAAAAATTGATCTCATGGTATTATTCACACATTTAAAAATTATTTTGCTACAGTGTTTTCAGTTTTCAGCTGTATCCAAACCGACCCTAAGCACACTCTTTGACAATTCCCTTCACTACAGTAGGTTCAATATCTGGAACATTCAAGATATCACAACCCACTAAATTCAGAAACAATTTCCAAGACTCCTCTTCTGTAAGAAGCTCCATCTTTATTTTCACAAAATTCATTTGGTCACAAACTTCAGACCTACGAGTTGTCAATATCACCTTGCATGCATTTGACGGAGTAGGCTCTGGAATTCCAATCTCCTCAAGCTGAAATTGTTCCCACATGTCATTAAGGATTAGAACAAATCTCTTACTATTTTTCAATACACAGTTCAAATTTCTAGCCTTTGTTACTCATTTCATATTCATCTTGTGAAAGATCTACATGTAATTGGCTTCCAATGTCACTTTGTAGTTTGATGACACTAGATGCCTTAGACACTGTTACCCATATCACTTTATCAAACTTGTCTTTCCTCTTCAATATATCATTATTTTTAATTTTCATGATTTTTGTTTTACCAATGCCACCCATACCATAAACACCAATCATTCCAACATCTTCACTAAGCAAGAGTTCCAAAATCTTTTTCATAGTTCTTTTCACTGTATTATGTTCCACCAATGGGGAATTCTAGCATTTTACTCTTATTTTAAAATTTTTTTGGCAATATGCCCCTGTTTCCAAACTATTTAGGTGCGTGCCCCTGTTTCGATACTCGATTACCTAAAAATCGAGTTTCAATTAAATACTTGATTGGTTTAAAATCGAGTTATGCCCGATCAATACTATATAGTTTCTCATACTTCTCAGAAACCTTGTACAATTTTGCATAGGCTGTATGGATGTCATCTTGTTCATCCATTTTCTCAAACTTAGATACCACCAAGTCCTCTTCATCATCTTCTGTTTCTATAACCCCTTCAGTAGGATCAACTGTAGCAGTGAAAGCACTTAAGATTCCCTCGTCATCACTGTCATCTGATTCAATCTCAGGCTCGGTATCACTCAAGGTAGCAACAAGAGCCTTGCTTTTCCCAATAGACTTGAGATATGTTGGACATTCTTGTTTCATGTATCTGAAACCTTGACATTCGAAGCACTTTGGTCGAGGGAATAATGTACTGACCGCCATCCTTAGCATCCTTCTCTCCTTTGTCTTGGCTTTTGAACTGAGAAGAACTGGATTGCTTACGGTCCTAATCAAATCCTTTCGCATTGGCATTCTTCATAATCTTCTTGAACTGCCTAGTGATGTAGGACTTCATCTTGGAATCTTCATCATCTAAAAACTCATCAGTCCCATTACTTTTGACCTTCAGTGCCATGTTCTTACTTTTGTTTCCTTTCCCAATTTTAGTCAAACCCAATTCATAGGTTTGCAAATTGCCAACCAACTCTGTCAAAGGAATAGAGTCAATATCCTTTGATTCTTCAATAGCAGTGATCTTGGCATGAAATCTCTCAGGCAGAGATCTTAGCACCTTTCTTACAACCTTGGGTTCGGGAATAGTTTCCCCAAGATTGAAGCCTGAGTTGACTATGTCCTTCAGTTTGGCATAGAACTCATCAAAAGATTCATCCTCCTCCATCTTTATCTCCTCAAAGCTAGTAGTGAGCTTTGGAGCTTTGAATCCTTGACAGCCTTAGTCCCTTCATAGGTTGTCTGGAGGATGGTCCATGCTTCCTTTGCACTGAAAATGGCGTTCAATGCTCTGCTGTTAAAGTTTGCCGCTTTGATCTTTGCATCATCCCAATCAGCCGACGCTTCCTTTAGCTTAGTCCAACCAGTCTCCACAACTTGCCACACCTTCTCATCTAAAGACTGCAAGAAAGCTCTCATGCGTACTTTCTAGTATGCATAGTTAGCGTCATCAAATAAACAAGGTATAATAAGAGATTGTCCTCTCTCTATGACAAATAGGGGTCAATGGATCACACAGTAAAGATTAAACCTTATCAGAGTGTGCCCACTTTGATACCACTTGATAGGCCAAAAATGTATTGACCCCTTTTGGCAAATTAATTAATTAATTACCCAAGTGAATTAATTAAGTCAATTTAACATGCAATAGCGTGGTAGCACAAACAAATCGCCAACTAAGTTAAATGCAACGGAAAATAAATTTGATACAGGTGATTTGTTTATGAATGGGGAAAACTACCGAGGCAAAACCCCACCAGGTAAATTTAAGGTCACCACTCCCGAGAATCCACTATTATCAAAACAAGCGGTTACAAGTAAAAAGAATTCCAGTACCTAATACCAACCTACAATTGAAATCTTACCCCAATACCTAATTGGACTTGTAATGTAGTGGCAATCTCTCCGTTCAATGCACGAATCCCAGTACGTGACTAACCAATGATGAACGAATCCTAATACGTGACTAACACACCAACTTGAGGAAGATGTTGGCTGCAAAGTTCTTCAGTTCATCCAACAATGAAGTTCAGGAAGCTCCTTGGTTACAAAACCCTTGGCACAAAGATGCAGTAGCTTCTACAAAGAATATGATGAACTAGGGCAAGAGTGTCTTCGGTCACAATATGCGTTGTAACAACAATTGCAACAACCTTTGCATCACTTTGCATCACACGTGATGGCCCTTAAAATAATCCTTATATATGTCTAGGGTTGTTAGAAAAGAAACGCTACACAAATACTCATGGATATGCGTGAAATCAGATCTGAAAATTCTAATTTCATAATTCTCGACAGATTCAGCTTCTGTCGAGCTTCAACATTAAACCTTCGATAGAAAGAATTCTGTCGAGACATCTGTCAAGCTTTAATAAATAGCACTTCTTCACTTGTTTCTTGTTCAAACTTGCATGGCTTCAATACTAAACTTGAAACACTTGTTTCTTGAAGTACTAAACCCATCTTAGATCTACCCAATTACAAGTAAAGTGCATTTTGTCAAATGATTAGCCAAATTACATAACATATGTTTCTAACAATTCTCACATATGTCCTAACACCAAGTACATAATAGTTTAACTAAAGCAATAGAATAAAGACCCAAAAGCAATGGCAAAAGTCACAAAGACCACATCGGAATCAATCACAACCTTATAAAACTAAGGAATATGCAACAAACACATGTGATACAAAGCAATAGAATAAAAACCCAAAAGCAATGGAATTAGAAAAGAAGAGAGGGATTACAAATTATTTTTGATACTTAATCAATCCAAGAGAAAGCAATATAGAACAAACATATAATTTTAGATAGAAAATTATATCATTAGAGAGAGAGAGAGAGAGAGAGAGAGAGAGAGAATCAGCCCAACCCTCTTTTCCTTTCTATTATTTCCTTCAAGAAAACCCCAAAAAACAGATTCTCAATTAATTTTCAAGAATGGAATTCAACATGCAAACCCCAACCCTAAAAAAACCAAGCATAGTAAACACTAAAACCAACAACACTTGCAGATTTTGCAATTAATCTAAAAGATTATACTTGCAAATTTCATAATTTTTTATTTTTTTAAATCCAACATTAAGAAAAAAAATTAACAAAATCATTACACATTCAGATTTCAAAATCCCACAATTTCAAGACAAATAGAAAAACATGTTAGAGGGAAAAAAAACCCTAAAAAATTAAATTTAAATTAAATAGAACATGTTCAATTTGTTTAGGGAAAAAAAACCCTAAAAAATTCAATTGAAATTAAAAATACCCTACTACATGAAAATCGCTATTCCAAGATGGTTCTTTTTCTCCTACTTTCTCAAAAAACTCCATTGTTGATAACTCTCTCTCTCTCTCTCTCTCTCTCAAAAGCCTCCATTACTCTTTCTCTCTCTCTCAAACGCTTCGGGTATAGGTTATAGCCTACATCTCCAATGGTAACATTTATTTCTTTTGATTACGGCCCATTCTAAAAAAAAAAAAAAAATTGTTGGGAATTTATTGCCCATTTTGTCAAACTTTTTCTTTTTCATAAAATTGTTTATCAATCTCTGTCTCTCTCTATCTCAAAGTAGCAAAGGTAAGGATGAGGAAACAAGATATAGATCAAGGCATGGCAAGGGTAGCAAAGGTGTGTGCATGTGGTGACTATGTGCAATGCATGAACGAGACATGAGAAATGTACATGTGGGGCAAGGTGTGTAAAATACACAACGAATAAACCAAACATGTTCTTAAAGAGGAAATATGAAAAACCCCAAAGTTTGGTGCTCATCAAAGTCCAAACGAGTGAGAAAATTCCTAAGAAGCAATTCATCAAATATCTAGCATGCACACTAACACCCTATATATAGTGAAATGCATAAACATGGTAAAATCTACCCTTAATACATGTTCTAAATGCTACAAGGGGCCAACATCCAAACCAAATCAACAAAAGAAACAAATCTCATACAAAAATTTAACAAAATTCAAGTTTTCCAACCCCCATTTGAGAAAATCTCATCTATGAACACAAACGCCCCAAAAACATAATCCAAGGATTCAAATAAATGAAAATAGTTAAAGATTACCTTAGAGATGTTAATGAATGAAAAACAATTGAATTTAGTTGCGTTTTGATGTAGAGACATTGAAATAAGAGTTTTGGAGAAGATAGGAGAAGTTTAAAACAAATGTCCCACGAATTGCCCTTTAAAAAGCTGATTCTAGGCATTTCGCAAGTCGCTAACTTGCGAACCAGTCACAAAAAATTTAAGGACTCAATGACCAGCGAAATGAGTGTATTCAAAAGCTTTATCAAATCGAAAAATTTTGATTCGTTTGGAAAATTGAGTTTCAACCATTTTTGCAAAATTAGAATATACTTGCAATAATTTAGAACAATGTTTCATATAAAAAATCCAACTATAGCGGGAATAATCATCAACAAAGACAACAAAATATCGAGATCCACCAATATCAGAGATAGAGGAAGGCCCCCAGACATTAGAATGAATTAGGTCAAATATATCAGTGGACATTGATTCACTAGTATTGAAAGGCAAAATTGGTTATTTTCCTAACTGACATGAAACACAATCAAAATTTTCAATGGACACTGAATCTAACAGACCTCTAAAAGCTAAGTGTTGTACACGAGAGAAAGATGCTTGACCAAGTCAGGCATGCCAAAGTACAAAGGAAGGAATAGAAGAAACAGGAGCAGCAACAAAAACAGGAGCAATAGGTGGAAGATGAAGGTTGTCCATGGGAAACATACACCCAACTCTAGGACTGGTCCCAAGCTCCTGTCCTGTCTTCAAATCTTGCATAATCACCCAGAATAAACAAAGGTAATGCGATAACCCAACTCAGCAAATTGTCCCATAAAAAATAAATTGTAAGAAAGGTTAGGAACATTAAAGACCCTAGGAACCGAGAGGTTGGAGGTCAAGATAGAACCTATATTATGACCAAACATTGTGGAACCATTAGCTGTGCGAATATTAAGAGGGTGTGGTGCAGGTTTAAGTTGAGAAAATAAGGATGAGTGAGGTGTCATGTGGTTGCAACAAGCAGAATCCATAAGTCAAGAGGAAGGGGACGTACCAGATGAAACTGAGAGAGAAGAGGAGTAAGATGCATTACCAATCATACGAATGGTATTAGCGATGATGTTTTGAAGGTCAACAGTGGAAATGGTGATAGTGGATCTAAAAGACTTGGACTTTGCAGAGATGGGAGCCATTGGTTGGATACTCTCAGTGTTAGCAACAATAGCAACAGAAATGGAAATAGCTGATTTGTTACATTGATAGCAAGTCTCAATATTATGGCCAAGACATTTGCAAAAATTGCAAAACATTTATTGGATTGTCGGTGACGATTGTTGCAATAAAAGAAGACTTGTCCTTATTCTTCATTTAGAAGCAAAATATGAAAAAATGGATTGCAAAATGAAATCTACGCAAAAAAAAAACTAGGTAAGGAGCACCTAGACTGTAAAAAGTCAACTCTAAAAAAAGTCAACGGTCAACGACGTAGTCAACGAAGTCAATGGTGATGACGTCAGCAAGATGACGCAAGCAATTAACTAATGCTAACGTAAGCAGCTGACTGGCTGCTGACGTGGCAGTGATGATGTCAGCTTGATAACATGGCGGTGATGACGTCAACTAGGGCTAACGTGGGGTAGATGACGTAATCAATGACGTCATCAGATGATTTCTGGCGCGTGAAGGAGAGTGGTGGCGCGTAAGGGCGTGTAACTAGTCCGATAAAGACAATTTTTCACAGGTGAGCAGATCGGAGAGAGTCCTTTCTGATGGTGCAACCTGTAGTCTGATCGGAGAAGCATTGCTGGCGGCAAGGCAATGGTCTTTGATGTACTGTAGTCGCAGTGGAGGTAGCGGTGATGCTGACAACGACGACTGTAGTGGATGACACCCATGAAGACAAGATTGCTTAAGAGCGGCACACTAGAGAATTAGAGTAATGGCTTTGATACCATGTTAGAAATACTAAATGAATATATAATTGTATTTCTCAAATAAAAAAATATACATGAGTACCTTTATATAGGAGGCAGAGTGTGTAGTACAAGTATGTGTGCTATATAAGCAAACAAGGTGGGCCTAAAGCCCACAACCTATTACACATTAACAAAAATGAACAATCATAATCAAAATCCTTTTAAAAAATGAAATAAAGAAAATAGACCTAGGATATAGAGTGACCTACCCAAATTGGTTGCCTTTATTTTTTGTTTTAATTTAATTTTTGGAACCACAAATTGTAGCAGAATAGAAGTGGAGAAATGATTATGTAGCAACAGCTTGAGTTTGCTATTAATACATAAATTTATATATACACATGGAAGAAGAAAGAGTACCTCGGCAAGTCCAAATCTAATATCTCACGCTCTCTACATCCATGGTCGCTCTCTTCTACTATTTCTCAAATGAAGCTGCACTGACTTGACACGCTGGCTAACGATGATGTTGAGCAACTGGCGTTGATTTCAATGATAGCTTCACTAATGTTGATTTCTCAATAGGTTTCGAATTTGGGGGTTCTGTTGCGATTTTGCAGACGCTTTCACTAAAATAAAAATAATAATCAATACCCAATTCAAGAAATATAGAAATTTGAGAGAGAGAGAGAGAGAGAGAGAGAGAGAGAGAGAGAGAGAGAGAGAGAAAGGGGGGGGGGGGGGGGGAGGGGGGAGAGGATTACCATCTGTACTGCGTAGCCATGGGAAATCGTAAAACATAGGCTTGAAGAATTGTGGATTGCAAAAGTACCTACATGTGAACGAATTCTTGAGAAAATGATGATAAGAGAGTTTGAATATGGTTTTTCAAATTGGGTGAGGATGATAACTAATAAGGTGGTTGCTTATGGTTTTTGAATTTGGGTAAGGATGATAACTGATGAGATGATGAACCATTTCAATTTGAGTTTGGAGCGTGGAGAAGTGGGGAAAGTGCGAGACGTTAGGCGAAGAGTTGAGAGAAACGTAGATAAGATTTTGTGAAGTTATTTTAAAATCACACAAAAATCCAGTGCAATATTTTGTATTAGTTCAAGTTTTTTTTTTTTTTTTTTTTTTTTTTTTTTTTTTTTTTTTTTTATAATTAAGAAAGACATTAACCTGTGTGCTATGAATTATACGTGGGTTTCAAAAATTTTGGGATCATGGGTGGTGAGGGGGAGAGAACGTAATTGTACTGGGAGCATGTTCCTATTTTGTAGATAGTGTTTTACTTGAGTTAAAGAAGTATTTTTACTAAGTTTTGCCCCTACTTAAACATAGGCTATAAGGGTATTTTGGAACAAAAAAAAATTCGGTCCAAATAGGGAAAGCCTCTTAAATGGTAGTATAGATATATATAAAAGTAGAGACCTCACGTAGGAGAGCATGATGTTCTGCCAAGTGGCACCTTGGTTAAGCCTATAAGGTTTTTTTTTTTTTTTTCCTTCATTTTCCACCTTATCTTTTAACTCTCTCTCTCCAATTGAGTAAAAAAAAAAAGTCTCCCAATTTAAATTTTAAAGTCTCCTTTTAATTTAGCCTCCTCTTTCCCTCTCTCTTAACTCTTTCACTTCCCCAGAAATTCCATCAACTATTCAGATTACAGACCCTTCAACTGCCTACCCTTTGCAATTTCTTTCAATATTTTTTTAACATATACTTCTAGACTACACTAATTAGCTTTTACAGTATGCTCTTCTCTCTATATCTCTCTACCTGTTTCTTTCAAAGCTTAGCAACTACAATCACGCAAGAAGAATAGGTCTACACTCAAATTGGGGTAGGCATACTAATACCGGTTTCTTCAGATTCAACTATGCTAGAATTTGAATCCCACCCATGGTATCTATGGAGACAATGATGTGAAAGGTTAGGCTACTATGCTTCTTCTTCTTCTTCTTCTTCTTTTCAGATAAACCTTAATCTACCTCCACTCTCTCACTTTATAGGTTAGCCACTGAAATTAGGCTAACCCTAGAAACCCGTACATGTTTTGGTAAGCTTTTGCCATAACTTCTCTTCTTTTCTTTTTACATTTCTCCTTTTCATGTTGATTTCTTCTTTTCTTTTCTTTTCTTTTCTCTTCCTAAAATTTTAAGTTTGTCAATGCCATTGCTAGCTTTGCAAACATAATCATGAGCATACCATTGCAAAATTTCTAAAACGTTTTTAATCACTCAGTTCTTGAACTCAAGATATTGCATGTGTTATAGGTCGGATTGTGTTTCAAATGCTAAATCATAGGAAAAATCTTGGTTTTGCATTCTGGACTCTACAAAGTTCAAACATGATGAGTAAGGTTTATAATTTTATTCTTTTTCCCCTTATCTGAAATATCATTGCATTTTTAGGTAAGTAAGAGAAAACACAAATACAATGCTTTAACAAACATGAACTAAATTTTATTTATTTTAACTAGTAGATGAGTTGGTTAAAAAAAAGGAACAAAACAAACAAAAATAATAGAGGAATAGGATTTAATTGTGTTGTTATTAATCTAAAGTTAAAGTTTTCAATTTTGACCTGTTGTATGCTTTGTTAGCTAAATTGAATTGTGTAGAGAGAAAAGGAAATTTTTATGTATTTATTTATTTTAAAAATGTTGGGTAATGGGTTGGATTGCAAATTGTGTAGAGAGAGAAGGAAATTTTGATGTATTTATTTATTATAAAAATGTTGGTTGGTAATGGGTTGGATTGCTATAATGGCAATGCTTACACAATAAAACTCCTTTTAAAGAAAAAAATAAAGGCTTTAATAGATATTTAGGGTAATTTTATGCAAAAAATGAAGCCATTAATCTTGCATTGCATCCTTTTCTTTTCTTTTCTTTTTTTTCCTTCTAATTTTGTTGCTCATCATTTTTTTTTTTTTTTCTTTGGGATGATATTTTAATTTCAGTAATAAACCAAAATTCTTTTTTATTTTTGTTTTTTGGGAAAAATAGCTACAATCATATATAGAAAGCTTATAGTGTATAGCATTATATCACCAATATTACTATCAGTCTTTATCTTATCTTCCAACTTTCATTCATATAGTGTAACTAGAATAACCAAATTTTAATAATGTTTTTTTCCTTGCAACCACTAATATTTGAGAAATGTATTTAGATTTAATTTGAATTTGAAATCATCCAGAATCTATGTGCCTAAATTTAATTCTTTGTGTAGTCCTTTCTCTATTTAAATTTTATAATTATTGATAAAGTAGTTCATATTTCATAGATTAGCTATGACTAACAATAGTAGTATTGATGAACCCAATAGGTCATATGATAATTTCTTACAAAATTTTTCAAAAGGCACCGTACATCGCGCGGAATATCAACTAGCTAGTTGCCTATAATGAATTGCCTATAATGATGTTTCCCATGGGCACACTAAACACATTGAGATCGACCACCACTTAATTTAACGTCATCTCCAATTTTGGCACATTGGCAATCGACACTTGGACCTAGTGATAGCCCATAAGTTTACTTTTCTAGCTTAGATTTGCAATTAATTATTCCAATTTTTTTTCCCGCTTTCACCTAATTAACGCCTAGCATGAAATTAATCATCTTTAATTTCAACAAATCAATAATAAACACAATCAATTAAAACTAAACCAAGGAATTATTAATGTTTGATTATTGGAATGATCAATTATGTGCAACATTACCTTTAATATTAGCCTTGAACCAATGAGATTATGACAAGTCATCAATTTAAATTGACCGCAAATTAATAAGACCAATCAAAATTGTTTCTAATCGTATGTAGTTAAGCTTATCAAGATGGTGCTTAACTTTTAACACTTGTTTGCTAAGTTGTTGTTGTTGATGCCCACTTTTGACAAAAGGCCCAATGGTAGAAGAAGCCCAACAATATGAAGAAAATGGGAAGATAAAATAGTAAAGTAAAGTCCAGCAAGCCGGAATGGCAAGCAGGCCCACAAGAATAATGAGTGGTAAAGAAGAAGCAAATGGGCCGAGAAAGCCCAAGGAATGAAGTAGTAAACCCATGGGAACAATAAGAGGTAAAGAGGAGGTGAATGGGTCGGGGAAGCCCAAGAAATGAATTAGTAAATTCATTGAGTTGGCTTAAAAGCCAATAAGCCCGAAAAGTATGAGAGGTAAAGATGTGGTAATTGGGCCAAGGAAGCCCAAATGATTTAGCAAAAGCCCATGAAAGTAAAAGAGGTAAAAAAATAAGCAAATGGGCCGAGGAAGCTCGAGGAATGAAATGGGTTGGCATAGCAGGAATGTTAGCCAATAAAGCCCCAAAGAGGTAAGGATATGGGAAATGGGCTGGCACAGCAGAAATGTTGGCCAATAAAGCCCAAAAGAGGTAAGGATGCAGAAAGTGGGCTGGCACGACAGGAATGCTGGCCAGAAAAGCCCAAAAGAGGTAAAGGTGTAGAGAGTAAACTGGCAAGAGCATCAGCACAAAAGCCCATGGGTAACAAAGGAATAAAAGAGAGGTAATGATATGGCAGGAACAATGCACCGTCATGGCAGGATCCCTAGTCAAGAGGACGACGAACACAGGAAGGAAGTTGGGCTAGGCAGGAAGGAGAGGGTCTACACCCAAGCAATACCCAGTCCAAAGAAGAGATGGAAGGCAGAAAACCTGAACCCAAAGGCCCATATGCCTTTCACACCACAAGAGTTAAACGCTTACTAGAATGTACAGCAGAATTAGACAAACATGGAGACAATAGCAAAGGCGTGAAGGCTAGAAAAGTAATGGATTCAAACAGAAGTGGAGCATACACACAGGGCCTAGGCACCACTTACTTGTATCCAGCCAATACATGGGAGATGGGCCACTAGTCAAGGGTATGAGAGGGTGTGGTCGGGCGGTGAGAAGAAAAGGGGAGTCTATTTTAGGGTTCCTGCTCAAACTTCTTTGAGGAGAAATGTCCTATTGGGATGACATCTCACCCAAAAGAAGTAAGTATGAGTTGGAATCACTGGATGCATGCCATAGAGATAGGTGAAGGAGAGGTTTAGCCCTTATTCGAATGAGCATAGTAAGAGACAAAACAAGCCATTTTTGTCTGGGAATGAGGCATGGCACAGCCAGCACAGTGTAAGAGTAGTGGCTAGGTAGCTGGCAAGCCAGAGGGCAGTCTTGGAAGGACACCCACAATGAGCCAAAAGCAGTTGATTGGTAAAAATGGTAAATCCTGTCATGGCAGACAGTATAAAAGGCCATAATTGTGAACAGTAAAAAGGGGGGAGGAACAACGACGACAAGAAATAGAGATAGAGTAAGGGAGAAGAAAGAGAGAAAAGAAAAACACAGAAATCAAAGAAAAGCATGAGTGATAGGAATAGAGGCATGCATTAATAGGCTACCCATTTCTCTCCTTCTTGACAGACCCACTCTTTGATAAGTTAAGAATTAGAGTTTAAGCCATCTAAGTCCTTTTTCCAAAGTGTGTAATCTCTATGGCAGGAGCCTTCTCTAAGGTTACCCACGTTGGAGATCGGCTCCCTTTTTGGACTTGTGTTTGCTGAAAAACTAAGCCCATTTCTTTGGGCAGACGAGCTCTACTCTTTGGTTGATGAATGATTAATTTGTTACCTTATTGCTGAATTGTTTACCATAATCTTACGATTCAAGGTTGTATTATTCTGCCACGACCTTTGTTATTTTCCTTTGTTGTGTTATTTAGGCGTTAGTGATATTCGCAAAATGTTTTAGTTATCTTGCCGTATTGTGTTCCTATTGTCATATCTGTAACAATTATTCCTGCCGTGAGCATGTTGCACATCCAAGATTTCTGCCAAGGCGTGTTTATATTGGGATGGCTCAACTTGTGCACAAGCTAGTCTAAGGTGTGTTTCACTTAGGCTACCCCAACTCTCCTACCCCAGAATCACGGGCCGCAATGCAGCAGGAGAAATTCAAGCCCAACAACACAAAAAGCCCACCACAATTGTTTGTTTATTTTATACGTATCACATGTAATGGAAATTTAAGAGGGGAACTTAAAAAATGATGTTTAAGGTAGTATATTTAAGTTTTGTCCCTCGTATATACACCTAATAATGTAAAGATAAATAAAAAATCTACATAAATGAGTGTTTATTGATAACAACAACAATATAAAAATAATAAACATAGGCTAATTGTAATACACAAATCAAAGAGAAAAACTTAAGCAAGCAACACCTATAATTAAGTGATCGAAGTGACATTCTGATTCTATAAGCAAAAAGACACGCAATTTAATGGAAAAGTAGAATAAAAATATTTGAATCCAAAGGATTAATAGTTTAATCGAAATTCAATTAATAAAAGTACTACTGAAATTGGCTTAACAGTTGGCACAAATGTTAAGAACATCAATTACACGACATTGATAAGCAGCAAATAAGTAGAGGGCGGCATCATTGAAACTCTATCAAGTAATAAGATGTAGAGAGATTAAAAAGGATCAAGGCCTTCAAACTGATCATGACTTTCATCATAATTTTCCAGTCCGGGTATACGGATGGTGTCAAGGATGTTGTCAATTACGCGATTAAAAAAGTCCGATGTAGAGATTAAAGAGTACCAGCGCCGTGACACACAGCTATTCTCCAACATTGGCACACGACACAGAATTTTAAGCAATAGATCGTCAGGAAGATCGTCCAGATTGGTCTTCCTTATGTATGTGCGTTTGGTTTTGGAAGAGCATGGCATCAAGTCCATGGCCGCAGATCAGATCAGAGGTTGAGGTTACGCTCGCTTTCTTTCTTTCTTTCAATTGGCAATATATAGTTTTATGCATGCGGAATTGAATTTCCGAACCTGATAACACGTCCTGAACTGATATATATATATATATATATATAAAGTTGCCCTAGTATTAGTATTTCTTCTACTGTGGTCTCTTTTACTTTTTTTACGGGGACAAAGGCCGAAAAGTTGGGTTAGTTTCAAAAGAGTTGTGTCATGCTCTATAATATGTTGGGCCTTAAGGAGGTTCATTTGGGTGAGAACTCTCTCTCTCTCTCTCTCTCTGCGGATCTTGTTGGGGTCATGTGTTCCTAAAAATATCACATGAAATTAGGAGCGTAATAATTTTTTTTTTAATGTTGTTATACGCAATGTTATGAAATTTTTGTGCTTTTTTTTTTTTTATTGAAATTTTTGTGCTTTTTTGTTGTGTCTATACTCTATAGCATTATCCCTTCTCTAAATATTAAGAGAATTCACAAAGTTAGTTATCCTTTTATTACAATGTCTAAATTACCCCTAAAATTTATTAAGTACTACCCTAAACAAAAAATAATTGAGTGCATAAAAAGTAATTTGAACTACATATATTTAATATTTAATAAACCGTGACCCTTTTGGATATACACCACTATCAGTTTCTTTTGTGTTAAAATACATAGTATTCTCACTTATCAAAAAAAAAAAAAAAAAAAAAATAGTATTCTCAAAAAAAAAACCCCCAAATAGTATATTATTGCACTGAAATTACAAAAGACTTGATTACTTGACTTCCAAAATTATCCAGATAAGTATATAAGCAAATATTCTTCTTTTACTTATCCTATTTTTTAGTTTTTTGAATGTACTTTTCAAATGGGGTATAATAAAACAAATGTGTCGTGTTGCCCTCTCAGGTGAAAATGTTAAGATTCCTAAATAATTTGGTTTAACTTTTACAGTTACTTAACAGTTGAATGTTGATGTGAACAATGTGATTTAGTTTTGGTCAATAATAATGTAACAAGCCTAAGCTAAGATTATTTCCTCCGAAAAAAAAAAAGTAATCCATAGAAATTAAAGAACCATGAATATAAATTGATGTGATAATGTCGATCAATGAGGATAACAAAAACAAGTATGCATTGTTATACGACTCATAATCTAACCAATTCAAAAATACTTTCCTTCATGCCAATCAACAATTACTAGTTAGAGCACTTTCATCAGCTTATGCAAGAAAAAAAAAAATTTGCATCATCAAAAGCCCCCTTTTTTTTAGTTTTTATTTATTTTATGTATCAATCTTACAATATGCTCTACATCACATTTTTCATCAATACACTAAATTAAAATAATACATTTTTTTTTTTACACTACAACATATTAACTTTTTTTTACACAATGGAAAAATTATGTATCTTTGAAAACTATGGTAGCAAGTTGTAAATTTTGGATGCAAAATGAATACATGGTGGGTATTTTTGGTCTCAAATTCTGCATTTCTCAATTGGAAAATATTATGCTACCTGGGACCAACGTATTGTGAGTTTGAGAAGTTTACTTGGGACCAACGTATGTTGAGTTGCTGGTGAGTTGGATTGGTTTGATCCAATCGTTGCCAATCTTGGCCCAAAATGTAGGGACTAAAAGTGCATTTTTGCTTTTATTTTATGACTCTATAGGTTGTTGGTTATTTTGACATTATGAATAAGTGGGTTCCATGCCCAAATAGTGAAAAAAAAAAAAAACTAAAATAATTCCACTTAGAAAAAGAGAAAAAAAATTTGTTGATGCTCATTTTGAGGCCCAATAGTAGGAAGAAGCCCAACAATATGGGCAGAGAAGAGTTAGGGGATGGTTAGAAGAACCATTAAGCCCGAATGGCAGGAACAATGAATTATAAGCCCATAAAATAAGTAAATGGGCCTTGAGAGAAGAAAATGAGCATAAAAGGAGCCCAAAGAAAGATATAGTAAACTCATGGGTATTATGTGATGTAGAAAAGTGAGAATGGGTCACAGCAGGCCCGAAGTAATGAAGTGAGAAAGTAAGGGGTTGATCGAAAACCCATGAGCCTCAAAGATGAAGGATATGGTAATTGGGCCAGGGAAGTCCAAGAGAGTTAGTAAAAGCTCATGGGAATGTAGAATTAGAAAATGGGCCGAGGATGCCCAAGGAAAGCAAATGAGCCGAGGATGCCCAAGGAGGAGGAAATGGGACAAAGGAGCCCACAAGCAGTATAATGGGACAAGAAAGTCCAAAGTAACATGAGTATAAATCCAATGAAAAAGGCCCAGCAAGCATGGGTCAAATAACATCATAGCAGGAATGACAGAGTGGTACGGTAGGAATGGTAGCAAGACTATGAAAGGAGCAAAAGAGTAGGCTGAAGGAAGAAAATCCCACAATCAAGCAAAGCCCAGCCCCTAAAGGGAGCAAGCCATAAAGAATGAGAAATCAGAAAATAGTTCAAGCCATAAGAGGTCAAGGATGAGCGGCAAAATGCACAGACGAGCCTCCAAACCATGACAAACGCATAAGCAGCAGACAAGCTTTAGACATTCACAGAAGTGGAGCACGTGCAAAGCCCAGACACCACCAGCCTGTACCCATCCAATATAGGAGTGGTGGGTCATGGGTCAGAGGTAAGAGAGGGTATGGTCTGGCGATGGGGAGAAGAGAAAGCCTATTCTAGGGTTCCTGCTCAGGTTCTTTTGGGGGTAATGTCCTACTGAGATGACTTACCACCCAAAAGAAGTAAGGATGAGCTGGAACCACTAGGTGCATGCCATGAGGGGTAGAGAGAGAACACCCACGCTGGAGGATAAGAATGCCACAGTGAGCAAGCAAACAAAATAATCTTCTTTGTCTGGTGATAGGGAGTGGCGCAGCCAGCACAGATAAGTGGTGGTGGCTGGACAGCTGACAAACCAGTGGTGGTCGACAAGGACACCTAGACTAGACAAATGTAGTTAAAGGCTAAAATAGTAAAAGCCAGTCACGGCAGGCAGTATATAAAGGACCCTTGCCTTGCACAATGGGATTATCATCACGACAATAGTAACCACTAAGAAAGAATCACAACATTAATAGATGGGTAAGCACCGAGAAAAGAAAAGAGGAGATAAAGAATCAGCAATAACAAAAAAAAGCAAAGAAGAAAGAGAGAATCAGGAAAAAAAAGCAAAGAGTGTAGAATGGCAGGCATGCACCAATAGGTTAATCCCTTCTCTCCCTCTAAAAGACTATCCTCTATTAGGGAAAAAGGACTCATTTGGGCGCAAGCCATTAAGACTCATTCCCTCAGAGTGGGTAATTTTCATGGCAGGATTATCCTGTGAAGTTACCCACGTTAAGGAAGTGGTTTCCTCCTTGGCCTTAGCCCCGTAACACAATCAAACGTGGCAAACTGATCTTTCATTCTTTGATTTTCTCACTTATTGTTATTACTTCTCATCTCGTCTTTGTAACCTCACCTAGAATGTGTTTTCTTTTCCTATTTTGACTAAGGACTTCTCGCTTGTCTTGCCTTAACAGTAACTTATTTCTTTCATCATTGTTTTATCACATTTGTCTACCGTGACTCTTCTATAGCAACTGCATCTGTCGTGGGCACGTGATTAAAGTTTCGACAAACGGGACATAGTTTATGCACAAGCCGGTTCAAGGTAGGTTACAATTGGACTAGTCCCAACTCTCCTATCCAGAATATTTGGGCCACAATATAGCAGGAGATAGTTCAGTCCAAAATCACAAAAAGGCCCACCACAAAATTCTATTTACACGTGTACGAACCAAAGCATTAATTGGAGGACATCTTTTTTATTTTCATCAAACTTCAAATTTGAAAACTATTGGATTTTCTCACACGTTCCACTCCACTATGAAAAGTGGCCATGATTTTTTTTTAATTATTTAATTACGAGATTAACATTCCTAATCATTGTGCTCAGTTTTAATTTTAATCATATGGTTCTAGTTGATGAAGGATGTGCAGGTGTTGTTAACTTTGAAACTGCCATTACATTAGCAAAAATGAAATAAAATGAAGGGATAAACAA
This sequence comes from Quercus aquifolioides, assembly GCA_019022515.1. Taxonomy (NCBI): domain Eukaryota; kingdom Viridiplantae; phylum Streptophyta; class Magnoliopsida; order Fagales; family Fagaceae; genus Quercus; species Quercus aquifolioides. The sequence goes on from CM032333.1 coordinate 45,054,865, forward strand.
ATGAGCAGCCTTTTAAATCACGAAAACACTTGAGGACAAAACAAGTTGAGAACAAGTTAATAGTTCTGTGCTGGGCCTTTTTGTAATGTTGGGCTGGACTACCCCTTGCCGTACTGGGCCCAAGTGTTCTGAGTAAGGGAGTTGAGACCGGTCTAACTACAATACACTTTGGTCCGGCTTGTGCACAAACTATGCTTCGTTTGCCAAGGACTTCGTTCACATGCCCATGGTAGGCAGAACTACTTTGGATGAGTCATGGCAAACAGACATGATAATAATAATAAAATAAATTACTTTTGCCTTTAGACAAAGTAAATGAATAATCCCTAGTTAAAATGATAATCACAATGATAAGAAACACCTTGTAAAGAAAATGGTGGAGATAAATAAGTAAGACATGAGCTATCTAAAGAAAGAAAAGGTCAATCTATTATGCCAAGTTATATCACAGGGCCAGGGCCAAGACCAAAGAGGGAACCATTTTCCTCAATGTGAATAAGCTCTCAGGGAAAATCCTACCATTGAAATTAATCACTTTGAGGAAAAACGGACCTGAATGGTTTGTGCCCAAAAGAATCCCCTTGCTTTTGGTAGAGAGTAGGACTTTTAGAGGGAGAGGGGGGATCAACCTATTGGTGCATGCCTGCCATTCTAACTCTCTATTTTCTTTCCTTATTTTCCTTTTTTCCTTTTTTTTCTTTCTTTTTCTCTTCTTTTCTCAATACTTGTTTTTGTTTCGTGGTTTTTTCCTAGAGGTTACTATTACTGTGTTTTTGTCCCCATTTCCTACGCATGGCACGGATCCTTTATATAACGTCTGTCGTGACCAAATTTTACTATCTTAGCCTTTAACTACATTTGTCTGGTCTAGGTATCCTTGCCGACCACCTACTGGTTTATCAGTCGCCCAGCCACCACTACTTACCTGTGTTGGCTGTACCACCAGACAAAGAAGACTATTTTGTTTGTTTGTTTGCCGTGGTACTCTTACCTGCTACAGTGTGGGTGCTCTCTTTCTCTTCCTATCCCTCATGGCATGCACCTAGTGATTCCAATTCATCCTTACTTCTTTTGGGTGGTATGTCATTCCAGCAGGACATCTCCCCCAAAAAAGCCTGAGCAAGAACCCCAAAATAGGCTTTTTCCCCTCTCCCCACCGCCAAACCATACCCTCTTACCTCTGACCCATGACCCATCACCTCCTGTATTGGCTAGGTACAGGTTGGTGAAGCCTAGGCGTTGCGCGTGCTCAACTTCTGCATGTGTCCAAAACTTGCCCGCTGCGTGTGCCATGGTCTAGAGGCTCCTCTGCACATTTTGCCACTCGTCCTTGACTTCTTATGGCGTAAGCTACTTGCTGATTCCTCATTCTCCATGGCCCACTCCCTTCGGGGACTGGGTTTTACTTGATTGTGGGCTTTTCCTCCTTCAGCCCATTCCTTTTGCTCTTTTCTGCAGGCTTTGCATTTCCTGCTGTACTATTCTGCCATTCCTGCTGTGATGTTATTTGACCCAAGCCTGTTAGGCTTCTTTGGGCTTGCTGCTTATTCTTCTCTCAATGACTCAATATGGTTATTGGGCTTTTTGTTACATTGCTTGCGGGCTCCTGTATCCCATTTTCTCTTGGGCATCCTTGGCCCATTTACTTTCCTTAGGCATCCTAGGCCCTTTCTAATTCTATGTTCCCATGGGCTTTTATTAACTCATTTGGGCTTCCCTAGCCCAATTACTTTATCCTTCATCTTTGGGGTCTATGGATTTTCCATCAACCCCTTACTTTTTTTACTTGCATTACTTTGGGTCTGCTGTGACCCATTCTCACTTTTCTACATCACATGCTGCCCATGGGTTTGCTACTTCTCTCTTTCCGGGCTCCTTTAGGCATGTTTGCTTCCTCAAGGCCCATTTATTTATTTTATAGGCCTATGATCCATTATTCCTGCCACTTGGGCTTAATGGCTTTTCTATCCAATTAATAACTCATTTCTGCCCATGTTGCTGGGCTTCCCAAAATGAGCATCAACAAGTTCTAATCCGTATTGAAACGTGTTTATTAGGCCAAAAAGGTGAGGTTTTTGGCTCATTTCTTTAAATAAATTTTATAAGAGCAATTCAACTTGTATTCATTATTGCTTGAATAGGTTGAAATGTGTTTACAACTTGCTTAAAATGACCATTTTTTTTACCCGAACCCAATCCGACCTGCAAGTGTTGCCATGTCTACATCTCATCCCACTTCTAAGTTTTTCATTACTCTTCAAGGTATTTTGGTCATTTTAAAAAGTTTTGAGGTTAGTTTAGTAATTTTTTAGGTTTAGGAATATTTTGGTCATTTTAGTTTTTTCAGGAGTATTTTTGTTATTTTAGAGGTTTTAGGTTATTTTAGAAGTTTCAATGTATTTTTGCTCATTTTAGAAGTTTTTGGAGTATTTTTGTTATTTAAGAGGTTTCAAGGTTGTTTTGGTCATTTTTAAGGTTTTGAGAGTATTGTGGTCATTTTGGAGGTTTTGGGGGCATTTTGGTTAATTTGGCAATTCCAATGTTATTTTGGTCATTTTAAAGGTTTTGGGGTATTTTAGTCATTTTCATGAGTAAAATAAAATTTATTAGTGTGGGCAATTTTGTCAATTCCATAAATTATTATATCCCCACCAATAAGTAATGTAAGATTACACAGATTTAAAAATGTGATGTGATATATTTTGTAATCTTAAAAAAATTCAAATGAACCAAACACATTAGTGTTAGTGGTGTGCATCACATCAACGTTACATTACGACGAATCAAATGCCCACTAAGTAATTTGCTACATGACTTACCAAATGGTAAATACATGTTTTTCAAAAAAGAAAAAAAGAATGTGAAAAATACTGGTCAACCTAACGTGCAACCCAATCGACCCGACCTATTTACAAGGTGCTTAAAATGAACAATTTTTTTACCCAAACCTGACCCAACTTGCCAGTTTTGTCACGTCTACATCTCATCACACCCCTAGGTTTTTCATTACTTTTCTATTAATATTACTATATGTTAGCCTCATAGCACATGTGATAATGATTTTTCTTCTTTTTTTTTTTTTTTTTTTTTTGGTTTGGTGTTATACTTTTTCATTTATTGAGGTCTACATATTTGTCAATTAATACTACACATAATATTAATGTACAAACTTTTAAACGTCAAATTGCACAAGGCTTCTCATCTCTACTAGCTAAGGTAAAAGGTGATGGGCGGATTCATGGTGTGTCTATCTGCAGGAGGACTCCTAGCATATCACACCTTTTATTTGCAGATAACTCATTGCTATTTTGTCGGGCTAACCAGGAGGAAGTGCAAGCTATTTCTGATGTATTACAAACATATGCAGCATCGTCAGGTCAATGCATTAACTTTGAGAAATCTTCTATATTTTTTAGCAGTAACACGAAGGGTGAACAAAGGGAGAGGATTAAGGAAGCGTTGGGTATAAGAGAGGTTGCACGCTTTGAGTCCTACCTTGGGCTGCCCACCTTGGTTGGTAGATCAAAATACCAAACTTTTTCCTATTTGAAGGATAGAGTATGGAAGAAAATTCAAGGCTGGAAAGGACAGTTATTATCAAGAGCAGGCAAGGAAGTTCTCACTAAAGCAGTGGCTCAGTCTATTCCTACTTATACCATGGGTGTTTTCCAATTACCGGTGAAGCTTTGTAATGATTTAAATGATATGTACGCTAGATTTTGTTGGGGGCAAGTTAACAATGAGGGAAAGATACATTGGAGGAGTTGGAGTGTATTATCCCAATCTAAGAAAGAGGGTGGAATGGGATTTCAGGATATAAGATGTTTTAACTTAGCTATGTTAACAAAAACAAGGATGGAGGCTATTACAAGATCATGGGTCTTTGCTTTATGAGTGCTTAGCCAGGTATTTTCCTAGAGGTACCTTCTTAGATGCCACTGATGTTCCTAACAGTTCATATGTTTGGAAGAGCTTAGTTGCTGCTTAACCAATTCTAAAGAGAGGCTCTGCTGTTGGCGGGTAGGGGATGGTGCAAATATTTGGGCTTTTCATGATAGATGGATACCGAATTATCCAACAAACAAAGCTCTTCACCCACCATCTGATGAGGAGTGGGAATGTTGTGTATCAGATCTTATTGCCTGGAATGTTCATGACTGGAATCGTAGTGTCATTGCAAAATTTCATCATGAGGACATGAAAGCTATGATTCGGATCCCATTGAGTAGACGGCATGTGCCTGATGTGTTAACGTGGCTTCATAACAAAAAGGGGAATTATTCAGTGCGGTCAGGATATCATATAGCTAGAGTGATAGCTAGGAGAGGTGTGGATTGATGGAGAGCTTGGAGGTGTCGTTTGCCGAATAAAATAAAAGTGTTTTGTTGGAGGGTCTGTCAAGACATTCTGCCAACGAGGGAGAAATTGTTTCGCCAAAAAATTGTGGAGGACCGAGTCTGTGAGTTGTGCAAGCAGGGTAATGAATCAGTGCTTCATGTGTTGTGGGAATGTGGAGTTGCACAGGACATGTGGGCTGGTGGCAAGGTATGTTTGCAGAAATGTACGACGAACAAAGATGATTTCCTTCAGCTAGTCGAGGAACTAATGAACCGGCTTATCGTGGAGGACCTGGAGCTCTTTTTCGTTCAGTGCTGGGTTCTCCGGAATCAGAGAAACTCGGTAATACATGGAGGCAGCATTCAAGACCCTGCTCGGTTGGTGCAGCGCGCAAAGGACTTGTTGCAGGAGTTTTGGGAGGCGCAGAATAACCTCTCTGTTCAATCCACTATTGGTTCGGTGCAGTAGCAAATGGCATGGAAGCCACCTTCAGGTTCGGCCTACAAGCTCAATGTGGATGCAACAATGTTCACCGGGATGGATGCATCAGGATTTGGCGCTGTGGTTCGTAATGAGAAGGGAGAAGTAATGGCGGCTTTGGCGGGGAAAGGACCTCAGGTACAAGACAGCGAGGAAGCAGAGGCTTTAGCATGCAGAAGAACCGTGGAGTTTGCTATGGAAGCTGGGTTTAGAGAGATCATTTTAGAGGGTGATAATGTTAATGTCATTAAGTCCATTTTGAGTCCAAGGTCTGATAAAGCTAGGTTGGGATATGTATATATTCGATGTATGGGAAGGGAGTTTAGATCATTTTCTGTTCTTTGTGTTAGGACGAGTGCCAACTCGATGGCACATTCATTGGCTAAGTTTGCTAGACAATTAGATGGGAACCTGGCAGTGCCGGCTGAATGTTAGAGCAAAAAATGCGGTCGCCTAAGGCCCCAAGTAAAAAAAATGCTTTTAAATTTTAACCAATAGGGTTATTTATAATCAATAAATAAAATAATATTTTTTTACCATATAAAAAACAAATAAAAAAGAGAGAAAAATACAACGTTCACAATATTTTTCATAACACTTTTACAACTAATGTTAAGTAGTAGGTTGTTATTGATGACAAAAAAATAATTATAGTGATATTTTCAAATATAAAACAAAAAGCAACTTAAAACCAATGATTTGTTGTAAAAAATATTGTGAATGTTGCACTTCTAAAAAAAAAGAATAATAATAAGAGTTGAGTTTGCAAACTTTTACTAATTCTCATCTAAGTCTACTGAAAAGTTCTCTCAAAATCTAAAGAGTTTATCAAAGAAACTCAAGAAATGGAAAAAACAGAGAAAAGAGAAAAACAGAGAGAGAATAGTTTCTGAACTTCTTCAATTATATTCTTACTGAAAAATACAACTCTCAGAATACACTTAACAATGGAGACTCCATCTATTTATACATTTACGCAGTGAGGGATATTCAGAACAGAGATGAGTAACCGCTTCACACGAGTTCTAACAACCTCACACACGTGCACCTCCACAGCTAACAGACTACTAACCAATTAACAGTTAAATAATATTACATTGAAACGGCATCGTTTTCTTTAATGAGAAAACATATGTTTCATACAAAACGGCACCGTTCCTCTTAATGAGAAACGGTAACGTTTTGTTATGATTTCCCTTTATGTTTGCCCAGCCTTATGCACGACACCGTTTTAGCTGTTGGAGCTTCCTCTTCTTCTTCCTCATGATTCGAGCTTGCTGGACCTCCAGTACTATCATGGCTTTCATCCCCCCTCAAACGAATGGGGAATTTCCACATGAGTTTGGAGGTCAGCCATATGAACCTAGGAGAAGAAAGACCTTTAGTAAACAGATCAGCCAACTGATCATGAGTGGAGATGAACTTGATCATCACATCACGCCTGAGAACCTTTTCACGAACGAAATGGAAGTCAACTTCGATGTGTTTGGTACGGGCATGAAACACAGGATTAGTAGCAATTGCTAGAGCACTAACATTATCACACCAGAGAAGAGGAGGATGAGGAAGGAAGAGACCAAAATCTCGAAGAAGCATACGAATCCAATACAACTCACCAGTAATGGAAGCCAAGGCACGATATTCTGCCTCAGTGGAAGAGCGAGATACAGTGCCTTGTTTCTTGGCAGACCAGGAAATAGGAGAATTGCCAAAAAAGAGGACCATACCAGTAATGGAACGCCTATCCACAGGGTCACCAGCCCAATCAGAATCACTATACGCAGATAAAGAGATAGGACCAGGAGTGAAGGCAATTCCAAAATGTAATGTGCCTTGGAGGTATCTAAGAATCTGTTTGGCTGCCTGAAGATGATTATGAGTTGGAGTACTCATATGTTGACAAGCTTGTTGAACTGCAAAGGAAAGGTCTGGTCTTGTGAAAGTGAGATACTGTAAGCCACCAACCAAGCTTCGATAGGAAGTAGGATCAGACAACAATGGACTGTCATTAGGTAGAAGATGACAGTTAGGAAAGGAGGGAGTTTTACATGGCTTACAATCAGTCATGCCAAACTTCTTAATAAGATCCGAGGCATATTTGGCCTGATGAACAAACAGCCCTGAGGAAGTGTAGTCAATTTGCAGGCCAAGGAAGTAATGAAGAATGCCAAGATCTTTGAGGTCAAAATCAGCACTTAATAGTCTGATCACAGAAGAGACAAACCCAGATTTGTTGCCTGTGATTATGATATCATCCACATATAACAATAGGAACACAATGGAAGAACCATGCCTCAAAATGAAGAGATTACTATCAGCAGCAGAAGCACAGAAGCCAATATGCAACAATTGAGAAGTAAACCTCTCAAACCAAGCTCTAGGAGCTTGTTTGAGACCATAAAGTGCCTTGTGAAGTAGACAGACATGCTGAGGAAAGGCAGGATCAACATACCCTTGAGGTTGAGCCAAATAAACCTCTTCTTTAAGAACCCCATGCAAGAATGCATTTGTTAAGGACATATTTTATGTAAATTGGCAAATCCTTTTGACAAAACGCACTTTACTTGTAATTGGGTAGATCTAGGTGTTTTTAATACTTTAAGAAACTATGTTTCAAGATCAAGTGTTGAAGTCATCAAGTCTGTCCAAGAGAAAGCAAGTTGAAGTGCAGAATTTTTAAATCTCGACACCTCTCGATAGCTACCTCGACACCTAGCTATCTGTCGAGATCTTCAGCTGATTCTTATCGCAATCTCGATAGCTTCTCGATAGCTGGTCGATCGATCGAGAAAGTTTCTGTCCCCTCGACACCTTCTCGACACCTCCTCGATAGCTGCTATCTGTTGAGATTCATTAAACCTCGACACCTCTCGACACCTCTAGATCGATCGAGGTTACGGGAAATCAGAATTTTCAGTTTTTTGATTTTTGGGCCAGGCTTATGTATTTGAGTAGGGTTTCTTTTCTCACAACCCTAGACCTATATAAAGCTTATTTTAGAGGCCGTCACAAAAAGAGAATAAGAGAATACAAGGAGAACATATTCAAAAGATTATTCTCTCTGAAAGAAGCTACTGCGTCTTTGCGCCTTAGGGTTTTGTAACCAAGTGCTTCTTGATCTTCATTGTTGATGAAGTGAAGAACTTTGCAGCCAACATTCTTCTTCCTTAAGTTGGTGAGTGAGTCACGTACTGGGATTCGTGCAAAGGAGTGAGTCACGTATTGGGATTCGTGCATCAAAGGGTGGCGTTCATATATTGAAGAGTTCAGAGGTTCTGAAGCGGTAGAAGGTTTCTGCTGTGAGTTCATCTACGGGGATTGTAGAGTCTAGGGACAAAGGTTTTGTACTAGATCTGAAACTTCTCTTTACTATAGTGGATTGCTTTTCGGGAAGGTTTCCCCCCAGGTTTTTTACTGTGAAACTGGTTGGTTTCATTGGTTTTCCTGGGTCATCATATCTTGTCTTATTTACTTTTCCGCTGCATTCATTATTGACATGATATTGATGTTTGTTTGTTTTAACAAGTTTGATTCATAATAAATCTAATTAACAACTTGGGTTTAAAACTTGTTAATTCTATCAACCGGGGTCTAAATTTCCCAACAAGTGGTATCAGAGCGGGTACACTCTGATTGGATTAATTTCCTGAGTGTGATCCTTGACCCCTGTTGTCATGGATAGAGGACAATCTTTATTTATTCCTCCTTTATTTGATGGAACTAATTATGCGTACTGGAAAGTTCGTATGAAAGTGTTCTTGCAGGCTCTAGGTGAACAGGTATGGCAAGCTGTTGAAGTTGGCTGGATTAAGCCGAAGGAAGCACCTGTGGATTGGGATGATGCAACAATTGTAGCTGCAAATTTCAATAGTAGGGCCTTGAATGCTTTGTTTTGTGGGGTGACCAATGAAGAATTCAAGAAAATTTCATCCACTGAAGTTGCCAAGGAAGCATGGACTATTCTTGAGACCACCTATGAAGGTACCAAGGCAGTAAAGACTGTGAAGCTTCAACAACTCATTAGTAGTTTTGAAGAAATAAGGATGGAGGAGGATGAGACCTTTGATGAGTTCTATGCCAAACTCAAGGATATTGTGAATTCTGCTTTCAACCTTGGAGAATGTATTGTAGAATCCAAAATTGTTAGAAAAATCCTTAGGTCCTTACCTGAAAGATTCCATGCCAAGATCACTGCCATTGAAGAAGTCAAGGACATTGATCAAGTTCCTTTGACTGAGCTTGTAGGGAACCTTCAAACCTATGAGATGGGATTAGGCTCAATGGGAAAAGGTGGAAAGAGCAAAAACTTGGCTCTCAAGGGTATAGAGGAAGAGACTGAGGACTCTGAAGATGAAGATCAAAGTGAAGATGAGGATGAGGATCTAACCTTCATAACTGATGAGATTATCAAGCTTCTTCAGTTTAGGAAAAAGGATAAGGGCAAACCTTCTAGGAAACTTAAATCCTCTAGGAATGGCAAGAATGAAAAACCCCTTATTCAATGCCATGAGTGCAAAGGTTTTGGTCATATGAGGATAGAGTGTCCAAACTACCTCATGAAGGAAAAGACCAAGAAGCCAAAAGAGAAAGGGTTGGTTGCTACTTGGAGTGATATTGAAGATGACTCTTCTGATGAGTTTGTGGATGAATGTCGTCAAGTTATGGCCTTTACTGCCACAACCGATAAGGTGATTGTGGAGAGTGCTAGTGACAGTGAGGATTCTTCTGATGATGAAGTACCTAAGAAGATGACCCTTCAGGAAGCCTCTGATAAGACTGGCTTAGGATATGCTGTTTCCTCCAGCCCCTCCTCATCCACAGCTTCTGGATCAAAGATTGTCTTTGTGCCACAATCTGAGAAAGGTAATAAAGGTATGAAATCCAAAACTGATCTGGTTGATTCTAAATCCTTTATTAGACCTCATGTTTGTCACCATTGTGGTGTTGCTGGACATATTCGTCCTAATTGCTTTAGGTTGTATCCTCAAAAGCAATTGTCCAAACGGTCACAGGTTTCCTCTCAAGGACCTACACCTTTGTTTGGAGAGTTATTAAAAGCTTTGAGCTTTTTAACTCAATTTCAGGAGAATCTTAATTCTTCTATGTCCTTTAGTAGACATACTAGGACACGTGCATTTTCATCTTCACGGCCAAAAACTCGTGCTGTGTGGGTGAGAAAGGAGCTTAAGACTTAATTGTCTTTTCTGTTTGTCCTCTGCTTTAATTCTTTCTATCTAAAGTAGGACTTTCTTTGCTTGATTTCATATCTGCTTTTGGAATCATGCTTTCATGCATATGCATCCATCTTTCTTTCATGCATTCATGTTGTTTATCTGTTTTTGTTTGGTTGTTTAGTTTTTATTTTGTTTTGTTTTCAAAATAAAAATAAAAAGGAAAAATTGAAAAATACAAAAACAGTGTGTGTTTTGTGTACTTTGGTATTTATGTACCTTGGATGGCCAATGAAACAAAGTTTTCTAAACTTTGTATCTGTTGTAGCTTAGATGAGCATCTCTATGCACAACTAAGCAAGTGAGCTTTGTGGCTCTTGTTTGTGATGAGTAAGATTAGGTTATCTCTTAAAACTTAACACTCATATCACTCTTTTTGACGGGTAGGACTAGAAAATCCTAAGAGAAAGGCATTAATAACCATCTCACCACTGTTACCCGCCAATCATAGTATGACACCTGTATGCTTCGGCATAGCAAAAGTGCAGTGTCAAAGACATTCGTATGCTTCGGCATAGCAAAATTGCGATGTCAAATGCTTAACATCTTGGGTATTTCTTTTCTCTCTTTTTATGCCCATGCATGATATGCTAAAATAAAAGAAAAATATGCAAAGAAAATATAAAGCAAAAAGATTAAAGATGCTTTAAATATGATTGCAAGCGTGTTTTCTAGGAGATGTGGGAGTTATAGGATGTACCTTGAAGGTGATAGTCCCCATCAAACAGTTATGATTGTGTGTGAGTTAAAAGTTATTTACTCATATCTCAGATCGTCATAACATGTATACACATATGCAATCTTGCGATGTTTTTCACACACAACACGCAATATTCTTTGCTACTTTTGATACATGTGCAGGTACAATGTGATTTGGCCATCACAAGTGTTTACATATGCTAATGTATGCTCACTAAACTGTCTTGACTTGTTTTTGAAATATAAAATTGGTTAGACTTGTTTAGTGTGTGTGTGTGTTTTGGGATCCATGTGTTTTTCACATGTTTTGCATCTTTCTATTATCTTGTCATCCATAGCATCTTGTTTCATTACATTCATGCATTTATGTGGATTTCTTTGTGCCTCCTTGATCATCCTTGATCATCTTTACGTTTCTCGGGTGAAGCTTTCTAGCTTCTTGTACCCTTTGTCAATCATGACAAAAAGGGGGAGAGAAATTGTGGAGACTTTGTGGTTTCTTTCTTTAAGATTCTACAAGTTAGGGGGAGAAATACATTCCTTTGTAAGGGGGAGATGTGTTTCATCTTGTTAGGGGGAGTGCTTACTTCCTTCTTCTTGTACCTTGGGTCTTGTGACCATTGTTTACATACATTGTGCTTATCTTCTTTATATGCTGATGTATGTTTTCTTTCACCTACCTTTACATGTGTTGTTTCTTTTCTATCTTTATACACATGTTTCTTATACTTGTATGCAATCTATTATTTCTGTTTCACACTAAGATGCCTTGATGAGTTTTGTTTAAAGTGTTTCAGAAATACAGGTTGTCAAAGTCTACTTGCCATAAACTCTCTTCTTGCAAAGTTTTTCAAGAGTTTGTGTTAGGATAGATTTTATTGTATTCAACAAGTGAATATGAGTTGAGTGTTTTATGACTTCTCTCATATGCTCATTTGTTTGTTGTGGTTTTGTCACGGATTGCCAAAGGGGGAGATTGTTAAGGACATATTTTATGTAAATTGGCAAATCCTTTTGACAAAACGCACTTTACTTGTAATTGGGTAGATCTAGGTGTTTTTAATACTTTAAGAAACTATGTTTCAAGATCAAGTGTTGAAGTCATCAAGTCTGTCCAAGAGAAAGCAAGTTGAAGTGCAGAATTTTTAAATCTCGACACCTCTCGATAGCTACCTCGACACCTAGCTATCTGTCGAGATCTTCAGCTGATTCTTATCGCAATCTCGATAGCTTCTCGATAGCTGGTCGATCGATCGAGAAAGTTTCTGTCCCCTCGACACCTTCTCGACACCTCCTCGATAGCTGCTATCTGTTGAGATTCATTAAACCTCGACACCTCTCGACACCTCTCGATCGATCGAGGTTACGGGAAATCAGAATTTTCAGCTTTTTGATTTTTGGGCCAGGCTTATGTATTTGAGTAGGGTTTCTTTTCTCACAACCCTAGACCTATATAAAGCTTATTTTAGAGGCCGTCACAAAAAGAGAATAAGAGAATACAACGAGAACATATTCAAAAGATTATTCTCTCTGAAAGAAGCTACTGCGTCTTTGCGCCTTAGGGTTTTGTAACCAAGTGCTTCTTGATCTTCATTGTTGATGAAGTGAAGAACTTTGCAGCCAACATTCTTCTTCCTTAAGTTGGTGAGTGAGTCACGTACTGGGATTCGTGCAAAGGAGTGAGTCACGTATTGGGATTCGTGCATCAAAGGGTGGCGTTCATATATTGAAGAGTTCAGAGGTTCTGAAGCGGTAGAAGGTTTCTGCTGTGAGTTCATCTACGGGGATTGTAGAGTCTAGGGACAAAGGTTTTGTACTAGATCTGAAACTTCTCTTTACTATAGTGGATTGCTTTTCGGGAAGGTTTCCCCCCAGGTTTTTTACTGTGAAACTGGTTGGTTTCATTGGTTTTCCTGGGTCATCATATCTTGTCTTATTTACTTTTCCGCTGCATTCATTATTGACATGATATTGATGTTTGTTTGTTTTAACAAGTTTGATTCATAATAAATCTAATTAACAACTTGGGTTTAAAACTTGTTAATTCTATCAACCGGGGTCTAAATTTCCCAACAGCATTGCTGACATCCAACTGCTTCAGTTCCCATCCAAACTGTACAGCCAAAGCTAGAAGAAGTCTAACAGTGGCAGGCTTCACCACAGGACTAAAAGTCTCATCATAGTCCAAACCATGCTGTTGAAGATATCCTCTTGCAACTAGCCTGGCTTTATACCTTGCTATGGAGCCATCACTGTGCCTTTTCAACTTATAAACCCACTTGCAAGTGACCACATTTTTATGGGGAGGAAGAGGAACCAAAGTCCAAGTATTCTGCTTCTTAAGGGACTGAAACTCAGAATCCATTGCAGCCACCCATTGAGGAAATTTAGAGGCAACAGTGAAGGATGGAGGCTCTGTGATGGTGTAATCAGCTTGAACTTGCATAACTCTAGGCTTATAGATACCATGCTTTGACCTTGTGAGCATTGGATGAGAATTAGTGGAGGTAGGAACAAGAGCATTGGAAGCAGACACACTAGGAGCAGGAAGTGAGGAAGAGGTGGAAGTAGCAGGAGTTGGAATGGTTAAGGAAGTAGGAATAGAGGAAGGGACAGCCAAAGGTGGAGGAACAACAGGAATAGGAGTTGATGGAGAAAGGAAAGAAGGAAGAAGAGATGAGGTGAGATCAGGTGGTGTGGAGACACAGGTAGACTCAGTAGGTGAAACAGAACCAGACTTATCAACAAGGTGTGAAGGTTGAGAAAACCAATTAGAAAGAGAAGATGAGAAAGGAATATGAGGATCAGTAAAGGTAGGATTATGAGCAAAAGGAAAGAGAGACTCATTAAACAAAACATGACAGGCAATGTAGATTCTATTAGTGGTTGGATCAAGACATATGTAGCCTTTAGAAAGTGGAGGATAGCCAAGAAAAATGCAAGGTTTTGATCTGGGTTGCAGTTTGTTTTGATTAAATGGCCTGAGGTAGGGATAGCAGGCACACCCAAAAGCTTTAAGAGCATGAAGAGGTGGTGATTTGGAATAAACCTTCTCCCAAGGGGAGTGAAAACCTAAGACTGAAGAAGGCATTCTGTTGATAAGATAAGTAGCTGCAGAAAAAGCATAGGACCAATAATTGAGAGGAAGATGAGACTGGTATAAAAGAGTGAGACCAGTTTCAACTATATGCCTATGCTTCCTCTCGGAAACACCATTTTGCTCAGGTGTATGAGGGCAGGAAGATTGATGAAGAATGCCAGAAGTGGAACAAAAAGATTTAAACTCATTGTTGATGTATTCAGATCCATTATCAGTTCTTAGAACTTTAAGTTTAGAACTGAATTGGGTCTCAACCATGGACTTAAAGTGTTTGAAAACAGAAAGAACCTCAGATTTATGTTTGAGAAGAAATAACCATGTAAAACGGGTGTAATCATCGACAAAAATCACATAGGAATTGAATCTAAGCAAAGAAGTGATTGGAGAAGGACCCCAAACATCACTGTGCACAAGTTCAAGAATTGAATTCGAAACAAGAGGTGTTTTATTCAAATGAAATCTGTGCATTTTTGCACTTATACAATATTCACAGGATGAACAAACTTCATCAATCTGAGACAAAGAAACAGAAGGAAATACAGACTTTAAGGCAGAAAGTAAAATCTTAGAACTTGGATGCCCAAATCTATGATGCCATAGCAGAATATGATGTGGTTTGAAAGTGACGAAGGCAGAGGTCTGAACAGAATTGAAGCAGGATGTAGAAGACAGATTAGGATTAGATGGAATGGGGTAAACTCCATCTTTACTCAATCCTGCGTAGAGGATCTTCCCCGTGGGTAAATCCTGAATTAAAAACTTATGTGCATCAAAATAACAAAAAGCATTATTCTGAAGACAAAGTTTATGAACAGATAGAAGATTGGATGCAAGGTCAGGCACTCTTAAAATGTTATCAAGCCTAAAGTTATGAGTTAAAGTTCGAAGCTCACCATTACCAATGTGAGTGACTTGTAGTTCTTGTCCATTGCCAACTGTGACAGATTCTGATCCTTGAAGTGGTTGCTGCATAAGAGAGAGTTGAGACAGATTAGGTGTCACATGGTCTGAGCAACCAGTGTCAGTGAGCCAAGCATTGGAAGCTTGAACTTGAGCAGCATTAACCACCATAGAGGCCAGTTTTGCAGGTGGATGCCTCCCTTGATATGTGAAATCCATTCTATGGTAACAATCAAGGGCTGAATGACCATTCTTGCCACAGATCTGACAGATAGGCCTACTTGCTTGGCCTGAATTCTGATTAGATGATTGTTTAGATTGATTAGAACTCTGAAACTGAAGAGAACCTCCTGAATTTCCTGAGTTGAAATTGCCTGAGTTGAAATTCTGAAACTGATTAGGATGAGAATAACTTCCACCACCATAGTGAGAACCTCCAAAATTACCTCCAAAATTATGATGATTATTTCGACCTCTTCCCCTCTGATTATTATTTCTACCTCCTCTTCCTTGTTGAAAACCTTGAGAATGAAACCTTGCAGCCATAGCCATAGAAGCTTAATCAACTGTATTAGACCTCTTTTTAATCACTCTCTCCTCAGCATTGAGCAACACATTCAATTCCTCTACTGACAAAACATCACTCCTAGTTCTAATTGCTGAACTAAATGAATCAAATTCAGAGGGAAGACCATCAAGAATAATGTGGAGCAGCTCTTCATCATCCACAAACACAGAAACAGCAGCCAATCTATCTCTGGCTTGCTTGATTTTTTGAAAATATCCATCAATGGAATCAACTCCTTTCTTAATTGCATTCAACTCATTTCTCAGACTCATCACATGAGATCTTGAGACAGATGCAAATCTTTTCTCTAACACCTTCCAAACTCCCCTAGCAGACTTTTGCCCAACTGTAATAGCAAGAATTGCAGGGGAAAGAGTGGAATTCACAAAAGTGAACATGGCTTGTTCACGATTTTTCCAAGCTATGAAAGCTGGATTCACCTCAGCAGTAAAATTACCAGATGAATCTTTAAGAAACCTATCTGGAGCAGTGATTGAATCATCAAGAACATCAATCATGGAATAGGTATCAAGAATTACCTCGATTTGGTGTTTCCAGACTATGTAGTTCCCATAATCGAGCTTCACAGTCATCATTGATGACATGTTTGATAATAGCAACAGTGAAGTATTCACTGGTAAACTTGCAGTAGCCATAGCAGGCAGATTGGTTGAAGCAGATGCTGAAGAAGACGAGGCCATTGAAATGGATCAAAGCTCTGATACCATGAAAAGTTCTCTCAAAATCTAAAGAGTTTAACAAAGAAACTCAAGAAATGGAGAAACAGAGAAAAGAGAAAAACAGAGAGAGAATAGTTTCTGAACTTCTTCAATTATATTCTTACTGAAAAATACAACTCTCAGAATACACTTAACAATGGAGACTCCATCTATTTATACATTTACGCAGTGAGGGATATTCAGAACAGAGATGAGTAACCGCCTCACACGAGTTCTAACAACCTCACACACGTGCACCTCCACAGCTAACAGACTACTAACCAATTAACAGTTAAATAATATTACATTGAAACGGCATCGTTTTCTTTAATGAGAAAACATCTGTTTCATACAAAACGGCACCGTTCCTCTTAATGAGAAACGGTAACGTTTTGTTATGATTTCCCTTTATGTTTGCCCAGCCTTATGCACGACACCGTTTTAGCTGTTGGAGCTTCCTCTTCTTCTTCCTCATGATTCGAGCTTGCTGGACCTCCAGTACTACAATGGCTTCCAGTACTATCATGGCTTTCATCTACCACTAATATCGTTTTTTTACTTACCACTATCAATCTGCCATATCAACAAATATGAAAATTTTTATCAAACTTTTTCTATCTATAAAATTTCTAAAAAAAGAAAAAATTCTACTAGTTCATATTTGTGGGGCCAGAATAAGTCAAGCAACCCCGGCTCACTTCAGACTAGGCCCAGAGGCCCACGCCGAGGACGCGTCCAAGGTCCGAGGATGAAAGTGTAGAGCCCAGAGCCCAAGGAGCATTGCCGAGGATGGTTACATCCTTGGTCGACCGAGGTCAGAAAGTGGGCAAATAGCATATCCTTAAGGGGAATCTCCCCGAGCATCCGAGGAGCAAATAGCAAGTACCAAGCATCGGACATGGAAGCATGGTGGAGGAGCAAGTCCCAGGTGAACTGTCACCTCCACATTAAATGCCCTCAACTAACGCCCTGACCGCATTAATGAGGATAGGACCTCTGAACAGTGCCGTCTTGGGCGCTGCAACCCACAGGAGGGATGGGAATGCGGCTGATGGGACAGGCTCTCAAGTGGAAGCCGGGTTGATCAACAAATGTAGGGCTAGGATCAACTGAGAGAGAAGTATATAATGTAAGAAGTCCCTCTTGAGAGGGGGACGGACGGAAAACCAGGGAAAAGAAATACTGTAGCAGTGTATTTTCTCTCAACCATTGTAACCTTTCTTGAAAGAAATAAGAACAACTTCAACCTCTATAAACCCGTCCGAGGAGCCTTATTATGCATTCCGACCCACGTTTAACTTATCACAATCCACCAACAACCATGCATGGCCGTTGCATTCTTTACTAGGGCCTAGCTCTTGAACCCATACTCTATAAATTTATTGGAGGGTTAGCTGGGCTTGGGTCCACTCTCTCACTCTGCGGAGAGCGCTCGAAACCGGTCCCTACAATTGGCGCCGTCTGTGGGGAGAGCTTGTGCGTTAGTAAGGACAACAGTCAAACATGGTAGGATCAGGCCCTCACCAAAGAACTCCCAATCGACCTGAACCGGCGAAGTCACGGCATCAGGGCAACTATGGCGACCCCGGGGGCGGTCAGAACGACAATAGGCTATTTCGAGAAGCAAGCGTGCATACTTCAACAGCGAGCGAAAGCCAAGCCCGCCGGGACGGGCATGCTCCTTAGAAGCGCGACGATGGCCAAGCCACACGATCGGAAGAGGCCCATAGCCACGCTTCCCAGAGAAAGGATGATAAGGTGGCCATGCAGCGCGAGATAGATGATCTGAAGAGGAAGCTACGCCATGCGCAGCGGAGACAGTCCGAACTCAGCCCCGACCTGCCCTCCAACGACGAGAGTGATGACGAATACAGGCAGAGGTCGAGAACGCCCCCCAGCGAGACTTTCTCCCATGAGGAGGAGCGCTACTAGAGGCGTAGGCGTGCCAACCCAACCCCTAGGGGCTTAGGAGGTGATGCCATGAGCAAGGCGCTGGATCAGCTCTCCAGCACGCCCTTCACGCATCGTATAGAGGAGGCAGAGCTTCCTCGGCGGTTCCAGCAGCCAACCTTCATTGCTTACAACGGTAAAACGGATCCCGTGGAGTATGTGAGCCAGTTCAACCAGAGGATGGCTGTCCACTCCAAGAATAAGGCGCTGATGTGCAAAGTCTTCCCATCCAGCTTGGGACCTGTGGCGATGAGGTGGTTCAACGGTTTAAGGATGAATTCCATAGATTCGTACAGACAGCTGACCCAGGCCTTTGGTTCCCGCTTTGTCACGAACAGCAGGCCTCCTCGGCCCATGAGCGCATTGCTGTCCCTGTCCATGCGTGACGGGGAGACCCTCAAGGCTTACTCGGACAAATACTGGGAGATCTACAACGAGCTGGACAGCAAGTATGACGCCGTCGCCATCAGTACATTCCAGAATGGGCTACCAATGGGGCACGACCTGAGGAAGTCGTTGACCGGAAAGCCCGCCACCAGCGTGCGGCAGCTGATGGATCGGATCGACAAGTACAAGCGGGTGGAGGAAGATATGCTGCAAGGCAAAGGCAAGGGGAAGGTTATCCCTCAGGAGATGAGGGATTTCAGGTCGGACCGGTACAGCAACGCCCGTCCGAGGAGGGATTTCGGTGGGCAATCCGGGGCGACCAATGCCCAAACTGTTGGCGCAGTATTCCGAGAACCCGTACACAAGGTCTTGGAAAAGATAAAGAACGAGCCATTCTTCAGGTGGCCGGCTAAGATGATTGGAGAGCCTGATAAGCGCAACCAGAGCCGTTACTGCCAGTACCACCAGGACCACGGACATGCCACGGAGGACTGCAGGAACCTCTGGAACCACCTGGACCAGCTAGTCCAGGATGGAAGGCTGAAGCACCTTCTGCACCATTCCAGCGGCCAGCGGGGCCAAACCTACCAAGAGCCTCGGAGGGACGCCGCCATGGGGCAGCCCGCTGGGACGATCAACATAATCTTGGCCGCGCCAGGAAGAACAGGTACACCCCCTTTACGAGTGTTGTCTGTGGCCCAACTGCCCGCCGAGGACCTTCGGATGGGGCCAAAGAGGTCCAGGAGGAATCCTCCCCCAGCCCTGAGTTTCTCGGAGGAGGACAAGGTTGGGACCATCCAACCACACGAGGACGCCCTAATCGTCACCCTCAGAATCGGGGGCTATGACGTGAAAAGGGTGATGGTAGACGGAGGCAGCGCAGCCGAGGTCATGTGTCCAGACCTCTACAAGGGGCTGGGGCTAAAACCGGAAGACCTCACACCTTATAGCTCCCCCCTAATGAGCTTCGACGGAAAGCTCGTCATCCCAAAGGGCATGATCAGACTGCCCATACAGACAGGCCCAGTGGTGGTGGAGGCGAACTTTGTAGTGGTGGACACATACTCCCCCTACACGGCCATCGTAGGAAGGCCCTGGCTACACGCCTTGGATGGCGTAGCCTCCACCTTGCACCAGAAGGTGAAATTCCCATCAGGGGACCAGGTTCTGGAGATCCGAGGTTGCCAACCCACGGCTAGGCAGTGCACGGTGGCTGCCATATCCTATCGGCTTGATGCACAGTCCTCGGCCCCAGCCGAGGAAGATTCATAGCAATCAAGGGCCCAGGTGGCGCCTCCGGATGCACCTGCTGAGGATGCTAAATGCGAGGACCTGGAGAAGGTGGTAATTGGCGATGATCCGGAGAAGTTCTTCCAGGTCGGAACCCAGCTGCCTCCACAGGAGAAGGAGGAGTTACTTGAGTTCCTCAAGAGGAACCTTGACGTGTTCGCATGGGACCCCTGCGATGCCCTTGGGATTGATCCATCCTTCATCTGTCACCACCTTAACGTCAACCCATCTGTGATCCCCAAGCAGCAGCCACCCCGGCGCCCGTCGAAGGAGCACGCTGATGCGATCAGGGAAGAGGTCAATAAGCTTAAGCGCGCGGGGGCTATCAAGGAGATCTTTTACCCCAAATGGTTGGCCAACACTGTGGTGGTCAAGAAGAAAAGTGGGAAGTGGAGGGTTTGTGTAGACTTCACAGACCTGAACAAAGCATGCCCAAAGGACCCCTTCCCAATGCCACGAATAGACCAACTAGTAGATGCGACGGCAGGCCACCCTCGGATGAGCTTCCTAGATGCCTTTCAGGGCTATCATCAAATCCCACTAGCCTTGGAGGACCAAGAGAAGACAGCCTTTGTGACGCCCATAGGGAACTACCACTACAAGGTTATGCCCTTTGGCCTGAAAAACGCCGGATCCACCTACCAGAGGATGATGACGAGAATGTTTGAGCCGATGTTGGGCAAGAGCATTGAGGTCTATGTTGACGATATGGTGGTGAAGAGTAAGCTGGTGTCCGAGCACTTGGAGGACCTCAGCTGCACATTTGGCGTCCTGAGAGAGCACAAGCTCCGCCTTAATGCCTCAAAATGCTCGTTTGGCGTAAGCTCTGGCAAGTTTCTGGGGTACATGATCACCCACCATGGAATCGAAGCCAACCCTGACCAAATCAAGGCCATTCACAATTTGAGGCCTTCGCAGAACCCCAAGGAGATCCAGAAGCTGACTGGGATGATCGCGGCCCTAAACCGGTTCATTTCCAGGTCGGTTGACAGGTGCAGGCCTTTCTATCTTCTTATCAACAAATGGAAAGGATTTGAGTGGTCCGAGGATTGTGCCATAGCTTTCAAGCAACTCAAGAAGTATCTATCCCGGCCGCCTATCATGTCCAATCCTGAGCCCGACGAGGTCCTATACGCCTACCTTGCGGTGGCGCCCCACGCAGTGAGCTTAGTGCTGATACGAGAAGACAATGGCGTTCAAAAGCCAGTTTACTACGTCAGCAAGTCGCTGCACGAAGCAGAGGTCAGATACCTACCCCTGGAGAAAGCCATACTGGCGGTGGTCCACACCACGAGAAAGCTCCCCCATTACTTCCAAGCTCACACGGTGGTTGTCCTAACCCAATTGCCCTTGAAGTCTGTACTCCGGGCCGTTGATTACACAGGTAGAATCGCGAAGTGGAACACAATTCTGGGGGCTTTTAACGTCAAGTACATGCCTCGGACCTCCATAAAAGGCCAGGTTCTAGCGGATTTGACGGCCGAGTTCGCTGAACCAGTCGAAGAAGTGACAGCCGAGGACAAGAGCTGTGATGAGAAATCGGTTGGGGCAATCTCCATCCCGGAGTCACCATGTTGGAAAGTATATGTGGATGGCGCGGCAAACCAAAGGGGGTCCGGAGTGGGGCTGGTCCTAGTATCCCCTGAAGATCATGTCATTGAGAAGTCCCTGAGCCTTGGATTCATGGCCACAAACAACGAGGCCGAGTATGAGGCACTAATGCAAGGGATGATCATGGTGCAAAAGATGGGAGGAAAGTCAATAGAGATGTTCTCAGACTCCAGATTGGTGGTAGGACAGGTAAAGGGGGAGATGGAGGCCAGAGATTCGAGAATGCAAGAATACCTGAGCCAGGTCAAGCGCTTGCAGTTGGAGTTTCGCCCCTTTAGCTTGTCCCATATTCCTAGGAATGGGAACAGTCATGCCGATTCACTTGCCACACTCGCAACCTCCTCGGCAGGGGCTCTGCCTCGGATCATACTTGTGGAGCACCTGGAGAGGGCAAGTGAAGTGCCAAAGGGAGTGATCCCCGTCCATCAAGTTGTGATGGGTCCCAACTGGATGGACCCCATAGTGAGATTCCTCAAAGATGATGTCCTGCCTGAGGAGAGATCAGAGGCAGAAAAGATACGAAGGAAAGCTCCTCGGTTCTGGTTTTCCGAGGATCACAAGCTATACAGGCGGTCCTACTCTGGGCCCTACCTTCTATGTGTCCACCCCGAAGCGGCAGAATCCTTGCTCGAAGAGCTGCACGAAGGAATTTGTGGGAGCCATACAGAGGGGAGATCCCTGGCTCACCGAGCCGTCACACAAGGATACTGGTGGCCGGGAATGCAGCAAGAGGCCCAGGAGTATGTCAAGAAGTGTGACCAATGCCAAAGGTTCGCCCCAAACATCCATCAGCCAGGAGGGGTCCTCAATCCGTTGTCCAGTCCATGGCCATTCGCCCAATGGGGCTTGGACATTGTGGGACCTTTCCCCAAGGCACCAGGGAACAAGAGGTATCTGTTGGTGGCCACGGACTACTTCACTAAGTAGGTCAAGGCCGAGCCACTAGCCAACATCAGGGATGTAGACGTGAAGAAATTCCTTTGGAGGAACATAGTTACACGGTTCGGGGTCCCTCATACCCTCATCTCGGATAATGGGCTTCAGTTCGATAGCAAGGCCTTCAGGAGGTACTGTTGTGAACTTGGGATCACAAACAGATACTCAACGCCAGCCTACCCCCAGGGAAACGGACAGGCCGAGGCTGTCAACAAGGTCATCGTCAATGGGCTTAAGAAGAGACTGGATGATGCCAAGGGGAGATGGGTAGAAGAGCTGCCCCGCGTCCTCTGGACGTACTGGACTACGCCCCGGCGCTCAACGGGGGAAACACCTTTTGCCATGACTTATGGTGCAGAGGCAGTGATCCTCCTGGAAACCAACTTTCCGACACTAAGGACGAGCTCCTTCACCCCAAGCAGCAGTGATGAACTGTTGGGGCGGAGCCTGGACATGATAGACGAACGAAGAGAACAAGCAATGATCCATCTGGTCCACTACCAGCAAAAGCTCAAGCAAGGATATGACACAAATGTAAAGCTCAGACCACTAGCACCGGGAGACCTGGTGCTGAGAAAAGTCGTAGGAGCTGCCAAGAACCCTTCTTGGGGAAAGCTCGGACCCAACTGGGAGGGGCCCTACCGAATTACCTCAATGGCAGGGATAAGAGCGTACTATTTAGAAGATTTAGATGACAAACCTGTACCTCGTCCATGGAATGTAAATAACCTGAAAAGGTATTACTATTAATAAAGAAGCCTCTTTTGATTCAGATGTTCTGCCTGTCATGATCACACATCTCGCGTCCCAACGCCACTCATATCTGGGTACTAGACTGAACCTAGGTCTTGCATGGTCCAAGGACTCAAGCCTATGGGGAAACTAGTTACTTACAGCCAAACCGAAGTGTCAGACAGAACCAAGGCACTGCATGGTCCTCGGACTCAGGCCTATGGGGAAGTTAACTACATTGAAGAAATCCTAAGTGTCTACTCGAAGAAATTCTATCTGGTCCTTAGGAAACGAAAGGTGCATCAGAGCATACATGCCCTCTCATTATAATAACTGATGCCACGATTGGCCGAGATGCAATTGAAGCTAAAATCATGCAAGTAAAGAAAAAGCGGATAATGTGCAAGTAAGCAAACAGCCACAACAAACAGAAAAAGAAACAAAGCTCTCATTTCATTAAGTCCAAAAGAATTACACCAATGGAGTCACATTACAAATAAAGAAAAAGGGAAGAAAAAGATGCAAAAATGAAGTGTAGCAGGCAGAGGCGCCAATGAGCCTAGTCCTTCTATTTAGTTGCCCGCTTCGGTGGGTGGCTGGCCCATAGTTGCCTCAGGGTCCTCTGAGCCCTGACCGAGGGGGATGGCCTGCAGAGGCACGGCAGGAATAGCTGCCCCCTTAGCAGAAGAAACCTGGGCATCCGGGGAGGGCTTCGCAGCCTGCTGAGGCGCATCTTCGTTAGAGCCATCACTCAATTCAACCACCACGGGAGGATTATTCCCTTGGACTGGCTCACCAGTGACTCAAGCATCCGAGGCCCCCTCACCTGGAGTAGCAGCAGTTTCCACAGTAGCCTCCTCGGCTTCAGAGCCATCTAAGGCAGCCTCGCGGATGGCAAGGGGGTAGTACACGCTCTCCTCCTTCCACAAGTCAGAAGAGGCCTCCACCCCAACTTGTTTGAGGGCTTCATTCCAAGTTTCAGAGCAGTAGCGCCTACATACCCCAGGGACTTGGGATTTGTAGGCAGCTGCTGTCTCAGCTGCCCCAGCAGCATAGGCTGCCTCTTCAGCTTCATCTTTGGTGGCCCAGGCCTCCTCCCAGCCTTGATCTGCCTCAAACTTGGCCCTCTCAGCCTCCCCTTTGGCCCATTCGGCCACCTTCTTGGCCTCCTCGGCATCGGCCACTTTCTTCGTCAAGCCAACTATCTGCTCCTCGGCGAGCTTCAGCAGCCCCTCTACCTCACCCAGACGCTTCGTCTGAGTTTCAGCCTGCCTCTGGGCACCCTCAAGGCCTGCCACCGCGCTGTTCCTAGCCTGGGTCATGGCCTTTAGCTTCTCCCTAGCCTTGGCAAGGTCCTTCTCGGACGTCTTGAGGGTCCGAGTAGCCTTCAAGCGCTTATCGCGCTCTACATCCATGGCCTTTCCATGTTCATTGGCCGTCTCTTCCAGCCTGAAAGTGGCCTGGACAGCCTGCCAAACAAAACAGATAAGTTATAATTAGCCGAGCTCAAAGAAAGAAAGGAAGGCAGAAAAAACTGAAGCAAGAAAAAGCACAAATGTTAAGGGTCTTACCATCCCCAAATATCGCTTGAGGCAGAGGAAGACATCCCTACTCCTCATGGTCCCCAGCTCCGCCATGTCCGCGGGAAGGAGCAGGCATCTCTCCACCGCGTCGGCCACGTACGCGCCTTCGCCATCCTTAAAGTCCCTGAGGGAGGAGTCATCCCTCAAGGGTGCCCCACGGAGCATTGGGGCGGGGAGCCAGGCCTGGACCTCGGGCGGGGGAGCGACCTGTTTATCCTGAGTTAAAGAGCCTATCCTCAGTTGCTTCAACGGTCGCAGAGTGCCATCGCCCTCCCGCGTGGGCCCAGATTTGTCCTCAAGGGTCCTCTTGCCCTTATCTTTCTTCTGCTTAGGGTCAGCAGGCTCGGGCCTAGACGGCGGGCTCGCCTGAGGCGGAGGAGGAGGAAGCCTGGACTGTGTTGAGGCCGACCTGGTCTGAGCAAGACGAGCCTTTGGAGGAGGAGGAGGAGGAGGAAGCCTTGGCTTGGACTTCCCCGGCTGCCCTTCAATTAGGTCGAGTAGACTGGGTTGGGCCTTCTTCTTATAGCCCATCTCAGGCCGAGAAGATGTCTCTGACGCTAAGAGGTCTGCCTCGGTTAGACGAGGATCACCCAAGTCTCCAGATGGGTCCTCGGACTGATGGTCTTGCTCAAAAACGCTAAAATCGTCCTCGGCAGGACCAAAATCTGCAGTGTCCCCTTCCCTCTCTAAGTCCTCTTCCGCAGCCTCTGGGAATGTGTGGGAAGACGAGGGGACTGCTACTGCGACGTCTTCTGAAGTGGAGGGATCCTCGGGAAACTCGAACCCGTCCTCGGTCACTTTTATTTTCTGCAGCCGACGATCCTTTGCTTTGATCACGTACTTTGGGGCCGTGAATGACTTTTGGAGTGGAGTGTACCCCAAAATCCTGTGCGCGGCTCTAACTTGGTGGTCTGCTTCGTTCTCAAAGGCCGCAGACCTGAGCACCTTCTGCAAGTCTTCCCTGTTGATCAAGCTGAAGTGGCGCGCGAAAGAGTGCGGATCTGCAGAGAGAAAACACATCCACGGTTAGAAACCAAACAGTACAAAAAGAAATAATGCAGAAAAGAAGTTAGAGTCTTTGAATCCCCTCCTATTCCCACTGCCCCACCTGGTGTTCCCTCTGTCGTCGGGCAGTGAAGGCCATCGTGCCATGCTCCTCGTTCATCCCCTTGTTGGACTCGGGGAGGCACTGGATAAGCCGGACCCTGTCGTCCCTCGTCCTCATGTAGTAGGACTTGTTCTTCAGATGTTGAAGATTGTAGCAGTAGTTCACATCATGATAGGTCAGCCTCAGACCCATCTTCTCATTAAGGGCATCCACACTGCCCAGAATTCTGAACATGTTGGAGGCGCATTGGGTGGGGGTTAACTGAAAGTATGTAAGGTAACCCCTCATCACCGGCCCCATGGGGATCCTCATCCCCCCCTCAAGGAAGGCGATGATGGGAATTACCACTTCGCCCTCCTGCCTCCGGAGGTACCACTCCCCCTCCTGACAATACCTCAAGCCCACGTTGGCCGGTATCTTGTAATCGGCGATGAATTTCTCCATCGCCTCCTCAGAGCCAACATACTTCTTAAGTCTACCCATCCCAAATGACGCCTAAGAGAGCTAAAGGGAGAGCAAATAAAAGAGAAGGAGGAGTAGAGAGGAAAAAAGCTCAGAGAGGGATAGAGCGACTTACAGAAATGAGGAGGAGCTCCTCGGACTGGCTTTTTATGCTGGAGATGGAGGTGGAAATTTGGCTGGACTCTGAATGGAGGCGCAAGAGCTCTTGATTGTAAATGAAAAAGGAGGAAGCGGTTCGAATGGGTATTTATACCCTAGATGGAAGAGTCGCGCGAGTTTTCCCGCCCATAAATGCTAGATGCATCCCCACCGTTAGATTGTCATCTGCCCGTTGAACGTGGGGAGCATAAAGCCGCCCGAATTTAATGCCAGACACGTTACACACACCGAAGCGCCAGTAATGCACCTTGGGCAGGTGAAAAGGCTCCAACGCTGACGAGGGACAAGACTCGATTGGACACGGAGCAGGTCCGAGGATATCAAAATCCTCCTTTCCGCCCGAGGATGCGGACAGCAAGATTTTGAGAGGCTATTGTGGGGCCAGAATAAGTCAAGCAACCCCGGCCCACTTCAGACTAGGCCCAGAAGCCCACGCCGAGGACGCGTCCAAGGTCCGAAGACGAAAGTGTAGAGCCCAAAGCCCAAGGAGCATTGCCGAGGATGGTTACATCCTCGGGCGACCGAGGTCAGAAAGTGGGCAAACAGCATATCCTTAAGGGGAATCTCCCCGAGCATCCGAGGAGCAAATAGCAAGTACCAAGCACCGGACATGGAAGCATGGTGGAGGAGCAAGTCCCAGGTGAACTGTTACCTCCACATTAAATGCCCTCAACTAACGCCCTGGCCGCATTAATGAGGATAGGACCTCTGAACAGTGCCGTCTTGGGCGCTGCAACCCACAGGAGGGATGGGAATGCGGCTGATGGGACAGGCTCTCAAGTGGAAGCCGGGTTGATCAACAAATGTAGGGCTAGGATCAACTGAGAGAGAAGTATATAATGTAAGAAGTCCCTCTTGAGAAGGGGACGGACGGAAAACCAGAGAAAAGAAATACTGTAGCAGTGTATTTTCTCTCAACCATTGTAACCTTTCTTGAATGAAATAAGAACAACTTCAACCTCTATAAACCCGTCCGAGGAGCCTTATTATGCATTCCGACCCACGTTTAACTTATCACAATCCACCAACAACCATGCATGGCCGTTGCATTCTCTACTAGGGCCTAACTCTTGAACCCATACTCTATAAATTCATTGGAGGGTTAGCTGGGCTTGGGTCCACTCTCTCATTCCGCGGAGAGCGCTCGAAACCGGTCTCTACAATATTAATTAGTAGAAATTTTGCATTTAAAATAAGATAATCAATTTTCGCCTTAAACCCTCAAATGCATTAAGCAGCTCCTAGAACCTAGTGTGGTTGGAAGAAAATCCTCCACCTGCTATTGAGGCCTTGTACTTTGATAGCTGCAATTCTATGAATGAATGATTTTGGTTTTGCCTTCAACAAAAAAAAAAAAATTGTAACACTAAACCCACAAATATGAAGAAATCATAGTATGGGCAAAGTGCTTGTAATGAGATTAGGTTTTTTTTTTTTTGGATGGGTTGTAGTGAGGCTAGTTAATTATTATGGTTGGTTATTTGTGATTATTTATTGGGTGTGAGATGAGAAGAAGTTTCTCTCTCTCTCTATCCATAATAATTATGGCGATTACGGAGTTGAGTAGTTTACTTGGGGGTGACGTATGCTGAGTTGCTGGTAACTCGGCAAAGCAAGAGTTGGACTTGTTTTAGTCTCCGCTCTCTGCTCAAGTCTTTGATCCCACTGGGGGTTGAGTTTAAAAGTGAGAGTTAATTAGGTTTTTTTTTTTTTTTTTTTTTTTTTTTTTTTTTTTTTTGAGCAAAGGGAGTTAGTTAGTTATGACCCAAAGTTTGACAATGATTAATTATAAATGCGTGGGCTCCACGCCCAAACTATGAAAACGTGCACCAAGCTAAGCATTAATTGCAGGACGGTTTTTTAGCATTTCTCTTCATCATTTACTAAATCAAAAATCATATTTGAAAACCATTGGAATTTTTTTTTCTCATACATTCCACTCCGCTAGGTAAAACGCCATGATTTTTTTTTTTTTTTTTTTGGATTTATTTACTAGAAGAAAATTACTAGAATAACATTGCTTCCATTTTAGTGCACATATGATATTCTTAATTACTGATTGTCCTTATTTTATATGCTTATGGATTTCTTAAAATATGGACAATTTTGTCTTTTGCCAGTTCTTAGTTCCTACATATATGAAATTAATATGTTTGTTTCATGGTGACCTTGCCAAAGATTGTTAACAGGACCTGGAACTGGAATTTCTGCAAAGCCCATATTTACAAAAAAATAAAGTGAAATCAAACAAGATTAGGGGATAATAGTTTTCTTATTATTGTTGACATTGGTATAATTTAAAAATTATAAAAAAAGTTAAGTTACTATTTTTTTTTTTTTGGAGAAAAGTTAAGTTACTATTTGGTCAATGAATTCGTATGTTGTAAATGTTAATCTATACATATTAAGAGGATTCAGAAAGTTATTGCTTTTTTTACTATCAAAAATACCCCTAATTTAATTAATCTAAACCAATCGAAATGGGGTTAAACTAGTAAATTCTCTCCTAAATAAATTCCTACCCATGTTTTAACACTACTTCTACTTTTATGTTGAAATACTATCCCATGTTCTTTTTTAAAAAACTACCCAGCCACCCATTATTTTGTTAGAAGTAAATAATTAAAAAAAGAAGAAAAAAAGAAGAAGAAGAAGCACTTCCCACGATGAAATAACACTCTCCACCCACTACAAACAAAATCTTCTAAATAGTTGAACTTCTCACAAACACAAACTCTTCACAGTAGTTTATAATTTAAAATAAAATAAAAATAAATAAAAAATAAAAAACCTCTCCCCTACGTATACAAGAACTATTATTTCTATTCCTAATTGAAATAGAATTTTTGTCTCATTATTTCTATTCCTAATTGAAATAGAATTTTTGTCTCAATCGTTTGTTACATCTATTCCTCTTCCTAATTGATAACCAAATTCTGTCAGTCGCCTACTTCTTTATATAAAAGCAGAGCACGTGTGGTTTAATTGAATAGAAAAGAGAAACACACCAGACACTAAAAGAGAAAAACACATTCTTTGAGTGATACATCTGTTGAAGTGTGCTATAGTTGAAGTGAAAAAAATTGTCCTACAAACCTTGCTTTATTTCATTAAAAGGTATGTAACTTTTCTTCAAGGTATTGTTTTTTATTTTTTTTGGAGAATTTGTTTATGATTGCTATAATTAAGAATCATAATTAAGAATTGGTGCATCATTTTCATTTTTAATATTTTTATTTATTATGTTATTTTGGTGTTTGAACTATTTTTTTCCCTATTAATTATAGACTTTTCTCTACACTAATTTCTAACGTGGTCAAAAAATAAAAATAAAAATAAAAACTGATGATTCACAGAAAATCAGTAGGCTAAATGTTCCAGGCTTCAATGGATTTGAGGTTGCTTGGAAGGCCTGAAAAGAAAGAAGCACAAGATCAAAGGTGATCGAGGTGAGCCAGCCAAGAACCCTCTAATGCTTAAGTTAATTTTCTCTCTTGAACTTAGGAATTCCAACTCTAAAAGTGGTGAAAAACTTACCTTAGTTTAATATGACTGAGTCATTTTATAGTGAGTTTTGGATTGGTTACTTGTTTAGTAACTTCCTCAACGTGGATAGAAGTTAGAAGGTTCAGACTTAACTTCTACAACTGCTATCAGAAGTTAAGAACTTAGTGGGAAGTTAGAGTGATGAATAAGGATTTTACTCATACTTCAGAGTAGTAGAACATGGTCCAAAATATAAGCTTTTGGATATAGATTCACTCTGAAATTCTCTAAGTGTTGGGTGGTCGTGAAGCCCTCTTGCACTTAGACGACCTTTCTGGTCTTGGACGACACTATAGACAAATTGGAGACCATCCAATTTTTTGCTTCACCATCAAAAAAAAAAAAAAAAACAACCATGTATTTGTTTCAATGTCCAAAAACATAAAACAAATTTAACTCATATAATTTTTTTTTTTTTTAATTTTTATAATGCAGGGTGACTTTTTTAGTGGATTGCATAAAGGCCAAAGCATCACAATTTGGTGTTAGTTGAGTTCGGGTGAGAGAAGTTAAAACTTGCATGCAATCATGCACAACTCCTTAGTAATTCTTTGTTTTGTAAAATAAACTAGCACGCGCATGCTCAGGGGCTTTTCTATTTTTTGGGTAAATTTTAATAATTTGCATCCATTATAATTTGGGATGACAACATTTTCCATTCACAAAAGATTCCTAGGGGTGTGATGAGTATCATGCATTTGTAGGTGAAATAATTTTTTCATCACACCCCTATGTCTTTTTGTGATTAAAAAAAATGTAGTAATCACAAATTATAATGGATACAAATTATTAAAATTTACCTAAAAAATAGAAGAGCCTCTGAGCACGTGTGTAAACGTGTGTTCAAAGACTAGTCTTATTTATAAATCTAGATTATTAATAGTTAGTTATGAGAAGACTTCTACACTTGTTAAAAATGACACAATATCACTTTTGCCCACTTTACCATTAAATTAGACACTACTAAAATTTTATTAATCATGCTTCACTTAAACCCTTTGATCTCCGATAGGTAAATTGATAAAATATATATATATATTAGCAGCATGTTGAATCATTCTATTTGCAAAGCAGTTCTTTTGAAAATCACATTATTCTTAAAATTGAAACAGGGTGATATTGATTTTGATGGAAATAAAATTGACACTACGATTTTTTATTTTATTTTTTAACAAAATCTTAAAGGAAAAAAATTGTAGTTTAGCTTTTATAACAACATTAATCTAGGTGGGAGTAGGCGGTTAGGGCCTAGGGGGTTAGGGGTAGGGCCTAGCGAGTGGATTTAGGTTTAGCACGTATTCTCTTTGCCACAACTCAATTTTGTAGAGGGGAAAAAAGAAAACCGCTTCCAACAAGGGTAGCCCTGCTTGAGTTCCAAGAACTCTTAAGAATCCTTACACGTACCCTTCTAAACTTGAAACACCATGACAACACCTTCGAAAACTGATGATGAACTCAACTCGTTCATCACCAAGGCAGATTCCTTACTTCGCAAATATGAAATTCAGAAGCGTCACTTCTCTTCGAAGCTTTTAGTGAATTGGATCAATTTTCTCAATGCTGAAGGGGGACCAGAAGAAAGAAAGAGCAAAAGGGTGAAGAAAGATTCAAACACTGTGACACAATTCTCTACCTATTGGGAAAGATTGAAGGATGATCAAAAGAAAAAGTTTTCAAAGATTCCAATTTCCTCGGTTGAAAAATACTTTGAAACCAATCATTTGGTCCAAGAAGTATTGAACGATCTTTTGGAAGAAGGAAATATCATTTCCTTTGGATGCATTCTCTGCTCTGTTAGGTTCGATAATGAAGAAACTTGGTTGGCCCACATCAGCCGCGACCATTTTAGTGGGGTGAATAATTGGTTATCAAATTTGCCCAAATTGTTGGTAACTGAGCAGTTAGAAAGTATACTATTGTTGAGGTTTTTAGAAACTGAGCAGTTGGAAAAAGTTGACAAGTTTTTGGATGAAGCACAAGATTTGGGAATAGAGGCTGCCATAGATTCGTTTCTGTTGAAGATGAGTACCAGCGTGTATTCTGCAGATACCGTGCAATTTCACCTTTCTAACAATTCCAATTCCAAGATTACGATGGAGGATTCAACTCTAATTTTGGATGAACCATATATAATAGAGTTGCTTTTGGACTCTCCGGTGATGGAAAAGCAACTGAGTGCTTGGACAGTTTTCAAGAGGGTTCGTGAATTTCAAAAGAAAAGGCTTGGCGAGATATTCACCCAAGAATGTTCTGATTTAAAGGAAAGATATTATAAAAAAAGAGAGTATGGCAACAGTTTAAAGGCTTGGACTGATGTACGAAACATCTGTCATGAAGAAAATCTGAGAAGAGAACAGAACTCTGGTTATAATGCTAAAACTTACATGTCAATCTTGTCTAAGATGGAGGTTAGGGATGAGAGGGCATTGATGTTGAAAATCATAAAGACCCAATTGATGGATGCAAAGACAGATAATGATGTTACAGAGATAGTCACTGAACATATTAATGACTTGAGACTAAAGGTATGTTGATCTTTATTATGAATCGGTCTAAATTTGTCTTTTGCTTGTTAACTAATTAATCAATGTTTGTTAATCATTATCTTTTGTTTGTTGTAGGTTTATAAAATTGATGCAATATTAATGTCGACTGTGCATGGTATTAAGAATAGCATAGAGAAACTCAAGATCAGATCTATTCATGACCACGGAGTCATTATAGCGCCTATTTTGAGCATTTTCATGAGGGTAAGTCCTTAGTGTTAATTCTTTTAAATTCTACTACGTTCTTTAATGCTTTAATTTACTTCTTGCCTCTTAAATTCTACTTTCTTTAATGTTTTAATTTACTTCTTACCCGCTTTGGTCTTTGGGAATGCTAGGCACAACTGCAAGAGTTTGCTCAAGATAGTCATGATCGGGCATCTGACATTTTAGCGACATTGAAGGCTGGAAATAGTTAAAGGTAAAGGGATGTGGCTGGAACAAGTGCTATGGCCCAATTGGATGAATGAAATTGAAAGGAGTGGTAGGTGGTTTTCATGATTTGAATGAACTAGAGTATAGCATATTTTTTTTCAGCTTTTGTTTTTGTTTTTTTGGACTAAGAATAGTAGGTGGTTTTCATGATTTGAATGCAAGTACCATGTTGTGTTTGAGAATTTACTAAGCACTAATTTTTGAATCAAATTGCATAGTATTGATGAATTTGCTATATCAAATTGTTGTGGATTGAATTAATCATTGTGGATATTTTTTACATTTACTATTGGTGAATTTCCTCTCTTGTGTTGTTATCATCCTCCCGGTCCTCGTTGTCTTCCTCATCATCATCATCTTCATCTTCATTCTCACTGTCCTCATTATCTCCTAATTGAATTCATCCACCAGTAAATAAGTGATTCATAAAGCTTCTGCTGGTATTTAGGAAAGTCCTATTTCATGCAAAAGCATTAAGAGAAAGGTATTGTTTTATCATTTTAGCACATATCTAATGGACACAACTAATTTCAACTCAACTCAACTAAAGCTTAATTCGCATTCATTAGGATAAATTATCTTGTGGATGAAACTGGTTAAAGAGTCAATAATCAATATCACTACTTAACAGAAAAAGAGGGAGATATCAGAGAACCAGTACCCTTGGCCAGACTGAATTTTCTTTGTGCAAAAAAAGGGCCTTTGAGTCACCAACATTAGCAATTAAAATCTTCCCATCAACAAGAAGGGCCACAGTGGCTGTGGATCCTGAGAAAATCCTCTTTTGAAAAAGCCTCCTGAAAGCATATTGCAGAACATATAGATCAATATGTGAAGAAAACCACTTAGAAGTAGTAGAAGTGAACAGATTCTGTCCGCCTGAGAAAATTTGAAATCAATGTCATGAATTGTCCTCAACAATGCGTCTTTTAATATTTCCAAATGTGTTATTTCATCCTCAGTTACAAGTTCTCGCTCATACCGTGCCATTATCTCAGATGTATTGAATAAAAGCATGCATGTAAAAGTAATCCAGCAGGAGTTTTGAAGCCAGCTCCCTTACCAATATGACCATCAAATACTGCCATAACACCAACTGTAAACCACACCCCACCCCCCAAAAAAATCCCCCATTTTTGCCTGCATCCAAAGTCAAGCTTCAAACAATAACTTGTCCAGTGATGCTCAAAACTTAGTATGTCTAACAAATGAGAAAGTAAAACAAATTGAGTTCCCTTTTATTGGATTCATTCTAAACGTACGTATCTTTTTACCCTCTCTTTCTTCTTCTTCCTTTTTTCCCCTGAATCTAGTTGGCCTTGAGTATAGTTTCATGTGTTACATTTGAAAATACAATAAAATCAGTCCTAAAATAATAAGGGTAATTTACTAATAGCCAAGGACAGGCCGAGCTGTGTGGCGTGTGCGCTTAGGCTCTGCGTTACGGACCATACTAACATGCACCATAGTTGGCTGCACCACTCTGTATAGCCCAGCCTCTGTCAAGCACTTTCTAAGATATCCAGCTTTTTCTTACGTGACAACAATCCTAATTGTGTCTGATGCGACACTAGGTGATGCTCTAAGAGGTTGTTGGCATGCCTTGTTTGCTACCATTCAGGCTTTGCTTCCATCCATGCTATGCCTGTGGGTGATTGGGCCAGCCAGGTTCACCAACGAACTAGCAGCTTTGGCAGTGGCAACCAATGCATTTTTGGTTGCTTTGCCTGAGTCAACACACTTGATGTGTAAAAGGATTGCATTTGGGCAGATTGTGATAGTGTATGTGGGTGCTGCCATTAAGCTATCACACACCCAATTCATGCGGTGTGAGATCAGAGGCAATTTGGTGTGAGTGTGGGTGTTGTGGGTGAGCGAGCAGTGAGGCAGTGAGAAGTGTTAGAGGCAGTGAGGAGTGTTACGGGTGAGTGTACAGTGAGGCAGTGAGGACTGAGGACTAGTTAGAGGCAGTGTGAGGTCTGTGCGTTTTATATTTAGGCCGATGTAAATCAGGTCTTAAAGACTCGGTTTTGTTTTTTAAAACTCGAGTCTATAAGACTCGAGATCCATGTGGCATTAAACTTCCACATTAGCAAGTGGAACTCGCGTCTTTGAGCCTCGATATAATATCAAGCCTTTAAAACTGGAGATGTTAGTTTGCAATTTTGTTTCTAACGCATGTCAACTTATGATATTGTTTCCCTCACTAATGCTAGCCTGCAAATTTCCTCACATATAAAAGCTATGAAATGCCAAAATAACCATAAAAGTAATAGCATGTTCATATGAGTTCCCCACACTTTCACAATTTTAGTGCCTCTATAACATTGTTGTAGGAAGTAGAGCTAAAGGTTTAGAATTAACTGAAAAGCTCTTTGGTGTTTTAAGTGTTTGGTAAATTACACTGAATAGTGGTTGATTTATAAAGCATGAATAGTGAAATCAGCCTGTAAAGCTGTTTTCAGCTATAACCACCACTTGAAAAGAAAAAAGAAAAAAAAAATCATTTTTAATATTTTATAGCTCTTTGGAGACAAATTTTTTTTACAAAAAATAACTAATAGACCCATAAAAGTAAAAGACCTGATTTTAAGGTTTAAAAGGAGGGAAATTTTAGTACTTTACAGAAAATATCGAAAGTTTTAAATATAAAGAAGCGTTAGAGATAAGAACCAACAAATTAACCATATGGATTAACAGTAAATGAATAGGGAGGAACCCAGAAGATCTTACCTTTAAAGACTAACAATCCAGCTACGACGGAGGGTGCTCTAAAGACTAATAGGGAGGAACCCAAAAGGGAACGATTGATTCAAAAGTTAAAATAAATAAATAAATAAAATAGAAGAAGATTTTGGCTGTGTTGAGTTGCCATTGAAGTTCACTGATAAGCTCGTTATCTGAGCAATGAGCATTGAAGTTCTTCTTTAGCTACTTGCTAGTATTTTTGGTGGGGGAATATATGTCATTTAGATTAGATGCTGACCTGTCATTTTTGACCATACATATATATTTATTATTATTATTTTAATAACTACTCTTCCAATGGTGTAGGTTATGTGTGCTACAAATGCATTTTTCGGAGGTGAATTGATGATAACTTAACAAGAAGTTATTATTAACATGGAACCAAATTAGGTGTTGAAAAAAAAAATGATCAAATTGAAAGTAACTTTTTGTTTGATATCACATAATTTTTTTGAATGACGTGTCGTATGTTTATTTGGAAATATAAAATTATTATGAATTTTGAGTGATAATAGTTACATGTGTACGAGATACAAAATGTTTTTTTTTTTTTTTTTTTGTGGGTGAGAGATACAAAATGTTATGTTAGTTAAATTGTGAAATCTTATTTTTAAAACTCAATTTCAAAATTTCATCTTTATAATTGAAATCGTATTTTCAAAACACCATTTAAAAAAGTGTATAACTAGAATTAGTAATGTTTTTAAAAAATGAGATGGTCAAAAGATGCTTACCTTTTTTTTTTTTTTTTTTTTTTTTTTTTGAGAAACCACCCCTAGCAAAGTAGGGGGAAGAGAAATATTATTATGCTAATTCAGAAAAATTGACATCAACAATATTATTATGCTTACCTAATTTTTTTTTTTTTAATGAAAATGCTTACCCAAATTGAGACAGTTTTTACAATTACAATAGAATCTAGGATACGATTTTTTGGTTCAAACTCTGAGTAGTGTTTTAAAGTTTCATGTTGTATAACTATAACATGGAACATTAATATTATAGGAATACATTGATCCTTTAGAGGTTGTAAAATTGGCATGTGTTATAATGATCACTTGAGTAGGTCATTCAATTCTATTGCATTTGAGAGTGTTTGGTACTATTGTTTAAACAACAGTTTTTAGTGTTAAAACAATATTACACGTATTTTCACATACTTTTTTACTTACACATATTTTCATAAAATAACAACATTACTAAAAATCTCTTATCAATCAAGCTAAAAGCTTATGGTTAAGTGTAATAATGCTGAGCTTTGACCATTCTATTAAAAGGTAATACATTGATCCTTAGAGGTTGTAAAATTGCCACGTGTTGTTATTTATTTATAATGACTTAAATTTCAATTTCTTTTGGGTCAGGCTTTGGGTTCAGCGGCATTACTGAACTAGAAAATGCCCAGCAGTGATATATGAAGTATTTTCACAATTAAAGTTTAGCCATATATGATCATGGGGTGTTTTGAGGGTTATTTGTGAAAGATAGATATTGGTGGTTGCAGAAATAGAAAATATGTATTTGTATAAGCTTTTTATTTGTGATCCAAACTCATGAAAGTGCTAGTTTTTCTTTTAATAGTTTCTGTATTTTTTTTATATGATTTTGGATGTGTTTGGCACAAAGCATCTTAATATCTATCGATTAAATTTTTGTGTTATAGTTTGTGAAATATCTAATGACATTTTCTAATTTTCTTTTGTGCAATTTCTATTTCATCTTATATAATCTGATTTTTTTTTTTTTTTTTTCATAAGAATACATAGTAGGGGCTTCTTTTCCCACATAGGGCCAATATTTTGTTGTAATGTAGTGGAATTTGGGCTTCATGTTGGATTAAGGAGCTAAAGATTGTATCTACTTGGAGGAAAAAAAAAAATTTTGCATACTTTTTTGGTTTACTTACATAAGCCTAACACATCGGTTCTCTCTTTCTTATATATAGATCTTTGCATGCTGCTTCCATCTATGATATATACTCTCTTGCTTTCATTTTCTTGATCAAACGGTTTGGATTTATGACTACTGAAGGTACTCTCTCTCTCTCTCCTGCTTTCATATTCTTTTTTGTTCAAATTGGGCCAGAATTAGTTGAATTAGGGTTTTTTTAATATATATTTTTGGGGAACTTAGGGGTACAAATAAAATGAAGATTGAGGAATAATATTAAAAAAGAAAAATCCAGAACAATCTACAATGATATGTTACTAAAACCCTTAAGGTCCAAACTTTTCACCTAACTAAGTAAAAGGGTCCCGTCTGTTTCTCAAACCTTTTCTTCTCAAAGCTAGAAAATATGTTTTTGTACAAGCTTTTTTATTTGTTATTTGTATCTTCTTCTTCTTCTTCTTCTTTATTTTATTTTTTATTTTTTTTAATAGTTTGATTGGAGTTGCAGAAAATGGCTTACACTACTCATATTGCTTCTTCATTTTGTTTCTTTAATTGTCAAGTTTGGTGATATTGTTCTCAAACCTAGTATAAAGCAAATATGTAGTGCAAGCAAGCCCCATATATTCCTTTCTTTTTTTCTTTGTCCATTTTCCCCAAAATCCAATATATAGCAAATACACCCATAAGCACCTTCCACGAATCAGTCTTATGCAAGCATTTTGCTAGCATCCAATAGTAATATGATAATAATTTGGTTCTTATGATTAAATTTATGAAGCCCAACAGTTTAATGTTTTCACCTTAGTCCTTACATTATGCTTCGTGTACGTATTAATGAGCATCCCACTTATTCCTAGACGTACAAATTGAATGATGTCACTTCTCATCTTAAATCTATGAATTAAGATTGTTTTTTTTTTAAACATTGTTCAATGCTGCATATACTAGGAATGCATGCTTTAGTGCTACTATAGTAAAAAAATTAAAAAAGAAAAACCAGAATTCTTCTTTAGTTGAATTATTTTTAATTAGCCTTTTCCCATTTTGATTTCCTAAGGCATGTCATGTTTGTGGTGAATATATTTTTAAAGCTATATCAAATGTTGTATGTATAAAATGGATGTTTGAAGTGTAGCTATTGGAAATGGTTGTTGACATTATTTTAGTTCTTTTAATAGTGATGATCTATGTTTTTGGTTTGAATAAAAAGGAATGGCCAAAGAAAATTTTGCAATTTCTTTTCCAAAAATTGTTGAAACATAGTAATCTCTCATGGAACTGTTTTGTCAATACAAAATTATACTCTTTTATTTCTTATAAAATGTTCATGAATTAATATTCTTTGAGTAGATTTTATAAAGGCCAATGGGCTTAAGTGACTTCATAATTCCTTTATTCAAGATATCAACTGTGGTACATATTTATTCACTATCTCCTTTTTCTCTTCTTTTAAATTTTTAGTTTTTTTACATATTATTATTTGTTAAGTTTTTTCAGTTGGTGGCGTTGATGTCAAGTTTGTGATGAGCAGGTGGTAAATACATACCATTCAAGCCTAAATCTTGACATTTTAGATAATTTTCTTTTATCATTTTCTACATTTGTTAGTTTTCCATACAACTTAGATTTTTTAGATCTTTATTGCAATTTTTTCTTTGAACTAACAAACATATTTTTTTTTTATGTTGTTTCTATTCATATATTTTTTATATGAATATTTTGGACATATCTAACTGTAATTAAGCGCAGTTATTACATGCACAAAAGCCCATGGGTAACAAAGGAATAAAAGAAAGGTAATGATATGGCAGGAACAATGAAGCACCATGGCTAGATACCTAGCCAAGAGGCCCACGAACACAAGAAGGAAGCTGGGCTAGGCAGGAAGGAGAGGGCCTGTACCCAAGCAATACCCAGTCCAAAGAAGAGATGGAAGGCAGAAAACTTGAACCCAAAGGCCCATATGCCTTTCACACCAAAAGAGTTAAACGCTTACTAAAATGTACAGCAAAATCAAACAAACATGGAGGCAATAGCAAAGGCGTGAAGGCTAGAAAAGTATTGGATTCAGACGGAAGTGGAGCATACACACAGGGCCTAGGCACCACCTACTTATACCCAGCTAATACATGGGAGGTGGGCCACTAGTCAAGGGTATGAGAGGGTGTGGTCGGGTGGTGAGAAGAAAATCGGAGTCTAGTTTAGGGTTCCCGCTCAAACTTCTTTGAGGAGAAATGTCCTACTGGGATGGCATCTCACCCAAAAGAAGTAAGTATGAGTTGGAACCACTGGATGCATGCCATAGAAATAGATTAAGGAGAGGTTTAGCCCTTATTCGGATGAGCATAGTAAGAGACAAAACAAGCCATTTTTGTCTGGGAATGAGGCGTGGCATAGCCAGTACAGTGTAAGAGTAGTGGCTGGGTAGTCGGCAAGCTAGAAGGCAATCTTGGAAGGACACTCACAATGAGCCAAAAGCAATTGAGGGGTAAAAATGGTAAATCCTGTTATGATAGAAAGTATGAAAGGCCATAGTTGTGGACAGTGAAAAGTGGGGAGGAACAACGACGGTAAGAAATAGAGAGAGAGTAAGGGAGAAGAAAGAGAGAAAAGAAAAACACAGAAATTAGAGAAAAGCATGAGTGATAGGAGTAGAGGCATGCATTAATAGGCTATCCATATCTCTCCTTCATGACAGACCCACTTTTTGATAAGTTAAGAATTAGAGTTTAAGCCATCTAGGTCCTTTTTCCAAAGTGTGTAATCTCTATGGCAGGAGCCTTCTCTAAGGTTACCCACGTTGGAGATCGGCACCCTTTTTGGACTTTTGTTTGCTGAAAAACTAAGCCCATTTCTTTGGGCAGACAAGCTCTACTCTTCAGTTGATGAATGATTAATTTGTTACCTTATTTCTAAATTGTTTACCATAATCTTATGATTCATGGTTGTATTATTCTGCCACGACCTTTGTTATTTTCCTTTGTTGTGTTATTTAGGCATTAGTGATATTCGCAAAATGTTTTAGTTATCTTGCCGTATTGTGTTCCTATTGTAATATCTGTAACAATTATTCCTACTGTGAGCATGTTGCACAACCAAGGCTTCTGCTAAGGCGTGTTTATATTGGGATGGCTCAACTTGTGCACAAGCTGACCTAAGGTGTGTTTCACTTAGGCTAGCCCCAACTCTCCTACCCCAGAATCACGGGCCGCAATGCAGCAGGAGAAATTCAAGCCCAACAACACAAGAAGCCCACCACAATTGTTTGTTTATTTTATATGTATCACATATAATGGAAATTTAAGAGGGGAACTTAAAAAACGATGTTTAAGGTACTATATTTAAGTTTTGTCCCTCGTATATACACCTAATAATGTAAAGATAAATAAAAAAATCTACATAAATGAGTGTTTATTGATAACAACAATAATATAAAAATAATAAACATAGGCTAATTGTAATACACAAATCAAAGAGAAAAACTTAAGCAAGCAACGCATATAATTAAGTGATCGAAGTGACATTCTATAAGCAAAAAGACACGCAATTTAATGGAAAAGTAGAATAAAAATATTTGAATCCAAAGGATTAATAGTTTAATCGAAATTCAATTAATAAAAGTACTACTGAAATTGGCTTAACAGTTGGCACAAATGTTAAGAACATCAATTACACGACATTGATAAGTAGCAAATAAGTAGAGGGCGGCATCATTGAAACTCTATCAAGTGATAAGATGTAGAGAGATTAAAAGGGATCAAGGCCTTCAAACTGATCATGACTTGCATCATAATTTTCAAGTCCGGGTATACGGATGGTGTCAAGGATGTTGTCAATTACGCGATTAAAAAAGTACGATGTAGAGATTAAAGAGTACCAGCGCCGTGACACACAGCTATTCTCCAACATTGGCACACGACACAGAATTTTAAGCAATAGATCGTCAGGAAGATCGTCCAGATTGGTCTTCCTTGTGTATGTGCGTTTGGTTTTGGAAGAGCATGGCATCAAGTCCATGGCCGCAGATCAGATCAGAGGTTGAGGTTACGCCCGCTTTCTTTCTTTCTTTCAATTGGCAATATATAGTTTATGCATGCGGAATTGAATTTCCGAACCTGTTAACACGTCCTGAACTGATATATATATCAAGTTGCCCTAGTATTAGTTTTTCTTCTACTGTGGTCTCTTTTACTTTTTTTACGGGGACAAAGGCCGAAAAGTTAGGTTAGTTTCGAAAGAGTTGTGTCATGCTCTATTATAGGGTTTTTTAAAAAAATAACTATAAATTTCAGACTATATTATTAGTTAGACAAGGTTTGAAACATATTTGGTTTATAGCAATTCGACTTTTCTGGAGTCGATTTTGCCCTTTGAAAATCCACTAGGAAATCGAGTGCTAGAAACTCGATTTTGGAAATCGAGTTTTAGAAACTCGATTTCCTAGTGAATTTTCAAAGGGCAAAATCGACTCCAGAAAAGTCGAATTGCTATAAACCAAATATGTTTCAAATCTTGCCTAACTAATAATATAGTTTGAGGGATTTGGTTATTTTTTAATAAAATCCCTCTATTATATGTTGGGCCTTAACGAGGTTCATTTGGGTGAGAACTCTCTCTCTCTCTCTCTCTGAGGATCTTGTTGGGGTCATGTGTTCCTAAAAATATCACATGAAATTAGGAGTGTAATAAATTTTTTTTTTAATGATATTATATGCAATGTTATGAAATTTTTGTGCTTTTTTTTTTTTTATTGAAATTTTTGTGCTTTTTTGTTGTGTCTATACTCTATAGCATTATCTCTTCTCTAAATATTAAGAGGATTCACAAAGTTAGTTATCCTTTTATTACAATGTCTAAATTACCCCTAAAATTTATTAAGTACTACCCTAAACAAAAAATAATTGAGTGTATAAAAAGTAATTTGAACTACATATATTTAATATTTAATAAACCGTGACCCTTTTAGATATACACCACTATCAGTTTCTTTTGTGTTAAAATACATAGTATTCTCACTTATCAAAAAAAAAAAAAAATAGTATTCTCAAAAAAAAAAAAAAAAAAAAAAAACCCAAATAGTATATTATTGCACTGGAATTACAAAAGACTTGATTACTTGACTTCCAAAATTATCCGGATAAGTATATAAGCAAATATTCTTCTTTTACTTATCCTATTTTTTAGTTTTTTGAATGTACTTTTCAAATGGGGTATAATAAAACAAATGTGTAGTGTTGCCCTCTCAGGTGAAAATGTTAAGATTCCTAAATAATTTGGTTTAACTTTTACAGTTTCTTAACAGTTGAATGTTGATGTGAACAATGTGATTTAGTTTTGGTCAATAATAACGTAACAAGCCTAAGCTAAGATTATTTCCTCCGAAAAAAAAAAGTAATCCATAGAAATTAAAGAACCATGAATATAAATTGATGTGATAATGTCGATCAATGAGGATAACAAAAACAAGTATGCATTATTATATG
Source organism: Quercus aquifolioides (assembly GCA_019022515.1). Taxonomy (NCBI): domain Eukaryota; kingdom Viridiplantae; phylum Streptophyta; class Magnoliopsida; order Fagales; family Fagaceae; genus Quercus; species Quercus aquifolioides. Next base: position 45,097,769 of record CM032333.1, read on the forward strand.
ACTCATAATCTAACCAATTCAAAAATACTTTCCTTCATGCCAATCAACAATTACTAGTTAGAGCACTTCCATCAGTTTATGCAAGAAAAAAAAAATTTGCATCATCAAAAGCCCCCTTTTTTTTAGTTTTTATTTATTTTATGTATCAATCTTACAATATGCTCTACATCACATTTTTCATTTTGCAATACACTAAATTAAAATAATACATTTTTTTTTTACACTACAACATATTAACTTTTTTTTACACAATGGAAAAATTATGTATCTTTGAAAACTATGGTAGCAAGTTGTAAATTTTGGATGCAAAATGAATACATGGTGGGTATTTTTGGTCTCAAATTCTACATTTCTCAATTGGAAAATATTATGCTACCTGGGACCAACGTATTGTGAGTTTGAGAAGTTTACTTGGGACCAACGTATTGTGAGTTGGATTGGTTTGATCCAATCGTTGCCAATCTTGGCCCAAAATGTAGGGACTAAAAGTGCATTTTTGCCTTTATTTTATGACTCTATAGGTTGTTGGTTATTTTGACATTATGAATAAGTGGGTTCCATGCCCAAATAGTGAAAAAAAAAAAAAAAAAAAAAAAAAAAAAAAAAAACTAAAATAATTCCACTTAGAAAAAGAGAAAAAAAATAAAATTGGTTGATACTCATTTTGAGGCCCAATAGTAGGAAGAAGCCCAACAATATGAGCAGAGAAGAGTTAGAAGATGGTTAGAAGAACCATTAAACTCGAATGGCAGGAACAATGAATTATAAGCCCATAAAATAAGTAAATGGGCCTTGAGAGAAGAAAATGGGCATAAAAGGAGCCCAAAGAAACATATAGTAAACTCATGGGCATTATGTGATGTAGAAAAGTGAGAACGGGCTACAACAGACCCGAAGTAATGAAGTGAGAAAGTAAGGGGTTGATGAAAAACTCATGAGCCTCAAAGATGAAGGATATGGTAATTAGGCCAGGGAAGTCCAAGAGAGTTAGTAAAAGCCCATGGGAATGTAGAATTAGAAAATGGGCCGAGGATGCCCAAGGAAAGCAAATGAGCCGAGGATGCCCAAGGAGAAGGAAATGGGACAAAGGAGCCCACAAGCAGTGTAATGGGACAAGAAAGTCCAAAGTAACATAAGTATAAATCCAATGAAAAAGGCCCAGCAAGCATGGGTCAAATAACATCATAGCAGGAATGACAGAATGGTACGGTGGGAATGGTAGCAAGACTATGGAAGGAGCAAAAGGGTAGGCTGAAGGAAGAAAAGCCCACAATCAAGCAAAGCCTAGCCCCTAAAGGGAGCAAGCCATAAAGAATGGGAAATTAGAAAATAGTTCACGCCATAAGAGTTTAAAGATGAGCAGCAGAATGCACAGACAAGCCTCCAGACCATGACAAACGCATGAACAGCAAACAAGCTTTGGACATACACAGAAGTGGAGCACGCGCAAAGCCCAGACACCACCAGCCTGTACCCATCCAATATAGGAGTGGTGGGTCATGGGTCAAAGGTAAGAGAGGGCATAGTTGGGCGATGGGGAGAAGAGAAAGCCTATTCTGGGGTTCCTGCTCAGGTTCTTTTGGGGTAATGTCCTACTGGGATGACTTACCACCTAAAAGAAGTAAGGATGAGCTGGAATCACTAGGTGCATACCATAAGGGGTAGAGAGAGAACACTCACGCTGGAGGATAAGAATGCCACGATGAGCAAGGAAACAAAATAATCTTCTTTGTCTGGTGATAGGGAGTGGTGCAGCCAGCACAGATAAGTGGTGGTGGCTGGAGAGCTGACAAACCAGTAGTGGTCGACAAGGACACCTAGACCAGACAAATGTAGTTAAAAGCTAAAATGGTAAAAGCCAGTCACGGCAGGTAGTATATAAAGGACCCTTGCCTTGCACAGTGGGATCATCATCACGACAATAGTAACCACTAAGAGAGAATCACAACATTACTAGATGGGTAAGCACTGAGAAAAGAAAAGAGGAGATAAAGAATCAGCAATAACAAAAAAAAGCAAAGAAGAAAGAGAGAATCAGGAAGAAAAAACAAAGAGTGTAGAATGGCAAGCATGCACCAATAGGTTAATCCCTTCTCTCCCTCTAAAAGCCTATCCTCTATTAGGGAAAAATGACTCATTTGGGCACAAGCCATTAAGGCCCATTCCCTCAGAGTGGGTAATTTTCATGGCAGGATTATCCTGTGAAGTTACCCACGTTAAGGAAGTGGTTTCCTCCTTGGCCTTAGCCCCATAACACAATCAAACGTGGCAAACTGATCTTTCGTTCTTTGATTTTCTCACTTATTGTTATTACTTCTCATCTCGTCTTTGTAACCTCACCCAGAATGTGTTTTCTTTTCCTATTTTGACTAAGTATTTCTCGCTTGTCTTGCCTTAATAGTAACTTATTTCTTTCATCGTTGTTTTATCACATTTGTCTACTGTGACTCTTCTATAGCAACTGCATCTGCCATGGGCATGTGATTAAATTAAGTTTCGACAAACAGGGCATAGTTTACGCATAAGCTGGTTCAAGGTGGGTTACAATTGGACTAGTCCCATCTCTCCTATCCAGAATATTTGGGCCACAATATAGCAGGAGATAGTCCAGTCCAAAATCACAAAAAGGCCCACCACAAAATTCTATTTACACGTGTACGAACCAAAGCATTAATTGGAGGACGTCTTTTTTATTTTCATCAAACTTCAAATTTGAAAACTATTGGATTTTCTCACACATTCCACTCCACTATGAAAAGTGGCCATGATTTTTTTTAATTATTTAATTACGAGATTAACATTCCTAATCACTGTGCTCAGTTTTAATTTTAATCATATGGTTCTGGTTGATGAAGGATGTGCAGATGTTGTTAACTTTGAAACTGCCGTTACATTAGCAAAAATGAAATAAAATGAAAGGATAAACAAATGAGCAGCCTTTTAAATCACGAAAACACTTTAGGACAAAACAAGTTGAGAACAAGTTAATAGTTCTGTGCTGGGCCTTTTTGTAATGTTGGGCTGGACTACCCCTTGTCGTACTAGGCCCAAGTGTTCTGAGTAAGGGAGTTGAGACCAGTCCAACTACAATACACTTTGGTCCGGCTTGTGCACAAACTATGCTTCGTTTGCCAAAGACTTTGTTCACATGCCCATGGTAGGCAGAGCTACTTCGGATGAGTCATGGCAAGCAGACATGATAATAATAATAAAATAAATTACTTTTGCCTTTAGACAAAGTAAATGAATAATCCCCAGTTAAAATGATAATCACAATGATAAGAAACACCTTGTAAAGAAAATGGTGGAGATAAATAAGTAAGACATGAGCTATCTAAAGAAAGAAAAGGTCAATCTGTTATGCCAAGTTATATCATAGGGCCAAGGCCAAGATCAAAGAGGGAACCATTTTCCTCAATGTGAATAAGCTCTCAGGGAAAATCCTACCATTGAAATTAATCACTGAGGAAAAACGGACCTGAATGGCTTGTGCCCAAAAGAATCCCCTTGCTTTTGGTAGAAAGTAGGACCTTTAGAGGAAGAGAGGGGATCAACCTATTGGTGCATGCCTACCATTCTAACTCTCTATTTTATTTCCTTATTTTCCTTTTTTTTTTCTTTCTTTTTCTCTTCTTTTCTCAATACTTGTTTTTGTTTCGTGGTTTTTTCCTAGAGGTTACTATTACCATGTTTTTGTCCCCATTTCCTACGCACGGCACGGGTCCTTTATATAACGTCTGTCGTGACCAGATTTTACTATCTTGGCCTTTAACTACATTTGTCTGGTCTGGGTATCCTTGCCAACCACCTACTGGTTTATCAGTTGTCCAGCCACCATTACTTACCTGTGTTGGCTGTACCACCTGACAAAGAAGACTATTTTATTTGTTTCACTACAAAAAAAACGTCCTATGGCTGCGGTTCAAAAACGCGGCTATAGGTCAAAAAAACGTGGCCATAGCCCCATTTGGCCTATAGCTGCAGTTTTTTTGGCCGCGTTTCTAAACATAGCCTAAAAGCCGTGACTATAGGCCCCAGAGGGTATGTGGCCGCGTTTTTAAACGCGGCCTAAGCTTTGGTCCTTAGGCTGCGTTTAAAACGCGGCCTAAGGTCCAATCCTTAGGCTGCGTTCATAGGGCCTACCCTTAGGCTGCGTTTAAAACGCGGCCTCGTTTTAAACGCAGCCAAACACCTCCCTCCCAAAAAAAAAAATGGAAGGAAAGGATTAGACAATAAATCAGATAAGCAATTACTACATTTCAAATCAATGGATACAGATTCTAAGAAAAAAATTCATGTAGGTTTAGCCTAGGTGCCTAACCAAGCAATATTCTAAAAATATATATACTTGTTTAACTCAACACATTAAGATAATTTGGTAACAATACAATGAAAAGAACACATAATTCAAACATTTTGTTAATGAAAAATCCAAGGCTACTACAAATCTGCAATCAAGTAAATATGGTGTAAAAAACTAAACTTGCATTGCCTAATGTAATTTAATATTTAACCTGTACATGAAAGAATCAGGAAATGGAGAAGCATAATCATATGGTCCACTTAAAGTCTGACAAATAATATTTCCCAAGTTTATAGAATACATAATGATATGAGAGCCAGAGACAAAATTCACATGGAGACTTATTAAAGAATCTTGACTAAAACTTTTGAGTTAGAAAACCCACTGAACAAAGATACACTTAACATAGAACCTTGTCAAAATAAAAACCCATTGAACAAAGATAACATGACCATGCCTAAGACTCCAATTAACCATCACCATCAAAGACCTCAATGCGAAACACAAGTTTATATTTTTAATGCTAAATGGAGTAAATAAGAAATTTAAAAAGACAAAAATACATCAATTTTAAGTAGGAAAAAAGTTGGTTACAGGGGAAGAAGCTGCTGCAGCCCTCAGATCATGTATTCGTCAACGGTGAAGCTTATGATTTTCATTAAGAGCCTTCCCACATTTTAAAACAAAAACAAAAACAAAAACAACAACAACCACCACTGCCACCACCACAACCACAACCACAACCAGCAGCCAACAGCCAACAGCGACTAGTAGCCTAGAACACATGCTGGTGGGCTCACTGGATGTGTCGATGGGGGTTCAAAATGAAAATCAAAATAACTGTCATAGTGCAATTTGAATTCATCATTGGGCAGATGAAAACGGCTTCAATGCTCTTTCAATGTAATTAAGGGTTAAAGAAATCAAATAAGTGACCTCATCGATTGAAGAATACTAGGAGAAATAAAAAAGGTAGACTAAAATATCTAGCAAAATAGTAGAAATTGAAAAGGAATCAGAAATTACCTACTATAACCATAGCCAAGCAAGAGCCACATGCATTTTAGAAAAGGAACCAAAATGCCTAAAATTAATGTCAATCTTAAGACAGGTGTGTGACTGTGACCAAAGTTTATTGTCAAAATTCTTTGTTTACTATTATAATATGCCACAGTTTAAAAGAAACAACAATAAGCAAGCATGTATGAAATAATTTCACCATTTGAAAAAAAAAATTCTAATTGGAACATGACTAGTAAACAAAAGCACCACTTACAACCAAAAGGAATTAAAGAACAAGGGAGTAATAAAGGTGTTACAAACTTATAACTTAGAATTGATTGAGTCAAATAGTGTACTTCTAATCACCATCTAGCAGTTCAAGAATTCAAACATTAGATTTCTAATAAACAGGATAAGGGTACTACTGAGATAAATCCCCCATATCTCATAGTCATAGCTATAGCCATATCTCGTAATAATGATGATGACAACAGAGAAAACATAGTAGAGGCTGGTGAAGAAAATCAATTGAGTTTTTAATCATTGGACATATACAGATAGAGATAAATTACTTGGGTACATGTGGGTATTTTCAAAGCACTAAATTTTGACCCAACAATACATATAATAAAAAAAAATAAATAAATAAAAAATATGGAGTATCAGAAACAGCTTTCTAGTCTGCAATTCCATCAATAAATAAAAACTGCTCAGAGCCCAGTGCATTTCTCATCATTCACAACAAAAACAAAAACCCAAATATAAGAAATGCATGGAAAAAAAAAAAAAAAAAAAAAAAAAAAGCCCTCAGATCTCATAGCTTTGAATGATCATCCACGGTTGTTTTTTTTTAAGGCAATGGGCATTCATCAAAAGCCTTTACAAACCACCACCAAAGAAAATAAAATTTTTGTGTGTATATATATATATATATATATGATAAAAGAAGAGTAGAATGTGGTTGTGGTTGTGGTGGTAGTGAAAGGTGGTGTTGAGTAAAGAGCTGATAATGAATTGAAAAAACATGCCTAACCGCTCAATAAAATTTTGGTGTACATCATTGGGCAAAAAATTACGGACTACTATTCTACCAAACAATAATTATAACACAGAGACAGAGGAAATGAAAGCAAGGTGAAGACTGAAGAGAGAAGCTAAAAATAGGGTTCCATTCCTGGATTTTATAGTGGATAATTTTACCCCCCCAAAAAAAAAAAAAAAAACCCCTTGCTTTCCCGAATAGGCTTTGTTTGAAGATTTGGGCCTTAGTTGGTCTGTTACAAAATAAGAAAGCCCACTGATTTGTGTTCACATGGGCTGGCTCTCAACCCATCTCAAGGCAATCATTGTGGGCTTGTGGCACTAGCATTTATAATAAGGTTTACAATACTATTTGGTTTCGTGGGTTTTTAGGTTGAAACTCTCTCCAAAAAAAATACAATTAATTTTGTCTTTATATTTTTGTAGTAATTAATTTGTTCCATGTTATTTTCATATTACAGTCAATTTTGTCTTTAGATTTTGAGTTCATAATCAATTTTCAACTTATAGTCAATTCAGTCTCTATATTTTTATTAGGGTAAAATATCATTCTGAACTACCAAGAACTTAACACAAGATGATGCAAGATGATAAAAGAATCTTCTTGCTACTTGGATTCTTTCTTTTCTAAATGTCACCTTAGTTGTCAACATACAAAGATGGTGCTGCATGGGCAGTGCGTGTGGTGCTGATGGGCAGTGTGTGTGGTGCTGATGAGGCGTGTGGTGCTGATGGACAGTGCATGTGCTGCTGATGAGGCGTGTGTGTGGTGCTGATGGGCAGTGCGTGTGGTGCTGATGAGGCGTGCGTGTGAGCCTAAAATACACATAACGCAAGCACCAGTTTTTTTTTTTTTTCATAATGTTAATTTAACTTTTAAAACCCAAAATTACCAGCAACTTATTTATTTAATTTTGTTTTAAGAGTTTTTAGTAATAAAAAATAATTGATAATTGAATTTATTTTATTGAGGAACATACGTGTGAAGTGAGAATAGAAAACATGTGAAGCCATGGATGAGTGTAGAGTAGTCAAAAATCTAATTGTGCTTTAATCAATCAAATAGATGAGAAAGCAAGATCACAAGCCCAAGAATCAATCAAATAGATGAGTAAGCAAGAAAAATCGCATGGAATTCATAGATCTAACCAGAAACAGAATTGCAAAACTAAAACAGATATAGAAAATCACTTACCGAAGCCTTGAAATTGAAATTTTCCAATTCTAGCAGACGAAACCAAAAGAAATCGATCTACAAAGAAATAGACTTAGGTTTTTCTGAGAAAGAGATGAGAGCGTTAGAGAGAGAGCGAAGGAGAACAAATACCACTAAGAAAAAAAAAAGGGGAATTCAAAGAGGGAGAACAAGTTGCTTTTGTACGTGTAAAATTCAAAAATCTACAAAGTTTAGGAGTGTAGTTTGAACTTTAATCATTAATTTTTCTACTTAAGCTGCTGATAACCGCAATCTAGGGATTTTATTCCCAATTTGTGTCGATTAAATAAATTTTAGTTCTTTTTTTATTAGTTCAGGTCACTTAATAAACAAATCCTAGCAACCCACGCACCCCAATCTCTCAAACAAAACCAAAAATTAAAAAAAGCATTGACTTTTGAAATACCCACTTCCCCAAATACAAAGATGATGAACTAAAAAGCCAAAAACACAGACACACACAAAATGAAACCAAATATACTGACACATCAGTATGCGTTACACAAATGCATGGAAAGGAGATGTCTATGGCACACACGCACGCACACACAGAAAACACATGCAAACACACAACAAACACACAAACGTCACAGTGACAAACGAAGAGACATACATATATGTAGCTCTGAACCAGTGCTAGCCAATGACAGAATTGGCCACCAATGTCAATTACAAAACTAGCCACAAAATGAACAGATGGCAGTCTCACACAATGGGTATCAACATTTTCCATTGTTTGGGAGATCCACTATAACTTCGCCTCATTTCCCCACCTTAATGGTTTAGTGAGAAGGATAACACTTCTGCTATCCAACACCTCCACTACAAAAAGAATGCTACAAGAAAAGATAGCCAGTGACCAAAACGTAACACAATGCCTAATGGGTCACCAACACGTATGCATTTCTCTATTTCTAGATTATATCGTTCTTCTTTGGAAATTTTTTTACACTTATCCTTATTGGGTTGTTATGAATCTCTTGTGATTAATTAGCACTTTCAACTTTGGTTAGCATTAATAGTTCAATGTTGAGTTGACACGTAAGGAAAGAACACCAACACAGAATTTAGTGCGTTTGCATGGCTTTTATACGTTGAATCCTTGTTTAATTCACTCACATGTCCTCGATCTACAATAATCTACGCAATTATTCTTATCCCAAACAAAAGATATAAAAAGCATACAATTATTGATTTTGATCTTACATGGCCCACTCTCAATTTCGGCATGTCTAGGTGGGAAGTTAATGGAATCGACATTTTGATGTGAAGCCACTGCATTATGTTGAGAAATTTTATGCAGACACAAAATAATGATTGTTTTGTGGCCAGTGGCCACTATAAGTCGACAATATATTTGGTAAACCAACTAGACTTCATTCTATTTATAGCAATGTTACGTCCAAAAATTGAATTACCCTCTGTGGTACACCAGTTTTCAGCATCTTATTATAAGTTTTTATCTTTCTGTTGGTCTTAATTACGTTCGAGGATACAAGGTTGTTCAGTAAAATAGAGTAGGGGACCATCAAGTGACGATGGTGATAGGGAAAATATAGGATTAAGGGTCCGTTTGGATAGAGCTGAAAACTGAAAACTGAAAACTGAAAACTGAAACACTGTAGCAAAATAATTTTTAAATGTGTGAATAGTACCGTGGGACCCATTTTTAATAAAAAAGTTGCTGAAAAGTGAAAATTGTGGGTCCGTGAACAGTAAAAATTGTGGAAAAAGTCAAAAGTTGCGGCTACTGTTCAATGAACAGTAGCCGCAACAGTGATGCTACAGTGTCAATCTGCTGAAAACGCGTGAAAAAAAAAAAAAAAAAAAAAAAAAAGGGGCTGAAACGTGAAACGCAAAACGCGTTCAGCCCAATCCAAACGGAGGCTAAGACTGTTGAGTTCTAATTTTAATATTATTTTTTTAAATCAGATTGGGTCGAGTTTTTGTTTTCTGTGTATACATAGTTATCGAAAAAATCATATATTTTTACGGAACTTTACATGACCTGATGTGTATAAATTTTAAAGTTAAATTGACTAAAATGTGATCATTTTTTCTATTATACAAGTACTAATTCAAGTGCTCTAAGTGCCCTAATTACGTTTTAATTAATTTCAGGGTCTAATAGAATCAGAGAAATTGGACAACAGTACAAAAATTTCCAGACAATCCACCAGTTTATTACATTAGTCTTATCCAAAAAATTATGACCGCTGATTAAACAAACAAAATCCATTGTAATCAAACAACCTCCACCAATCATTTTCAATATCGGGGAAAAAAAATCAAACTTAAACCCATATACTAATTCCAAATAAGACTAAGTCTTTTACTTCAATTAATTCAAAATACCCACTAAATTCAATCAAACACAAAAGCAAAGAAAGAACTCACTTTTGGGTGGAAGAACTCGCGGCGGAACAGATGAACGGTAACGGCGTTGTTAACGGCGGAGGAGGAAGAAGAAGAAGAAGCAGAGTCCTGCAAAAAACAAGAGGGCCAACCCTTCAAAACCCTTGGACCCCACAAATCACGGCGGCGTCGATGATAGCGAAGGGATCTACAGCATTGAAACGCCGCCGCTGGTTTGGAAGAGAGGGTCGATCGGAGGGAGGGATATGGTGGAGGTCGGCGAAGATTGTGGTGGAGGCTTGGAGCTGTGTGTGACCACGGTGCTGTATTTTTTTTTTTTTTTTTTTTAGTGTTTGCAGTGCTTAGGTTATTCGGCTTGAGGGCTGAAGTTGAGAAGGACTGAGTGTTTGAGTGCTATTTGAGGGTTTGCGTTTTACTACTTCAGCTTTTAAAAAAAAAAAAAAAAAAAAAAACAAAGGTCCTTAGGCCGCGTTTTTAAGCGGGGCCATAGCTTAGGGGCTTGGGCCGCGTTTATAAACGTGGCTTTAGACCCTCTATATGGCCCCGTTTTAAAATGGGGCTTTAGCTATTCTGGGGCCGCGTTTTAATAAACGCGGCCCAAAAAAACGCGGCCTAATGGGCCCGCGTTTTGTAGTGTTTGTTTGTTGTGGCACTCTTACCTGCTACGATGTGGGTGCTCTCTTTCTCTTCCTATCCCTCATGGCATGCACCTAGTGGTTCCAACTCATCCTTACTTCTTTTGGGTGATATGTCATTCCAGCAGGACATCTCCCCCAAAAGAGCCTGAGCAGAAACCCCAAAATAGGTTTTTTCCCTTCTCCCCACCACCAGACCATACCCTCTTACCTCCTGTATTGGCTAGGTACAGGTTGGTGAAGCTTGGGCGTTGCGCGTGCTCAACTTCTACGTGTGTCCAAAACTTGCCCGCTGCGTGTGCCATGGTCTGGAGACTCCTCTGCACACTTTGCCACTCGTCCTTAACTTCTTATGGCGTAAGCTACCTGCTGATTCCTCATTCTCCATGGCCCACTCCCTTCGGGGACTGGGTTTTACTTGATTGTGGGCTTTTCCTCCTTCAACCCATTCCTTTTGCTCTTTTCTGCAGGCTTTGCATTTCTAGCTGCACCATTCTACCATTCCTGCTATGATGTTATTGGACCCAAGCCTGTTAGGCTTCTTTGGGCTTGCTGCTTATTCTTCTCTCAATGACTCAGTATGGTCATTGGGCTTTTTGTTACATTGCTTGCGGGCTCCTGTATCCCATTTTCTCTTGGGCATCTGATAACGCCTTAAAATGTGTACTTGTTATATATTTATGTGGGCGTTATCTCCTTATTACTATGCTTAATTTGTATAATTAAGCCATAATTTGCATTAGTCCCTATTATTTATCTTTACATAATTTCTTGAATAAGATGCTATTCATTGTGTGTAATTTTCTACTTTCAGGAAATCATGTGAGAAATATAAGTTTACAGGAATTTGTGAGAGAATGGAGGTCAAACTAGAATTAAAGTGGAGCTAAAGGACCATGCTTAAATGTCTAAGGAGGTGCAGGTGGAGTGCTTGGATCGTCTACCATGATTGGAAGCTTCAAATAAGGAAAGAAATCAAAGAGGCGGAATCTGAAAAGGAAAAATCTGATTTGAGTACTGATCAGTATTTTGGTTGTATCTCTCTCCTCAAAAATCCAATTGACACAAGGCTAGATGAGTTGGAACCGTGACTTAAATATCTACAACTTTCCAGTTTTGAGTTTTTCTAAATTCTCAACTTTGGAAGGACGAAATTAACTCACAAGTTACTGCTGTAAACCTGGACGGAAATTAAAATAGTAAAAGTTTTATTTTCTTTGAACACTTAGACATTAGGGTTTTAGAAGGGAGGCTGTGAGAACGAATTTTGGCAGAGAAAACTTTGTATTTTTCTTTCTCTAATGGCAGCCTAAACTCTTTGCTAGGGCTAGGGGTTATGTTTCTTCTATACGGTATGAATATTCAATGTGATTCTTTCTAGGATTTTATCAATGACATATTTGATTGTTCAATTAGATTTCTTTTGATATATTAGTTCTTCCATGCTTTCAATAAGTTCAATCATGTTTTTCTTATTGTTTAGAGGAATTTCTAATAGTTTCAAATAGAAATCATGTTTTAAAGTAAATGGGTTTTTCTGAAAACTATTCTAACCGCATTATTAATCGAGGTTATCATGCGTTCTTGAATTGTCTCAGTTCAACTGAATCATAAGTTTTTAATTGTATAAGAACAATCAATTGTGAAATATATAATTTCTTAGATCACAAAGAATTTCATATCGATATAGGGAAACACCCTGATACCCTAGTATTTACATTATTGATTTAATCAGTTTTTATTATTATTCTTGTTAACAATCACGAAGCAAAAGTATTTTTCTTCTTCACCCAAATTGTTTTTTAATTATATTGTCTTTGAATTTACTTTGCTCCTTGTGGTTCGACCTCGGTACTCCGAGAATTATATTGTTGCGATCTCCTGCACTTGGAAGTGAGCAAGCAGCATCCTTGGCCCATTTACTTTCCTTGGACATCCTCGGCCCTTTCTAATTCTATGTTCCCATGGGCTTTTATTAACTCATTTGGGCTTCCCTGACCCAATTACTTTATCCTTCATCTTTGGGGCCTATGGATTTTCCATCAACCCCTTACTTTCTTTACTTGCATTACTTTGGGCCTGCTGTGGCCCATTCTCACTTTTTTACATCACATGCTGCCCATGAGTTTGCTACTTCTCTCTTTCCGGGCTCCTTTAGGCACATTTGCTTCCTCAAGGCCCATTTATTTATTTTATAGGCTTATGATCCATTATTCCTACCACTTGGGCTTAATGGCTTTTCTATCCAATTACTAACTCATTTCTGCCCATGTTGCTGGGCTTCCCAAAATGAGCATCAACAAGTTCTAATCTGTATTGAAACGTGTTTATTAGGCCAAAAAGGTGAGGTTTTTGGCTCATTTCTTTAAATAAATTTTATAAGAGCAATTCAACTTGTATTCATTATTGCTTGAATAGGTTGAAATGTGTTTATAACTTGCTTAAAATGACCATGTTTTTTACCCGAACCCAATCCGACCTGCAGGTGTTGCCATGCCTGCATCTCATCCCACTTCTAAGTTTTTCATTACTCTTCGAGGTATTTTGGTCATTTTAAAAAGTTTTGAGGTTAGTTTAGTAATTTTTTAGGCTTAGGAATATTTTGGTCATTTTAGTTTTTTCAGGAGTATTTTTGTTATTTTAGAGGTTTTAGGTTATTTTCATCATTTTAGAAGTTTCAATGTATTTTTGCTCATTTTAGAAGTTTTTGGAGTATTTTGGTTATTTAAGAGGTTTCAAGGTTGTTTTGGTCATTTTTAAGGTTTTGAGAGTATTGTGGTCATTTTGGAGGTTTTGGGGGCATTTTGGTTAATTTGGCAATTCCAATGTTATTTTGGTCATTTTAAAGGTTTTGGGGTATTTTAGTCATTTTCATGAGTAAAATAAAATTTATTAGTGTGGGCAATTTTGTCAATTCCATAAATTATTATATCCCCACCAATAAGTAATGTAAGATTACACAGATTTAAAAATGTGATGTGATATATTTTGTAATCTTAGAAAAATTCAAATGAACCAAACACATTAGTGTTAGTGGTGTGCATCACATCAACGTTACATTAGACGGATCAAATGCCCACTAAGTAATTTGCTACATGACTTACCAAATGGTAAATACATGTTTTTCAAAAAAGAATGTGAAAAATATTGGTCAACCTAACGTGCAACTCGATCGACTCGACCTATTTACAAGGTGCTTAAAATGAACAATTGTTTTACCCAAACTTGACCCAACTTGCCCGTTTTGCCACGTCTACATCTCATCACACCCCTAGGTTTTTCATTACTTTTCTATTAATATTACTATATATTAGCCTCATAGCACATGTGATAATGATTTTTCTTCTTTTCTTTTTCTTTTTTTGGTTTGGTGTTATACTTTTTCTGTGCGCACCCAAAATCGAAACCCGTTGGGCTGGGCCTCACTTGGGCTCACAACTTACTTGTATAGTGGGTTTGGATTTCCTACACTGGGTCGTTCTAAACACCAAGGCTCAACGGAATCACTTTCCTCTCCTCGGGGGTCTAAACCACTCCCTCACTCTGTTTTCTCTCTGTTTACACTCTTCCTCCCCTCAATTCTCCAACCCTTGTCTCCTCAAAACTTCTTGTATTTATAGTACATAGATTAGTGGAGAGGTCATAATTATTTGCCAGTAAGTGCAACCGGCGGTCTAGTACTATCGATCATAAGTGGGTGGTTAGGTGGGCGTGGGAAGCGGTGAGGGTGGCGTTGGAACTTGGTTCCCACCTCCACGGTAGTTCTCGGCAGCGGTGCCTCTCCGAGGTATGGCCGGGTAGGTACAGGGCGGGGTGTCCCGAGAGTCGTATATGTATCACTGCCCGGGAATGGGTTTGCCGAGAAACGATGAAGAAGCAGAGCTTGGGCCTGCAGCATGCGTGGCCCGGGGGTGGGCCGCTAGGCAGAGGGAGACCGGCCTTATGGGTTACACACCCAGGCCAGGGTCCAAGGCCCACTATGGGCCATGGTGCAGGGGCCGTACAATAGCCCCCCCTTGATTCGCTCCCCATTCCCGGGGGTGAATCAAGGATCACAAGGGATTAATGCCCGTCTGGGAAGTCGAAGGGTCAGCGCCCGGCCATTGATGGGCGCATTAATGCGCATCTCAAAAGACGCGTTTGGAATTGATTGACGGCCTATCCGCCATCATTGTCTGACGGTTCGTGAACCGAGGCGTCGCGCGTGTGGCAGTTGAAGTGGCGGTCCGCGTGGTTTCCATCCAGTGGATCATTAACTGCTTCTCATCCTACTCCCCACGCCTATAAATAATCCCTCTCGTCACTGACTCTCACTTTTGCATTCCTCACCTTTCAGTATCCTACTCTGCCGAGCATCCCTCTTTCGTGGTTCATCTACTGGCCCAGAACACACTTCCTCCTTAGAGCCCACAGTAAGTTCCTTTCCTTCTTCTTGCTTTTTCGGTTCAGACATTTCAGTCTATTCTTTGATAATCATAGCATTTCTTTTCCCTTTTATTAAAAACACTCGTTTTGGAAAAAACATGAGTTACTCTTACCTCCTTTCTTTCGAGCATGCTTTGGCTAGATTTAGGGAAGCATATAATGTTCCTAGTGACGTAGATATTGCCTACTGCAATATGGGCGATATTGACATCCAGAGGCGCCGTGGTGAAAGCACGGTGTTCTTTCCCTTGATGGCCATTCTAGAGGGTGGGGTTAGGTTCCCGGTTGACCCTCTAATTCTTAGTACCCTTAGATTTTACGGCCTTTGCCCCGACCAACTCCCTCCCAACTTTTACCAGGTAGTGAGTTGCGTGAGTAGGCTGAACCAGTTGTACGGGTTGCAACTAAATCACTATGACATTAATCAGATGTATAGTCTGTGCGGCAATATCGAGTCGGACTATTATATAAAGACTAGGGATGCGAGGGTACGGCTTATTTCATGCCTCCCAGATTCAAATCGTAACTCGGCTAAAGATTTCGTTCGGGTGAGCGGCAATTGGCTTGCCGAGGATATCCCCTGTGCGTTTTCACCGCGCGACGTTGGTCGGTGACTAACCTTTATTTACTTTTGTCTATTTTGATTTCGGTCCGGTTATGTAATCGTTAACCCTTATTTCCTTTGTGCAGAGAGCAAAAGATTCAAGCCGGACATCAGAGTGGTACACGTTCGGGACTTGAACTTCGTGCTCAGGTTGGAAATCTTCGTACACACGGACGGACAACTCCGAGCGTCCCACCTCATCCTCGGTGTCAGTCCCGTCTAGTCAACTTGGCAGGCGTTCAGCCAAGCTTTGCTAGTTGACAGCCCTCTCCTCTCATATATTGACGTCCGGCACGCAAACTTCTTCCCCCCAAGGCTAACTGTAGGCGAGGCACGTGATCTCGGTCCCCGGTACATTTGTTCAGACGAGCGACAGCCCATCCGTGACGAATCAGCCGAGCGCGTATCTGCCGAGCGTAAGAGACGCGCCCACGAGCAAATCCAGCAAGAAGCTCCTGCTCAGCCCGAGAGAACCGTAGAGCCCGAGGCTCCTGTTCGGGAAGGAGAGGGTGCAGCCGCAGAACCGACTGACTCTTCCGAAACAGGATCCGATCAAGGCAACGCCATAGTGGCCAGGAGGAAGATGACGATAGACCGCTTTGTCCCGAGTGCCCGGCCTACCGTGCAGCAACAACAAACCCCCAGCCAAGATGCTTCGCCTCCCGTTGTCCCATCAACCCGAGTTTAAAAAAGGCCGCGCACTACCGATCAGACTCAGACGGGCTTGGGCAACGTGCCCCCCCGACCTTCGGCCGGTATTGTCATCCGGGAACCGGTAGCGCAAACCGGGATAGACCTGGCGTCTACTTCCCGGGCTCTGGCAGCATGGCGACCCTCCTTCCAACTTGGCGGCGAACCTCTTCCATCGACGGCCAGTGCCCGAGTATGGGACAAAGGCCATGGTGGCCGTGTGGCGCAGAGTCTGGCGCGCGGCATCCTCTTGCCCGAGGACTTGCACGCCTTTACGGAATCAACGGATGAGTCTTTGGGGAGGCGTTTGCAGTGGCACACCATAGCGGTAACTGTTTCACTTTTCTTTACGATTCTCGGTTTCCCATTTGCTCATGTACGTGTACTTTCCATTTTACCTTACAAAGTGAATATTGTGTGGTCAGGCTGCGCAAATGTCGTACGTTGTGGACGGGAGGATGAAGGAGCTGGCCGAGGACGTTGAGCGGGAGAAGGCTCTGAAGGATGTCGCCGAGGCCACGGCGAAGGAGAAGTCGAAAATTGCCGAGGAGGCAAAGAATAAAATTGCTACAGCCGTAAAGGCCCAGGCTCTCGCCGAAACGAAGTCTGAGGAACTGGAACTCCAATTGGGAGGCACCGAGCTCAAATTGGCGGAGGCTCAGAGCTTGAATACCATGCTGGAAGGGCAATTGGCCGACTCGAAGGCGGCGCTGGAGGCTTGTGAAAACAAGTGGTATAACGAGGGGTTCGCGGATGCCGAGAATTCGGCGGAACCAGTCATTCGCCAGGCCCACAGGCTCGAATATGAGGAGGGTTGGTTCGCCGCTCTTCAAGCCTTGGGGATTCCCGAGGATTCTCCGTTGAGGGATCGCAGCAAGATCCCTTTCCCGAGCATCCCTCAAACCGAGAATCCTGCGCCCCTTGTTATTGAAGAAGAAGAGACCTCCAGCATGAGGGAACTGGTGAACGCCATTGATTCTCATGCAGTGCCGACCGACATGGAGGGGACCAGCCACCCCCATGTTGGGGACCGAATCGGGGAGGACATCCAGCCGCCAACTCCTTACGCCGACCGACACTCTCAAGAGGACGCATCCTCCGCCCATGCGGCGGATATCTAAAGTTGAAAGCCAGCCCTTCTTTATTTTTCCTTCTTTTGAGAATTTAAATGAGCGGAATTGCCTATGTCACCGGGTTGTGGTGACGGGATAACTTGTTTATGTTGTCTTTTCTCTATTTCGAGTTGCCGGGTTTCGGCATAAAAACGTTAATTTAAGTTCCATGTTTTAATTTGAATGCTTTATCGTCTTGCTCTTTTGTATTGACCGAGTAATGAACTCTTGTTGGTTGTCTCTTTATTGTGATGTGTCCGACCATGGTAAGGCCTTCACATGCTCGGTGATAGTGATCTAACCGAGGGTCAGGCTTTTCTCTTAGGATGAAATGACTAAGGCTTTCACGTGCTCGGTGATAGGATCGAACCGAGGGTCAGGCTTCTGTCCTTAGAGTTGATCGTTCAGGTTTCCACCTGCTCGGTGATAGGATCGAACCGAGGGTCAGGCTTCTGTCCTTAAAGTGAATCGTTCAGGTTTCCACCTGCTCGGTGATAGGATCGAACCAAGGGTCAGGCTTCTATCCTCGGAACGAAAAGGCTAAGGTTTCCACCTGCTCGGTGATAGGGATCGAACCGAGAGTCAGGTTTCTGTCCATAGAACAAAAAGGCGAAGGTTTCCACCTGCTCGGTGATTAGAATCGAACCGAGAGTCAGGTTTCTGTCCTTAGAATGAATCGTTCAGGTTTCCGCCTGCTCGGCGATAAATCGAACCGAGAGTCAGGTTTCTGTCCATAGAACAAAAAGGCGAAGGTTTCCGCCTGCTCGGTGATTAGAATCGAACCAAGAGTCAGGTTTCTGTCCTTAGAATGAATCGTTCAGGTTTCCGCCTGCTCGGCAATAAATCGAACCGAGAGTCAGGTTTCTGTCCATAGAACAAAAAGGCTAAGGTTTCCACCTGCTCGGTGATTAGGATCGAACCGAGAGTCAGGTTTCTGTCCTTAGAACGGGCCGTTAAGGTTTCCGCCTGCTCGGCGATAAATCGAACCGAGGATCAGGCTTCTGTCCTTAGAACAAATCGGCTAAGAATAAATATTACTCGGTGAATGGGATCGAACCGAGAATTTTGGTTAGAACAGTGCGGATCTGCATGAAAAACATCATTAGTATAACTAACAAAACATATACAATAGGTTGCGGTTAACTTTATGCTCGGAGAATCGCCCATCAATGATAGTACTTCTTCAGATTATGGACGTTCCACGGTCGGGGCAGTTGTCTCTCGTCTAGGTCTTCCAAGAAATAAGCCCCGGTGCCGGCCACAGCCATGACCCTATAGGGTCCCTCTTATGTCTGCGCCAATTTCCCGGCACTAGTGTCCCGCATGTTGCCCACGGCTCTTCTGAGAACCAAATCTCCGGAGACAAACTCCCTCGTTCTCACACCTCGGTTGTACCTCAGGGCGAGCTTCTGCTGATATTCCGCGAGCCGTATTGTCACCATCTCGCGGTACTCTTCCACCTTGTCCAAATATCCTACCATCATTTCGTTGTTTTGGGCGTGATCAAACCCCGCTACTCGCGCACTGCATAGATTCACCTCGGTAGGGATCACGGCTTCCGCCCCGTACGTGAGAGAGAAAGGGGTCTCCCCGGTGGACCGTCTAGGAGTGGTGCGGTATGCCCACAAGACTTTGGGAAGTTCCTCGGCCCAGTTTCCCTTCGCTCCCTCCAGCCTTTTCTTCAGCCCACTCACAATCACCTTATTCACGGCCTCGGCCTGACCGTTGCCCTGTGGTTAAGCAGGAGTTGAGTACCTGTTTTTGATGCCGAGACCACTGCAAAACTCTCGGAACGCCCGGCTGTCAAACTGTAACCCGTTGTCAGATATGATAGTGTTCGGCACCCCGAACCTGGTGATGATATTTTTCCATACGAATTTCTTTACTTCCACATCTCTTATGTTGGCCAACGCTTCCGCCTCCGCCCACTTGGTAAAATAGTCGACGGCCACCAAAACGAACTTTTGGCCGCCTGTCGCCCGAGGGAACGGGCCAATGATGTCCAGCCCCCATTGTGCAAAAGGCCAAGGACTGCTGATCGGGTTCAGGTGGCCCGCGGGCTGATGGATCAGAGGGGCGTGCTTTTGACACTGCCTACACTTTAGCACATACTCGGCGGTGTCTTTCTGCATCTGAGGCCACCAAAACCCCTGAGTCATTGCTCGGTGCGCCAATGAACGTCCCCCGACATGGCCGCCGCATACCCCAGAATGGAGCTCCGCCAAGAGCTCGCCCACCTTCTCCGGGCGTAAGCACAGGAGGTACGGCCCTCCGAAGGATCTTCGATACAAAGTCCGGTCTTCTGCCAACCAATACCGAGGAGCCATCCTACGGATCCTGATGCCCTCCTTTTCGTCACTCGGCAGTCGGTCGTCAGCCAGAAAGTCGATAATGGGGTCGATCCAGCACGGGGCATGGGCTGTGATTGCCGTGACATTGACCCCTGTAGTTCCCGAGTCACTCATTACCCTGACGCTTGGCTCCGAAATAAGCTCGACTTTGATTTGCCGTGGTATCTCCTCGGTTACTGACGACGCCAGCGTGGCTAGGGAGTCAGCGTGTCTGTTCTGTGTTCGGGCTATGTGGAAAACTTTCACCGTGTTGAAGTTGGTCATAACTAGCCTTGCTTGTTCTAGGTACGCTTTCATCCAGGGATCTCGGGCTTCAAAACTGCCCTGCACCTGATTAACCACCAGACGTGAATCCGAATATAGCTCAATCTCCCGAGCCCCCAGGCTCGAAGCTACCCTCAGTCCGGCCAGAAAAGCCTCGTATTTTGCCTCGTTGTTGGATGCCCTGAAACCCAATCTAAACGAGTGTTCTAGTCGTATTCCTTCGGGGGTGATCATAACAACTCCTGAACCGGCACCCGTGGAGCTCGACGCGCCGTCTACGAATACCTTCCACGGTCGAACCTCCAGTTGGCAAACCATCTCCCCCTTCTCTCTGGGAGAAAACTCAGCGATAAAATCCGCAAGGACCTGGCCCTTCACCGAGCTTCGAGGTCTGTACCGTATGTCGAAGGAACCGAGTCGAGTCCCCTATTTGGCTATACGGCCCGTGAAATCCGACCTCTTTAATAACGACTGTAATGGGTATTCGGTCAGGACGTGTACGGTGTGAGCTTGGAAATAGTGCGGCAACTTCCTGGTGGCGTGTATCAGGGCTAATACGAGCTTCTCCAAAGGCAAGTATCTCGTCTCGGCGTCGACAAGAGTTTTACTGATGTAGTACACGGGTTGCTGGATTCCTTTGTCCCTCAGTAGCACAGCACTCACGGCGTGCTCGGATACCGCCAGATACATGAAAAAATCCTCACCTGCCTCCGGTGCCGCAAGCATGGGCGCTCGCGCCAAATAAATCTTCAGATCCACAAAGGCCTCTTCGCACTCCTCGCTCCACCGAAATCCAGTCCATTTCTTCAGCAGTTGGTAGAATGGTCGGCAGCGATCTGCGAATTTTGAGATGAACCAATTAAGGGCGGCCAGCATCCCGGTTAGTACTTGCACTTCCTTCGGGTTGCTCGATGGCTTCAATCTTCTCACAGCTTCTATCTGGTCGGGGTTGACCTCAATTCCCCGTGTACTGATCAGGTACCCCAAGAACTTCCCGGCCCCGACGCCAAACGCGCACTTCTCCGCATTAAGGAGCAACTTGTGCCGTCGGAGAACCTCGAAAACCGCCTGGAGGTCCCCCGTATGCAGGGCTTCCTGTTTGCTCTTAACCACCATGTCGTCGATGTACACCTCGACCGTGCGCCCTATCTTGTCTCGGAACATTCTTGTCATCATTCGTTGGTAGGTGGCCCCGGCGTTCTTCAGTCCGAAGGGCATCCTCGTGTAGTGGTAATTTGCATCCGGGGAAATGAACGCCGTTTTTTCTTGATCCTCGGGCGCCAGGGCGATCTGGTGATACCCTTGGAAAGCGTCCAGAAAGTTCATCCTCGGGTGCCCACACGTGGCGTCCACCAGCTGATCAATCTTCGGCACGGGAAAGGGGTCCTTCGGGCAGGCTCTGTTCAAATCGGTGAAATCGACGCAGACCCTCCACTTGCCGTTCTTCTTCTTCACTACCACGGTGTTCGCCAACCAGTCCGGGAAGAAGATTTCCCGAATCACCCCTGCCTCCTTCAATCTCTGAACTTCCACTTTTACTGCCTCGGAGTGCTCCCAGGCTGATCTCCTCGGCCTCTGCTTTTTAGGGGCGAATGAGGGGTCAACTCCAAGTCTATGCACGATGAATTCGGGATCCACCCCGGGCACCTCGTATGGACTCCATGCAAATACGTCCACATTCTGTATTAGGAGTAGCAACATCTCTACTTTTTCCCGGTCCTCCATGCTCTCCCCTATTTGGAAGTACTTGTCCGTATCCGGCAACACCTTTACCTTGAGCATGTTCTCGGCGCGCGCGACCTCCTTCTCTGGCGGGCCTTGTAATTGCTATAAAGGCGTCCCCGACGACGAACATTTGGGATCG
Source organism: Quercus aquifolioides (assembly GCA_019022515.1). Lineage (NCBI taxonomy): Eukaryota > Viridiplantae > Streptophyta > Magnoliopsida > Fagales > Fagaceae > Quercus > Quercus aquifolioides. Next base: position 45,119,652 of record CM032333.1, read on the forward strand.
GCCTGATCCTTCTGGTCGGATTGCTCCTTCTTCCAATCGACCATGGCGATCAAACATTGCCTGGCCGCCTGCTGACTTCCTTGTATCACCGTGACACCATAGTCAGTATGGAACTTGACCCTCATGTGCAGAGTGGACGGGACAGCCCCCATTGCATGTATCCATGGTCTCCCTAGAATCGCCGTGTAGGGGGAGTATGAGGTAACTACGAAGAAGCTTACCATCACCTCCCTGCCCCCCATGTTCACAGGCAGAGAGATTTGCCCCTCGGGCGCCACCATCTTCCCATCGAACCCAACCAAGGGAGTGTTGTACTTCGACAAATCTTCATTCCTCAGCCCGAGCCCCCTGAATAGATCCGGGTACATAACATCCGCTCCGCTTCCCTGGTCTATCATTATTCTCTTCACAACGAAGCCGCCAACCCTTGTCGTGACTATCAATGCGTCGTCGTGTGGCTGAATGGTTCCTTCTAAATCACTGTCGTCAAAAGAGATCGGCTCTCGGGTAGGTCTGATCTTCTTCGCGGGAGGTGGCACGCCCGTACTCCCCTCTACCGACATCATCGTCAGCAGCTCCTTCCCTTTTGCTGTCGAAATGCCCCTCGGGGCAACGTGGATAACATCAATTATCCCAAGAGGGGGTGGAAGGGGATTCCCTCTGTGTGGGGCGCCATGTCCTGTTCCTCTATCCCCGGCATCCGTCACAAAATCCTTGAGGTGTCTTGCCTTAGCCAACTGCCCGAGATGGTCCCTTAACACTCGGCACTGCTCGGTAGTATGCCCCCGGTCTTTGTGGTAGGTGCAGTATAGGTTCTGATTCCTCCTAGAGGGGTCGCCAGCCATCCAGTTCGGCCATCTGAAGTACGGCTCGTGCTTGATCTTATCCACAATTTTATGCACGGGCTCCTTGAACGTTACGTTCACCTCCCCTGCTGGCGCTACTGGCTCTTGAATCCTCAAATTTTCCCGTGCCCTCTGTTGAAAGCCGCTCAGCCGAGGACGATCTGTCACCTGTGCTTTGCCTTTGCTTTGTATCCTATCATCTTCCAACCGCTTGTACTCCTCGATGCGCCTCATCAGCTGCCTCATGTCCTCGGGAGGCTTCTTAGTTTTGGGAGGCGCGCAAAGGACTTGTGCAGGAGTTTTGGGAGGCGCAGAATAACCTCTCGGTCCTCTCTGTTCAATCCACTATTGGTTCGGTGCAGTAGCAAATGGCATGGAAGCCACCTTCAGGTTCGGCCTACAAGCTCAATGTGGATGCAGCAGTGTTTACCGGGATGGATGCATCAGGATTTGGAGCTGTGGTTCGTAATGAGAAGGGAGAAGTAATGGCAGCTTTGGCGGGGAAACGACCTCAGGTACAAGACAGCGAGGAAGCAGAGGCTTTAGCATGCTGGAGAGCCGTGAGTTTGCTATGGAAGCTGGGTTTAGAGAGATCACTTTAGAAGGTGATAATGTTAATGTCATTAAGTCTATTTTGAGCCCAAGGTCTGATAGAGCTAGGTTGGGATATGTATATGAAGATATTTGATGTATGGGAAGGGAGTTTAGATCCTTTTTTGTTCTATGTGTTAGGAGGAGTGCCAACTCAATGGCACATTCATTGGCTAAGTTTGCCAGACAATTAGATGGGAACCTGGCAGTGCCGGCTGAATGTTAGAGCAAAAAATGCGGTCACCTAAGGCTCCAAGTAAAAAATAGGCTCCCAAATTTTAACCAATAGGGTTATTTATAATCAATAAATAAAATAATATTTTTTTACCATATAAAAAACAAATAAAAAAGAGAGAAAAATACAACGTTCACAACATTTTTCATAACACTTTTACAACTAATGTTAAGTAGTAGGTTGTTATTGATGACAAAAAAATAATTATAGTGATATTTTCAAATATAAAACAAAAAGCAACTTAAAACCAAGGATATGTTGTAAAAAATATAGTGAATGTTGCACTTCTAAAAAAAAAGAATAATAATAAGAGTTGAGTTTGCAAACTTTTACTAATTTTCTCATCTAAGTCTACCACTAATATCGCTTTTTTACTTACCACTATCAATCTGCCATATCAACAAGTATGAAAAATTTTATCAAACTTTTTCTATCTATAAAATTTCTAAAAAAAGAAAAAATTCTACTAGTTCATATTAATTAGTTTTCGTCTTAGGCTCCCAAATGCATTAAGCCGCCCCTAGAACCTGGTGTGGTTGGAAGAAAATCCTCCACCTGCTATTGAGGCCTTGTACTTTGATAGCTGCAATTCTATGAATGAATGATTTTGGTTTTGCCTTAAAAAAAAAAAATAAAACCTCTAATTGAGATTAAAAAAAAAAAAAAAAAAATTGTAACACTAAACCCACAAATATGAAGAAATCATAGTATGGGCAAAGTGCTTGTAATGAGATTAGGTTTTTTTTTTTTTGGATGGGTTGTAGTGAGGCTAGTTAATTATTATGGTTGGTTATTTGTGATTATTTATTGGGTGTGAGATGAGAAGAAGTTTCTCTCTCTCTCTCTATCCATAATAATTATGGCGATTACGGAGTTGAGTAGTTTACTTGGGGGCGACGTATGCTGAGTTGCTGGTAACTCGGCAAAGCAAGAGTTGGACTTGTTTTAGTCTCCGCTCTCTGCTCAAGTCTTTGATCCCACTGGGGGTTGAGTTTAAAAGTGAGAGTTAATTAGGTTTTTTTTTTTTTTTGAGCAAAGAGAGTTAGTTAGTTATGACCCAAAGTTTGACCATGATTAATTATAAATGCGTGGGCTCCACGCCCAAACTATGAAAACGTGCACCAAGCTAAGCATTAATTGCAGGACGGTTTTTTAGCATTTCGATCTCTTCATCATTTACTAAATCAAAAATCATATTTGAAAACCATTGGAATTTTTTTTCTCATACATTCCACTCCGCTAGGTAAAAACGCCATGATTTTTTTTTTTTTTTTTTTTTTTTGGATTTATTTACTAGAAAAAAATTACTAGAATAACATTGCTTCCACTTTAGTGCACATATGATATTCTTAATTACTGATTGTCCTTATTTTATATGCTTATGGATTTCTTAAAATATGGACAATTTTGTCTTTTGTCAGTTCTTAGTTCCTACATATATGAAATTAATATGTTTGTTTCATGGTGACCTTGCCAAAGATTGTTAACAGGACCTGGAACTGGAATTTCTGCAAAGCCCATATTTACAAAAAAATAAAGTGAAATCAAGCAAGATTAGGGGATAATAGTTTTCTTATTATTGTTGACATTGGTATAATTTAAAAATTATAAAAAAAGTTAAGTTACTATTTTTTTTTTTTTTTTGAGAAAAGTTAAGTTACTATTTTGTCAATGAATTCATATGTTGTAAATGTTAATCTATACATATTAAGAGGATTCAGAAAGTTAGTTATTACTTTTTTTACTATCAAAAATACCCTTAATTTAATTAATCTAAACCAATCGAAATTGGGTTAAACTAGTAAATTCCCACCTAAATAAATTCCTACCCATGTTGAAACATTGCTTCTACTTTTATGTTAAAATACTATCCCATGTTCTTTTTAAAAAAACTACTCAGCCACCCATTATTTTGTTAGTATTAAATAAATAAATAAATAAAAGAAGAAGCACTTCCCACGATGAAATAACACTCTCCACCCACTACAAACAAAATCTTCTAAGTAGTTGAACTTCTCACAAACACAAACTATTCACAGTAGTTTATAATTTAAAAAAAAAAAAAAAAAACCTCTCCCCTACGTATACAAGAACTATTATTTCTATTCCTAATTGAAATAGAATTTTTGTCTCAATCGTTTGTTACATCTATTCCTCTTCCTAATTGATAACCAAATTCTGTCAGTCACCTACTTCTTTATATAAAAGTAGAGCACGTGTGGTTTAATTGAATAGAAAAGAGTAACACACCAGACACTAAAAGAGAAAAACACTTCTTTGAGTGATACATCTGTTGAAGTGTGCTATAGTTGAAGTGAAAAAAATTGTCCTACAAACCTTACTTTATTTCATTAAAAGGTATGTAACTTTTCTTCAAGACATTGTTATTTATTTTTTATTTTTTTTGGAGAATTTGTTTATGATTGCTATAATTAAGAATCATAATTAAGAATTGGTGCATCATTTTTCTTTTTAATATTTTTATTTATTATGTTATTTTGGTGTTTGAACTATTTTTTTCCCCCACATCTCTCTACATTGTATTTTTTTTTTCCCTATTAATTATAGACTTTTCTCTGCACTAATTTCTAACTTGGTCAAAAAATAAAAATAAAAACTGATGATTCACAGAAAATCAGTAGGCTAAATGTTCCAGGCTTCAATGGATTTGAGATTGCTTGGAAGGCCTGAAAAGAAAGAAGCACAAGATCAAAGGTGACCGAGGTGAACCAGCCAAGAACCCTCCGATGCTTAAGTTAATTTTCTCTCTTAAACTTAGGAATTCCAACTCTAAAAGTGGTGAAAAACTTACCTTAGTTTAATATGACTGAGTCCTTTTATAGTGTTCCTCAACATGGATAGAGGTTAAAAGGTTCAGACTTAACTTCTACAACTGCTATCAGAAGTTAAGAACTTAGTGGGGAGTTAAAGTGATGAATAAGGATTTTGCTCATACTTCAGAGTAGTAGAACATGGTCCGAAATATAAGCTTTTGGATATAGATTTACTCTGAAATTTTCTAAGTGTTGGGCGGTTGTCCAGGTGACTTCACGCTGGACGACCCTCTTGCACTTAGACGACCTTTCTGGTCTTGGATGACACTATAGACGAACTAGAGACCATCCAATTTTTTGCTTCACCATCAAAAAAAAAAAAAAAAAAAAAAAACACACACACACACACACAACAACCATGTATTTGTTTCAATGTCCAAAAAGATAAAACAAATTTAACTCATATAATTTTTGCTCTCTCTTCTTTTTTTTTTTTTTTTTTTTTTTAATTTTTATAATGCAGGGTGACTTTTTTAGTGGATTGCATAAAGGCCAAAGCATCACAATTTGGTGTTAGTTGAGTTCGGGTGAGAGAAGTTAAAACTTGCATGCAATCATGCACAACTCCTTAGTAATTCTTTGTTTTGTAAAATAAACTAGCACGCGTGTGCTCAGAGGTTTTTCTATTTTTTGGATAAATTTTAATAATTTGCATCTATTATAATTTGGGATTACAACATTTTTCATTCACAAAAGATTCCTAAGGGTGTGACGAGTATTATGCATTTGTGGGTGAAATAATTTTTTCATCACACCCCTATGTTTTTTTGTCATTAAAAAAATGTAGTGATCACAAATTATAATGGATGCAAATTATTAAAATTTACCTAAAAAATAGAAATCCTCTGAGCACGCGTGTAAACGTATGCTCAAAGGCTAGTCTTATTTATAAATCTAAATTATTAATAGTTAGTTATGAGAAGACTTCTACACTTGTTAAAAATGACACAATATCACTTTTGCCCACTTTGCCATTAAATTAGACTCTACTAAAATTTTATTAATCATGCTTCACTTAAACCCTTTGATTTCCGATAGGTAAATTGATAAAAATATATATATTAGCAGCATGTTGAATCATTCTATTTGCAAAGCAGTTCTTTTGAAAATCACATTATTCTTAAAATTGAAACAGGGTGATATTGATTTTGATGGAAATAAAATTGACACTACGATTTTTTATTTTATTTTTTAACAAAATCTTAAAGGAAAAAAATTGTAGTTTAGCTTTTATAACAACATTAATCTAGGTGGGAGTAGGCGGTTAGGGCCTAGGGGGGTTAGGGGTAGGGCCTAGCGAGTGGATTTAGGTTTAGCACGTATTCTCTTTGCCACAACTCAATTTTGTAGAGGGGAAAAAAGAAAACCGCTTCCAACAAGGGTAGCCCTGCTTGAGTTCCAAGAACTCTTAAGAATCCTTACACGTACCCTTCTAAACTTGAAACACCATGACAACACCTTCGAAAACTGATGATGAACTCAACTCGTTCATCACCAAGGCAGATTCCTTACTTCGCAAATATGAAATTCAGAAGCGTCACTTCTCTTCGAAGCTTTTAGTGAATTGGATCAATTTTCTCAATGCTGAAGGGGGACCAGAAGAAAGAAAGAGCAAAAGGGTGAAGAAAGATTCAAACACTGTGACACAATTCTCTACCTATTGGGAAAGATTGAAGGATGATCAAAAGAAAAAGTTTTCAAAGATTCCAATTTCCTCGGTTGAAAAATACTTTGAAACCAATCATTTGGTCCAAGAAGTATTGAACGATCTTTTGGAAGAAGGAAATATCATTTCCTTTGGATGCATTCTCTGCTCTGTTAGGTTCGATAATGAAGAAACTTGGTTGGCCCACATCAGCCGCGACCATTTTAGTGGGGTGAATAATTGGTTATCAAATTTGCCCAAATTGTTGGTAACTGAGCAGTTAGAAAGTATACTATTGTTGAGGTTTTTAGAAACTGAGCAGTTGGAAAAAGTTGACAAGTTTTTGGATGAAGCACAAGATTTGGGAATAGAGGCTGCCATAGATTCGTTTCTGTTGAAGATGAGTACCAGCGTGTATTCTGCAGATACCGTGCAATTTCACCTTTCTAACAATTCCATTTCCAAGATTACGATGGAGGATTCAACTCTAATTTTGGATGAACCATATATAATAGAGTTGCTTTTGGACTCTCCGGTGATGGAAAAGCAACTGAGTGCTTGGACAGTTTTCAAGATGGTTCGTGAAGTTCAAAAGAAAAGGCTTGGCGAGATATTCACCCAAGAATGTTCTGATTTAAAGGAAAGATATTATAAAAAAAGAGAGTATGGCAACAGTTTAAAGGCTTGGACTGATATACGAAATATCTGTCATGAAGAAAATCTGAGAAGAGAACAGAACTCTGGTTATAATGCTAAAACTTACAGGTCAATCTTGTCTGAGATGGAGGTTAGGGATGAGAGGGCATTGATGTTGAAAATCATAAAGACCCAATTGATGGATGCAAAGACAGATAATGATGTTACAGAGATAGTCACTGAACATATTAATGACTTGAGACTAAAGGTATGTTGATCTTTATTATGAATCGGTCTAAATTTGTCTTTTGCTTGTTAACTAATTAATCAATGTTTGTTAATCATTATCTTTTGTTTGTTGTAGGTTTATGAAATTGATGCAATATTAATGTCGACTGTGCATGGTATTAAGAATAGCATAGAGAAACTCAAGATCAGATCTATCCATGACCACGGAGTCATTATAGCGCCTATTTTGAGCATTTTCATGAGGGTAAGTCCTTAGTGTTAATTCTTTTAAATTCTACTACTTTCTTTAATGCTTCAATTTACTTCTTGCCTCTTAAATTCTACTTTCTTTAATGTTTTAATTTACTTCTTACCCGCTTTGGTCTTTGGGAATGCTAGGCACAACTGCAAGAGTTTGCTCAAGATAGTCATGATCGGGCATCTGACATTTTAGCGACATTGAAGGCTGGAAATAGTTAAAGGTAAAGGGATGTGGCTGGAACAAGTGCTATGGCCCAATTGGATGAATGAAATTGAAAGGAGTGGTAGGTGGTTTTCATGATTTGAATGAACTAGAGTATAGCATATTTTTTTTCAGCTTTTGTTTTTGTTTTTTTGGACTAAGAATAGTAGGTGGTTTTCATGATTTGAATGCAAGTACCATGTTGTGTTTGAGAATTTACTAAGCACTAATTTTTGAATCAAATTGCATAGTATTGATGAATTTGCTATATCAAATTGTTGTGGATTGAATTAATCATTGTGGATATTTTTTACATTTACTATTGGTGAATTTCCTCTCTTGTGTTGTTATCATCCTCCCGGTCCTCGTTGTCTTCCTCATCATCATCATCTTCATCTTCATTCTCACTGTCCTCATTATCTCCTAATTGAATTCATCCACCAGTAAATAAGTGATTCATAAAGCTTCTGCTGGTATTTAGGAAAGTCCTATTTCATGTAAAAGCATTAAGAGAAAGGAATTCTTTTATCATTTTAGCACATATCTAATGGACAACTAATTTCAACTCAACTCAACTAGAGCTTAATTTCCATTCATTAGGATAAATTATCTTGGGGATGAAACTGGTTAAAGAGTCAATAATCAATATCACTACTTAACAGACAAAAAGGGAGATATCAGAGAACCAGTACCCTTGATCAGACTGAATTTTCTTTGTGCAAAAAAAAGGGCCTTTGAGTCACCAACATTAGCAATTAAAATCTTCCCATCAATAAGAAGAGCCACAGTGGCTGTGGATCCTGAGAAAATGAAAATCCTCTTTTGAAAAAGACTCCTGAAAGCATATAGCAGAACGTATAGATCAATATGTGAAGAAAACCAGTTAGAAGTAGTAAAAGTGAACGGATTCTGTTTGCCTGAGAAAATTTGAAATCAATGTCATGTATTGTCCTCAACAATGCGTCTTTTAATATTTCCAAATGTGTTATTTCATCCTCAGTTACAAGTTCTTGTTCATACCATGCCATTATCTCAGATGTATTGAATAAAAGCGTGCATGTAAAAGTAATCCAGCAGAAGTTTTGAAGCCAACTCTGTAGCTCCCTTACCAATATGACCATCAAATACTGCCATAACACCAACTGTAAACCACACCCCACCCCCCACCCCCCACAAAAAAAAAATCCCCCATTTTTGCCTGCATCCAAAGTCAAGCTTCAAACAATAACTTGTCCAGTGATGCTCAAAACTTAGTATGCCTAACAAATGAGGAAGCAAAACAAATTGAGTTCCCTTTTGTTGGATTCATTCTAAACGTATCTTTTTACCCTCTCTTTCTTCTTCTTCCTTTTTTCCCCTGACTCTAGCTGGCCTAGTTTCATGTGTTACATTTGAAAATACAATAAAATCAGTCCTAAAATAATAAGGGTAATTTACTAATAGCCAAGGACAGGCCGAGCTGTGTGGCGTGTGCGCTTAGGCTCTGCGTTACGGACCATACTAGCATGCACCATAGTTGGCTGCACCACTCTGTATAGCCCAGCCTCTGTCAAGCACTTTCTAAGATATCCAGCTTTTTCTTACGTGACAACAATCCTAATTGTGTCTGATGCGACACTAGGTGATGCTCTAAGAGGTTGTTGGCATGCCTTGTTTGCTACCATTCAGGCTTTGCTTCCATCCATGCTATGCCTGTGGGTGATTGGGCCAGCCAGGTTCACCAACGAACTAGCAGCTTTGGCAGTGACAACCAATGCATTTTTGGTTGCTTTGCCTGAGTCAACACACTTGATGTGTAAAAGGATTGCATTTGGGCAGATTGTGATAGTGTATGTGGGTGCTGCCATTAAGCTATCACACACCCAATTCATGCGGTGTGAGATCAGAGGCAATTTGGTGTGAGTGTGGGTGTTGTGGGTGTTGTGGGTGAGTGAGCAGTGAGGCAGTGAGAAGTGTTAGAGGCAGTGAGGAGTGTTACGGGTGAGTGTACAGTGAGGCAGTGAGGACTGAGGACTAGTTAGAGGCAGTGTGAGGTCTGTGCGTTTTATATTTAGGCCGATGTAAATCAAGTCTTAAAGACTCGGTTTTGTTTTTTAAAACTCGAGTCTATAAGACTCGAGATCCATGTGGCATTAAACTTCCACATTAGCAAGTGGAACTCGCGTCTTTGAGCCTCGATATAATATCAAGCCTTTAAAACTGGAGATGTTAGTTTGCAATTTTGTTTCTAACGCATGTCAACTTATTATATTGTTTCCCTCACTAATGCTAGCCTGCAAATTTCCTCACATATAAAAGCTATGAAATGCCAAAATAACCATAAAAGTAATAGCATGTTCATATGAGTTCCCCACACTTTCACAATTTTAGTGCCTCTATAACATTGTTGTAGGAAGTAGAGCTAAAGGTTTAGAATTAACTGAAAAGCTCTTTGGTGTTTTAAGTGTTTGGTAATTTACACTGAATAGTGGTTGATTTATAAAGCATGAATAGTGAAATCGGCCTGTAAAGCTGTTTTCAGCTATAACCACCACTTGAAAAGAAAAAAGAAAAAAAAAATCATTTTTACAGCTCTTTCGAGACATTTTTTTTACAAAAAATAACTAATAGACCCATAAAAGTAAAAGACCTGATTTTAAGGTTTAAAAGGAGGGAAATTTTAGTACTTTACAGAAACAATCGAAAGTTTTAAATATAAAGAAGCGTTAGAGATAAGAACCAACAAATTAACCATATGGATTAACAGTAAATGAATAGGGAGGAACCCAGAAGATCTTACCTTTAAAGACTAACAATCCAGCTACGACGGAGGGTGCTCTAAAGACTAATAGGGAGGAACCCAAAAGGGAACGATTGATTCAAAAGTTATAAAAAATAAAAAATAAAATAGAAGAAGATTTTGGCTGTGTTGAGTTGCCATTGAAGTTCACTGATAAGCTCGTTATCTGAGAAATGAGCATTGAAGTTCTTCTTTAGCTACTAGCTAGTATTTTTGGTAGGGGAATATTTGTCATTTAGATTAGATGCTGACCTGTCATTTTTGACCATACATATATATTTATTATTATTATTTTAATAACTACTCTTCCAATGGTGTAGGTTATGTGTGCTACAAATGCATTTTTCGTAGATGAATTGATGATAATTACTAACTTAACAAGAAGTTATTATTAACATGGAACCAAATTAGGTGTTGAAAAAAAAAATGATCAAATTGAAAGTAACTTTTTGGTTGATTTCACATAATTTTTTTGAATGATGTGCCTTATGTTTATTTGGAAAAATAAAATTATTATGAATTTTGAGTGATAATAGTTACATGTGTACGAGATACAAAATGTTTTTTTTTTTTTTTTTTTGAGGGTGAGAGATACAAAATGTTATGTTAGTTAAATTGTGAAATCTTATTTTTAAAACTCAATTTCAAAATTTCATCTTTATAATTGAAATCGTATTTTCAAAACACCATTTAAAAAAAAAGTGTGTAACTAGAATTAGTAACGTTTTTAAAAAATGAGATGGTCAAAAGATGCTTACCTTCTTTTTTTTTTTCTTTTTTTTTTTTTGAGAAACCACCCCTAGCAAAGTAGGGGGAAGAGAAATATTATTATGCTAATTCAGAAAAATTGACATCAACAATATTATTATGCTTACCTAATTTTTTTTTTTTAATAATGAAAATGATTACCCAAATTGAGACCGTTTTTACAATTACAATAGAATCTAGGATACGATTTTTTGCTGCAAACTCAACTTCCTAAAAATCATACCACCTTAAGAAAGGTAGGCCTTGAGTAGTGTTTTAAAGTTTCATGTTGTATAACTATAACATGGACCATTATAAAGAATACATTGATCCTTTAGAGGTTGTAAAACTACCGCGTGTTATAATGACTTGAGTAGGTCATTCAATTCTATTGCATTTGAGAGTGTTTGGTACTATTATTTAAATAACAGTTTTTAGTGTTAAAACAATATTACACGTATTTTCACATACTTTTTTACTTACACATATTTTCATAAAATAACAACATTACTAAAAATCTCTTATCAATCAAGCTAAAAGCTTATGGTTAAATGTAATAATGCTGAGCTGTGACCATTCTATTAAAAGGTAATACGTTGATCCTTAGAGGTTGTAAAATTGCCACGTGTTGTTATTTATTTATAATGACTTAAATTTCAATTTCTTTTGGGTCAGGCTTTGGGTTCAGCGGCATTACTGAACTAGAAAATGCCCAGCAGTGAAATATGAAGTATTTTCACAATAAAGTTTAGCCATATATGATCATGGGGTGTTTTGAGGGTTATTTATTTGTGAAAGATAGATATTGGTAGTTGCAGAAATTGAAAATATGTTTTTGTACAAGCTTTTTATTTGTGATCCAAACTCATGAAAGTGCTAGTTTTTCTTATAATAGTTTCTGTACTTTTTATTATATGATTTTGGATGTGTTTGGCACAAAGCATCTTAATATCTATCGATTAAATTTTTGTTTTATAGTTTGTGAAATATCTAATGACATTTTCTATTTTTCTTCTGTGCAATTTCTATTTCATCTTCTATATAATCTGAAATTTTTTTTTTCAAAAGAATACATAGTAGGGGCTTCTTTTCCCACATAGGGCCAATATTTTGTTGTAATGTAGTGGAATTTGGACTTCATGTTGGATTAAGGAGCTAAAGATTGTATCTACTTGGAGGAAAAAAAAAATTATGTATACTTTTTTGGTTTACTTACATAAGCCTAACACATCGATTCTCTCTTTCTTATATATAGATCTTTGCATGCTGCTTCCATCTATGATATATACTCTCTTGCTTTCATTTTCTTGATCAAACGGTTTGGATTTATGACTACTGAAGGTACTCTCTCTCTATCCTGCTTTCATATTCTTTTTTATTCAAATTGGGCGACAATTAGTTGAATTAGGGTTTTTTTAATATGTATTTTTGGGGAGCTTAGGGGTACAAATAAAATGACGATTGAGAAATAATATTAAAAAAGAACAATCTACAATGATATGTGACTAAAACCCTTAAGGTCCCGTCTGTTTCTCAAACCTTTTCTTCTTATAGCTAGAAAAGATGTTTTTGTACAAGCTTTTTTATTTCTTATTTGTATCTTCTTCTTCTTCTTCTTCTTTATTTTATTTTTTATTTTTTTTAATAGTTTGATTGGAGTTGCAGAAAATGGCTTACACTACTCATATTGCTTCTTCATTTTGTTTCTTTAATTGTCAAGTTTGGTGATATTGTTCTCAAACCTAGTATAAAGCAAATATGTAGTGCAAGCAAGCCCCATATATTCCTTTCTTTTTTTCTTTGTCCATTTTCCCCAAAATCCAATATATAGCAAATACACCCATAAGCACCTTCCACGAATCAGTCTTATGCAAGCATTTTGCTAGCATCCAATAGTAATATGATAATAATTTGGTTCTTATGATTAAATTTATGAAGCCCAACAGTTTAATGTTTTCACCTTAGTCCTTACATTATGCTTCGTGTACGTATTAATGAGCATCCCACTTATTCCTAGACGTACAAATTGAATGATGTCACTTCTCATCTTAAATCTATGAATTAAGATTGTTTTTTTTTTAAACATTGTTCAATGCTGCATATACTAGGAATGCATGCTTTAGTGCTACTATAGTAAAAAAATTAAAAAAGAAAAACCAGAATTCTTCTTTAGTTGAATTATTTTTAATTAGCCTTTTCCCATTTTGATTTCCTAAGGCATGTCATGTTTGTGGTGAATATATTTTTAAAGCTATATCAAATGTTGTATGTATAAAATGGATGTTTGAAGTGTAGCTATTGGAAATGGTTGTTGACATTATTTTAGTTCTTTTAATAGTGATGATCTATGTTTTTGGTTTGAATAAAAAGGAATGGCCAAAGAAAATTTTGCAATTTCTTTTCCAAAAATTGTTGAAACATAGTAATCTCTCATGGAACTGTTTTGTCAATACAAAATTATACTCTTTTATTTCTTATAAAATGTTCATGAATTAATATTCTTTGAGTAGATTTTATAAAGGCCAATGGGCTTAAGTGACTTCATAATTCCTTTATTCAAGATATCAACTGTGGTACATATTTATTCACTATCTCCTTTTTCTCTTCTTTTAAATTTTTAGTTTTTTTACATATTATTATTTGTTAAGTTTTTTCAGTTGGTGGCGTTGATGTCAAGTTTGTGATGAGCAGGTGGTAAATACATACCATTCAAGCCTAAATCTTGACATTTTAGATAATTTTCTTTTATCATTTTCTACATTTGTTAGTTTTCCATACAACTTAGATTTTTTAGATCTTTATTGCAATTTTTTCTTTGAACTAACAAACATATTTTTTTTTTATGTTGTTTCTATTCATATATTTTTTATATGAATATTTTGGACATATCTAACTGTAATTAAGCGCAGTTATTACATGCACAAAAGCCCATGGGTAACAAAGGAATAAAAGAAAGGTAATGATATGGCAGGAACAATGCAGCACCATGGCTAGATCCCTAGCCAAGAGGCCCACGAACACAAGAAGGAAGCTGGGCTAGGCAGGAAGGAGAGGGCCTGTACCCAAGCAATACCCAGTCCAAAGAAGAGATGGAAGGCAGAAAACTTGAACCCAAAGGCCCATATGCCTTTCACACCAAAAGAGTTAAACGCTTACTAAAATGTACAGCAAAATCAAACAAACATGGAGGCAATAGCAAAGGCGTGAAGGCTAGAAAAGTATTGGATTCAGACGGAAGTGGAGCATACACACAGGGCCTAGGCACCACCTACTTATACCCAGCTAATACATGGGAGGTGGGCCACTAGTCAAGGGTATGAGAGGGTGTGGTCGGGTGGTGAGAAGAAAATGGGAGTCTAGTTTAGGGTTCCCGCTCAAACTTCTTTGAGGAGAAATGTCCTACTGGGATGGCATCTCACCCAAAAGAAGTAAGTATGAGTTGGAACCACTGGATGCATGCCATAGAAATAGATTAAGGAGAGGTTTAGCCCTTATTCGGATGAGCATAGTAAGAGACAAAACAAGCCATTTTTGTCTGGGAATGAGGCGTGGCATAGCCAGTACAGTGTAAGAGTAGTGGCTGGGTAGTCGGCAAGCTAGAAGGCAATCTTGGAAGGACACTCACAATGAGCCAAAAGCAATTGAGGGGTAAAAATGGTAAATCCTGTTATGATAGAAAGTATGAAAGGCCATAGTTGTGGACAGTGAAAAGTGGGGAGGAACAACGACGGTAAGAAATAGAGAGAGAGTAAGGGAGAAGAAAGAGAGAAAAGAAAAACACAGAAATTAGAGAAAAGCATGAGTGATAGAAGTAGAGGCATGCATTAATAGGCTATCCATATCTCTCCTTCATGACAGACCCACTTTTTGATAAGTTAAGAATTAGAGTTTAAGCCATCTAGGTCCTTTTTCCAAAGTGTGTAATCTCTATGGCAGGAGCCTTCTCTAAGGTTACCCACGTTGGAGATCGGCACCCTTTTTGGACTTTTGTTTGCTGAAAAACTAAGCCCATTTCTTTGGGCAGACAAGCTCTACTCTTCAGTTGATGAATGATTAATTTGTTACCTTATTTCTAAATTGTTTACCATAATCTTATGATTCATGGTTGTATTATTCTGCCACGACCTTTGTTATTTTCCTTTGTTGTGTTATTTAGGCATTAGTGATATTCGCAAAATGTTTTAGTTATCTTGCCGTATTGTGTTCCTATTGTAATATCTGTAACAATTATTCCTACTGTGAGCATGTTGCACAACCAAGGCTTCTGCTAAGGCGTGTTTATATTGGGATGGCTCAACTTGTGCACAAGCTGACCTAAGGTGTGTTTCACTTAGGCTAGCCCCAACTCTCCTACCCCAGAATCACGGGCCGCAATGCAGCAGGAGAAATTCAAGCCCAACAACACAAGAAGCCCACCACAATTGTTTGTTTATTTTATATGTATCACATATAATGGAAATTTAAGAGGGGAACTTAAAAAACGATGTTTAAGGTACTATATTTAAGTTTTGTCCCTCGTATATACACCTAATAATGTAAAGATAAATAAAAAAATCTACATAAATGAGTGTTTATTGATAACAACAATAATATAAAAATAATAAACATAGGCTAATTGTAATACACAAATCAAAGAGAAAAACTTAAGCAAGCAACGCATATAATTAAGTGATCGAAGTGACATTCTATAAGCAAAAAGACACGCAATTTAATGGAAAAGTAGAATAAAAATATTTGAATCCAAAGGATTAATAGTTTAATCGAAATTCAATTAATAAAAGTACTACTGAAATTGGCTTAACAGTTGGCACAAATGTTAAGAACATCAATTACACGACATTGATAAGTAGCAAATAAGTAGAGGGCGGCATCATTGAAACTCTATCAAGTGATAAGATGTAGAGAGATTAAAAGGGATCAAGGCCTTCAAACTGATCATGACTTGCATCATAATTTTCAAGTCCGGGTATACGGATGGTGTCAAGGATGTTGTCAATTACGCGATTAAAAAAGTACGATGTAGAGATTAAAGAGTACCAGCGCCGTGACACACAGCTATTCTCCAACATTGGCACACGACACAGAATTTTAAGCAATAGATCGTCAGGAAGATCGTCCAGATTGGTCTTCCTTGTGTATGTGCGTTTGGTTTTGGAAGAGCATGGCATCAAGTCCATGGCCGCAGATCAGATCAGAGGTTGAGGTTACGCCCGCTTTCTTTCTTTCTTTCAATTGGCAATATATAGTTTATGCATGCGGAATTGAATTTCCGAACCTGTTAACACGTCCTGAACTGATATATATATCAAGTTGCCCTAGTATTAGTTTTTCTTCTACTGTGGTCTCTTTTACTTTTTTTACGGGGACAAAGGCCGAAAAGTTAGGTTAGTTTCGAAAGAGTTGTGTCATGCTCTATTATAGGGTTTTTTTAAAAAATAACTATAAATTTCAGACTATATTATTAGTTAGACAAGGTTTGAAACATATTTGGTTTATAGCAATTCGACTTTTCTGGAGTCGATTTTGCCCTTTGAAAATCCACTAGGAAATCGAGTGCTAGAAACTCGATTTTGGAAATCGAGTTTTAGAAACTCGATTTCCTAGTGAATTTTCAAAGGGCAAAATCGACTCCAGAAAAGTCGAATTGCTATAAACCAAATATGTTTCAAATCTTGCCTAACTAATAATATAGTTTGAGGGATTTGGTTATTTTTTAATAAAATCCCTCTATTATATGTTGGGCCTTAACGAGGTTCATTTGGGTGAGAACTCTCTCTCTCTCTCTCTGAGGATCTTGTTGGGGTCATGTGTTCCTAAAAATATCACATGAAATTAGGAGTGTAATAAATTTTTTTTTTAATGATATTATATGCAATGTTATGAAATTTTTGTGCTTTTTTTTTTTTTTATTGAAATTTTTGTGCTTTTTTGTTGTGTCTATACTCTATAGCATTATCTCTTCTCTAAATATTAAGAGGATTCACAAAGTTAGTTATCCTTTTATTACAATGTCTAAATTACCCCTAAAATTTATTAAGTACTACCCTAAACAAAAAATAATTGAGTGTATAAAAAGTAATTTGAACTACATATATTTAATATTTAATAAACCGTGACCCTTTTAGATATACACCACTATCAGTTTCTTTTGTGTTAAAATACATAGTATTCTCACTTATCAAAAAAAAAAAATAATAGTATTCTCAAAAAAAAAAAAAAAAAAAAAAAAAAAAAAAAAAACCCAAATAGTATATTATTGCACTGGAATTACAAAAGACTTGATTACTTGACTTCCAAAATTATCCGGATAAGTATATAAGCAAATATTCTTCTTTTACTTATCCTATTTTTTAGTTTTTTGAATGTACTTTTCAAATGGGGTATAATAAAACAAATGTGTAGTGTTGCCCTCTCAGGTGAAAATGTTAAGATTCCTAAATAATTTGGTTTAACTTTTACAGTTTCTTAACAGTTGAATGTTGATGTGAACAATGTGATTTAGTTTTGGTCAATAATAACGTAACAAGCCTAAGCTAAGATTATTTCCTCCGAAAAAAAAAAGTAATCCATAGAAATTAAAGAACCATGAATATAAATTGATGTGATAATGTCGATCAATGAGGATAACAAAAACAAGTATGCATTGTTATATGACTCATAATCTAACCAATTCAAAAATACTTTCCTTCATGCCAATCAACAATTACTAGTTAGAGCACTTCCATCAGTTTATGCAAGAAAAAAAAAATTTGCATCATCAAAAGCCCCCTTTTTTTTAGTTTTTATTTATTTTATGTATCAATCTTACAATATGCTCTACATCACATTTTTCATTTTGCAATACACTAAATTAAAATAATACATTTTTTTTTTACACTACAACATATTAACTTTTTTTTACACAATGGAAAAATTATGTATCTTTGAAAACTATGGTAGCAAGTTGTAAATTTTGGATGCAAAATGAATACATGGTGGGTATTTTTGGTCTCAAATTCTACATTTCTCAATTGGAAAATATTATGCTACCTGGGACCAACGTATTGTGAGTTTGAGAAGTTTACTTGGGACCAACGTATTGTGAGTTGGATTGGTTTGATCCAATCGTTGCCAATCTTGGCCCAAAATGTAGGGACTAAAAGTGCATTTTTGCCTTTATTTTATGACTCTATAGGTTGTTGGTTATTTTGACATTATGAATAAGTGGGTTCCATGCCCAAATAGTGAAAAAAAAAAAAAAAAAAAAAAAAAAAAAAAAAACTAAAATAATTCCACTTAGAAAAAGAGAAAAAAAATAAAATTGGTTGATACTCATTTTGAGGCCCAATAGTAGGAAGAAGCCCAACAATATGAGCAGAGAAGAGTTAGAAGATGGTTAGAAGAACCATTAAACTCGAATGGCAGGAACAATGAATTATAAGCCCATAAAATAAGTAAATGGGCCTTGAGAGAAGAAAATGGGCATAAAAGGAGCCCAAAGAAACATATAGTAAACTCATGGGCATTATGTGATGTAGAAAAGTGAGAACGGGCTACAACAGACCCGAAGTAATGAAGTGAGAAAGTAAGGGGTTGATGAAAAACTCATGAGCCTCAAAGATGAAGGATATGGTAATTAGGCCAGGGAAGTCCAAGAGAGTTAGTAAAAGCCCATGGGAATGTAGAATTAGAAAATGGGCCGAGGATGCCCAAGGAAAGCAAATGAGCCGAGGATGCCCAAGGAGAAGGAAATGGGACAAAGGAGCCCACAAGCAGTGTAATGGGACAAGAAAGTCCAAAGTAACATAAGTATAAATCCAATGAAAAAGGCCCAGCAAGCATGGGTCAAATAACATCATAGCAGGAATGACAGAATGGTACGGTGGGAATGGTAGCAAGACTATGGAAGGAGCAAAAGAGTAGGCTGAAGGAAGAAAAGCCCACAATCAAGCAAAGCCTAGCCCCTAAAGGGAGCAAGCCATAAAGAATGGGAAATTAGAAAATAGTTCACGCCATAAGAGGTTAAAGATGAGCAGCAGAATGCACAGACAAGCCTCCAGACCATGACAAACGCATGAACAGCAAACAAGCTTTGGACATACACAGAAGTGGAGCACGCGCAAAGCCCAGACACCACCAGCCTGTACCCATCCAATATAGGAGTGGTGGGTCATGGGTCAAAGGTAAGAGAGGGCATAGTTGGGCGATGGGGAGAAGAGAAAGCCTATTCTGGGGTTCCTGCTCAGGTTCTTTTGGGGTAATGTCCTACTGGGATGACTTACCACCTAAAAGAAGTAAGGATGAGCTGGAATCACTAGGTGCATACCATAAGGGGTAGAGAGAGAACACTCACGCTGGAGGATAAGAATGCCACGATGAGCAAGGAAACAAAATAATCTTCTTTGTCTGGTGATAGGGAGTGGTGCAGCCAGCACAGATAAGTGGTGGTGGCTGGAGAGCTGACAAACCAGTAGTGGTCGACAAGGACACCTAGACCAGACAAATGTAGTTAAAAGCTAAAATGGTAAAAGCCAGTCACGGCAGGTAGTATATAAAGGACCCTTGCCGTGCACAGTAGGATCATCATCACGACAATAGTAACCACTAAGAGAGAATCACAACATTACTAGATGGGTAAGCACTAAGAAAAGAAAATAGGAGATAAAGAATCAGAAATAACAAGAAAACAAAGAAGAAAGAAAGAATCAAGAAGAAAAAACAAAGCGGGTAGAATGACAGGCATGCACTAATAGGCTAATCCCTTCTTTCCCTCTAAAAGCCTACCCTCTATTAAGGAAACAAATACTCATTTGGGCGCAAGCCATTCAAGCCCATTCCCTCAGAGTAGATAATTTCCATGGCAGGATCATCCTATGAAGTTACCCACGCTGACGAAGTGGTTTCCTCATTGGCCTTGGCCCCGTAACACAATCAAACGTGGCAAACTGATCTTTCATTCTTTGATTTTCTCACTTATGGTTATTACTTCTCATCTCGTCTTTGTAACCACACCCAGAATGTGTTTTCTTTTCCTGTTTTGACTAAGGATTTCTTGCTTGTCTTGCCTTAACAGTAACTTATTTATTTCATCATTGTTTTATCACATTTGTCTGTCGTGACTCTTCTATAACAATTGCATCTGCCATAGGCACGTGATTAAAGTTTCGGCAAACTGGGCATAATTTACGCACAAGCCGATTTAAGGTGGGTTACAATTGGGCAGGTCCCAACTCTTTTATCTAGAATATTTGGGCCATAATATAGCAGGAAATAGTCTAGCTCAAAATCACAAAAAGGTCCACCACAAAATTCTATTTACACGTGTACGAACCAAAGCATTAATTGGAGGACGTCTTTTTTATTTTCATCAAACTTCAAATTTGAAAACTATTGGATTTTCTCACACATTCCACTCCACTATGAAAAGTGGCCATGATTTTTTTTAATTATTTAATTACGAGATTAACATTCCTAATCACTGTGCTCAGTTTTAATTTTAATCATATGGTTCTGGTTGATGAAGGATGTGCAGATGTTGTTAACTTTGAAACTGCCGTTACATTAGCAAAAATGAAATAAAATGAAAGGATAAACAAATGAGCAGCCTTTTAAATCACGAAAACACTTTAGGACAAAACAAGTTGAGAACAAGTTAATAGTTCTGTGCTGGGCCTTTTTGTAATGTTGGGCTGGACTACCCCTTGTCGTACTAGGCCCAAGTGTTCTGAGTAAGGGAGTTGAGACCAGTCCAACTACAATACACTTTGGTCCGGCTTGTGCACAAACTATGCTTCGTTTGCCAAAGACTTTGTTCACATGCCCATGGTAGGCAGAGCTACTTCGGATGAGTCATGGCAAGCAGACATGATAATAATAATAAAATAAATTACTTTTGCCTTTAGACAAAGTAAATGAATAATCCCCAGTTAAAATGATAATCACAATGATAAGAAACACCTTGTAAAGAAAATGGTGGAGATAAATAAGTAAGACATGAGCTATCTAAAGAAAGAAAAGGTCAATCTGTTATGCCAAGTTATATCATAGGGCCAAGGCCAAGATCAAAGAGGGAACCATTTTCCTCAATGTGAATAAGCTCTCAGGGAAAATCCTACCATTGAAATTAATCACTGAGGAAAAACGGACCTGAATGGCTTGTGCCCAAAAGAATCCCCTTGCTTTTGGTAGAAAGTAGGACCTTTAGAGGAAGAGAGGGGATCAACCTATTGGTGCATGCCTACCATTCTAACTCTCTATTTTATTTCCTTATTTTCCTTTTTTTTTTTTCTTTCTTTTTCTCTTCTTTTCTCAATACTTGTTTTTGTTTCGTGGTTTTTTCCTAGAGGTTACTATTACCATGTTTTTGTCCCCATTTCCTACGCACGGCACGGGTCCTTTATATAACGTCTGTCGTGACCAGATTTTACTATCTTGGCCTTTAACTACATTTGTCTGGTCTGGGTATCCTTGCCAACCACCTACTGGTTTATCAGTTGTCCAGCCACCATTACTTACCTGTGTTGGCTGTACCACCGGACAAAGAAGACTATTTTATTTGTTTCACTACAAAAAAAACGTCCTATGGCTGCGGTTCAAAAACGCGGCTATAGGTCAAAAAAACGTGGCCATAGCCCCATTTGGCCTATAGCTGCGGTTTTTTTTGGCCGCGTTTCTAAACATAGCCTAAAAGCCGTGACTATAGGCCCCAGAGGGTATGTGGCCGCGTTTTTAAACGCGGCCTAAGCTTTGGTCCTTAGGCTGCGTTTTAAGCGCGGCCTAAGCTTTGGTCCTTAGGCTGCGTTTTAAGCGCGGCCTAAGCTTTGGTCCTTAGGCTGCGTTTAAAACGCGGCCTAAGGTCCAATCCTTAGGCTGCGTTCATAGGGCCTACCCTTAGGCTGCGTTTAAAACGCGGCCTAAAGACCAACCCTTAGGCTGCGTTTAAAACGCAGCCATAGGGCCTACCCTTAGGCCCCATGGCAGTTCCTTAGGCCGCGTTTTAAACGCAGCCAAACACCTCCCTCCCAAAAAAAAAAATGGAAGGAAAGGATTAGACAATAAATCAGATAAGCAATTACTACATTTCAAATCAATGGATACAGATTCTAAGAAAAAAATTCATGTAGGTTTAGCCTAGGTGCCTAACCAAGCAATATTCTAAAAATATATATACTTGTTTAACTCAACACATTAAGATAATTTGGTAACAATACAATGAAAAGAACACATAATTCAAACATTTTGTTAATGAAAAATCCAAGGCTACTACAAATCTGCAATCAAGTAAATATGGTGTAAAAAACTAAACTTGCATTGCCTAATGTAATTTAATATTTAACCTGTACATGAAAGAATCAGGAAATGGAGAAGCATAATCATATGGTCCACTTAAAGTCTGACAAATAATATTTCCCAAGTTTATAGAATACATAATGATATGAGAGCCAGAGACAAAATTCACATGGAGACTTATTAAAGAATCTTGACTAAAACTTTTGAGTTAGAAAACCCACTGAACAAAGATACACTTAACATAGAACCTTGTCAAAATAAAAACCCATTGAACAAAGATAACATGACCATGCCTAAGACTCCAATTAACCATCACCATCAAAGACCTCAATGCGAAACACAAGTTTATATTTTTAATGCTAAATGGAGTAAATAAGAAATTTAAAAAGACAAAAATACATCAATTTTAAGTAGGAAAAAAGTTGGTTACAGGGGAAGAAGCTGCTGCAGCCCTCAGATCATGTATTCGTCAACGGTGAAGCTTATGATTTTCATTAAGAGCCTTCCCACATTTTAAAACAAAAACAAAAACAAAAACAACAACAACCACCACTGCCACCACCACAACCACAACCACAACCAGCAGCCAACAGCCAACAGCGACTAGTAGCCTAGAACACATGCTGGTGGGCTCACTGGATGTGTCGATGGGGGTTCAAAATGAAAATCAAAATAACTGTCATAGTGCAATTTGAATTCATCATTGGGCAGATGAAAACGGCTTCAATGCTCTTTCAATGTAATTAAGGGTTAAAGAAATCAAATAAGTGACCTCATCGATTGAAGAATACTAGGAGAAATAAAAAAGGTAGACTAAAATATCTAGCAAAATAGTAGAAATTGAAAAGGAATCAGAAATTACCTACTATAACCATAGCCAAGCAAGAGCCACATGCATTTTAGAAAAGGAACCAAAATGCCTAAAATTAATGTCAATCTTAAGACAGGTGTGTGACTGTGACCAAAGTTTATTGTCAAAATTCTTTGTTTACTATTATAATATGCCACAGTTTAAAAGAAACAACAATAAGCAAGCATGTATGAAATAATTTCACCATTTGAAAAAAAAAAATTCTAATTGGAACATGACTAGTAAACAAAAGCACCACTTACAACCAAAAGGAATTAAAGAACAAGGGAGTAATAAAGGTGTTACAAACTTATAACTTAGAATTGATTGAGTCAAATAGTGTACTTCTAATCACCATCTAGCAGTTCAAGAATTCAAACATTAGATTTCTAATAAACAGGATAAGGGTACTACTGAGATAAATCCCCCATATCTCATAGTCATAGCTATAGCCATATCTCGTAATAATGATGATGACAACAGAGAAAACATAGTAGAGGCTGGTGAAGAAAATCAATTGAGTTTTTAATCATTGGACATATACAGATAGAGATAAATTACTTGGGTACATGTGGGTATTTTCAAAGCACTAAATTTTGACCCAACAATACATATAATAAAAAAAAATAAATAAATAAAAAATATGGAGTATCAGAAACAGCTTTCTAGTCTGCAATTCCATCAATAAATAAAAACTGCTCAGAGCCCAGTGCATTTCTCATCATTCACAACAAAAACAAAAACCCAAATATAAGAAATGCATGGAAAAAAAAAAAAAAAAAAAAAAAAAAAAAGCCCTCAGATCTCATAGCTTTGAATGATCATCCACGGTTGTTTTTTTTAAGGCAATGGGCATTCATCAAAAGCCTTTACAAACCACCACCAAAGAAAATAAAATTTTTGTGTGTATATATATATATATATATATATGATAAAAGAAGAGTAGAATGTGGTTGTGGTTGTGGTGGTAGTGAAAGGTGGTGTTGAGTAAAGAGCTGATAATGAATTGAAAAAACATGCCTAACCGCTCAATAAAATTTTGGTGTACATCATTGGGCAAAAAATTACGGACTACTATTCTACCAAACAATAATTATAACACAGAGACAGAGGAAATGAAAGCAAGGTGAAGACTGAAGAGAGAAGCTAAAAATAGGGTTCCATTCCTGGATTTTATAGTGGATAATTTTACCCCCCCAAAAAAAAAAAAAAAACCCTTGCTTTCCCGAATAGGCTTTGTTTGAAGATTTGGGCCTTCCTTGGTCTGT
This sequence comes from Quercus aquifolioides, assembly GCA_019022515.1. NCBI lineage: Eukaryota > Viridiplantae > Streptophyta > Magnoliopsida > Fagales > Fagaceae > Quercus > Quercus aquifolioides. Next base: position 45,144,041 of record CM032333.1, read on the forward strand.
TACAAAATAAGAAAGCCCACTGATTTGTGTTCACATGGGCTGGCTCTCAACCCATCTCAAGGCAATCATTGTGGGCTTGTGGCACTAGCATTTATAATAAGGTTTACAATACTATTTGGTTTCGTGGGTTTTTAGGTTGAAACTCTCTCCAAAAAAAATACAATTAATTTTGTCTTTATATTTTTGTAGTAATTAATTTGTTCCATGTTATTTTCATATTACAGTCAATTTTGTCTTTAGATTTTGAGTTCATAATCAATTTTCAACTTATAGTCAATTCAGTCTCTATATTTTTATTAGGGTAAAATATCATTCTGAACTACCAAGAACTTAACACAAGATGATGCAAGACGATAAAAGAATCTTCTTGCTACTTGGATTCTGTCTTTTCTAAATGTCACCTTAGTTGTCAACATACAAAGATGGTGCTGCATGGGCAGTGCGTGTGGTGCTGATGGGCAGTGTGTGTGGTGCTGATGAGGCGTGTGGTGCTGATGAACAATGCATGTGGTGCTGATGAGGCGTGCGTGTGGTGCTGATGGGCAGTGCGTGTGGTGCTAATGAGGCGTGCGTGTGAGCCTAAAATACACATAACGCAAGCACCGGTTTTTTTTTTTTTTTTTTTTCATAATGTTAATTTAACTTTTAAAACCCAAAATTACCAGCAACTTATTTATTTATTTATTTTTGTTTTAAGAGTTTTTAGTAATAAAAAATAATTGATAATTGAATTTATTTTGTTGAGGAACATACGTGTGAAGTGAGAATAGAAAAGATGTGAAGCCATGGATGAGTGTAGAGTAGTCAAAAATCTAATTGTGCTTTAATCAATCAAATAGATGAGAAAGCAAGATCACAAGCCCAAGAATCAATCAAATAGATGAGTAAGCAAGAAAAATCGCATGGAATTCATAGATCTAACCAGAAACAGAATTGCAAAACTAAAACAGATATAGAAAATCACTTACCGAAGCCTTGAAATTGAAATTTTCCAATTCTAGCAGACGAAACCAAAAGAAATCGATCTACAAAGAAAATAGACTTAGGTTTTTCTGAGAAAGAGATGAGAGCGTTAGAGAGAGAGCGAAGGAGAACAAATACCACTAAGAAAAAAAAAGGGGAATTCAAAGAGGGAGAACAAGTTGCTTTTGTACGTGTAAAATTCAAAAATCTACAAAGTTTAGGAGTGTAGTTTGAACTTTAATCATTAATTTTTCTACTTAAGCTGCTGATAACCGCAATCTAGGGATTTTATTCCCAATTTGTGTCGATTAAAAAAAATTTAGTTCTTCTTTTATTAGTTCAGGTCACTTAATAAACAAATCCTAGCAACCCACGCACCCCAATCTCTCAAACAAAACCAAAAATTAAAAAAAGCATTGACTTTTGAAATACCCACTTCCCCAAATGCAAAGATGATGAACTAAAAAGCCAAAAACACAGACACACACAAAATGAAACCAAATATACTGACACATCAGTATGCGTTACACAAATGCATGGAAAGGAGATGTCTATGGCACACACGCACGCACACACAGAAAACACATGCAAACACACAACAAACACACAAACGTCACAGTGACAAACGAAGAGACATACATATATGTAGCTCTGAACCAGTGCTAGCCAATGACAGAATTGGCCACCAATGTCAATTACAAAACTAGCCACAAAATGAACAGATGGCAGTCTCACACAATGGGTATCAACATTTTCCATTGTTTGGGAGATCCACTATAACTTCGCCTCATTTCCCCACCTTAATGGTTTAGTGAGAAGGATAACACTTCTGCTATCCAACACCTCCACTACAAAAAGAATGCTACAAGAAAAGATAGCCAGTGACCAAAACGTAACACAATGCCTAATGGGTCACCAACACGTATGCATTTCTCTATTTCTAGATTATATCGTTCTTCTTTGGAAATTTTTTTACACTTATCCTTATTGGGTTGTTATGAATCTCTTGTGATTAATTAGCACTTTCAACTTTGGTTAGCATTAATAGTTCAATGTTGAGTTGACACGTAAGGAAAGAACACCAACACAGAATTTAGTGCGTTTGCATGGCTTTTATACGTTGAATCCTTGTTTAATTCACTCACATGTCCTCGATCTACAATAATCTACGCAATTATTCTTATCCCAAACAAAAGATATAAAAAGCATACAATTATTGATTTTGATCTTACATGGCCCACTCTCAATTTCGGCATGTCTAGGTGGGAAGTTAATGGAATCGACATTTTGATGTGAAGCCACTGCATTATGTTGAGAAATTTTATGCAGACACAAAATAATGATTGTTTTGTGGCCAGTGGCCACTATAAGTCGACAATATATTTGGTAAACCAACTAGACTTCATTCTATTTATAGCAATGTTACGTCCAAAAATTGAATTACCCTCTGTGGTACACCAGTTTTCAGCATCTTATTATAAGTTTTTATCTTTCTGTTGGTCTTAATTACGTTCGAGGATACAAGGTTGTTCAGTAAAATAGAGTAGGGGACCATCAAGTGACGATGGTGATAGGGAAAATATAGGATTAAGGGTCCGTTTGGATAGAGCTGAAAACTGAAAACTGAAAACTGAAAACTGAAACACTGTAGCAAAATAATTTTTAAATGTGTGAATAGTACCGTGGGACCCATTTTTAATAAAAAAGTTGCTGAAAAGTGAAAATTGTAGGTCCGTGAACAGTAAAAATTGTGGAAAAAGTCAAAAGTTGCGGCTACTGTTCAATGAACAGTAGCCGCAACAGTGATGCTACAGTGTCAATCTGCTGAAAACGCGTGAAAAAAAAAAAAAAGAAAAAAAAAAAGGGGCTGAAACGTGAAACGCAAAACGCGTTCAGCCCAATCCAAACGGAGGCTAAGACTGTTGAGTTCTAATTTTAATATTATTTTTTTAAATCAAATTGGGTCGAGTTTTTGTTTTCTGTGTATACATAGTTATCGAAAAAATCATATATTTTTACGGAACTTTACATGACCTGATGTGTATAAATTTTAAAGTTAAATTGACTAAAATGTGATCATTTTTTCTATTATACAAGTACTAATTCAAGTGCTCTAAGTGCCCTAATTACGTTTTAATTAATTTCAGGGTCTAATAGAATCAGAGAAATTGGACAACAGTACAAAAATTTCCAGACAATCCACCAGTTTATTACATTAGTCTTATCCAAAAAATTATGACCGCTGATTAAACAAACAAAATCCATTGTAATCAAACAACCTCCACCAATCATTTTCAATATCGGGGAAAAAAAATCAAACTTAAACCCATATACTAATTCCAAATAAGACTAAGTCTTTTACTTCAATTAATTCAAAATACCCACTAAATTCAATCAAACACAAAAGCAAAGAAAGAACTCACTTTTGGGTGGAAGAACTCGCGGCGGAACAGATGAACGGTAACGGCGTTGTTAACGGCGGAGGAGGCGGAGGGGGAAGAAGAAGAAGAAGCAGAGTCCTGCAAAAAACAAGAGGGCCAACCCTTCAAAACCCTTGGACCCCACAAATCACGGCGGCGTCGATGATAGCGAAGGGATCTACAGCATCGAAACACCGCCGCTGGTTTGGAAGAGAGGGTCGATCGGAGGGAGGGATATGGTGGAGGTCGGCGAAGATTGTGGTGGAGGCTTGGAGCTGTGTGTGACCACGGTGCTGTATTTTTTTTTTTTTTTTTTTTAGTGTTTGCAGTGCTTAGGTTATTCGGCTTGAGGGCTGAAGTTGAGAAGGACTGAGTGTTTGAGTGCTATTTGAGGGTTTGCGTTTTACTACTTCAGCTTTTAAAAAAAAAAAAAAAAAAAAAACAAAGGTCCTTAGGCCGCGTTTTTAAGCGGGGCCATAGCTTAGGGGCTTGGGCCGCGTTTATAAACGTGGCTTTAGACCCTCTATATGGCCCCGTTTTTAAAATGGGGCTTTAGCTATTCTGGGGCCGCGTTTTAATAAACGCGGCCCAAAAAAACGCGGCCTAATGGGCCCGCGTTTTGTAGTGTTTGTTTGTTGTGGCACTCTTACCTGCTACGATGTGGGTGCTCTCTTTCTCTTCCTATCCCTCATGGCATGCACCTAGTGGTTCCAACTCATCCTTACTTCTTTTGGGTGATATGTCATTCCAGCAGGACATCTCCCCCAAAAGAGCCTGAGCAGAAACCCCAAAATAGGTTTTTTCCCTTCTCCCCACCACCAGACCATACCCTCTTACCTCCTGTATTGGCTAGGTACAGGTTGGTGAAGCTTGGGCGTTGCGCGTGCTCAACTTCTACGTGTGTCCAAAACTTGCCCGCTGCGTGTGCCATGGTCTGGAGACTCCTCTGCACACTTTGCCACTCGTCCTTAACTTCTTATGGCGTAAGCTACCTGCTGATTCCTCATTCTCCATGGCCCACTCCCTTCGGGGACTGGGTTTTACTTGATTGTGGGCTTTTCCTCCTTCAACCCATTCCTTTTGCTCTTTTCTGCAGGCTTTGCATTTCTAGCTGCACCATTCTACCATTCCTGCTATGATGTTATTGGACCCAAGCCTGTTAGGCTTCTTTGGGCTTGCTGCTTATTCTTCTCTCAATGACTCAGTATGGTCATTGGGCTTTTTGTTACATTGCTTGCGGGCTCCTGTATCCCATTTTCTCTTGGGCATCTGATAACGCCTTAAAATGTGTACTTGTTATATATTTATGTGGGCGTTATCTCCTTATTACTATGCTTAATTTGTATAATTAAGCCATAATTTGCATTAGTCCCTATTATTTATCTTTACATAATTTCTTGAATAAGATGCTATTCATTGTGTGTAATTTTCTACTTTCAGGAAATCATGTGAGAAATATAAGTTTACAGGAATTTGTGAGAGAATGGAGGTCAAACTAGAATCAAAGTGGAGCTAAAGGACCATGCTTAAATGTCTAAGGAGGTGCAGGTGGAGTGCTTGGATCGTCTACCATGATTGGAAGCTTCAAATAAGGAAAGAAATCAAAGAGGCGGAATCTGAAAAGGAAAAATCTGATTTGAGTACTGATCAGTATTTTGGTTGTATCTCTCTCCTCAAAAATCCAATTGACACAAGGCTAGATGAGTTGGAACCGTGACTTAAATATCTACAACTTTCCAGTTTTGAGTTTTTCTAAATTCTCAACTTTGGAAGGACGAAATTAACTCACAAGTTACTGCTGTAAACCTGGACGGAAATTAAAATAGTAAAAGTTTTATTTTCTTTGAACACTTAGACATTAGGGTTTTAGAAGGGAGGCTGTGAGAACGAATTTTGGCAGAGAAAACTTTGTATTTTTCTTTCTCTAATGGCAGCCTAAACTCTTTGCTAGGGCTAGGGGTTATGTTTCTTCTATACGGTATGAATATTCAATGTGATTCTTTCTAGGATTTTATCAATGACATATTTGATTGTTCAATTAGATTTCTTTTGATATATTAGTTCTTCCATGCTTTCAATAAGTTCAATCATGTTTTTCTTATTGTTTAGAGGAATTTCTAATAGTTTCAAATAGAAATCATGTTTTAAAGTAAATGGGTTTTTCTGAAAACTATTCTAACCGCATTATTAATCGAGGTTATCATGCGTTCTTGAATTGTCTCAGTTCAACTGAATCATAAGTTTTTAATTGTATAAGAACAATCAATTGTGAAATATATAATTTCTTAGATCACAAAGAATTTCATATCGATATAGGGAAACACCCTGATACCCTAGTATTTACATTATTGATTTAATCAGTTTTTATTATTATTCTTGTTAACAATCACGAAGCAAAAGTATTTTTCTTCTTCACCCAAATTGTTTTTTAATTATATTGTCTTTGAATTTACTTTGCTCCTTGTGGTTCGACCTCGGTACTCCGAGAATTATATTGTTGCGATCTCCTGCACTTGGAAGTGAGCAAGCAGCATCCTTGGCCCATTTACTTTCCTTGGACATCCTCGGCCCTTTCTAATTCTATGTTCCCATGGGCTTTTATTAACTCATTTGGGCTTCCCTGACCCAATTACTTTATCCTTCATCTTTGGGGCCTATGGATTTTCCATCAACCCCTTACTTTCTTTACTTGCATTACTTTGGGCCTGCTGTGGCCCATTCTCACTTTTTTACATCACATGCTGCCCATGAGTTTGCTACTTCTCTCTTTCCGGGCTCCTTTAGGCACATTTGCTTCCTCAAGGCCCATTTATTTATTTTATAGGCTTATGATCCATTATTCCTACCACTTGGGCTTAATGGCTTTTCTATCCAATTACTAACTCATTTCTGCCCATGTTGCTGGGCTTCCCAAAATGAGCATCAACAAGTTCTAATCTGTATTGAAACGTGTTTATTAGGCCAAAAAGGTGAGGTTTTTGGCTCATTTCTTTAAATAAATTTTATAAGAGCAATTCAACTTGTATTCATTATTGCTTGAATAGGTTGAAATGTGTTTATAACTTGCTTAAAATGACCATGTTTTTTACCCGAACCCAATCCGACCTGCAGGTGTTGCCATGCCTGCATCTCATCCCACTTCTAAGTTTTTCATTACTCTTCGAGGTATTTTGGTCATTTTAAAAAGTTTTGAGGTTAGTTTAGTAATTTTTTAGGCTTAGGAATATTTTGGTCATTTTAGTTTTTTCAGGAGTATTTTTGTTATTTTAGAGGTTTTAGGTTATTTTCATCATTTTAGAAGTTTCAATGTATTTTTGCTCATTTTAGAAGTTTTTGGAGTATTTTGGTTATTTAAGAGGTTTCAAGGTTGTTTTGGTCATTTTTAAGGTTTTGAGAGTATTGTGGTCATTTTGGAGGTTTTGGGGGCATTTTGGTTAATTTGGCAATTCCAATGTTATTTTGGTCATTTTAAAGGTTTTGGGGTATTTTAGTCATTTTCATGAGTAAAATAAAATTTATTAGTGTGGGCAATTTTGTCAATTCCATAAATTATTATATCCCCACCAATAAGTAATGTAAGATTACACAGATTTAAAAATGTGATGTGATATATTTTGTAATCTTAGAAAAATTCAAATGAACCAAACACATTAGTGTTAGTGGTGTGCATCACATCAACGTTACATTAGACGGATCAAATGCCCACTAAGTAATTTGCTACATGACTTACCAAATGGTAAATACATGTTTTTCAAAAAAGAATGTGAAAAATATTGGTCAACCTAACGTGCAACTCGATCGACTCGACCTATTTACAAGGTGCTTAAAATGAACAATTGTTTTACCCAAACTTGACCCAACTTGCCCGTTTTGCCACGTCTACATCTCATCACACCCCTAGGTTTTTCATTACTTTTCTATTAATATTACTATATATTAGCCTCATAGCACATGTGATAATGATTTTTCTTCTTTTCTTTTTCTTTTTTTGGTTTGGTGTTATACTTTTTCTGTGCGCACCCAAAATCGAAACCCGTTGGGCTGGGCCTCACTTGGGCTCACAACTTACTTGTATAGTGGGTTTGGATTTCCTACACTGGGTCGTTCTAAACACCAAGGCTCAACGGAATCACTTTCCTCTCCTCGGGGGTCTAAACCACTCCCTCACTCTGTTTTCTCTCTGTTTACACTCTTCCTTCCCTCAATTGTCCAACCCTTGTCTCCTCAAAACTTCTTGTATTTATAGTACATAGATTAGTGGAGAGGTCATAATTATTTGCCAGTAAGTGCAACCGGCGGTCCAGTACTATCGATCGTAAGTGGGTGGTTAGGTGGACGTGGGAAGCGGTGAGAATGGCGTTGGAACTTGGTTCCCACCTCCACGGTAGTTCTCGGCAGCGGTGCCTCTCCGAGGTACGGCCGGGTAGGTACAGGGCGGGGTGTCCCGAGAGTCGTATATGTGTCACTGCCCGGGAATGGGTTTGCCAAGAAACGATGAAGAAGCAGAGCTTGGGCCTGCAGCATGCGTGGCCCGGGGGTGGGCCGCTAGGCAGAGGGAGACCGGCCTTATGGGCTACACACCCAGGCCAGGGTCCAAGGCCCACTATGGGCCATGGTGCGGGGGCCGTACAATAGCCCCCCCTTGATTCGCTCCCCATTCTCGGGGGTGAATCAAGGATCACAAGGGATTAATGCCCGTCTGGGAAGTCGAAGGGTCAGCGCCCGGCCATGGATGGGCGCATTAATACGCATCTCAAAAGACGCGTTTGGAATTGATTGACGGCCTATCCGCCATCATTGTCTGACGGTTCGTGAACCGAGGCGTCGCGCGTGTGGCAGTTGAAGCGGCGGTCCGCGTGGTTTCCATCCAGTGGATCATTAACTGCTTCTCATCCTACTCCCCACGCCTATAAATAATCCCTCTCGTCACTGACTCTCACTTTCGCATTCCTCACCTTTCAGTATCCTACTCTGCCGAGCATCCCTCTTTCGTGGTTCATCTACTGGCCCAGAACACACTTCCTCCTTAGAGCCCACAGTAAGTTCCTTTCCTTCTTCTTGCTTTTTCAGTTCAGACATTTCAGTCTATTCTTTGATAATCATAGCATTTCTTTTCCCTTTTATTAAAAACACTCGTTTTGGAAAAAACATGAGTTACTCTTACCTCCTTTCTTCCGAGCATGCTTTGGCTAGATTTAGGGAAGCATATAATGTTCCTAGTGACGTAGATATTGCCTACTGCAATATGGGCGATATTGACATCCAGAGGCGCCGTGGTGAACGCACGGTGTTCTTTCCCTTGATGGCCATTCTAGAGGGTGGGGTTAGCCGGTTGACCCTCTAATTCTTAGTACCCTTAGATTTTACGGCCTTTGCCCCGACCAACTTCCTCCCAACTTTTACCGGGTAGTGAGTTGCGTGAGTAGGCTGAACCAGTTGTACGGGTTGCAACTAAATCACTATGACATTAATCAGATGTATAGTCCGTGCGGCAATATCGAGTCTGACTATTATATAAAGACTAGGGATGCGAGGGTACGGCTTATTTCATGCCTCCCAGATTCAAATCGTAACTCGGCTAAAGATTTCGTTCGGGTGAGCGGCAATTGGCTTGCCGAGGATATCCCCTGTGCGTTTTCGCCGCGCGACGTTGGTCGGTGACTAACCTTTATTTACTTTTGTCTATTTTGATTTCGGTCCGGTTATGTAATCGTTAACCCTTATTTCCTTTGTGCAGAGAGCAAAAGATTCAAGCCGGACATCAGAGTGGTACACGTTCGGGACCTGAACTTCGTGCTCAGGTCGGAAATCTTCGTACACACGGACGGACAACTCCGAGCGTCCCACCTCATCCTCGGTGTCAGTCCCGTCTACTCAACTTGGCAGGCGTTCAGCCAAGCTTTGCTAGTTGACAGCCCTCTCCTCTCATATATCGACGTCCGGCACGCAAACTTCTTCCCCCCCAGGCTAACTGTAGGCGAGGCACGTGATCTCGGTCCCCGGTACATTTGTTCAGACGAGCGACAGCCCATCCGTGACGAATCAGCCGAGCGCGTATCTGCCGAGCGTAAAAGACACGCCCACGAGCAAATCCAGCAAGAAGCTCCTGCTCATCTCGAGAGAACCGCAGAGCCCGGGGCTCCTGTTCGGGAAGGGGAGGGTGCAGCCGCAGAACCGACTGACTCTTCTGAAATAGGATTCGATCAAGGCAACGCCATGGTGGCCAGGAGGAAGATGACGATAGACCGCTTTGTCCCGAGTGCCCGGCTTGCCGTGCAGCAACAACAAACGCCCGGCCAAGATGCTTCGCCTCCCGTTGTCCCATCAACCCGAGTTCGAAAAAGGCTGCGCACTACCGATCAGACTCAGACAGGCTCGGGCAACGTGCCCCCCCGACCCTCGGCCGGTATTGTCATCCGGGAGCCGGTAGCGCAAACCGGGATAGACCTGGCGTCTACTTCCCGGGCTCCGGCAGCATGGCGACCCTCCTTCCAACTTGGCGGCGAACCTCTTCCATCGACGGCCAGTACCCGAGTATGGGACAAAGGCCATGATGGCCGTGTGGCGCAGAGTCTGGCGCGCGGCATCCTCTTGCCCGAGGACTTGCACGCCTTTACGGAATCAACGGATGAGTCTTTGGGGAGGCGTTTGCAGTGGCACACCATAGCGATAACTGTTTCACTTTTCTTTACGATTCTCGGTTTCCCATTTGCTTATGTACGTGTACTTTCCATTTTACCTTACAAAGTGAATATTGTGTGGTCAGGCTGTGCAAATGTCGTACGTTGTGGACGGGAGGATGAAGGAGCTGGCCGAGGACGTTGAGCGGGAGAAGGCTCTGAAGGATGTCGCCGAGGCCACGGCGAAGGAGAAGTCGAAAATTGCCGAGGAGGCAAAGAATAAAATTGCTACAGCCGTAAAGGCCCAGGCTCTCACCGAAACGAAGTCTGAGGAACTGGAACTCCAATTGGGAGGCACCGAGCTCAAATTGGCGGAGGCTCAGAGCTTGAATACCATGCTGGAAGGGCAATTGGCCGACTCGAAGGCGGCGCTGGAGGCTTGTGAAAACAAGTGGTATAACGAGGGGTTCGCAGATGCCGAGAATTCGGCGGAATCGGTCATTCGCCAGGCCCACAGGCTCAGATATGAGGAGGGTTGGTTCGCCGCTCTTCAAGCCTTGGGGATTCCCGAGGATTCTCCGTTGAGGGATCGTAGCAAGATCCCTTTCCCGAGCGTCCCTCAAACCGAGAATCCTGCGCCCCTTGTTATTGACGAAGAAGAGACCTTCAGCATGAGGGAACTGGTGAACGCCATTGATTCTCATGCAGTGCCGACCGACATGGAGGGGACCAGCCACCCCCATGTTGGGGACCGAACTGGGGAGGACATCCAGCCACCAACTCCTTACGCCGACCAACACTCTCAAGAGGACGCATCCTCCGCCCATGCGGCGGATATCTAAAGTTGAAAGCCCGCCCTTCTTTATTTTTCCTTCTTTTGAGAATTTAAATGAGCGGAATTGCCTATGTCACCGGGTTGTGGTGACGGGATAACTTGTTTATGTTGTCTTTTCTTTATTTCGAGTTGCCGGGTTTTGGCATAAAAACGTTAATTTAAGTTCCATGTTTTAATATGAATGCTTTATCGTCTTGCTCTTTCGTATTGACCGAGTAATGAACTCTCGTTGGTTGTCTCTTTATTGTGATGTGTCCGACCATGGCAAGGCCTCCACATGCTCGGTGATAGTGATCTAACCGAGGGTCAGGCTTTTCTCTTAGATGAAATGACTAAGGTTTTCACGTGCTCAGTGATAGGATCGAACCGAGGGTCAGGCTTCTGTCCTTAGAGTTAAACGTTCAGGTTTCCACCTGCTCGGTGATAGGATCGAACCGAGAGTTAGGCTTCTGTCCATAGAGTGAATCGTTCAGGTTTCCACCTGCTCGGTGATAGGGATCGAACCGAGAGTCAGGTTTCTGTCCATAGAACAAAAAGCCGAAGGTTTCCACCTGCTCGGTGATTGGGATCGAACCGAGAGTCAGGTTTCTGTCCATAGAACAAAAAGGCGAAGGTTTCCACCTGCTCGGTGATTAGGATCAAACCGAGAGTCAGGTTTCTGTCCTTAGAACGGGCTGTTAAGGTTTCCGCCTGCTCGGCGATAAATCGAACCGAGGATCAGGCTTCTGTCCTTAGAACAAATCGGCTAAGAATAAACATTGCTCGGTGAATGGGATCGAATCGAGAATTTTGGTTAGAACAATGCGGATCTGCATGAAAAACATCATTAGTATAACTAACAAAACATGTACAATAGGTTGCGGTTAACTTTATGCTCGGAGAATCGCCCATCAATGGTAGTACTTCTTCAGATTATGGACGTTCCACGGTCGGGGCAGCTGTCTCTCGTCTAGGTCTTCCAAGAAATAAGCCCCGGTGCCGGCCACAGCCATGACCCTTTAGGGTCCTTCCCATGTCTGCGCCAATTTCCCGGCACTAGTGTCCCGCATGTTGCCCACGGCTCTTCTGAGAACCAAATCTCCGGAGACAAACTCCCTCGTTCTCACACCTCGGTTGTACCTCAGGGCGAGCTTCTGCTGATATTCCGCGAGCCGTATTGTCACCATCTCGCGGTACTCTTCCACCTTGTCCAAATATCCTACCATCATTTCGTTGTTTTGGGCGTGATCAAACCCCGCTACTCGCGCACTGCATAGATTCACCTCGGTAGGGATCACGGCTTCCGCCCCGTACGTGAGAGAGAAAGGGGTCTCCCCGGTGGACCGTCTAGGAGTGGTGCGGTATGCCCACAAGACTTTGGGAAGTTCCTCGGCCCAGTTTCCCTTCGCTCCCTCCAGCCTTTTCTTCAGCCCACTCACAATCACCTTATTCACGGTCTCGGCCTGACCGTTGCCCTGTGGGTAAGCAGGAGTTGAGTACCTGTTTTTGATGCCGAGACCACTGCAAAACTCTCGGAACGCCCGGCTGTCAAACTGTAGCCCGTTGTCAGATATGATAGTGTTCGGCACCCCGAACCTGGTGATGATATTTTTCCATACGAACTTCTTTACTTCCACGTCTCTTATGTTGGCCAACGCTTCCGCCTCCGCCCACTTGGTAAAATAGTCGACGGCCACCAGAATGAACTTTCGGCCGCCTGTCGCTCGAGGGAACAGGCCGATGATGTCCAGCCCCCATTGTGCAAAAAGCCATGGACTGCTGATCGGGTTCAGGTGGCCCGCGGGCTAATGGATCAGAGGGGCGTGCTTTTGACACTGCTCACACTTAAGCACGTACTCGGCGGCGTCTTTCTGCATCTGAGGCCACCAAAACCCCTGAGTCATTGCTCGGTGCGCCAATGAACGTCCCCCGACATGGCCGCCGCATACCCCAGAGTGGAGCTCCGCCAAGAGCTCGCCCACCTTCTCCGGGCGTAAGCACAGGAGGTACGGCCCTCCGAAGGATCTTCGATACAAAGTCCGGTCTTCTGCCAACCAATACCGAGGAGCCATCCTACGGATCCTGATGCCCTCCTTTTCGTCACTCGGCAGTCGGTCGTCAGCCAGAAAGTCGATAATGGGGTCGATCCAGCACGGGGCATGGGCTGTGATTGCCGTGACATTGACCCCTGTAGTTCCCGAGCCACTCATTACCCTGACGCTCGGCTCCGAAATAAGCTCGACTTTGATTTGCCGTGGTATCTCCTCGGTTACTGACGATGCCAGCGTGGCTAGGGAGTCAGCGTGTCTGTTCTGTGTTCGGGCTATGTGGAAAACTTTCACCGTGTTGAAGCTGGTCATAACTAGCCTTGCTTGTTCTAGGTACGCTCTCATCCGGGGATCTCGGGCTTCAAAACTGCCCTGCACCTGATTAACCACCAGACGCGAATCCGAATATAGCTCAATCTCCTGAGCCCCTAGGCTCGAAGCTACCCTCAGTCCGGCCAGAAAAGCCTCGTATTCCGCCTCGTTGTTGGATGCCCTGAAACCCAATCTAAACGAGTGTTCTAGTCGTATTCCTTCGGGGGTGATCATAACAACTCCTGAACCGGCACCCGTGGAGCTTGACGCGCCGTCTACGAATACCTTCCACGGTCGAACCTCCAGTTGGCAAACCATCTCCCCCTTCTCTCTGGGAGAAAACTCAGCGATAAAATCCGCAAGGACCTGGCCCTTCACCAAGCTTCAAGGTCTGTACCGTATATCGAAGGAACCGAGTCGAGTCCCCCATTTGGCTATACGGCCCGTGAAATCCGACCTCTTTAACAATGACTGTAATGGGTACTCGGTCAAGACGTGTACGGTGTGAGCTTGGAAATAGTGCGGCAACTTCCTGGTGGTGTGTATCAGGGCCAATACGAGCTTCTCCAAGGGCAAGTATCTCGTCTCGGCGTCGACAAGAGTTTTACTGATGTAGTACACGGGTTGCTGGATCCCTTTGTCCCTCAGTAGCACAGCACTCACGGCGTGCTCGGATACCGCCAGATACATGAATAAATCCTCACCTGCCTCCGGTGCCGCAAGCATGGGCGCTCGCGCCAAATAAATCTTCAGATCCACAAAGGCCTCTTCGCACTCCTCGCTCCACCGAAATCCAGTCCATTTCTTCAGCAGTTGGTAGAATGGTCGGCAGCGATCTGCGAATTTTGAGATGAACCGGTTAAGGGCGGCCAGCATCCCGGTTAGTATTTGCACTTCCTTCGGGTTGCTCGGTGGCTTCAGTCTTCTCACAGCTTCTATCTGGTCGGGGTTGACCTCAATTCCCCGTGTACTGATCAGGTACACCAAGAACTTCCCGGCCCCGACGCTAAACGCGCACTTCTCCGCATTAAGGCGCAACTTGTGCCGTCAGAGAACCTCGAAAACCGCCTGGAGGTCCCCCGTATGCAGGGCTTCCTGTTTGCTCTTAACCACCATGTCGTCGATGTACACCTCGACCGTGCGCCCTATCTTGTCTCGGAACATTCTTGTCATCATTCGTTGGTAGGTGGCCCCGGCGTTCTTCAGTCCGAAGGGCATCCTCGTGTAGTGGTAATTTGCATCCGGGGAAATGAACGCCGTTTTTTCTTGATCCTCGGGCGCCAGGGCGATCTGGTGATACCCTTAGAAAGCGTCCAGAAAGCTCATCCTCGGGTGCCCACACGTGGCGTCCACCAGCTGGTCAATCTTCGGCACCGGAAAGGGGTCCTTCGGGCAGGCTCTGTTCAGATCGGTGAAATCGACGCAGACCCTCCACTTGCCGTTCTTCTTCTTCACTACCACGGTGTTCGCCAACCAGTCCGGGAAGAAGATTTCCCGAATCACCCCTGCCTCCTTCAATCTCTGAACTTCCACTTTTACTGCCTCGGAGTGCTCTCAGGCTGATCTCCTCGGCCTCTGCTTTTTAGGGGCGAATGAGGGGTCAACTCCAAGTCTATGCACGATGAATTCGGGATCCACCCCGGGCACCTCGTATGGACTCCATGCAAATACGTCCACATTCTGTATTAGGAGTAGCAACATCTCTACTTTTTCCCGGTCCTCCATGCTCTCCCCTATTTGGAAGTACTTGTCCGTATCCGGCAACACCTTTACCTTGAGCATGTTCTCGGCGCGCGCGACCTCCTTCTCCGGCGGGCCTTGTAATTGCTATAAAGGCGTCCCCGACGACGAACATTTGGGATCGGCCTGATCCTTCTGGTCGGATTGCTCCTTCTTCCAATCGACCATGGCGATCAAACATTGCCTGGCCGCCTGCTGACTTCCTTGTATCACCGTGACACCATAGTCAGTATGGAACTTGACCCTCATGTGCAGAGTGGACGGGACAGCCCCCATTGCATGTATCCATGGTCTCCCTAGAATCGCCGTGTAGGGGGAGTATGAGGTAACTACGAAGAAGCTTACCATCACCTCCCTGCCCCCCATGTTCACAGGCAGAGAGATTTGCCCCTCGGGCGCCACCATCTTCCCATCGAACCCAACCAAGGGAGTGTTGTACTTCGACAAATCTTCATTCCTCAGCCCGAGCCCCCTGAATAGATCCGGGTACATAACATCCGCTCCGCTTCCCTGGTCTATCATTATTCTCTTCACAACGAAGCCGCCAACCCTTGTCGTGACTATCAATGCGCCGTCGTGCGGCTGAATGGTTCCTTCTAAATCACTGTCGTCGAAAGAGATCGGCTCTCGGGTAGGTCTGATCTTCTTCGCGGGAGGTGGCACGCCCGTACTCCCCTCTACCGACATCATCGTCAGCAGCTCCTTCCCTTTTGCTGTCGAAATGCCCCTCGGGGCAACGTGGATAACATCAATTATCCCAAGAGGGGGTGGAAGGGGATTCCCTCTGTGTGGGGCGCCATGTCCTGTTCCTCTATCCCCGGCATCCGTCACAAAATCCTTGAGGTGTCTTGCCTTAGCCAACTGCCCGAGATGGTCCCTTAACACTCGGCACTGCTCGGTAGTATGCCCCCGGTCTTTGTGGTAGGTGCAGTATAGGTTCTGATTCCTCCTAGAGGGGTCGCCAGCCATCCAGTTCGGCCATCTGAAGTACGGCTCGTGCTTGATCTTATCCACAATTTTATGCACGGGCTCCTTGAACGTTACGTTCACCTCCCCTGCTGGCGCTACTGGCTCTTGAATCCTCAAATTTTCCCGTGCCCTCTGTTGAAAGCCGCTCAGCCGAGGACGATCTGTCACCTGTGCTTTGCCTTTGCTTTGTATCCTATCATCTTCCAACCGCTTGTACTCCTCGATGCGCCTCATCAGCTGCCTCATGTCCTCGGGAGGCTTCTTAGTTTTGGGAGGCGCGCAAAGGACTTGTGCAGGAGTTTTGGGAGGCGCAGAATAACCTCTCGGTCCTCTCTGTTCAATCCACTATTGGTTCGGTGCAGTAGCAAATGGCATGGAAGCCACCTTCAGGTTCGGCCTACAAGCTCAATGTGGATGCAACAATGTTCACCGGGATGGATGCATCAGGATTTGGCGCTGTGGTTCGTAATGAGAAGGGAGAAGTAATGGCGGCTTTGGCGGGGAAAGGACCTCAGGTACAAGACAGCGAGGAAGCAGAGGCTTTAGCATGCAGAAGAACCGTGGAGTTTGCTATGGAAGCTGGGTTTAGAGAGATCATTTTAGAGGGTGATAATGTTAATGTCATTAAGTCCATTTTGAGTCCAAGGTCTAATAAAGCTAGGTTGGGATATGTATATATTCGATGTATGGGAAGGGAGTTTAGATCATTTTCTGTTCTTTGTGTTAGGAGGAGTGCCAACTCGATGGCACATTCATTGGCTAAGTTTGCTAGACAATTAGATGGGAACCTGGCAGTGCCGGCTGAATGTTAGAGCAAAAAATGCGGTCACCTAAGGCTCCAAGTAAAAAATAGGCTCCCAAATTTTAACCAATAGGGTTATTTATAATCAATAAATAAAATAATATTTTTTTACCATATAAAAAACAAATAAAAAAGAGAGAAAAATACAACGTTCACAACATTTTTCATAACACTTTTACAACTAATGTTAAGTAGTAGGTTGTTATTGATGACAAAAAAATAATTATAGTGATATTTTCAAATATAAAACAAAAAGCAACTTAAAACCAAGGATATGTTGTAAAAAATATAGTGAATGTTGCACTTCTAAAAAAAAAGAATAATAATAAGAGTTGAGTTTGTAAACTTTTACTAATTTTCTCATCTAAGTCTACCACTAATATCGCTTTTTTACTTACCACTATCAATCTGCCATATCAACAAATATGAAAAATTTTATCAAACTTTTTCTATCTATAAAATTTCTAAAAAAAGAAAAAATTCTACTAGTTCATATTAATTAGTAGAAATTTTGCATTTAAAATAAGATAATCAATTTTCGCCTTAAACCCTCAAATG
This sequence comes from Quercus aquifolioides, assembly GCA_019022515.1. Lineage (NCBI taxonomy): Eukaryota > Viridiplantae > Streptophyta > Magnoliopsida > Fagales > Fagaceae > Quercus > Quercus aquifolioides. Next base: position 45,161,287 of record CM032333.1, read on the forward strand.
CATTAAGCAGCTCCTAGAACCTAGTGTGGTTGGAAGAAAATCCTCCACCTGCTATTGAGGCCTTGTACTTTGATAGCTGCAATTCTATGAATGAATGATTTTGGTTTTGCCTTCAACAAAATAAAATAAAATAAAAATTGTAACACTAAACCCACAATTATGAAGAAATCATAGTATGGGCAAAGTGCTTGTAATGAGATTAGGTTTTTTTTTTTTTGGATGGGTTGTAGTGAGGTTAGTTAATTATTATGGTTGGTTATTTGTGATTATTTATTGGGTGTGAGATGAGAAGAAGTTTCTCTTTCTCTCTATCCATAATAATTATGGCGATTACGGAGTTGAGTAGTTTACTTGGGGGCGACGTATGCTGAGTTGCTGGTAACTCGGCAAAGCAAGAGTTGGACTTGTTTTAGTCTCCGCTCTCTGCTCAAGTCTTTGATCCCACTGGGGGTTGAGTTTAAAAGTGAGAGTTAATTAGTTTTTTTTTTTTTTTTTTTTTTTTTTTTGAGCAAAGGGAGTTAGTTAGTTATGACCCAAAGTTTGACAATGATTAATTATAAATGCGTGGGCTCCACGCCCAAACTATGAAAACGTGCACCAAGCTAAGCATTAATTGCAGGACGGTTTTTTAGCATTTCTCTTCATCATTTACTAAATCAAAAATCATATTTGAAAACCATTGGAATTTTTTTTCTCACACATTCCACTCCACTAGGTAAAACGCCATGATTTTTTTTTTTTTTTTTTGGATTTATTTACTAGAAGAAAATTACTAGAATAACATTGCTTCCATTTTAGTGCACATATGATATGCTTAATTACTGATTGTCCTTATTTTATATGCTTATGGATTTCTTAAAATATGGACAATTTTGTCTTTTGCCAGTTCTTAGTTCCTACATATATGAAATTAATATGTTTGTTTCATGGTGACCTTGCCAAAGATTGTTAACAGGACCTGGAACTGGAATTTCTGCAAAGCCCATATTTACAAAAAAATAAAGTGAAATCAAACAAGATTAGGGGATAATAGTTTTCTTATTATTGTTGACATTGGTATAATTTAAAAATTATAAAAAAAGTTAAGTTACTATTTTTTTTTTTTTTGGAGAAAAGTTAAGTTACTATTTGGTCAATGAATTCGTATGTTGTAAATGTTAATCTATACATATTAAGAGGATTCAGAAAGTTATTGCTTTTTTTACTATCAAAAATACCCCTAATTTAATTAATCTAAACCAATCGAAATGGGGTTAAACTAGTAAATTCTCTCCTAAATAAATTCCTACCCATGTTTTAACACTACTTCTACTTTTATGTTGAAATACTATCCCATGTTCTTTTTTAAAAAACTACCCAGCCACCCATTATTTTGTTAGAAGTAAATAATTAAAAAAAGAAGAAAAAAAGAAGAAGAAGAAGCACTTCCCACGATGAAATAACACTCTCCACCCACTACAAACAAAATCTTCTAAATAGTTGAACTTCTCACAAACACAAACTCTTCACAGTAGTTTATAATTTAAAATAAAATAAAAATAAATAAAAAATAAAAAACCTCTCCCCTACGTATACAAGAACTATTATTTCTATTCCTAATTGAAATAGAATTTTTGTCTCATTATTTCTATTCCTAATTGAAATAGAATTTTTGTCTCAATCGTTTGTTACATCTATTCCTCTTCCTAATTGATAACCAAATTCTGTCAGTCGCCTACTTCTTTATATAAAAGCAGAGCACGTGTGGTTTAATTGAATAGAAAAGAGAAACACACCAGACACTAAAAGAGAAAAACACATTCTTTGAGTGATACATCTGTTGAAGTGTGCTATAGTTGAAGTGAAAAAAATTGTCCTACAAACCTTGCTTTATTTCATTAAAAGGTATGTAACTTTTCTTCAAGGTATTGTTTTTTATTTTTTTTTGGAGAATTTGTTTATGATTGCTATAATTAAGAATCATAATTAAGAATTGGTGCATCATTTTCATTTTTAATATTTTTATTTATTATGTTATTTTGGTGTTTGAACTATTTTTTTCCCTATTAATTATAGACTTTTCTCTACACTAATTTCTAACGTGGTCAAAAAATAAAAATAAAAATAAAAACTGATGATTCACAGAAAATCAGTAGGCTAAATGTTCCAGGCTTCAATGGATTTGAGGTTGCTTGGAAGGCCTGAAAAGAAAGAAGCACAAGATCAAAGGTGATCGAGGTGAGCCAGCCAAGAACCCTCTAATGCTTAAGTTAATTTTCTCTCTTGAACTTAGGAATTCCAACTCTAAAAGTGGTGAAAAACTTACCTTAGTTTAATATGACTGAGTCATTTTATAGTGAGTTTTGGATTGGTTACTTGTTTAGTAACTTCCTCAACGTGGATAGAAGTTAGAAGGTTCAGACTTAACTTCTACAACTGCTATTAGAAGTTAAGAACTTAGTGGGAAGTTAGAGTGATGAATAAGGATTTTACTCATACTTCAGAGTAGTAGAACATGGTCCAAAATATAAGCTTTTGGATATAGATTCACTCTGAAATTCTCTAAGTGTTGGGTGGTCGTGAAGCCCTCTTGCACTTAGACGACCTTTCTGGTCTTGGACGACACTATAGACAAATTGGAGACCATCCAATTTTTTGCTTCACCATCAAAAAAAAAAAAAAAACACAACAACCATGTATTTGTTTCAATGTCCAAAAACATAAAACAAATTTAACTCATATAATTTTTTTTTTTTTTAATTTTTATAATGCAGGGTGACTTTTTTAGTGGATTGCATAAAGGCCAAAGCATCACAATTTGGTGTTAGTTGAGTTCGGGTGAGAGAAGTTAAAACTTGCATGCAATCATGCACAACTCCTTAGTAATTCTTTGTTTTGTAAAATAAACTAGCACGCGCATGCTCAGGGGCTTTTCTATTTTTTGGGTAAATTTTAATAATTTGCATCCATTATAATTTGGGATGACAACATTTTCCATTCACAAAAGATTCCTAGGGGTGTGATGAGTATCATGCATTTGTAGGTGAAATAATTTTTTCATCACACCCCTATGTCTTTTTGTGATTAAAAAAAATGTAGTAATCACAAATTATAATGGATACAAATTATTAAAATTTACCTAAAAAATAGAAGAGCCTCTGAGCACGTGTGTAAACGTGTGTTCAAAGACTAGTCTTATTTATAAATCTAGATTATTAATAGTTAGTTATGAGAAGACTTCTACACTTGTTAAAAATGACACAATATCACTTTTGCCCACTTTACCATTAAATTAGACACTACTAAAATTTTATTAATCATGCTTCACTTAAACCCTTTGATCTCCGATAGGTAAATTGATAAAATATATATATATATATTAGCAGCATGTTGAATCATTCTATTTGCAAAGCAGTTCTTTTGAAAATCACATTATTCTTAAAATTGAAACAGGGTGATATTGATTTTGATGGAAATAAAATTGACACTACGATTTTTTATTTTATTTTTTAACAAAATCTTAAAGGAAAAAAATTGTAGTTTAGCTTTTATAACAACATTAATCTAGGTGGGAGTAGGCGGTTAGGGCCTAGGGGGGTTAGGGGTAGGGCCTAGCGAGTGGATTTAGGTTTAGCACGTATTCTCTTTGCCACAACTCAATTTTGTAGAGGGGAAAAAAGAAAACCGCTTCCAACAAGGGTAGCCCTGCTTGAGTTCCAAGAACTCTTAAGAATCCTTACACGTACCCTTCTAAACTTGAAACACCATGACAACACCTTCGAAAACTGATGATGAACTCAACTCGTTCATCACCAAGGCAGATTCCTTACTTCGCAAATATGAAATTCAGAAGCGTCACTTCTCTTCGAAGCTTTTAGTGAATTGGATCAATTTTCTCAATGCTGAAGGGGGACCAGAAGAAAGAAAGAGCAAAAGGGTGAAGAAAGATTCAAACACTGTGACACAATTCTCTACCTATTGGGAAAGATTGAAGGATGATCAAAAGAAAAAGTTTTCAAAGATTCCAATTTCCTCGGTTGAAAAATACTTTGAAACCAATCATTTGGTCCAAGAAGTATTGAACGATCTTTTGGAAGAAGGAAATATCATTTCCTTTGGATGCATTCTCTGCTCTGTTAGGTTCGATAATGAAGAAACTTGGTTGGCCCACATCAGCCACGACCATTTTAGTGGGGTGAATAATTGGTTATCAAATTTGCCCAAATTGTTGGTAACTGAGCAGTTAGAAAGTATACTATTGTTGAGGTTTTTAGAAACTGAGCAGTTGGAAAAAGTTGACAAGTTTTTGGATGAAGCACAAGATTTGGGAATAGAGGCTGCCATAGATTCGTTTCTGTTGAAGATGAGTACCAGCGTGTATTCTGCAGATACCGTGCAATTTCACCTTTCTAACAATTCCAATTCCAAGATTACGATGGAGGATTCAACTCTAATTTTGGATGAACCATATATAATAGAGTTGCTTTTGGACTCTCCGGTGATGGAAAAGCAACTGAGTGCTTGGACAGTTTTCAAGAGGGTTCGTGAATTTCAAAAGAAAAGGCTTGGCGAGATATTCACCCAAGAATGTTCTGATTTAAAGGAAAGATATTATAAAAAAAGAGAGTATGGCAACAGTTTAAAGGCTTGGACTGATGTACGAAACATCTGTCATGAAGAAAATCTGAGAAGAGAACAGAACTCTGGTTATAATGCTAAAACTTACATGTCAATCTTGTCTACGATGGAGGTTAGGGATGAGAGGGCATTGATGTTGAAAATCATAAAGACCCAATTGATGGATGCAAAGACAGATAATGATGTTACAGAGATAGTCACTGAACATATTAATGACTTGAGACTAAAGGTATGTTGATCTTTATTATGAATCGGTCTAAATTTGTCTTTTGCTTGTTAACTAATTAATCAATGTTTGTTAATCATTATCCTTTGTTTGTTGTAGGTTTATAAAATTGATGCAATATTAATGTCGACTGTGCATGGTATTAAGAATAGCATAGAGAAACTCAAGATCAGATCTATTCATGACCACGGAGTCATTATAGCGCCTATTTTGAGCATTTTCATGAGGGTAAGTCCTTAGTGTTAATTCTTTTAAATTCTACTACGTTCTTTAATGCTTTAATTTACTTCTTGCCTCTTAAATTCTACTTTCTTTAATGTTTTAATTTACTTCTTACCCGCTTTGGTCTTTGGGAATGCTAGGCACAACTGCAAGAGTTTGCTCAAGATAGTCATGATCGGGCATCTGACATTTTAGCGACATTGAAGGCTGGAAATAGTTAAAGGTAAAGGGATGTGGCTGGAACAAGTGCTATGGCCCAATTGGATGAATGAAATTGAAAGGAGTGGTAGGTGGTTTTCATGATTTGAATGAACTAGAGTATAGCATATTTTTTTTCAGCTTTTGTTTTTGTTTTTTTGGACTAAGAATAGTAGGTGGTTTTCATGATTTGAATGCAAGTACCATGTTGTGTTTGAGAATTTACTAAGCACTAATTTTTGAATCAAATTGCATAGTATTGATGAATTTGCTATATCAAATTGTTGTGGATTGAATTAATCATTGTGGATATTTTTTACATTTACTATTGGTGAATTTCCTCTCTTGTGTTGTTATCATCCTCCCGGTCCTCGTTGTCTTCCTCATCATCATCATCTTCATCTTCATTCTCACTGTCCTCATTATCTCCTAATTGAATTCATCCACCAGTAAATAAGTGATTCATAAAGCTTCTGCTGGTATTTAGGAAAGTCCTATTTCATGCAAAAGCATTAAGAGAAAGGTATTGTTTTATAATTTTAGCACATATCTAATCGACACAACTAATTTCAACTCAACTCAACTAAACCTTAATTCCCATTCAATAGGATCAATTATCTTCTGGGTGTAACTGGTTTAAGAGTCAGTAATCAATATCACTACATAAAAAAAAAAGGGGAGATATCAGAGAACCAGAACCTTGACCAGACTGAATTTTCTTTGTGGATAAAAGGGCCTTTGAGTCACCAACATTGGCAATTAAAATCTTCCCATCAACAAGAAGAGCCACAGTGGCTGTGGATCCTGAGAAAATCCTCTTTTCAAAAGCCTCCTGAAAGCATATAGCAGAACATAAATAAATCTGTGAAGAAAACAATTAAAAGTACTAGAAGTGAATAGATTCTGCTTGCCTGAGAAAATTTGAAATCACTGTCACGAATTGTCCTCAACAATGCTTCTTTTAAAATTTCCAAATGTGTTATTTCATCCTCAGTTACAGGTACTCCCTCGTACTGTTCCATTAGCTCGGAGGTATTGAATAAAGCATGCATGTAAAAGTAATCCAGCAGAAGTTTTGAAGCCATCTCACTAGCTTCCTTACCAATATGACCATCAAATACTGCCATAACACCAACTGTAAACCACACCCCACCCCCCAAAAAAATCCCCCATTTTTGCCTGCATCCAAAGTCAAGCTTCAAACAATAACTTGTCCAGTGATGCTCAAAACTTAGTATGCCTAACAAATGAGGAAGCAAAACAAATTGAGTTCCCTTTTGTTGGATTCATTCTAAACGTATCTTTTTACCCTCTCTTTCTTCTTCTTCCTTTTTTCCCCTGACTCTAGCTGGCCTAGTTTCATGTGTTACATTTGAAAATACAATAAAATCAGTCCTAAAATAATAAGGGTAATTTACTAATAGCCAAGGACAGGCCGAGCTGTGTGGCGTGTGCGCTTAGGCTCTGCGTTACGGACCATACTAGCATGCACCATAGTTGGCTGCACCACTCTGTATAGCCCAGCCTCTGTCAAGCACTTTCTAAGATATCCAGCTTTTTCTTACGTGACAACAATCCTAATTGTGTCTGATGCGACACTAGGTGATGCTCTAAGAGGTTGTTGGCATGCCTTGTTTTCTACCATTCAGGCTTTGCTTCCATCCATGCTATGCCTGTGGGTGATTGGGCCAGCCAGGTTCACCAAGGAACTAGCAGCTTTGGCAGTGGCAACCAATGCATTTTTGGTTGCTTTGCCTGAGTCAACACACTTGATGTGTAAAAGGATTGCATTTGGGCAGATTGTGATAGTGTATGTGGGTGCTGCCATTAAGCTATCACACACCCAATTCATGTGGTGTGAGATCAGAGGCAATTTGGTGTGAGTGTGGGTGTTGTGGGTGAGTGAGCAGTGAGGCAGTGAGAAGTGTTAGAGGCAGTGAGGAGTGTTATGGGTGAGTGTACAGTGAGGCAGTGAGGACTGAGGACTAGTTAGAGGCAGTGTGAGGTCTGTGCGTTTTATATTTAGGCCGATGTAAATCGAGTCTTAAAGACTCGGTTTTGCTTTTTAAAACTCGAGTCTATAAGACTTGAGATCCATGTGGTATTAAACTTCCACATTAGCAAGTGGAACTCGCGTCTTTGAGCCTCGATATAATATCAAGCCTTTAAAACTGGAGATGTTAGTTTGCAATTTTGTTTCTCACGCATGTCAACTTATTATATTGTTTCCCTCACTAATGCTAGCCTGCAAATTTCCTCACATATAAAAGCTATGAAATGTCAAAATAACCATAAAAGTAATAGCATGTTCATATGAGTTCCCCACACTTTCACAATTTTAGTGCCTCTATAACATTGTTGTAGGAAGTAGAGCTAAAGGTTTAGAATTAACTGAAAAGCTCTTTGGTGTTTTAAGTGTTTGGTAAATTACACTGAATAATGGTTGATTTATAAAGCATGAATAGTGAAATCAGCCTGTAAAGCTGTTTTCAGCTATAACCACCACTTGAAAAGAAAAAAGAAAAAAAAAAAATTTATAGCTCTTTGGAGACACATTTTATTTACAAAAAATAACTAATAGACCCATAAAAGTAAGACCTGATTTCAAGGTTTAAAAGGAGGGAAATTTTAGTACTTTACAGAAATAATCGAAAGTTATAAATATAAAGAAGCGTTAGAGATAAGAACCAACAAATTAAAACTTGAGAACCATATGGATTAACAGTAAATGAATAGGGAGGGACCCAGAAGATCTTACCTTTAAAGACTAATAGGGAGGAACCCAAAAGGGGACGATTGATTGAAAAGTTAAAAAAAAAAAAAAAAAAATAGAAGAAGATTTTGGCTGTGTTGAGTTGCCATTGAAGTTCACTGATAAGCTCGTTATCTGAGCAATGAGCATTGAAGTTCTTCTTTAGCTACTTGCTAGTATTTTTGGTGGGGGAATATATGTCATTTAGATTAGATGCTGACCTGTCATTTTTGAAGAAAAATGTTACCATATATCTATATTTATTATTATTATTTTAATAACTACTCTTCCAATGGTGTAGGTTATGTGTGCTACAAATGCATTTTTCGGAGGTGAATTGATGATAACTTAACAAGAAGTTATTATTAACATGGAACCAAATTAGGTGTTGAAACTTTCTTAAAAAAAAAAAAAAAAAAAAAAAATTAGGTGTTGAAAAAAAAAATGATCAAATTGAAAGTAACTTTTTGGTTGATTTCACATAATTTTTTTGAATGATGTGTCGTATGTTTATTTGGAAATATAAAATTATTATGAATTTTGAGTGATAATAGTTACATGTGTACGAGATACAAAATGTTTTTTTTTTTTTTTTTGAGGGTGAGAGATACAAAATGTTATGTTAGTTAAATTGTGAAATCTTATTTTTAAAACTTAATTTCAAAATTTCATCTTTATAATTGAAATCGTAATTTCAAAACACCATTTAAAAAAAAAAAGTGTATAATTAGAATTAGTAACGTTTTTAAAAAATGAGATGGTCAAAAGATGCTTACCTTTTTTTTCTTTTTCTTTTTTGAGAAACCACCCCTAGCAAAGTAGGGGGAAGAGAAATATTATTATGCTAATTCAGAAAAATGGGCATCAACAATATTATTATGCTTACCTAATTTTTTTTTTTAATAATGAAAATGATTACCCAAATTGAGACAGTTTTTACAATTACAATAGAATCTAATATACGATTTTTTGCTGCAAACTCAACTTCCTAAAAATCATACCACCTTAAGAAAGGTAGGCCTTGAGTAGTGTTTTAAAGTTTCATGTTGTATAACTATAACATGACAACATGGACCATTACAAAGAATACATTGATCCTTTAGAGGTTGTAAAACTACCGCGTGTTATAATGACTTGAGTAGGCCATTCAATTCTATTGCATTTGAGAGTGTTTGGTACTATTGTTTAAACAACAGTTTTTAATGTTTAAACAATATGTGGGTTCCAGTTAACTCAACTGGTAAAGTATCTGATGGTTGTATAAGAGATCTGGGGTTCAATCCTCGCCTACACCAAAAACTGATTGGTGTCTTGGTCTGATAATTAAGAGCTATTATCAGGAACGGACATCATAGTCACACACTTTTTCACCTACACATATTTTCACAAAATAACAACATTACTAAAAATCTCTTACTAAAAAGGTTGAAAGCTTGTGGTTAAGTGTAATAATGCTGAGCTGTGACCATTCTATTAAAAGGTAATAGGTTGATCCTTAGAGGTTGTAAAATTGCCACGTGTTGTTATTTATTTATAATGACTTAAATTTCAATTTCTTTTGGGTCAGGCTTTGGGTTCAGTGGCATTACTGAACTAGAAAATAGAAAATAGAAAATATGTTTTTGTACAAGCTTTTTATTTGTGATCCAAACTCATGAAAGTGCTAGCTTTTAATAGTTTCTGTACTTTTTTTTATATGATTTTGGATGTGTTTGGCACAAAGCATCTTAATATCTATCGATTAAATTTTTGTTTTATAGTTTGTGAAATATCTAATGACATTTTCTTTTTCTTTTTTTTCTTTGCAATTTCTATTTCATCTTATATATAATCTGATTTTTTTTTTAAATATCAAAAGTATACATAGTAGGGGATTCTTTTCATACATAGGGCCAATATTTTGTTGCAATGTAGTGGAATTTGGGCTTTATGTTGGATTAAGGAGCTAAAGATTGTATCTACTTGGAGGGGGAAAAAAAATTATGTATACTTTTTTGGTTTACTTACATAAGCCTAACACATCGGTTCTCTCTTTCTTATATATAGATCTTTGCATACTGCTTCCATCTATGATATATACTCTCTTGCTTTCACTTTCTTAATCAAACGGTTTGGATCTATGACTACTGAAGGTACTCTCTCTCTCTCTCTCTCTCATATTCTTTTTGTTGGAGCATTTTATTATTAAATAATTAAAATGAATAAATATTATAACATAAATGTAAAGATGTGGGAGTGAATATGGAAGATAGGGAATTAGTGAAAATGTTTAATCCCACATTGAAAATGAGAGAGACTATTTTATTCTTTTTAATTGTGGTGATTAATGGGCTAAAATGAATTGTCTCAGATATTGGGCTAAATACGTGCGCAAGTTGGAGGTGAAGAGTGGAGGCGTATACAAAAGATGAATATAATTGTCGCCCTTATCTATTGAATTGTCTTGTCGATCATTTCTATGATTATTATGATACAACTTACAATTCTGCTAAGAAAATTTTGAAAGCTTTACAAAGCAAGTATGATACCGAGGAGGCAGGTGTAAAGAAGTATGCTGCTAGCAGATTTTTTCAATACCAAATGGTGGTGTAGAGAGGGAAAATTCCCGACCTATCACAAGCTAACACGTCACACTACCAAGTCCACAAAATACAGTCAATTACAAAGCGCCACATACTGCTGCTAAGTTTTGCTATCACTACTCAGAAACCAACAGAAATTTGCCAAGTGTTATGCAAGAACCAATCACGCCTCAGCACGTGTAAGTGATGACATAAGCAGCCTCGCACGTGTAAGCGATGACACAATCAGCCTCGCACGTGTAAGCGATGACACAATCAGCCTTGTACGTGTAAGCGATGACATAAGCGGACCAATCAGACTGTGACATGTGTCACCAATCAGACTCCGCCACGTGTCGCTCACCCACCTCCAAACTCCTATAAATAGAAGCCTTCCTAAGGCATTTGGGAAAGATCAGAAGATCGGGGAGAGAAGGCACCAAGCCATCTGAAGCACAAGCAGCATCAGAGAAGATTCAGAAGTCCAGAAGCTTTGCTGGAATCAAGCCCTGAAGCCTTCAGCAACTTCAAGAACTTCAACCCTCAAACACGAAGAACATTCAAAGAGGAATCATCCAAATCATATTCCTAGATCTTAAAGTTCACTGGAATCAAGCTCAAAAGCCTCCAGAAACCTCAATAAACACAAATCAGTGAAGCTCTACGGATTCAAGCCTCTAAAGCACCGAAAAACTTCCAACACAAACCTTCAAATATGAAGAACATTCAAAGAGGAATCATCCAAATCATATTCCTAGATCTCAAAGTTTACTGGAATCAAGCTCAAAAGCCTCCAGAAATCTCACAAACCACAAATCAGTGAAGCTCTACGGATTCAAGCCTCTAAAGCCCCGAATAACTTCCACCACAAATCTTCAAAGACGAAGAACGCACCAAGAACACGAAGAACGTCCGAAGAACACGAAGAACAAAGAATTTCTAACAAGCTCATAGCTAGAGATTCATTGTAATTCTGTTTCAAAGGTCTTCAATCTATTCTTCAGCCAAATTAAAGTATATTTGGTGTTCAAATCAAAATCACATTACCACAACTCCAATCAACAAATCTTTCAAGGAGATCGAATCATAGGATCACTCTTTTGTAATCACAGAGAATTGTACCACACATTCATCAATACAAAATCGCATTTGTGAAACTATTTTACTTGTTTGACTCATTTCGAACCGAGAAATTTAGTCGTCCACAGGTGGATGGAAAATCGGTGGTGGATCAAGCACAAGACTTCCAAATGATTGTGGCAGAATTGAGATCCGAAGGCATAAAGATTTGAGACAATTTGGTGGTAGCTGGCATAATTGATAAACTACCACAATCTTAGAGGGAGTTCCAAAAGACTTTGCGGCACAAACAAAAGGAGACATCTTTGGAGACTTTGATCACATGCGTTCGTGTGGAGGAGGAGGCTAGAGGACAAGATGCACTCATGACACAAGAGAGCAATGGTAATTCCACCACAAAGGTAAACCTTATTTCAGCCAATAATAATATGCCCAAAAATCATTTTCCTAAAAATGGTCAATTGAAGCCTAAAAAGAGAGCCTTTAAAAATAATAATAGACCTCAAGGAAGGGGAAACCCGAATAAAAATTACAATAAGAACCAAGGACCCCCTTCACAAGATCAATTTAATAGATCTTGTTTTGTCTGTAGCAAAAGTGGGCATATTGCTCGATTTTGCAAATTTCGGAAACGTGAATCTGTCCCGCAGGCTAATGTAACCGTAGAGCCTTTAGTGGCTATGATTACAAACATCAATATGATGCAATTTGTTGAAGGGTGGTGGACAGATTCTGGTGCTAATAGGCACGTCTGCTATAACAAAAATTGGTTCAAATTGTACACTCCTTTTGAAGAAGACAAAACTGTTATGCTTGGTGACTCTAGCAAAACCAAGGTTCTTGGGAGTGGTGAGGTTGAATTGAAATTCACTTCTAGACGTGTGCTAACATTGAAAGATGTACTTTACACTTCGTCCATGAGGAAGAATTTGATGTCAAGTTTTTTGCTTAACAAGGCTAGCTTCAAGCAAACTATGGAATCTGATAATTATATAATCACTAAAAAGGGATTATTTGTGGGTAAGGGTTATGCTTATGATGGAATGTTTAAATTGAATGTTGAGAATAATAAAGCATCTACCAGTTCTGTTTATATGCTTTCTTCTATTAATTTTTGGCATGCTCGTTTGTGTCATATAAATAGTAGATATGTGAGAATCATGAGTAGTTTAGGATTAATTCCAAGACTGTCAAAAGATTTTGAAAAATGTGAAACTTGTAGTCAAGCTAAGATTACAAAAAAGCCTCATAAAAGTGTTGTAAGAAATACCGAATTGCTTGAGTTAATTCACTCTGATTTATGTGAATTTGAGGGAATTTTAACTCGTGGAGGAGATAGATATATTATCACTTTTATTGATGATTTCTCAAAATATACAACTATTTATTTGTTGAAAAATAAAAGTGATGCTTTTGAAAAATTTTAAGATTTTTTAAAAGAAGTTGAAAATCAATTCGGTAGAAAAATAAAAAGAATAAGAAGTGATAGAGGCCGTGAGTATGAATCAAGTGCATTCAACTCGTTTGTTCAGTCTTTGGGAATTATCCATGAAACTACTGCACCATATTCACCTGCTTCTAATGATGTGGCTGAAAGAAAAAATAGAACTTTAATTGAGTTAACAAATGTCATGTTAATTGAATTTGGTGTACCTTTACATTTTTGGGGTGAAGCTATTTTAACTGCATGTCATGTTTTGAATAGGTGCCACATAAAAAGTCACACACCACACATTTTGAGATGTGGAAAAGACATAAACCAAATTTGGGATATTTGAGAGTATGAGGTTGTCTTGCTTATGTAAGGCTTATTGACCCTAAAATGCCTAAATTGGGTATTAGAGCTACTACTTGTGCTTTTCTTGGTTATGCAATTAAGAGTGTAGCATATAGATTTTTTGATCTTGAAAACAAAATAATTTTTGAATCTAGTGATGCAATTTTTCATGAAGAAAAAATTTCTTTTAAATTGAAAAATAGTGGGGTGAAGAAAATATTTTGTCACAACCTAGTTCTTCTACTTCACATTTACAAAATCAAGAAAATTTTGAAATGGAACCTAGAAGGAGTAAAAGAGCTAGAGTTGAAAATGATTTTGGTCATGATTATTATGTTTTTAACATTGAGAAAAATCCCCAAAATTTAAAAGAGGCTTTAACATCACCTAATGCTATATTTTGGAAATAGGCTGTAAATGATGAGATTGAATCTCTAATTTCTAATAGAACTTGGAAATTAGTAGATCTTCCACCGGGTTGTAAAACCATAGGTTGTAAATGGGTCCTTAGAAAAAAGTTGAAACCGGATGGATCAATAGATAAGTTTAAAGCTAGACTTGTTGCAAAAGGCTTTAAACAAAAAGCTGATCTTAATTTCTTTGATACTTTTTCTCCGATAACAAGAATTACATCTATTAGATTGTTAATTGCTATTGCAGCAATTTTTTATTTTAAAATTCATCAAATGGATGTAAAAACTGTTTTTCTAAATGAGGACCTAGAGGAAGAGATTTATATGGATCAACCCGAAGGCTTTGTAGAGCCTGGATAAGAAAGCAAGGTATGTAAGCTAACTAAATCCTTATATGGCTTAAAACAAGCACCTAAGCAGGGGCATGGAAAGTTTGATTCCTGCATGATTGAGAATGGTTATAAATCAAATGAATGTGATAAATGTATTTATTCTAAATCATGGAATAATTTACATATTATTATTAGCCTCTATATGGATGATATGTTGATTTTTGGCTCAAATATGCATGTTATAAATGAGACAAAAAATATGTTTAAAAGCCATTTTGATATGAAAGATCTTGGTGAGGCTAATTTTATTTTGGGTATGAAAATTACAAAAACGTGTGATGGGATATTTCTTGATTAATCACATTATGTTGAGAAAATATTGAAAAAATATAATTTTCATGATCACAAAAGTGTAGCTACTCCTTTTGATTCTAGTGTTCATTTATTTCCTGTGAGTAATGATGATGAGATTTTTAATCAAAAGGATTATGCTAGCATCATTGGTAGTTTGCGTTATGCTACTGATTGTACTAGACCTGACATTACATATGCAGTAGGAGTGCTTAGCAGATTTACTAGCAAGCCTAGTAAAGATCATTGGCTAGCTATTGAGCGAGTCATGAGATATTTAATTGATACCAAAAACTATGGCTTATTTTATAAAAAGTACCCTGCTGTGATTGAAGGTTTTAGTGATGCCGATTGGAATACTTTGTCAGGTGATTCTCTCTTTACCACTGGTTATATTTTTACTTTAGGTAGTGGTGCTATTTGTTGGAAATCTAAAAGCAAACAATAATTGCTAATTCAACAATGGAAGCTGAATTAATAGCATTAGCTTTAGCTAGTGAAGAGGCAAATTGGCTTAGAGATTTGTTATATGAAATTCCTCTTTGGGAAAAGCCAATTTCACATATATTAATTCATTGTGATAGCACTGCCGCAATTGGTAGAGTCAAAAACCGTTACTACAACGGTAAATCCAGACCTATAAGAAGAAAGCACAGTACCGTGCGATCTTATTTGAGCAGTAGCATCATAACTGTGGATTATATTAAATCTAATGATAATCTTGCAGATCCATTTACCAAGGCCTTGGAAAAAGATAAAGTCTGGAATACATCGAGGGGAATGGGACTAAAGTCCATAGAATCATGAGCCATGTATGAGGATACCCAACCCAAGGACCAGAGATCCTGAGAATTGGGTTCAATGGGAAAAACAAATCATACAATGGTCGTAAGAAATGCACAATTTATTTTATTTATTTATTTTGTAAATAATTTTTTGTTCATCCCTATGATGTAAGTGCATTTATCCTGTAATGTGGAGAGGTTGAGTTAAAAAACTCTTAATGAAATTTTGTAGCTCGTATGAGTGGGGTGTCAAAATTACAGGAGCACCCTTGACAAAATTTCACCTATGTGAGTGTGGGGGTGGGGCCGCGCCCTATGAGATTTGGACTTAGTCTCAAATACACTCATGAAACCAACATCAGCACATGGCCGTAAAGTGCTAGCTATAAAAGCTCATGTCAACACCTGGGTTATTATGTGTAAGTAGTGACGCTTAATTTCCCTAAAGCAGTCTTAGTTCAAGTCGGAGACCAACTACGACTCTGGAGTTGAGATCGCTGTTTTGCTAAGTGAAGGTTCAATACAGAGCACACCTTCATGATGCATAGTGACCTGTCTTTTTGCCTGGTAATCTCTCTTTAACTAAAAATTTTAATATTAAAATGAGTGGGGGATTGTTGGAGCATTTTAATATTAAATAATTAAAATGAATAAATATTATAACATAAATGTAAAGATGTGAGAGTAAATATGGAAGATGGGGAGTTAGTGAAAATGTTTAATCCTATATTGAAAATGAGAGAAACTATTTAATTCTTTTTAATTGTAGTGATTAATGGGATAAAATGAATTGTCTCAGATATTAGGCTAGATACGTGCGCAAGAGGGAGGTGAAGAGTGGAGGTATCAAAATGGCCTGAATTAATACTCCATTTTATTATAGACAATGAATAGCCATTAACCCACTTAATGGACTATCCGTTTGGGCCTTTTCATTCTTCAGAAACTCCTTATCTCACCATTAATTGTGTAACTCCAGCCCATCAGATTAATATCCAGCAATTAATCTTGTAACACTCACTTAATCAGAATAATGGACCTAATTAATCAGAATAAATTGAGTAGTAATTTCGTGAGACCCATTGAGCCTATAAATAGACTCATTCAGACCCAATCCATGTTACTACAATACACACACAATAAGAAGAAAAAATAGAGAGATTCTTGGCAAGGAAGGGTGTTCTTTCTGGTGGAACTTTGGGTTTGAACACTTTGTGCAGAGGTTGTTCTAGCCATACAACACTTGTTGGGCTGTTGTATCCTGGGGGAAACAAGTCAGAGACGGTCTGCACCGGTTACAAAGTTTAGCCAACCAAGGGCTTGAATCTCCTTAAAGAGAGCGAGTGTCGCGCCTCAGTCCAAATAGTGTTGTGTAATTCCTTTCTTTACGTTAATAATATTCATAAGTATTATTCAGTTTATCTTTGTATTATTTCCATTATCATTGTATTTGCACCAACACTTTTTTGTTCAAATTGAGCCACAATTAGTTGAATTAGGGTTTTTTTAATATATATTTTTGGGGAGCTTAGGGGTACAAATAAAATGACGATTGAGGAATAATATTAAAAAAGAACAATCTACAATGATATGTGACTAAAACCCTTAAGGTCCCGTCTGTTTCTCAAACCTTTTCTTCTTATAGCTAGAAAAGATGTTTTTGTACAAGCTTTTTTATTTCTTCTTCTTCTTCTTCTTCTTCTTTTTTAATAGTTTGATTGGAGTTGCAGAAAATGGCTTACACTTCTCATATTGCTTCTTCATTTTGTTTCTTTAATTGTCAAGTTTGGTGATATTGTTCTCAAACCTAGTATAAAGCAAATATGTAGTGCAAGCAAGCCCCATATATTCCTTTTTTATTTCTTTTTCCATTTTCCCCAAAATCCAATATATAGCAAATACACCCATAAGCACCTTCCACGAATCAGTCTTATGCAAGCATTTTGCTAGCATCCAGTAGTAATATGATAATAATTTGGTTCTTATGATTAAATCTATGAAGCCAACAGTTTAATGTTTTCACCTTAGTCCTTACATTATGCTTCGTGTACGTATTAATGAGCATCCCGCTTATTCCTAGATGTACAAATTGAATGATGTCACTTCTCATCTTAAATCTATGAATTAAGATTGTTTTTTTTTTAAAACATACTAGGAATGCATACTTTAGTGCTACTATAGTAAAAAAATTAAAAAAGAAAAACCATAATTCTTCTTTAGTTGAATTATTTTTAATTAGCCTTTTCCCATTTTGATTTCCTAAGGCATGTCATGTTTGTGGTGAATATATTTTTAAAGCTATATCAAATGTTGTATATATAAAACGGATGTTTGAAGTGTAGCTATTGGAAATGGTTGTTAACATTATTTTAGTTCTTTTAATAGTGATGATCTATGTTTTTGGTTTGAATAAAAAGGAATGGCCAAAGAAAATTTTGCAATTTCTTTTCCAAAAATTGTTGAAACATAGTAATCTCTCATGGAACTGTTTTGTCAATACAAAATTATTCTCTTTTATTTCTTATAAAATGTTCATGAATTAATATTCTTTGAGTAGATTTTATAAAGGCCAATGGGCTTAAGTGACTTCATAATTCCTTTATTCAAGATATCAACTGTGGTACATATTTATTCACTATCTCCTTTTTCTCTTATTTTAAATTTTTAGTTTTTTTACATATTATTATTTGTTAAGTTTTTTCAGTTGGTGGCGTTGATGTCAAGGTTGTGATGAGCAGGTGGTAAATACATACCATTCAAGCCTAAATCTTGACATTTTAGATAATTTTCTTTTATCATTTTCTACATTTGTTAGTTTTTCATACAACTTAGATTTTTTAGATCTTTATTGTAATTTTTTCTTTGAACTAACAAACATATTTTTTTTTTTGTTGTTTCTATTCATATATTTTTTATATGAATATTTTGGACAGACCTAACTGTAATTAAGCTAAATGATTCCATCCACCTACCTCTATTTAATATAAGAAATTATTGGACCAATTTATTCTTTTATTGCTCATTCTAGCGCCAAATGTTCACTTCACGCTCTAGAACACAAAATTTAATATTATATTCGATATACAAATATTAATATTAATAATATATTGTTATTATTAAATATATTTTTTTAAAATAAATATAATTAGCACGGATTACAAACTTAATGTAATTAGTAATTTTTTGCATAAATGTCATGCAATTGAATATTTGTTTAAAAATGTTATTATAATTTCATAATTTTAACTTAGTTTTGGCATAGTTCAATATACTCTCTACTCTCTTGCTCGGTGACCCCCACCTAAAAGCAATTCCTCACATATGAATCAATTTTGAAGATGTTACAGATTGATGCAAAGAATTTGTCATTCCTTCAACGTAGTTTTGTTGCAATTGGATTGCAAATTATGGCATTGAGCTGAATAGAGCTAGCTCAATGCATAATGCAATTGAAACAACTGCCTAAGGTCCCAAGTTAAAAAAAGCCTCTAAATTTGAGCAATAAAAATATTTCTTTGCCATTGAGAGATTAATTACACCTCAAATGTTAACCAATAAAAGTAAAAGAGAGCTCCAAATTTAAGTAATAGAGATATTTATTTACTGTTAAAAGTATCAATTAAGCGCCAAATATTAACCAAAAAATAGAAAGTATTACTAATTTTTTATATAAAAAAATTAGAAAAAAAAAAAAAAAAAAAAAAAAACATTGAATGTGCATAGGCTAACCTTCTGACTCAGCATAGGCATGTCAAATTTTACCGATTTACAAATTGGGTTGGGCTGGGGTCCTGGGGACATGTGGTAGCATAGTAGTCTCCTACCACTCGACACTACAGACTTATCTCTTAGGTTTTTATTATTTTATTCAAAAAAAGGTTTTTATTTTTTAAATAAAATTATATGTTCAATTTCTTCTTTGTTTCTATGTATATATTTATATATATATATATATATATATATATATATATTTCAGTTTTCTTATTATAATATTCTAATTGTTAACAAAAAAATTAATTTTGCAAATAAAAAAATGTATAACTAATCAATTATGACACAAAAAAAAAAAAAAGTTGATTAGTTATATTGAAGATAATATTAAGGAAACTTGAATACAAATTATTTTTCAATAACTTTGTGTGGGGGGAGAAAAGCCCAACCCAACGTATTGGGTCCAAGGCCCTATATGGGGAACACTGTTCGTCCGAAGAGATGAAAACATTCAAACAGAGGCCCATGTAAAAGGAGAATGTCTGGAGATGAACACGTGTAAGATCCGAGGAGATGTTCATGTGTCCGAGGAGTCCAATATCCTAGGATCCGAAGAAGTTTGGCCCGACAGGTGTATGGGAGGCTCAAGTGATCTTTCTGACAAATGTTAGGAGGGAAATGAGCCTCGGACACGCATGAAGATGACAGGAACAGAGAAATATCAAGGAGACAGATTTCAACCACCGCATTAAATGCACTACACCTACCTTCCTGGCCGCATTTATGTGGAGAAGACCCCTGAACAGTGCATTCTCAGCTACCGCCACTCACACAAGGCTAAAGGGGGAGTATGATGGGACATGCACTCAAGTGGACGTCTAGATGATGAACAAGTGGACGGTGAAGATGTAGGAAGGAAGTACTATATAAGATAAGGGTGCCTCTGATAGAGGAGGATGAAAAATCAGAAGTAGAAAAGAGTGTACTCCATTACTGTAGCTCCAAGAATTGTAACCCAAGTTTATGAATGACAAACACCTCTTCGGACGTTGCATTTACATCTGTCCGAGCACATATTAATGCAAATTCATCCACAAACATTGCTGTTTAATACTGTTATTTCATTGTTAGCCTAGCTCTTTCACCCACTCTCTACAAATTTATTGTCTGGGGTTTAGTGGGCTCGAAATCCATACCTTCTTGGGCTTGGGCAGCAAAAATTGACCCCACAATTGGCGCCGTTTGTGGGGAGAGCTTGTGCAAGAGTGAAAACAACAGTTGATGATGGCAGGACAAGGTGAACAACAAGCAGAATCCAGGGCATCCCAACACGTGGACCATTTTGTCAACTTAGAGAGGAGACAAAATCATGAGGGCAGTGTACACACTGTGCGCCTTAGCCAGAGCCAATCACAAGGCGAAAGTCACATGTCCCATGCAGAGAAGAACCGTGATTTACAACTGGAAGTAGAAAAACTAAAGAGGGAGTTGCGCCATGCAAAGAGGAAACGGGCTTCCTCATACTCTGAGGATGATCTTGATGACGAGCAGGATGTCTCTTATCAGCACAAATCTAAGACACCAGCCAGCGAGTCCTACACCTATGAAGAGGAGTCCCATCGTAAGAGGCAACGTAGAAGCCCATCACGCGAGGACATGGAGAACGATGCCATGAACAGGGCTCTGAATCGGATATCTAAGTCACCCTTCACGCGCAGGATAGAGGAGGCCAGACTCCCTCGGCGCTTTAACCAGCCAACATTCACCATCTACAATGGTAAAACTGACCCCGTGGAGCATGTGAATCATTTTAACCAGAGGATGGCTGTTTACTCCAGAGACGAAGCTCTGATGTGCAAGGTTTTCCCTTCCAGTCTTGGGCCTGTTGCCATGAGGTGGTTTGACGGCTTGAAGGCAGGCTCCATCAACTCCTTCAAAGAGCTCACTCAGGCATTCGACTCCCGTTTTGTCACATGCCGAAGAGTGGCCAGACCCTTCTCTTCACTGCTATCCTTGTCCATGCAGGAAGGCGAGTCCTTGAAGGCATATTCAGACAGATACTGGGAGATGTTCAATGATATGGAGGGCAACAATGATGCAATGGCCCTCAGCACGTTCAAGCTCGGCCTCCCCACTGACCACAGTTTGAGGACATCTTTATCTGGCACACCGGTCACAAACGTGCGTCAACTAATGGACCGCATAGAGAAGTATAAGAGGGTTAAAGAAGATCAGCAGCAGGGCAAGGGAAAGGACAAGGTTATCCCCCAAGAGAGGAGGGATTCGAGAATCAAGATCGACGAATCCTCAAGCGGTCAACACCGTGTTCAAAGAGCCAGTGCATCAGGTCCTGGAAAAAATCAAGAATGAATCATTCTTCAGGTGGCCGAACAAGATGGTAGGAAACCCCGAGAGACGTAACCACAATCTCTACTGCCAGTCCTATCAAGACCATGGGCATACCACGGAGGATTGTAGGAGCCTGTGGGATTACCTGGACCAACTGGTTCGCGATGGTAAACTGAAACACCTCTTGTACCCCTTCAGCGGTCGAGGGCAGACGGGCTCAGGGCCACGCAGAGATGACCCCTCAAAGCCGCCGCTAGGGACTATAAACGTCGTCTTCGCCACGCCGGGGAGAACAGGATCCTGGCCATTGAAAGTTATGTCGGTAGGCCGACCATCCGCAGGGGCGTCAAGCCGAGGACCGAAAAGAGCCAAGTCTGGTGCCCCGCTGGTTATGGGATTCTCGGACGAAGACATGATTGGCACCATCCAACCCCATGATGATGCACTAGTCATCACCCTCAGAATAGGAGGGTACGATGTAAAGAGGGTGATGGTGGACCAGGGCAGTGCTATGGAGATAATGTACCCAGACCTCTACAAGGGGCTAGGCCTAAAACCCCAAGACTTAACGCCATACGATTCCCCCCTCTTGAGCTTTGAAGGAAGGCCTGTCATCCCGAAAGGCTGGATACGCTTACCTGTGCAGTCCGGCTCCGAGGTGGTGGAGTTGGACTTTATAGTTGTGGATGCATATTCACCCTACACGGCGCTCGTAGGCAGACCCCGGATTCACGCACTTGGAGCTGTTCCCTCTACTTTGCACCAAAAGGTCAAATATCCATCAGAAGGGCGGATACATGAGATCCGAGGAGACCAGTCTGTTGCTCGACAGTGCCTGGTAGCTGCCATTCAGCATAAGACCCTAGCCGAGTCATCGGACGTAGCCGGAAGGGATTTATAGCAACTACAGTCTCGGGGATTGCCCGTCGAAGAACCAGATGAGGGCACTCGATGTGAGGATCTAACAAAAGTGGTCATTGGAGATGATCCTGATAGGTTCTTTCAAGTCGGATCTCAGCTGCCTCTTCAAGAGAGGGAAGAGCTAATAGAGTTCCTCAAGCGAAATCTCGATGTGTTTGCCTGGAGTGCTTACGAAGCCCCAGGGGTGGACCCAGAGTTTATATGCCACCACTTGAAGGTGAATCCACTGGTCACCCCCAAGAAACAGCCTATTCGGCGCTCGTCCAAGGAACATGCTGACGCAGTGAGAGAGGAGGTAGCGAAACTCAAACAAGCTGGGGCTATCAAAGAAGTTTTTTATCCTGAATGGCTGGCAAATACCGTGGTGGTAAAGAAGAAGAGTGGGAAATGGCGAGTATGCGTAGACTTCACCGATTTGAATAGGGCTTGCCCCAAAGATCCGTTCCCTATGCCAAAAATTGATCAGCTGGTGGATGCCACTGTCGGCCACCCTCGGATGAGCTTCCTGGACGCCTTCCAAGGCTACCATCAGATACCATTAGCCCCGGAGGACCAGAAGAAAACTGCTTTTGTCACCCCTATTGGTAACTACCACTATAAAGTGATGCCGTTTGGCTTGAAGAACGCGGGTGCTACCTACCAGAGGATGATGACGAGGATGTTCGAGCCACAGCTGGGGAAAAATATCGAGGTTTACATAGATGACATGGTGGTGAAGAGCAAGTTTGTAGCCAAGCATGTGAAGGACCTTGAAAGTACCTTTGAGATTCTACGAAAGTACAAGCTACGACTAAACGCTTTTAAGTGCTCATTTGGGGTGGGGTCCGGCAAGTTTTTGGGATACATGGTCACCCACAGAGGAAATGAGGTCAACCCCGACCAGATAAAGGCCATCAACGATCTACGAGCTCCTCGGAATCCCAAGGAGGTTCAGAAACTAACCGGAATGACTGCTGCCCTCAATCGGTTCATCTCTAGATCAACAGACAGGTGTCGGCCCTTTTTCTCTTTGCTCAACAAGTGGAAGGGATTCGAATGGACTGAAGAATGTGCTTTGGCATTCCAGCAACTCAAGGATTATCTAGCTCGGCCACCAATCATGTCCAGTCCTGAGCCTGATGAGGTACTGTTCGCCTACATCGCTGTAGCTCCCTATGCGGTGAGCCTGGTGTTGATATGATCAGACTCTGGTGTGCAAAAACCCGTTTATTACGTAAGCAAGTCGCTGCATGAGGCTGAGATTCGTTACTTGCCTCTGGAGAAGGCTATCCTAGCAGTAGTGCTTGGCACACGGAAGCTACCTCACTACTTCCAAGCCCACACGGTCATCGTTCTCACACAACTCCCACTCAAAGCTATACTCTGAAGTGCTGATTACACTGGTCGGATTGCCAAGTGGGGTACAATCTTAGGGGCTTTCGATATAAGATATATGCCCCGCACATCGGTCAAGGGACAGGTCCTCGCGGATTTGGTGGCTGAGTTCACGGAGCCCCAGTTAGAAGAAGTAAAGCCCGCGTCAGGCATGGATGAAAAATCAGTTGGCATGATCTCCCAACAGAATCCCTCCCATTGGGAAGTGTACGTTGATGGCGCGGCAAAACAAAAAGGTTCTGGAGTTGGGCTGGTATTGATATCCCCCGAGAAAATCATTATCGAGAAATCGTTAAGGCTGGACTTCTCGGCAACGAATAATGAGGCGGAGTATGAGGCCCTACTGATGGGAATGACTATGGTCCGTAGAAAGGGTGGGAAGTCCGCGGAGTTGTTCTCGGACTCAAGATTGGTAGTAGGTCAAGTACAAGGCGAGTTTGAGGCAAAGGACGAAAGAATGCAAGGGTACTTGGGTCGTGTCAAACATTTGCAATCAGAGTTCGACTCTTTCAATTTGCTGCACATCCCTAGAAGTGGTAACTCACATGCTGACTCCTTGGCCACGCTTGCAACCTCTTCGGCGTAAGACCTGCCGAGGATCATCCTCGTTGAAGACTTGCACAGGCCTACAGAGGCGAAAGCAGAGGCAGTCCAGGTTCACCAGGTCAGGGTCGGGCCCTGCTGGATGGATCCTTTAATCAAATTCCTCAAAGAAGATATATTGCCTGAAGAGAAGGGAGAAGCTGATAAAGTTCGGAGGAAGGCGACCAAATTCTGGTTATCCGAGGACCAGAAATTATACAGACGCTCCTACTCGGGACCATACTTGTTATGCATGCATCCTGAAGCGACTGAGCCATTACTAGAAGAACTGCACGAAGGAATCTGTGGGAGCCACACTGGAGGTAGGTCCTTGGCTCACCGAGCCCTTACCCAAGGCTATTGGTGGCCTAACATGCAAAAGGAGGCTCACGAGTATGTCAGAAGGTGTGATCAATGTCAGTGCTTCGCTCCAAACATTCACCAGCCAGGGGGAAATCTTAATCCGCTATCTAGCCCATGGCCCTTTGCCCAATGGGGCTTGGATATTGTGGGACCCTTCCCTAAAGCTGCAGGAAGCAAGAAGTACCTTCTGGTCGGCACAGACTATTTCACCAAGTGGGTTGAAGCCGAGCCACTAGCCAATATTAGAGACATTGATGTGCAAAAGTTTGTGTGGAAGAACATTGTCACTCGGTTTGAAGGTCCTCACACTCTCATCTCGGACAACGGCTTACAGTTCGATAGCAAGGCATTCAGGAATTATTGTAGCGATCTGGGAATTATAAACAGATACTCCACTCCCGCCTATCCCCAGGGTAATGGACAAGCAGAAGCTGTCAACAAGGTCATACTGAACGGCTTAAAGAAGAGGCTGGATGATGCAAAGGGCAAATGGGTAGAAGAATTGCCACACGTACTTTGGGCTTACAGGACTACGCCTCGTAGGTCTACTGGAGAGACCCCCTTCTCAATGACCTATGGGGCTGAAGCTGTCATTCCCTTGGAGAACGGGTTCCCAACGTTAAAAACTAGCTCGTTCAGTTCGGCCGACAACGATAAGCAACTACAGAAGAGCTTAGACTTGATTGAGGAAAGGAGGGAGAATGCGATGGTTCGGCTGGCACATTACCAACAAAAACTCAGGCAAGGCTATGATGCTAACGTAAAGCTAAGGCCTCTAGAGCCTGGTGATCTAGTGCTGAGGAAAGTTGTGGGCACCGCAAAGAATCCAGCTTGGGGAAAACTAGGACCCAATTGGGAAGGACCATACCGCATCACTTCAGGAGCAGGCATTGGGGCATATTTCTTGGAAGACCTAGATGGTCATGTAATACCGCGTCCATGGAATGTAAATAACCTCAAGAGGTACTTTTATTAATCAAATCTTTTCTTCAACCGACGTGCCAATTCACTGCGTAAAGTTTTCTCTCAAGTGTTTAAACTTAAATCCAGTCATGCCTGTAGTCCTCGGACCAGATGATTAGGGTTAGTTAACACTCATTCGCCACTAGCTCAAGTGTTTAAACTTAAATCCAATCATGCCTGTAGTCCTCGGACCAGATGATTAGGGTTAGTTAACACTCCGTTACAGCTCAAGTGTTTAAACTTAAATCCAATCATGCCTGTAGTCCTCGGACCAGATGATTAGGGTTAGTTAACACTCAGTTACAGTTCTATAGTGTTTAAACTTAAATCCAATCATGCCTGTAGTCCTCGGACCAGATGATTAGGGTTAGTTAACACTCCGTTACAGCTCAAGTGTTTAAACTTAAATCCAATCATGTCTGTAGTCCTCGGACCAGATGATTAGGGTTAGTTAACACTCAGTTACAGTTCTATAGTGTTTAAACTTAAATCCAATCATGCCTGTAGTCCTCGGACCAGATGATTAGGGTTAGTTAACACTCAGTTACAGTTCTATAGTGTTTAAACTTAAATCCAATCATGCCTGTAGTCCTCGGACCAGATGATTAGGGTTAGTTAACACTCAGTTACAGTTCTATAGTATTTAAACTTAAATCCAATCATGCCTGTAGTCCTCGGACCAGATGATTAGGGTTAGTTAACACTCAGTTACAGCTCAGGTGTTTAAACTTAAACCCAATCATGCCTGTAGTCCTCGGACCAGATGATTAGGGTTAGTTAACACTCAATTACAGTTCTATAGTGTTTAAACTTAAATCCAATCATGCCTGTAGTCCTCGGACCAGATGATTAGGGTTAGTTAACACTCAGTTACAGTTCTATAGTGTTTAAACTTAAATCCAATCATGCCTGTAGTCCTCAGACCAGATGATTAGGGTTAGTTAACACTCCGTCGCAGTTCTAGTGTTTAAACTTAAATCCAATCATGCCTGTAGTCCTCGGACCAGATGATTAGGGTTAGTTAACACTCCGTCGCAGTTCTAGTGTTTAAACTTAAATCCAATCATGCCTGTAGTCCTCGGACCAGATGATTAGGGTTAGTTAACACTCGAATACGTTCGTCCCCCGTGGCCCTTGAATCAAATGACACAGGTTAGTCAATACCCCCACACAGCTATTGTCACTGGGGCTTAGTGCTAAAATTCCTGACCACGTTTAAATTAATTCTCACTTATGACTGTCTTCCTTAGTTATACTTATGACTGTCTCACTTACACAAACTACTCGCTGCAATCATTACCTATTAGTAACTTTTATTCGGATTGTTCTTTTCAATATCAATCTTAATTACTCACACCATCAGTATGATGTATCAATCAGGTTTATTTGCATTATTTTGTTATAAGTGCAACGTACAGTTATATGCAACAGTAATAAGTAGTAAGACATGTATTAAAAACATCATAGACAAATGGGAAGCCATTCCATAAATAAAAGAAGAGTTTACAATTCTTTGGATAAAACAAAAGAAAGTACAGGTGCAAAAACAAAAGCCCTATACATCTATTCTTTTGCTGGAGGGAGCACGGGGTCAGCAGCCTGGCCTGTCCGAGCAGTTGCTTCAGGGGCTTGGTCCTTGGGCTCAGCAGGAATTTTCTCTTCACCTGACCTTTGGCCTTTTCCTTTGACTGGTTTAGCTGGCTTATCCTTGTCACCTGGCTGACCAGCTTCTTTGCTTGCACCAAGGGTGGACGGAGGAGCTTGGCTGACCGGACTTGGCTCAGAAGCCTCAGGAAGCTGGGGGGCAGAAGGATCATCCACCGGGATCTCTCGGATATCAGGATCATAGAATATGCTCCCAGGTAACCTCAGGGGAGAGTCCAAGGGGACCCCAGCAGCGTCCAATGCCTTTTGCCAGGTTATGTCGCAATACTCACGACTAACTGAGGCAAACTGCTCAGTAAGCTGCTGCTGGGTCACATCTACCCCCAACTGATACACCGCCTTCCTCTCAGCTTCAACTGACTCCTTGGCCAGTTGAGCCTTTTGCTCAGCTGCTTTGGCGCTCTCTTTGGCCTTTTGGAGCTCAGCTCTGAGGCCCTTCACTAGCTCCCTTTCGGTCGCCAGGTTGACCTCTGACGCGTTCAGCAGTTTACGCTGTTCCTCGACCTGCTTTTGAACATTCTTGATCCCGGCATCGAGGCTTCGCTTCTGAGTGGTCACCTCTTTAAGTTCCTCGGACATCCGAGCATATTCCTCCTTCAGCTGGCCGAGAGATGCCTCTACCTCAGACTGGGACTGGGCTGCTGCTTGGGCCTTGAGCCAGGACTCTTTGTTCCATTCCTCGGCCACGTAAATCTGCTGAGTAATCTGCATGACAACATTTTCAACATTAGGTAAAGAAAAGAAGCAAAGCCAATTAAGGATAAAACCTGAATTAAGGAATAGTGCACTTACCATGGCTATATCCCTCTTAAGGGACAAGAATAGCTCCTGCTGGTTGAAGCGCCTGAAGGAGGCCATGTCATGTGGGAGAAGGAGTGGCTGCTGCAGAGCCTCAGCAACGTACCCTGCCTTTCCCCCGTCATAATTCCTGAGGGATGTGTCCCAAGGAATGGGGGAGCCATTCAGCTCCAGCCTTGGAGACCAGTTGTGAGGTCCTCCTCCTCGGTGGACGTCGGCGACGTTTTCGTCTCGGTTTTCAGTGGAAGAACCCCTTTTGCTTCGTTGGTCCCTTGCCACCTTTTGTTGTTTATTCGTCTTGGGTAGCACGACCACCTCCCTCTCCTCAGGCTCGTGGGGCCTCTTCTTCTGCAGGTTTGGTATGGGTTTCAAACCTGGGTCAGGGACCTGTGTAGGCACTGGGGGAAGGGTCACTACTGGTTTAGACGTCCCAGCATCTTTCTGCTTGGGTTTTTTGCCCCTGCCTTTCATTAAACTCCTCAGATCCATGTCGTCGTCCGAGGAGTCTTCGGAATGAGTGGCTAGTAAATTAAGGTGGATGCCTGACTGTTCGTAGGCCTCTTCCTCGGCGTCTGAGACCTCTACCACTTGGTTCACTCCTGATGCCTCTCCCTCAAATTGAAACTCGTCTATTTGCTCTTCTAGCGAGGAGGTGGAAGAGCCGACCGTCTCACCTTCAACCGCTTGTCCAAGGGGAACTTGCTGGAGTGGCTGGACAAGAGGGGGTATAGCCCGAGGATTTGGATGGGGTACGGGTTCAAGATCGTCTGGCGCCAAGAAACCTTTCCGACCAACGTCAATACGTGCTAGGCGATGGTCTCCCTGGACAATTGCGTTGCCGACTGGTTGGAAACCCTTTGGCTTCCCTGTGTATCCCAGAATAAGGGGAGCAGATCGCAGTTGCCCGTCCTCGCTCACGAAAATTTCTGACCTTAATAGGTAATTAAGGGCGGCAGTATTTGTAAGGCTGAGCCGAAGAGAAACTTGATTTTTATCTGTTACAAATCACAGCAAAACATGGTTAGAAACTCAGAAATAGCAACCAAAGAAGAATCAGAAACCATTAAAAGACGAGGACCCTAAGCCTATGGTTAGTGAGCCTAAATCTAACATGTCCCACTTGGCTTCCCATGCTTGGTTGGGCAATGATGGCCGTCATGCCATGCGCCCGAGACGATCACATAGTCGTCTTTCATCCCTTTGTTGGATTTGGGAAGGCAGGAAATGAGCCTGACAATGTCCGACCGGGATTTCAAGTAATATCCCGCATCTTGCTGGCTGTGGCATTCGTACATATGTACTACATCAAGCCAGGTGAGTCCCAATCCTATGTGACGGTTAAGGTCCTCAATTGCTCCTAGGATCCTAAACATATTGGGCGCGCATTGCCAGGGAGTAAGCCTATGGTTCCGAAGGTAGCTAGTGGTGATGGGACCCATGGGGATTGTCATTCCCCCTTCTTTGAAGGCGATGAGGGGGATAACGACTTCTCCCGTCTTCCGATCTGTTAGTATTTTTTCTGGGGGGCAATACCTCACACCCACGTTTGGGGGTATGCGATATGCGGCCCTAAACGCCTCTAGTTGCTCAGGGCTATCCACCAAGTACTGGAGTTTCCCCATGGTGCTTAAACAAAACGACTGGCCGAAGAGAGAACTGAATGATTTGGTGGACGACGACTCACCAGGACTAAACCGGAGAAAGGATTTCAGGCTTGTAGAAGGGTTCGTGCTAATTCTGGGGAAGTCTGAAACCGGCGACTGAGAGATTTGGATGGAGTGGCACGCTTGTTCTTGCTGGAGCGTCTGAAGATTTGCAAAGTGAGGAAGAAATAACTTCCTCTGAAGTTTTATACGGGGTCAAGCGAAGGGTCAGGAGCACTCCCGCCCAAATTCTGAAGAAAAAACCACAGCCGTTGGATCAGTCAGTCACCGTTGGATACGAAGGACAAAGCGCCACCTGGTGCAATTAATGCAGCGCCTGGGGAATATGGAAACGGCAGCGGCATTAATGAAGCGTTTGTTCCTACGTCTACACACGTGCCAGTTCAAATTTGCCTGTTCTCAAGCTTTCGCTCCGTGGCAAGTCAAAATCCTACTTTTTCTCTTCGGATGCGAGGGAAAAACTACAATTTTGAGGGGCTAATGTGGGGGGAGAAAAGCCCAACCCAACGTATTGGGC
Source organism: Quercus aquifolioides (assembly GCA_019022515.1). Lineage (NCBI taxonomy): Eukaryota > Viridiplantae > Streptophyta > Magnoliopsida > Fagales > Fagaceae > Quercus > Quercus aquifolioides. The sequence continues at coordinate 45,191,508 of CM032333.1, forward strand.
CCAAGGCCCTATATGAGGAACACTGTTCGTCCGAGGAGATGAAAACATTCAATCAGAGGCCCATGTAAAAGGAGAATGTCTGGAGATGAACACGTGTAAGATCCGAGGAGATGTTCATGTGTCCGAGGAGTCCAATATCCTCGGATCCGAAGAAGTTTGGCCTGACAGGTGTATGGGAGGTTCAAGTGATCTTTCTGACAAATGTTAGGAGGGAAATGAGCCTCAGACACGCATGAAGATGACAGGAACAAAGAAATATCAAGGAGACAGACTTCAACCACCGCATTAAATGCACTACACCTACCTTCCTGACCGCATTTATGTGGAGAAGACCCCTGAACAGTGCATTCTCAGCTACCGCCACTCACACAAGGCTAAAGGGGGAGTATGATGGGACATGCACTCAAGTGGGCGTCTAGATGATGAACAAGTGGACGGTGAAGATGTAGGAAGGAAGTACTATATAAGATAAAGGTGCCTCTGATAGAGGGAGATCAAAAATCAGAAGTAGAAAAGAGTGTACTCCATTACTGTAGCTCCAAGAATTGTAACCCAAGTTTTTGAATGAAAAACACCTCTTCGGACGTTGCATTTACATCTGTCCGAGCATATATCAATACAAATTCATCCACAAACATTGCTGTTTAATACTGTTATTTCATTTCTAGCCTAGCTCTTGCACCCACTCTCTACAAATTTATTGTCTTGGGTTCAGTGGGCTCAAAATCCATACCTTTTTGGGCTTAGGCTGCAAAAATTGACCCTACACTTTGTATCTTAAAAAACAAGATAAATATATATTTTTAAATTAATATAAAAAGTTAAATAAAAATTTATCAATTAAATATTATAATATGAGAAGAGGCCCCACATAACATTTTCGCCTTAAGCCCAACAATGTATTGAGCCGGCCCCGGAGCTGAATCCAATTCCACAATTTATTTGATTCACGAATTTTCTTTTTTCTTTTTTATTTTCTCAATCTTCTAAAAATCTAATTATATTAATAGCATGTTGTGTTGAATGTGTATGAGTGATGGTAAAGGGGCTGATAATGACTTCAATTAATCTTATTGGTTTCCATATTCATTTTGCTATCCATTGATGGCTAAATTGCAATTTGTTAGATCCTTGCAATCAAACAGATAATCCAGAATACAATTCTCAGATAAAAAAATCATCTTAAACTATATGGGACTAATCACTAATGTAATTATAAAAGTGTTTAATAAGCCTAAGGCATCTAATTCCATATAGGTTCCTCAAAACTAGCAAGTACACCAAGTTGCAATTCTTGCTATGAGGTTAGTGTTTAGTTTGATGTAATTTTTAATCAGTGTTTGGTTGCTGAAAAAATGTGGAAAATTGGGGGTTTTTGAGTTCTTTTTTCTTTTATTTAATTTTATTTTTTTTGGCTTTTGTTGGCAATCAGTACTGTACGTACATGTCTTTTGCTAATTAGACTGCTATGATTCAATTCCAAATCCTAAACAAGGGGAATAAGAATGGAATACAAAAGAACCAAGTGATAATGTTAGATATATATGACCCAAGTGGCCCAAACCAATTTTGTAGATTCATGTACTTGTAGAACAAGCATATTAACCTTAGGTTAGGGTTAGTCAAGTATTCTCTAATAAATAAACTCATTGTAACACAAGTACTTAATATAATATGTAGCCGTTCTGGCCAAATCACTTAAACATGTGTGTTCTCTTTTATGCTTTCGCTCATCATTTAATTATGACACACAATCACACAACAAATTTCATAGGTAGAATAACCTCGAAAATTAGTAAACAAAAAGACATGCAATTTAATGGAAAAGTAGAATAAAAGATTTTGAATCCAAAGGATTAAGAAATACAATTAATGAAGTACTACTGAAGTTGGCACGAATGCTTAAAACATCAATTACTACATGACAAGAGTTGAAAGTAAACATAGCATATGATCTGACCTTCCAATATATTTATCACTGCCATGATAAGTAGCAAAGTAGAGGGCGGCGCTTTCAAGGTGAGCAGAATAAGAGAATCAAAAGGATCAGTATTAGCGTCTAAGTGTAAGTTACGTAGGCGTATAAGAAAGTAAGCCGAAAAAGAGAATAAAGAGTACCAGCGCCGTGACAAAGAGCGATACCCCGACTCCAGCACACATTTTATTGGCACACGACACAGAATTTCAATCAATAGATCTTCAGGAAGGTCATCCAGATTGGTCTTCCTTGTGCATTTGGAAGAGCATGGCATCAAATCCATGGCCACAGATCAGATTAGAGGTTGAGGTTACACTTGCTTTCTTTCTTTCTTTCAAGTGGCAATACATAGTTTTATGCATGCGGAAGAAGTTGTTAACACTGTCTACTGATATATAGTCGTCCTAGTATTTGTTCTACTTGTGGGCTCGGGCCAAAAAATCTGGTTGGGCTAGTTTCAAAAGAGTTGTGTCGGGTTTGGGTATACCCTACCCAAACCTGGTCATGCCCATCCCTAGTTAGAGATTGAACAAGTCTGCTCATTCCTAAAAGAGAAAAGATGATACATATGAGAAAAAGATAATATACATCAAATATGATGAAGTGTGTGTTATGGACTTGAAGCCACAAAGAGTGAACTGACGAGGGTAGTGGCCTAGACCCTAGGGCACTACAATATTTTTATTTTTTTTATTTGGCATACAAGAACCACTCAATTGATTATCTCTTTTTTTAAAGAATTGATTATGAAATTTGACAAATTGAAAATAAGAAAAAGTAAACTGTTGCCCTAAGGACATTGATATAGGAAATACTTTAAGAAAATTTTTTATGAGAAGAAAAAAAACTGTAATCTTTTCTTACAACTATCATATTTCTCATGAAATTTGTATTAAAACTTTTTAAATATTGTGCATTAACAAATTGTCTAAAAACACCCGCATGGTGATCTTAGTCCACAGTTCCATGTACTTTTACCAAAGGTGTGATTCCCTAATCACACCTATATGCTACTTGCTCCCCATCAATTGTATGGATAATAACACCTATGTTAGTTATGTACCATATATGTAAATGCACATGTATTTAAATGCATACTATTTAAGTGACAATGTACTATGGGGGCGTGGAACAAAGACTACACGTGTGAGCCCTTTTTTTTCTTTTTCTTTTTCTTTTTTATTTTAAGTATGGCCTTGTGACAAGCATGCAGCAAATCTGATCATTAGATTTATGGATATACTAGTGGTAAATGTGCGAAAAATACTTAATTAAATTTAATTGTTATAATTTTATTAATTTTTTAGTGAATATAAGACTCGGAATACCATCTTTTTATTTTCTATTTTTAACACTCCCATTTCCCTTATAAATATGTAACTCTGAGGAACAATACAAATTTCATATTGATAACACCTAAATTTGGCATTTATGATTTATAGAGAATTATCTGCAAGCCCAAAATAAGAAAAATTATACCGTCTTCATGGTGGATCACATCACCTGTTTACCATTCCACTAAAAGACTCCTACTTATTTAAAAAATAAGTCAAAGTCACACTTTTATTAGATCTTTAACGTTCAAAGTAGCAAATCTAGGCAATGCTAGATAATTGAAAGCAATTGATAATAATGGCATCCTATTATTCATCAACAATTCACATTGGTGACTAAAATGTAGCAAGAAATTCGTATTTTGAAACTTCTAAGATTGTATAGAGAAAGTTGTGAACCTATGTTTCATTAAGCCATACAAGGACAGGGGTCAGGTATAGTTGTCAAATTTTTAATTATTTATTTGTTTATTGAGAACCAGATAGTTGTCAAATTTAATTGCATGAAACCAAAACCTAAAAATAAAAAACTACTTTCCAATTTGAATTTGTAAAATGGACTATAATATAGTCCTCATACCAATATTTAAGAGAACCTATTCATACAAAACAAAATTAACAAATTACCCTAGATAAATCCAATTGATACTAGTGTGAAACATAACTTATTAACCAATCAATCTATATATATAAAAGTAAAGTCCACATGTAGGAGAGCATGAGCTTCTGCCAAGACCTCATGTGGAAGAGCATGAAGTTCTGCCAATTAAGCCTATAAGGGTTTTTTTTTTTTTTTTTTTCAACTTCCACCTTATCTTTTAACACTCTCTCCAACTGAGTATAAAAATGTCTCCCAATTCAAATTTTAAAAGTCTCCCTTTAATTTAGCCTACTCCTCTATCTCTCTCTCTTGACTCTTTCACTTACCTAGAAATTTCATCAGTTATTCAGATTATAGACACTTCAACTGCCTGCCCTTTGCAATTTCTTTCAATATTTTTTTAACATACTTCTAGACTACACTAATTAACTTATACAATACGCTCTTTCTCTCTATATCTCTCTACATGATGTTTCTTTCAAAGCTTAGCAACTACAATCACGACAAGAAGAATAGGGCTACACTCAAATTGGGGTAGGTATACTAATACCAGTTCTTTTAGATTCATCTATGCCAGAATCTAAATCCCACCCATGGTATCCATGGAGACAATGATGTGAAAGGTTAGGCTACTATGCTTCTTCTTCTTCTTTTCTTTTTTCTTTTTCTCAATTAATCTACCTCCTCTCTCTCTCTTTATAGGTTGGCCACTGAAATTAGGCTAAGCTTAGAAACCCGTATATATTTGGTAAGCTTTTGCCATAACTTCTCTTCTTTTCTTTTTACATTTCTCCTTTTTATGTTGATTTCTTTTTCTCTTCTTTTTTTCCTTCCTAAAATTCTAAGTTTGTCAATGCCATTGCTAGCTTTGCAAACATAATCATGAGCATGCCATTGCAGTATTTCTAAAACGTTTTTAATCATTCAGTTTTTGAACTCAAGATCTTGCATGCATTATAGGTTAGATTGTGCTTCAAATGCTAAATTGTAAGGAAAAATCTTCGTTTTGCATTCTAGGCTCTACAAAGTTCAAACATGGTGAGTAAGGTTTATAATTTTATTCTTTTTCCCTTTATCCAAAATATCATTGCATTTTTAGGTAAGGAAGAGAAAACACAAATACAATGCTTTAACAAATATGAACTAGACTTATTTATTTAAACCAGTAGATGAATTGGTTTAAAAAACAAAACAAAACAAAACAAGCAAAAATAATAGATGGTTAGGATTTAATTGTGTTGTTATTAATCTAAAGTTAAAGTTCCTGTTGTATGTTTTGTTAACTAAATTGAATTGTGTAGAGAGAGAAGGAAATTTTGATGTATTTATTTATTGTAATGTTTACACAATAAAACTCCTTTTAAAGAAAAAATAAAGGCTTTTATAGATATTTAGGGTAATTTTATGCGGAAAAACGAAGCCATTAATCCTGCATTGCATCCTTTTTCTTTTTCTTTTTCTACTTTTGTTGCTCATTTTTATTTATTTTTTCTTTAAGATGATATATATATATTTTAGAGAGTTTCAACTTATGGCGTTCGCTCCTGATGAACGCTCTTTATCATCAGACCAAGACACCAATCAGTTTTTGGTGTAGGCGGGGATTGAACCCCAGATCTCTTATTCAACCATAAGAGACTTTACCAGTTGAGCTAACTGGAACCCACAAACTTTTTTTTTTTTTTTTTGAGAGAGTTTCAACCTATGACGTCCGCTCCTGATGATGCACTTTATCATCAGACCAAGACACCAATCGGTTTTTGGTGTAGGCGGGGATTGAACCCCAGATCTCTTATTCAACCATCAGAGACTTTACCAGTTGAGCTAACTGGAACCCACCTTTAAGATGATATTTTAATTTCAGTAATAAACCAGGATTCTTTTTATTTTTTCTTTTTGGGAAACATAGCTACAATCATATATAGAAAGGTTATAGTGTATAGCATCTTGTCACCAGTATTAGTATTAGTCTTTAACTTACCTTCCAACTTTCATTCATATGGTGTAACTAGAATAACCAAATTTTAATAATGTTTTTTTTCTTACAACCACTAATATTTGAGAAATGTATTTAGATTTAAATTTGAATTTGAAATCATCCAGAATCTATGTGCTTAAATTTAATTCTATGTAGTCCTTTCTCTATGTAAATTTTATAATTATTGATAAAGTGGTTCATATTTTATAGATTAGCCATGACTAACAATAGTAGTATTGATGAACCCAATAAGTCATATGATAATTTCTTACAAAATTTTTCAAAAGGCACCGTGCATTGCACGGGATATCAACTAGTCGCCTATAATGATGTTTCCCACGGGCACACTAAACACATTGTGATCAACCACCACTTAATTTGACATCATCTCCAATTTTTGGCACATTGGCAATCGACACTTGGACGTAGTGATAGCTCATAAGTTTCCTTTTCTAGCTTAGATTTGCAATTAATTAATCCAATTTTTTTCCCGCTTTCACTTAGTTAACGCCTAGCATGAAATTAATCATCCTTAATTTCAACAAATTAATAATAAACACAATCAATTAAAACTAAACCAAGGAATTATTAATGTTTGATTATTGGAATGATCAAGTATGTGCAACATTACCTTTAATATTAGCCTTGAACAAATGAGATTATGACAAGTCATCAATTCAAATTGACCGCAAATAAGACCAATCAAAATTGTTTCTAATCATATGTGGTTAAGCTCATCAAGATGGTGCTTAACTTTTAACATATCACATATAATTGAAATTTAAGAGGGGAACTTAAAAAACGATGTTTAAAGTACTATATTTAAGTTTTGTCTCTCGTACATACACCTAATAATGTAAAGATAAATAAAAAATCTACATAAATGAGTGTTTATTGATAACAACAACAATATAAAAATAAACATAGGCTAATTGTAGTACACAAATCAAAGAGGAAGATTTAAGCAAGCAACACATAATTAAGTGATCGAAGTGACATTCTATAAGCAAAAAGACAGGCAATTTAATGGAAAAGTAGAATAAAAATTTTTGATTCCAAAGAATTAATAGTTTAATCGAAATTCAATTAATAAAAGTACTACTGAAATTGGCTTAACAGTTGGCAATGCATCGTGTTGGCCTCTGGTTCATCATGTTGGCTCTGCAAAATGAGCATATTAAATGAGCTCATTGTGAGGAGCGTTTCAATCCTACTGGCAACTGGTCTTTCAGCATTAATTTACTTCCATTAGCTTTTTTTTTCTTCATTTTTTTTCTTGGTACATCTATACTTTTACACAAAAATACAATATGCTATTGGAAATAATCTCATCCAAATTAAAGGACAGTAAGTATATCAAAATAACTTAGAAAATCATTCCAAAATCAGAAAAATCCAGTTGCAATCTATTTTCTATCTCTAGCCTATTTCTGATCAAGGTCAATACATTGCAAAAGTTTTGCACATGGTGGAACTACAAGTATCCAATTTGAAAAGGTTGGTATGTCAATAGAAGTATGAAACGTCACGTTTTTCAGGCATGAAATGAACAGGTTAATATCTTATTCATTTTCCTAAAATTTACTGCTCTCTTTACTTGAACCTAAGATCTACCCCAACCCTACCCAATTAACCCTCATTGAGCCAGGGCCCAAGGTCAATCCTGCAAAGTAACTTTTCACATGCAAAATGGTAGAAACTTAATCCCCACCACTTGAGAAATTATAAATGTATGCAGCAAAAGATGCCATTTAACCTGTTACAGCATCTTGTCCGAAAGTTGCTTCTGCATTTTGATGGAGGTCATTAATGACTTAACAATTTGTCACGATAATCATCTATAAACAAGACCATTTTCCTTTGACAGCTAGTCACAAAACTTTTCTGCATTTCAAACAATAGAAAGACAGTCCAAATAAGCGACAACTTCTGTATGACTAAAGATGGTGATGCTCACTTGCTAAACAGTCTTTTACAACTTCCCACTTTGAAAATGTCAATTAATCTTATCTTAAATTGATTTCATATCATGTCTAACAAGCAATTCCAGCACAAATGAAGTCAGAAATACCAGGAGAAGCAGTTTGAATGATAATAACACACTTCTCATCATTTCATTAACAGGGCCGGCTCATTATAGTTGGGGCCTAAGGCGATAGTTTTAAGTGGGATCTTTGTATTTAAATATCAACTAAATAAATTTATTTAATACTAACGAAACCAATGGTTAATTTGATGAATCAAAAAATAATTTTATGAATCAATACTAACCAAACAAAAGTTAATTTTATATAAAGAATCAAATATCATGGTTCAAGAATAAATTTAACAAATAAAATAAAATAAAAATATTATTCTATTAGAACAAAGGTTTACTTTATCTTGTTAATCTAAAAGGTTTACTTTATCTTAGATAAGGTAATGCATCATAATAAATTTTGATTCTAGTGTTAAGAAAGAAATAAAGGTTGTTCGTAAGTACATTCACTCATCGGTTTCATTTTGTTTTACATCGAACCTCCTACTTGTTTAACTTATTCGTCGGTTTTAGAGATGGATTCTTTGAAGAACAAGCAAGCCGTGAAGAACACGTAGGAGGAGATCAAGAAGGCTGCTGCTTTGAGGGCCCAAGGTGGGGGGTCGTCGGCATTGCCCCCTCATGTATCCAAGAAAAGGAAGTACCCTTTCGAGTTTCACTCGTCGGGAAAGGGTGGCACCGGCCCCTCCACCCATCTAGAACCTCGTGAGGTTGTTGTTGACGCTTCTCGCCACGGCATTGGGAAGGGTCTCATGACCTCCTAGGGCCCTGTCACCCCTCATCCTCTTCCTTTATTGGTGAAGGATTAGGAGTATGCAGTGGATACTGCTCGTTCCACGTCTGGGACGCTAATCTAGACGAGTGCTTGGAGCATGAGACCGACCCTTTAGGTGACTCCGGTCTCTTCGACATGATGAGGGTATGTTGCACTACCATTCCCATTTATCCCTTTTAATTTCCGTTCGTCCCTTTTTATTTCCGTTCGAACCTTTTGATTTCCATTCATCCCTTTTTGTCAGGGCTTGGTGAGGACGCGGGCTCTGCAGATTTGTTGTGCTTCTCAGGAGGCATCGGTCAAGTGCTTGAAGAATCGTCTAGAGACCAAGTCAGATGCTTTGAAGCAATTCAAGGAGTCAGCTCAGATCCTTGGCCATGAGGTGATTGAGCTAAAGGCCAAGCTTAATGG